>OX421285.1:5377064-5994057 GCA_949125355.1 Agriopis leucophaearia | reverse complement strand
TGGTGTCAAGTTCCAAGCATAGCTTAAGGCGAGGTTTTCTCACAGGCGTAAAATATTTTTTGCTACCCTAGATCTATGGGTTTTCCGACTTTTAAACAACGCTACTAAGTACAATACAGATCGGTAGTCGCAATTCAATGGAGCATAATTATCAATATAAAAAAACCGACTTCATTAGAACTGGACCAAATTGAAATGGGACCAAACGGCTACTAGCTTACAAATAAAAAAAGAATCATCAAAATCGGTTCACCCAGTCAAAAGTTCTGAGGTAACAAACATAAAAAAAATACTTATTAAAAAAAGCAGTTGAATTGATAACCACCTCCTTTTTGGAAGTCGGTTAATAAGCATGGCACTCGTACACACAGTCGTGAGTTTCGCTACTTCTATTTTTGTAATTTTTCTCATATTTTTCGAAAAGTAGGTATCCTCACCATCATCAGGTGTAATGGAAAATGTACCTATAGGGTTCCCTCCATAATTATGTAATCTTTATATTAAAAAATCATAGTCATAATTTGGTAAATAGGTATTTGAATGAATCCAAAAAAACAAAAAGTAAAGCTCAAATCAGTGTTACTTTCATATATTTTTTTCTATCGAGCGAAATTTCCATGTTTCGATGTCCATTTTCGTGTTTCGATATTTACGGTTTCCTAGATGAAACATTCAATTTTGATATAACATTTTTATAATTTTAAGCTAACCATATAGAAATTTGCTAACTACAACTACTTAGACGAATGACCAAAATTGCTAAAAGTGGAAAAAGAGTGCCTTAAGTTTTTGTGTTGATATATCAAAGAATGAGAGATAGAAAAAAATCTCGAAAAATGTGTTTTATTTTTTACTCCGTCTTCAGTTTTCACTCGGTGATTTTATATCTTCTAAAACTTTAAAGTGCGCGGGTGATAAGAACAACCCTAACGTAATAGAAGTAAAGATTAAATAATAGCAAGAATTCATAGACGTTATCTATGAATATTTATATATAGGGTTACTATGTGCCTTTTTAATCTACGACACAAAAAGAAGGGTGTTATAAGTTAAACGTGTGTAGATATCCGATTTTTATTTTATTTATTTTTGTTTGAAAACTGAGTTGATCGAGTGTTCTTAGCTATTAAAAAAAAACTGCATCCGGTTGGACACTATCGCTACTTTCAAGGGGGGTTTAAAAAAAACTATTGATATTTGTGTATAGTTTCAAGATGTAGGTAGGTACACCTACCTAAGTATAACTCAAAGGTTTTCTAAGTTTTGCGGAGAAAAGTGTAGTCATTTGGCGCCTTTCGAGTGAGAAGGAAGCATGAAAAGGATAGTGTGAGAGAGGGACAGATGTCAGGCGAAGATTGAAATTCTCTAACGTATGGCATCATCATCACCATCATTATCCACCTATTATGTTCCCACTGCTCGAATTCAGGCCTTCTCTCAGAGAGAGAGGATGAGCTATGCTATAACCCATAATTAAACTAATGCCTATTAATATATCTTGTAAATTTTTAATGTACAATAGGGCACAGACCAGCACAGTGCAGATGGAATAGTGAGATAGAAGCCTATCTTATCTACTATACCTACCAACCCAGCAATCTGCAGTAGGATAAGAAAAGTTGAAGATGATGACACATGGTAATAATTTTGCTGGAAGATGTAGGTACCAAAGGTGATTCGAAGAACTTTGTAAAAGTAAGGGAAATATTACTGCAGTATATTTAAGGCATATTTCAGACATTCCTTACTTTCATGTATGTACCTACTCGTACCTAGCTATAAAATATAGATAGATACTTACCTACCTAAGTGATTTTAAATAGGTACCTACCCAAGTCATATAATACTTTGATACATAACCATGTAGCTTTGGTAATCCTTAGGGTAATCCATTATAATTATAAACTATTTATAATTACATAATTTAAATAGATTTCTGCGAATTCCACCCCAGTCGCATCCGTACGTTAACGGTGCCCACTTGATAAAAAACTATCCAAAACCCATAGTCTTAGGTTAGAATGTATCCCTAAGACAAGGGGTTTTGACGTAAAACATCTATTGGCACGATTTGGAGATATGAGCGACTCTTTTGCCGTGACGGAAATCGGCATGACGTTCTGACCGCTCTGCAGCATAACGGCGTTAACTATACGTATGTGTTTTGTTTTGTTTCCACCTCCGATCTGATGTTTTACATCTGCCGGGTCGCCCGTGATGGCTTCCTTTTTTGTTATTGTTTTAGAAGGAACATTTAACTAATAACTAGCGCTTGTACCACAATAAGATATAGGCACACTTCTCAACTAATTACAATTATTATTACGTTCCCGGATTTCCTCGTCCCGGTAGGCTTTGGGACAGTTAGCACAGGCTGGCCTGTCAATAAGAAATGACTTCCGTATTAGTTCTTGACTACACATAACTAATACCTATTCACTAGTAACTTATTAGAGACGTTGATACTCACTGGCTGACCCGTACACCACACCACAAAAGCACACGCACAAAAAGACCACACACAAGCTCATTGTCTCAATTTCACCATAAATTAACACATTTTCGAGCTAATTCGCGCGCTGCCACCGCACAAATAACACAAAACTGGATGTTTTATCTAAGGGTCGTGTCGGGTCAAAGTAAGCAATGTTATCGTATGGTTATCTGTTCAATGGAACTCGGTAGGTTCTCAATTGATGATTAAATGTTTGTAAAATGTTGTGATACGCGAGCCGTGAGGGACTGACGAACGGGAAGTAGAGGAAATCACCGGGTTCGGCTTACGAATGGAATGGCATATCTCATATCTCCACAGAATGAATGTAATACGAATCACTTTTGAATGAGGGTAGAGGTCGGATAAGTTTAGAACTACGAGTAATACATTCGTAACGTACACGTTCATGAAAAAATAAAAAACCGAGCGTTGAGAAGTACCTATCAGATTTTATAGGAACAAACCGTTTCTACAGGATTATGTACCAACTGGGAATGCCATTTAAAAAAAAATCTTTATTATAAAAAAAAATGGGTTTTGTCATAAAATGACTATGCCACCCCGTAAAGCCAATTTTCTTTTTTATCGCGAATAAGTCCGCGTTTGGCCACCAACTCGCCTGTTGATAAGCGACGATGTGGTCGAAGATAAAGCACGCAGACTTAGAAGATACGTACCTATACACTCTGGCCTTGAAAAGGCCCAGATTATATCTCTCAGGAAACAAGGAAGCCGGCAGGTTGTTCCAATCCTTGGCCGTACTGATTAGAAACGTAGAATCGAAACGTTTGGTATACGTATCCAAGGAAATACCACAATGTATGGGTGGTAATGGGTTGTTTTCCTACTTGTCCTGGGGCCTTACCCCTAGCTCGAAAAGTTGAGCCGCATAGGTGTTATTTGTCAAAACCATACCATCAACTACGATAAGCGGTAGTTATTTGATAGCCGCCAAGCTTTGCTATTTTCACGCACACACGCATAGTAAAACTGATTTTCGTTTATTCAAGTTAGACGTTTTTAAACGATGCAGCTTATATGAGTTGGTTAATTTTAGGTATCTATCAGGTACCTACTAAAAGTTGGCTCGCAAAAATGAAGCTAGGGGTAAGGTAGTAGAAAGGGGATGGTAGGATAAGGTCGTGTAGCTCCGATGAACATTCTCCGAAATGAATCCTATAGAAAATTGACAGATTCGCTACTTGGGATATGTATGTGCAGGGTTACGCATATAGACTGTACTAAGCCGAAAGGAGGTCGTTATACTCATTATTATGAACTACTTTTATTATGGGACCAACCATGAAATCGCAAAAAATGTTTTCCATAGAAAACGGTCATTGACACTCGACAAAATGTATGGAACAGCTGACTTTTTCGAGATTTCAGGGTTAGTCCCATAGTAAAATTTGCTCATAATGATGATTACAATGACCTCGTTTTAGCTTAGCACAGTCTAAATGCGTAACCCTGTATAATGCTTGTTCCATGATAACTTGCATATCGTTTCTCCGATCTTTATAAAATTTTGTAAGCAAGGAGTTCGTTTCAATAAAAAAAAAACGTTAGATTAAGAGCAAAATTGGTTGAAGAGTTGCAAAGAGATAGAGGGGTCGTGGGTTCGGGGTGAGCAACTAAAGTTCATAATAACAGGATAATCTTAAAATTGTTAGGTAAGTAGGTAGGTACTGGTAGCAAGAGCTTTCATAGGTAGCAAGAGATCCAGCTTTGGTGCCAGGGGAGGGTCACATGGTCGTGGTCAAGTCACAAGAAGTTATAATATAATTTTGATAATCATACAAGTAAAAAGTAGGTATGGGCTGGGTCCAGGGAGGTTCATGACCCCCATGACCCCCCCTGGATCCGCCCTTGGTAGGTAGGTGCATTGTAAGGATATAATATGTTTAGTATTCATTACACATAATGGTAAGGATTCATAATCTACACTATATATAATTCCTCTAATATTATAAATGTGAAAGTTTGTATGAATGAATGGATGTTTGTTACTCAATCACGCCAAAACGGCTGAACAGATCTGGATGAAATTTGTATTTGTAAATTTATATTTTGCCACCATAAATCAAACCATAAATAGTCGCCAAAAATAAATTTACATGGCTTACGATCACATTTTTTATATATATTTTTTTCTAAATTACACCCGGGGGAAGCCAGGCGGTTCGCTAGTATTTCTTGGTATAGGTACTCTATGTAGGTACTTAGTTAAGTGTAGCCACAGACTAGGTAAAGCTACTACGTAGTATAGATAAGAAACATCGTTAACGTTAATTTATTAATGTTATTCATTCATACCGGATATTATTAATTTATTGACATAACAGTAGTCTACCTACCATCCTTCAAGAGAAATATTGTTATTATTTCATGTTACCATAGCATTGTCACCACAGACTAGGTATAGCTACTAGAAAGTCTTTGATCGTCACAGCTGTCATACAGTTAATAAATTAAATTATTGCTATTGTTTGGAATCAACTTTTTACTACTGTGAAATTAAATTTTTAACCGACTTCAAAAAAGGAGGATGGTTCTATGTTCCACTGTATATTTTTTTAACGACTTCAAAAAGGCGGAGGTTTTATTTTCCACTGTATATTATTATTTTTTATGTATGTTCACCGATGTCTCCGCTAATACTGTTGACCGATTTCAAAAACAAAATCATTATGTTCGGTAGTTCACCAAGTCAGGATCTGATGATGGGATCCCAGGGAAATCGAAGGCAACCCTCAAATTTTATAAGTACTTATTACTTTTTTTTATATTTTTGAAGTCGGTTTTTAATGTGATCTACATACTTAATAAGTACCTACTTGTTACATGGAATTAATTATAGGGAAAAATATTATCTAAAGAATGTAGGCATTGTAGGGACCCGGGTATGTCCTAAAACTGCGACCAGAACCACCGGAGGATGGGCAGCAGCGTCCTAATAGTACACGGTGAACGTACTGCGATCCCCAAGCCGCCTGCCAAGCGTGGGGATTATGACAACACCCCTCTTTATGAGGGAGGCCTTGTCCAACAGTGGACGTTAATTGGCTGATGATGTATGTGATGTATTGTAGGTATGTCGAATTAGGTATTCAACAGAATAATTAGATAATTACAAAAAATAAGTACCTACTTAGGTAAGCAGTTAAGTAAAAAAAAATGCAACAAAGAAAATAATATACCTACCCACTATTAATCTCAACGGTTCGAAAATATTATTGTATACTTCCGTTATTTTTTTCCTTTGCTTGTAACATAAATATAGAATAATGTAGGTACATAAGTTAAATTAACAAATAACCTGATAATAGTGCAAAGCGCTTTCATATTGCAAATTGGCATCAGAATGAAGAACGAGAATCTTCTCTCAACAATTTTACTATCATCAATCTTTTCCAACTTAAACCTATTTTCATAAAGTCTATTTTAGTTAACATTGTTTGATTCAGTAAAGTTGTATGTGGATACTTAATTGGCCCAATCCGTCGGGAGCCAGATGTCGGGACTTTGTCAATAAACGCGATTGTGAGTCAGAGGTACCTAGTAGTCTGCAGTATTATACAGGAAAGTGTAGAGGTTATTTTACTGAATTGCAGCTATAGGGTTTAACAGTTTTTTGAAACAGTGTCACCATCTACCAAGGAATTTATATACTACGTAGTATCATCGACAAAAGATCATTCTTGGTAGTATATAAATTCCTTGCCATCTACCTTAATTTCAAAACCATTCTTAGAATGTTTCATTGTGTTTTGTCTCGCTCTCTCGGCTAATGACAGAGCAAGACAGAATTCAATCTAAGATTATTATAAGTATGTTTTTGAGGTTGTGGAACTCATGGCAGCACCTCTGAACTTCGGTTTTGAAGTGAGAACGAAAAACCTTTAAACATGTCGGAAGTAAAGTGGCCCTTATAACGACTTAAGTATGTGTGTTCGTGAACGTGCCTGAGTCAGGCCTGGCGCACTCCGCACTTTAGGTATGAAGCTACAAGTAGTCGACAGGTCGGACTTGCCGTGCCCGCTGCCGCGCGATAGACAGAGATAACGCGACAAGAGTTATGCTAAAGACAGAGAGGCAACTTCTAGGTTAATATAGCAGTAGGTAGTTGGCGCTCGCACGTCCTGAATTGGACTTTTTTGTGTGGTAGTAAGAGTCGCTACTTATTCAAATGATTTTGCAGAGTGAACCTTCTGTACTTGTACTTTATGTATTCTGTACCTGAGTGTAGCCTAGTGATGTACCTAATGAGGTGAAACATGTATTTTAATGTTTTTTCTACTATTTTACTGGGGCATGCCGCATGATAGTCATTGATAATATATAAATAATTAATAGGCATAGTTGAAAGGACGGATATAATTATAGGTACGTAAGACGAGGGGGTATGGCTTTAGCCTGCCCAGTGATAAGTGAAAAAAATATTATATATTGGCGGCAACTGGGAAAAAAACAATGTTGCTTCCTTGCTTCAAGGAAGGTACCTATTATTTCTCTAATAAGTTCCTAAACCTAATATTTGTATTTTCGAGTTTTAATCATTGTATTCTCTTTGTTTTAATCTGTAATAATGGAGAGTTCAAAGAGAATATAAGTAAGAGAAGAGTTATTAAAGATTATGCTAAGTGTTTGTGCTATCGATTTCGAATGTGATACCTTGGTGATACTAAATACGTAATTGAAACGTGTATTTTTGTAATTAAAATGAAATGATTACACTAATTTAAGTTTTTACAACATTAAGCTCGAGAGGTCGCGTCTGGTGAAGTCCACGCTCCGTCCTGGTCATGCCCAAATCCAAAACCCCGAAGACTTCCAACTCGAACTGCACAATCGCTTCCAGGGCCTAACTGAAAGCGGAACTGTGGACGAACTAAACAATGGGCTGGTGGAAACTGTCCAAGCAGTGGGGTCCAAGTTCTTTAAGACCCCACGCCGGAAAAGACCTCAGAAGCTCTCAGACGAAACCATTAAGTTAATGGAAGACCGGACTGAGATGAGACTGCAATTTTCAGCTGATATGTCGGAATAAGGCAAACTTAATAGACGGATTTTGAAATCGGTGCGACACGATCTGCGTTCCTATGATACAAGATGTATTAGGGACGCAATTGAGCGGAACCAAGGCTTGAAAGTGTTTGCAAAGAATTCGTTTATTGGGAAAAGCCAAATGACAAAGCTGAAGATCGAGGATGGCAGTACCATTTCGTCAAAGCCGGAGATTCTGAGAGAGCTCGTGAGGTTTTACGGACAGTTGTACACTTCGACACGACAGCCCATTGTCAGTACAGCTCAGGACAAGAGAGCTAAACTGACCCGACACTACACTGAGGACATCCCAGACATCAGCTTGTACGAGATTAGAATGGCTCTGAAATAGCTTAAGAACAACAAGGCGCCGGGTGATGACGGAATCACGACAGAACTACTGAGAGCGAGTGGAAAACCGGTACTTTTAGTCCTCCAGAAGTTGTTTAATTTCGTCATACTCGAGGGTACTACGCCTGAAGCATGGCAAAGGAGTGTGGTGGTGCTCTTCTTCAAAAAAGGTGACAACACCTTATTGAAGAATTATAGACCCATCTCACTCGTGAGCCATGTGTACAAGTTGTTCTCCAGGGTCATTACGATCCGTCTCGAAAACAGGTTTGATGACTTCCAGCCTCCCGAACAAGCCGGTTTCCGTAAAGGCTGGAGCACCATAGACCACATACAGACGCTCCGCCAGATTATACAGAAGACTGAGGAGTATAATCGGCCATTATGTCTAGCGTTTGTGGATTATGAAAAAGCCTTTGATTCAATCGAGACCTGGGCAGTATTACAGACCCTCCAGCGGTGTCATATCGACTAATAGGTATATCGAAGTGCTGAAGTGTTTGTATAGAAACGCCACCATGTCGATCCGATTACAGGACGAGAGCACGGAGCCAATCCAATTGCAGAAAGGCGTGAGACAGGGAGATGTTGTCTCTCCAAAACTGTTCACGAACGCATTGGAGGACGTTTTCAAGCTTTTGGACTGGAACGGATTGGGCATCAACATTAATGGCGAATACATCACTCACCTTCGTTTTGCCGATGATATAGTTATCATGGCAGAGTCGCTGGAGGACCTCAATACAATGCTCAGCGACCTCAGTAGCATTTCCCAACAGATGGGTCTTAAAATGAACATGGATAAGACAAAAATCATGTCCAATGTCCATGTTGTACCCGTGCCGGTCAATGTTGGGAACGATACTCTCGAAGTTGTTGACCATTACACCTATCTTGGACAAATTTTTCAGTTAGGTAAGTCCAACTTAGGCAAAGAGGTCGCCCGAAAAATCCAACTCGGATGGGCAGCGTTCGGGAAATTGCGTGAAATCTTCTCGTCCAAGATACCACAAAAGACAAAGACAAAGGTTCGTTAAAGACAAAGGTCTTTGACCAGTGTGTGTTGCCAGTGATGACATATGGTACTGAGACGTGGTCCTTAACTGTTGGTCTTTTGGAAAAACTCAGAGTCACACAACGGGCAATGGAGAAGGCTATGCTCGGAGTTTCTTTACGCGATAAAATTCGGAACATAGATATTCGCCAAAGAACCAGGGTCACCGACATAGCTATTAAAATCTGCAAGTTGAAGTGGCAATGGGCAGGCCACATCGCTCGAAGAACTGATAACCGATGGGGAAGAAAGGTTCTTGAGTGGAGACCGTGAACCGGAAGACGCAGCGTAGGTAGGCCTCCCACTAGATGGACCGAAGACATTGTGAGAGTCGCGGGCATCCAGTGGATGCAGATGACAGGATGTCGTTCAGTGTGGAGGTTAAAGGGGGAGGCCTATGTTCAGCAGTGGACGTCTTCTGGCTGATGATGATGATGATATGATTCACTAATTTACAGGGGCATGAAAGGGACTTGACCTTGACTCACTTTGCTTTACTTCTACGCATTTGTGCGCATGTTTTTTTTTTTGCATGGGAGTTTCAACTTTCTGTAACGATTATGACGCCTACAAAAATCATACGAGCAAAGACTAAACGTAAACTTTACTTTATTGGGAGGAGTTATATTCAAGGTTTTTTTGAATTCTTTAGCGCTTTTATAGTAACAAATTACTAATTTTAGATTATTTTAATTATTTGTAGTAAAAATTGGATAACATTAAAACTGACTTCAAAAATATATGAAAAACGTAATAAGTGCCTATAAAATTTTAGGGTTGCCCTCGATTTCCCTGGGATCCCACCATCAGATCCTGACTTGGTAACAATGGGACCAAATTGGGAGTATAACCTACCGAAAAAATTTTTTTGAAGTCTGTCAACAGTTGGCGGAGAAATCGGTGAACATACATAAAAAAAAATACAGTGGAACATAGAACCGTTCTCCTTTCTTGCAGTCGATTAAAATATCTATGCTATCGCCACATGCATGTGCGATAGTACCAAGACAGTTTGATTTACCTATATGCTAAAGGAAAGTCGATAAATCACATTGAAGCAACGTGAATAAAGTAGGTACTCTTTGCTACCTACTTATGTAGGTACAACTTATGGGTAGAGTCTATTGAGGTAGCCACCTTGATAATTATTTTTTAACACAAGCTGCGTAATAATTAAAATAAAACCAGCCAAATGCAAGTCAGACTCGCGCACGTTCCGTACCATTACCTATAAAACGGCAAAAAAAGTCTGTTGTTCAGTTATTTATTTTTAAAGTGAATATATAAGCCTACCTGGTGCCGTTATCAATATCGAGCAAAATGAGCAAAAATGAGGGATCCCCCTTAAATATTTATTTTATTCTGTTTTTTAGTATTTGTTGTTGTAGCGGTAACATAAATACATCATCTTTGAAAATTTCAACTCTGTAACTTTCACGGTTTGGAGATACAGCCCGCAGACAGACGGACAGACAGCGGAATCGTTTTAATAGGGTCCCGTTTTACCCTTTTTGTTCGGAACCCGAAAAACTGGCTGCCATAAAAAAATCAAATGCCTAACTTGCCCACATTTTCAAAAAAAATGGTCTCACTGTCTAGTTGGTTAATTCACTATGCAAAGAATTTGTGTAGGATGGATCGTAAGGCTGGTAGACCTACTATGTAAATGCTCACCGTTATTTCATGAATTATTATGCAAATATAATTAGTCAATTAAACTGCACATTTTGTAGACAGACATTTTGACCTTAGTAAATACTATTTCTACATAATCTGGCACACAGTAATTCGGATTGATATATATATTAAGTGCGATGGGGGCAGAAACAATATTGCATGCCGACACTATCACAGAATTAAAAGTATTGTAATTTCTAAGCACTAAGATTTTTAATAGGAGTAGGTATTTTCGCTTCTGTAGATAATAAATGCCATACATTCCTTTCCCAAAAGGTTCTTGCCCGTTCGTCGTCTAATAATATGATACTTTAGCACTAGCATTACAGTTTAGACCCACAATGACCAAATTAGCTCAGGGTTTGGTTTCTCCTTGGATTTCTGGTAGCCTGAAGCTTTTCCTGCGTCAAAGCTTCAGGATTCCGTACCAATTCCACGTAAAACCACCACGATCTCCAATGACTGCGAAGATTATCATTAGAGAGGGGCATGCGAAACAGGGGCAGCCCAGCTGCACGCTCTTGCCCCCATTTGGCCAGAAGTCAGCCGTGCCCGTATTGATCAGTGCTCCGTAAATCCCAGTATCGGTGTGGATAACGTCTACGAGCTCTGCATCGTTAGCGGTCACGTGCTGCATCATCACGCCGCGCCGTCCGGGCAGTGGCGTATTTTAAGAGTCCGCCGCCTCATAAATTAACGGGAAAAAGTAAAAACTTTAAATTAGGTATAAAATAAAATCTAGTAGCATTATGACAATAGTGTGTTGACGTAAGCTGAGATGATAATGAATGAAAAAACGTTTATTGTTACATATTACCTACCTAGAAGCCTTAACAGACGTGTCTGTTAGGGCTTCTCCCTTCTTTTTCTCGCCGCCCCTCACAGCCTGGCGCCCCGGGCCATGGCCCTTTTGGCCCTAGGGTAAATACTACGCTCCGGGTAGACAGTTGGGAAAGCAGGGTCGAGCGCTGTTAATCTTTTATCGGTATTGGTGCATTTGTTCTTGAGCTCCCTTGCCGTGTATCCAGCGACATGGCTTCCCAGCGAGTGTACTATGAAGTAAAAAAATTCAAGCGAGAAGCCCTTGTCTAATAATTTGTCAAGTTCTTGAGCATCTGCTTCACCGACCTATTTAGTATTTCTAGCAGCGTTGACTAAATAAGATCCGTGCGACATATTTGCCCGGTCTTAAAGCACCACGTATATATCCATGTTAGTCGTTGCTCTTTGTGGTTTTCTGCCCTTGCCTTCAAGTATGAACTTATCATCGCTTGAACGCTTTGCTGTTTTGCAACTTCTATGAATCATGCGCCATCCAGTGGATGCAGATGGCAGGTTGTAGTTCAGTGTGGAGGTTAAAGGGGGAGGCCTATGTCCAGCAGTGGGCGTCTTATGGCTGATGATGATTATAATGATGAACGTCTATGAAACCATCGATATAGATCACCGTGGGACTGTACTTTGCAAAGCCTTTGCTGTCTAGAAGTTTGGGTGCTTGGTTCAGGCGGTCGATATTTTCTTTACTGTCGTTCCTTTTTTTTATGATAGGTACTGGGTGACGAGACGAGCGAAGTCGCTCGCCAGATAGCTCTTCACGCTTGCCCATAACAGCTCAACGCCACTCAGAATTAAGAACTTCAACAGTTCAAAACCCTGGAACCCTGGTTCCTTGTAGTATCTGAGGTAGATGTCTTCTATTCGGTTACTTCTGCCTGGTAATATTCCTGTTCCCACATCCAGCCTTTGGCCACAGCACGAAGCATGATCACATAGGATGTAATCACTACATCTTCATTGATTATAATGTGTGGCTGGCCGCATATTATTGTGTCTTTGATGGTGATCTCTTATTTACTGCATGGCAACGTGATTCGGCTTGTCTTCTACTTATACTTCCATGCAAATAAACTCTCCATGGCTGACTTGTAGTTTTTCTTATAAGTTTATAAGTGGCCTGTGGCGTCCGTGGCTGACTTATACTTCTGGTTTTGACTATTGGGACGCTAGTATATCTTATTAATTTATTCATTGTGGATTAGTCACGTAGTAATTACTTGCTCAGTGCATTTATGTACTTGTCGATAACAAGAATAGGTAAACAAAATATTCTTATGGCTCAATGTATGGTACTATTAAGTACCTTAACTTTAGAACGACCTAAGGGCTAATTTACAACGTATTTTCTCGCAATTTCCAATATTCGTCTCAGCAAGAGACGTCTAATTAGGACTCAAGCGTAGAACACTATTACATTACCAATATCTTAACGATACGTGCAGTGCAATCACACGACCTAAGCAAAAGCCGTACCTTCGAGCTAACTGCCCAGCTTCGGCAGACCCCCGGTGACACTATTGTCATTGTAGCCATACAACTAAATTGAGTAGGAGTGAGAGGTGCGGCGGGTCTGGTTAGGCTAGTCGAAGACGATCGCCTCTTTCCTGCACCGAGTGGCAAAAAGTCGAACGTGTGGGCCCGCGGACGAACCCGTTTGTCCATACAAGGTGCTCGGAGACAACTCGCTTCCCAACGCACCGGCTCACATAATATTGTTAGCCGCCGATAGCTTTTTATATCGAATGCATTATTCGATACTCATTTAAAATTCTAACATACGCTTATATAGAAAGCTCGCCATTTTCATCCGGTCCCCTGCTGTCGTCGGTCGTATCATACTTATTTAGTACTTTATCTCGAATCTCGTAAGCGGTTAAATATTCTTAATATATTACGCAAATTCGGCTTTGGCCAACAGTTGTTCGGTCAGCCCACGCGCCTAAAATTGCGGGGGCGAAGGCTGAGGCTTCAACGCGTGCTCAGCTCTAAAACTCTCGCGCGCATCGACTGTATCACACGCAGTGTTCGCCTTTGCCACTAAAAAAATTAAAATAAAAACAAATCCGTGACAGTTCTGACAGGTTTGAATCTGACGTTCTGAAATAGTGCATCCAAGGACGCGGCCAAATCGATATCGATAGTTGAATGGAGTGCAAGTAGGAAGTGACGTCATGCATAGTGTTGTGAATGTGTCAGTGAGGTGGGCGCTATGTTGAAAATGCGATATCATTAGAGCGTAAAGGTGAGTGTAACTAGCTAATGAGTTCCTCATTATCAGTTCTTAAACATTTGTAAACAACTATTTATTATACGCGTGGTATAATAATGCCCGTTTTGAACATTTTAGTTTAAAATTCGGCCTCTGAGAGAATGCGTCTGAGTGTTGCCACAACATTGTAAAAAGCTTAACGAAAACAGTAAAGTTTGATCACTTTTACTACTCCTTTGAACGTAACATTGTAGCTGGTAGCCAATATACTACAGTAAAATATTAAAATAAAACATTTTCATATAGATTTTTACAATGTTATTGTCTATCGGCCGGTCTAGTTTCAGTTGACAGAACAACGCTAACTAAATAAATAAATTAAATTTCATTCTAGGACACCTTCAGTTAGATCCATTCTGCCACTAAAACTTTGAATATCAACACCAATGTTGCCACAATACCTAGGAATTTTATATTCACGAAATTAATTCAATCTTTCCTGCTATAAAAGTGGGTATCATTTTTCAAAGCTATTTTACCTAACAGTTTTATGACAGAGAAAGATGCTTTAAGAATAATAATATAATTGTACTATTCGGAGTATACAATTTATTAGTAGATACCTACTAACGTGCATTGTGATGTTATCTTTAATCTACAACCCATTAAACGTTTTGTTTTATAGATTGTTACAAGAATTTATTTAACCTAGCATCTCATTGCAAATATGTATGTATCTAGGTATAGAATACGAATTAGTATAAAGTCTCCAAATAGCTAGATTATCCGCTAATTGAACTCTGAATAATATTAATATTCATAGGGATTATAACTAGTACATGAAGCTATTTGATTTTGACACTTGATAAACAAAAATATGCCATTATAAAAATTTTTTTGGTTAAAAAAGCGAAAATTTTCTCTTTCCTTCCTGTCAGACGGCTGTCCGTAGTACGTACGTCTGTTACGGCGAAATTGATACAAACTTTCATTCCCTCCAAAAACGCTGATTTCCAAGACAGCTGACTTGTATTTGTAAACCTATATACGAGGTAGGTACTTACCAACTTCCATGTTTCTAACTCCAAAAACGACGAACTTCCATACAAATGTTCATCCCTTATCCCCTTTCGGAGATGAATAAAAAAAACATTTTTAGTGATCACTTTAATATAAGGAACACGACGCAAATGCAAAATTTCTTACTTCTAGCGATTTAGGCTGTGCATTTTCTGTCAATGAATGAATGGTTTTTTAACTTTTTATTAGTTTGATGTCTTATCACAAATTTTACTGGTTTTAGAACAAACACAATGCAACCTGATTTAGAATTAAAACAAACGCATTCAAAACAATCCAGCCGTTTTGGAAGAAAAAAAAATTAAATTAAATCTTTGTAATCGAGTAATAAAGATTTAACAAAAAAAAAAATACAGCTTTGCTAAACTAAAAATCTAAAATCCATTATGATAAAAAAATACTAAGGGGCATAAAAGCAAAAATATGCAGGGGCATATACAAACTTACAAACACATAAAATTTCATACCCCAAACGCATAAACTTTCTCCGTTACCTAGTGCATATGAAATCTATGGACATACGTACATCGGAACCCGATTTTGCCAATATTCGATAATAAAAATTGTATTGAAATAAACTACTTGTCTACAAAACTTCATGAAGATAACTTTTTGTGGTGTTAGGACTCTTGCAAGGGTCCGCCTGAGGAAGTACCACACCTTTGCCAGTTATTCAACCGCCAAGCAGTGTGTGCAAACACTACTGTGTTCCGGATTGAAGGGCAATGTTTCCAGCGAAATTACAGGGCACACAGAGGTTTGCCATCTTATATCTCGGGGCGACGAGCGCAGTGCATTGGCATCCAGGGTTTCAAACTGTTGAAGTTCAAAATTCTGAGTGGCGTTGAGCTGTTATGGGCAAACGTGAAGAGCCATCAGGCGAGCGACTTCGCTCGTCTCGTCACTCAGTATCATTAAAAAAAAGTTCGGGTCATCGATACACAAGTTATCTAACAAACCATCCATAGAAATGCCGACTAGTCCCATTAGAATCTGAGACCTGTCTTCGCTCGGTCAACCAACCAAAGGAGCCCATGAGCCCAAACTAGAAGGGCTTACGAGTAGCCACCGATGAGTTCCACTAACCGCCTCCTGCATGTCTATTCTGCAAGCTAAGTGAACGCGCAAGTGAAGTGATAAGCTAACTGAATGTGATTTTTCTTGCCTATTTCTGCAGATAAATGTCATATTATCGAATTATAAGGGTAAGGGACTACAGTCAAGGGTGATCACTCGACATTTTGACATTTCTTTATAGTAATCGACAAGAAAAATACACGTTCACTTAGCTTATCACCTCACTTGCGCGTTCACTTAGCTTGCAGATTAGACCAGCTTGTTCTATTATTAGATCATTTAGATGTATTGTCATCACTGAGTTTTATGTACCTACGTAGTAGGTACATTATTATAAAGCAGATGATTATCATCTGAATTCTGTACCTATATTTGGAAAGTTATCAGTAGGTACTACAGTTAGGAGTAGGTCAAAATCGACTCAGTTACTCGTGAAACTAAGATCCATTTTTAAATAACACGATAGTTATAGATAGATAAATAAACTCTTTATGTTCACACTACAAATTCCATGCACAGGAAAAATAACAGCTTAAAAACTAGTGCGATAATCGGCGGCCTTATCGCTAAGAGCGATCTCTTCCAGGCAACCTTAACTAGTTATGAGTTTTCATAGTAATTTATCCGGCCTGCTAAACACGACAGTCTGATATTTATTTTCATACTATCTTTGCCAGTCGCTATTTGCGTGTAATTTATTAGTAGTTCAATAGGTATAGGTATTTATGCAGCAATTTCGTTTTATCCCAAAGATTATTATCAAATTAATCTAATTTTCAAGCATATTTGAGAACAAATATTTTAAAGCACACGTTACTAGCTATTCAAATCACCACGCGTGGGAGAAAATAATAGCGCATGTCTTGACATTTCGAAACTGCCCAGTTTTAAACAAAATTACATGTTAATACCAGTTTAATATCTGCATCTATCATCATAGAGTCTCAAATTCACTGGCAAGTGGTTCGATGACGGAAAATTACGACCATTGAGTAGGAAAATGCAAATGAGACCTTTGGTTAACCCAGCATACATTGAACAGCAGGTATTAGAGTTATCAATTTTATGCAGCGCTTAAACGGAAGTGGTGGTAAAAATTGTAAATAAATTGGTATATAGCATAGGTAAGCGGATGAGGTGCGACTTACCGTTCCATAATCATGTGGGCTGGTCAGGTAGTGATGTGACTGATAAAACATGATTTATCTTTGAAATAATGTTTCTATATGGCATAGATGAGACGACAGCAAGAGCCATCTTTCGCACAATTTCAAAAAAAAAAATAGACAAATATTCGGGAGACAATGCCTTATTGATAATGCCCAAACGGTTTTACAAGCTTTTATTCAGTTTCACCTGTCCCGGTGTCTGATAAAATCTTGCAAGTTAAATTTGACCCACTTCCCGGCGTTCGATTGACCTGAACTTTTGGCATACTTGTCAAGTTCCGCTGACAATACAATATTATGGTGACAGCGAGCTGATTTGATGATGGTGACGGTGGACAACGGCACTCCTCGATGGATAATAGTAAGCTAGCTGTGTTTGGGCTCAATTTGATCAGCACACCGTTCCGATCGCAAATTACATAAAAGCGGTTTGAAAAAGATATTTTTCGATAATTAAAACACGCTTTTATTTCCACTCTTGTGTGATGTATCATTGAATGGGTTTTTGAATGAAAGTGGAGTTCCGCACATGATTTTACAACTTGTTGACCCTTGCGGTCAAAACCTTACGCAAGAGAGGCTTAGAAACTTTAACACCGGTTTACTTACCACCGCACCGGGGCTATAATATACTTAGTATATTGTCGTAATGGAGAAAGTAAATAATAGTAGGTATGTGATATGGCAGAGGCAAGCTTTTGCAGCAAAGTGCGGCCGCTGAAAGAATGCGGGTGTCAGTTGCCTTAACACTGTAAAAAAGTAAACAAAAACAGTAAATTCTAATCACTTTTTTAATGTAAGATGTAGGTAGCCATATGATTGAAAGTAGTTTGATACTGTTGACAAAGCATTCATGGAGAAATGTTTCCTGTATTTGACGGCGTGAAATTTAGGTGCACAAATTAACATAATTGAATGTGAACACGTCAGACGTCTCGGTCTATTCTCTTCTGATACACTAGGCAAGTTCTGTCAAACTATTACAGACTAGAACTATACAGGGTTATTTACATAATGTACCAAAAACTCGTTTGCTCTACTATTACATTAAAACATAAACCGGCAAAGTGCAGGTCGGGCTAGTGCACCGAGAGTTCCGTACCACCACATAAACTGTTAATATTAAGAAAAAAGGTAGAAAAAAGTTTTTTTTTTTATGATACTGGGTGACGAGACGAGCGAAGTCGCTCGCCTGATGACTCTTCACGCTTGCCCATAACAGCTCAACGCCACTCAGAATTTTGAACTTCAACAGTTCAAAATCCTGGATGGCAATGCACTGCTCTCGTCACCCCGAGATATAGGATGTCAAATCTCTGTGCCCTGTAATTTCGCTGGAAACATTGCCCTTCAATCCGGAACACAGTAGTGTTTGCACACTACTGCTTGGCGGTTGAATAACTGGCAAAGGTGTGGTACTTCCCCAGGCGGACTCCTGCAAAACAGTCCTACCACTACAAAAGATAAAAAAGTTACAGTTGTTTAAAAAGACAACATTACAACCAGGTGGTCACTCAATTACCGAGCGGGGTACGTTGCTTAACTCATCCCAATATAATTATCTTAATCATCATCATCATTATCAGCCTATCATGTTCCCACTGCTGGAACATCAGGTCTTTTCCGAGAGAGAGAGAGAGAGGATGGGCCCTAATCCACTATGCCGGCCCAGTGCATGTTGGTGAATGTCATTGAACTTTTTGAGGTTCTTGGACATACCGGTTTCCTCCCGATGTTTTCCTTCACAGTTGTTGAGCGATGGCATCGTAACTGCACATAGTTTATTACTAAATAAGTCATTGGTGCACGGCCGAGGATGGAACCGGGTGCCGTCAGATTATAAAGCGCACATGCTACCTCTTGGCCAAAATAGCAGAATATAATTACTGAACACTATGAATTAATTATTTGTTAATTTAATTATATAATTACTATAAGAATTGTCGATGATCCCAAGCTCACCGAACACTTATGTAGCCGCGCAACATGACATGTGCTTGTGCTGTGCGCAGAATGCGCATGTTGTGCGATAGTTTTATGTGCGAAAAGATGTATAGCTATGGCCGGTTAGCGCGGTCTTAATAATTTTAGTATGACGATAATCGTCATCATCATTTCAGCCATAGGACGTCCACTGCTAGAAAAACCCAGCCTCCCCCATCGACTACCAAAAGGGTCGGTTGGAAGCGGCCTGCATCCAAAGTTTTCCTGCGGTCTCTTTTATGACGATGATTAATCATATTGTCACAAACCTTGCTATTACATAATGGCGACTTTCATCGCCCTGAGATGTCATACGTCAAACCTTGGAACCAACTGGCATTACCTTCTTTGTAAATACCTCAATATTATTACCATAATTGTAATTAGGTGGCTACATAAATTAAACAGAGATCTGTTGCGTTGATCATTAGGTCACAATCATTCCACTGCTGGATATATTATAAGCTTATCTAATGAAAGGGAAAGATGATGATGGGATGATGCGGAAAGGGTGTCATCATTATCATCCCTATATCCTCCACACTGAACGACAGCCTGCCATCCGCATCCACTGGATGCCCGCGACTCTCACGATGTCGTCGGTCCATCTAGTGGGAGGCCTACCTACGCTGCGTCTTCCGGTTCGTGGTCTCTCAACCTTTCTTCCCCATAGGTTACGAGCGATTCAAATTGCAAATTTTAATAGATATGTCGGTGACTCTGGTTTTTTGGCGAATATCCACGATCAGGATTCTATCGCGCAAAGAAACTCCGAGCTTAGCTCTCTCCATAGCACAGTAAAGACTGTACTAAGCCAAAATGGGTCAACGACTCCACAGTACCCATAATTTTTTACCTGTTCCATAGAAAACTGTCATTGACACTCGATAAAATGTATGGAACAGCTGTTTTTAAGGTTCCGTACCTAAAAGGTAAAGACCCTATTACTTATTACTGGTGCCGGGGCAATAGAATACGGCACTGGTACCCCGTGCCTGTAGTAAGAGCCTACTAAAAGGGGACCTCTGGGCTCGGGATGGTCAAAGTTGGGGCTCTGATCATCCACTTAAGCATGCCCAGGGAGAGAATGACAACATTGTGTGACCAACGTTGTCGCGAGTGGAGGGCAACACGCAGTTGTCTCGGGAGGTGCCGCCGGTGAGTTCATCTGGAAATCCCGGAGCCCTCTTGTCAAGCACTAAGGCTGGTCACGGGGGGGGGGGGTCTTAGTGGGTATAATCCACCCCCCCCCCTCAAGATTTCCCCCTCGGAGAAAAAATAAAGGAGTTATACTGTTCCGTGGTGAATCGGCGCATTCACCAGATTCACCTACGTTCACTAGCGTTCGTTCACTAGGTCTATAGACGGCATAACATAGTGTGACCTGTAAATGTATGCACACAATGGGACCTATAAGTCATAAGTTAGTTGTGCCTAACTTAAAGCTTAAACTTACGAAAGTTAGCGCTCTGCTGAACGATCGCCGTAAACAATATCAAAGTTGTTGAGCTCTTGAGTTTGTCATAATTTAAGTGCACTTATACCTTCTACATAAAGCTGAGTACTCAAATTTTAACCGTAACTGTAACCAGTGCATGTAACTGTTACCAATAGTTGTATGTATGAAGTTTGCGAGTGCTTCGTTATAATTATTGTTGATCGCGAATCAAAGAATTTATTTACTAACTTAAGTAAAAAGGTTTTCGTACTTTTGGCGTATGTTAACATGACTTTACGGATATGTTGTTATATATCTTATGCATCATGATGTCAAAATAATATCACGTAGGGGGGTGTTCTTTTATAACATAAGATTATATAGCAAGTTATCCTATCAAATGTTATTTATAATGTAATATTACTAAATATGAATTAAAAATATTGTTTTATACGGACGGAAGAAGCAAAAATAGGAGGCAATGACATTATTTTTGTATTGAAAAATAAAGGAAAAAAATATAAATAATATAATAATAATAAATTAAAACATAATTTTATTTTGTAACATCAACAACATCAGGTTGATGTTATAAAATTTTGGCTAATCTATATTATGAGTCACAAAAATGGCCGCAGCTCAGCATAACGCTGTTTACCAAACAGCGGTGATCTTCTGACGCAGAAACTAGAGTTACTACTTACTGATATAATAATTTAAAAATTCAGTTTAAGTCGAACCTGCGAAGTAATTGTATAAATTGACACCCGTTATTACTAACGTGTCGGCCTACTTGCGCTCACTTACTCAAACCATGCGCGCGAGCTAGATGACACGATAGCGATAGTCAACTTATGTAATAACCCTGCTGATTAGGGTTTGTTTTAACAACTTTTTGTTACTCATATAAAACATACTTTATTACCTTATTTACACACGTGGTTATTTTATTTTATAAGTAATGTAATTTTAGTGTTACCAAAAAAGTAATTATAGATGATTATGATGAGTAAAACAAGGGGTAATAATGATCGTATTGTAATAAATGAACAGAACATCCCCTGGGAATTTTAGCGATGGATTCACGGACTACAAATGACGTTTGCAATGTTTGTTATCTGTGGCAGTTATAGTTACGGCTTGCATATGAGTATCTAGCTTTATTCGCTTTACGGACTAATAAACATAAGCTAGGTTACTTCGGGTCGTAAACTTGTATTGAGCCGGTATTGATTATTATTATTACTAGCATCGATATAGGAGCAATGAGGGTAATGGTCCGATTTATACGACACTTATAGGCTCGTGTAGTGTTGCTAATGAATTGAGCTTACTTCACTACAAATTACATTAATATTACAAATACGAAAGTTTGTGTGCATAAGTTTGTCTGTATACTTAACTCACTAAGAGTTTTTTTAAAATATAGAATCACTGAAGTAGCTTTTTTTTATCCTTCTAGAATAGATCTACGTTTGGCCACCAACTTACCTGATGGTAAGCGACGGTGTGGCCGAGGATAGAACACGTTGATCTAGAAGAAATCTATTCCCTCTTTTAATAGTTTATTATTAGTACTAGTGAATGTATTTATTAATCTGTAGGTAACCACCCATAGAATGTACTTATTCATAAAAACAATTTTTTACTAATCCTTATTATGGATTCTTGATCCTTATGGAATACACTACTTGCTAAACATTAAAATTAAAAAAAAAGGAAATAAAACCAAGCAGAAAAAAAAGAGCGGTAAGGCAAAGAGTATAGTAATATATGGGGGACGGTAAGGACCATCAAGTAAGGACTGTGACTGGAAGCAAAAAGCGCATGAAACAGACTAACACTAGCGCCACTAGGGGCAGTAATCGTAAACGAAAAATAGTCGGGTAACTGTCAAGTCAATGTCAAAATTTAGATTATCATTTTTTGACAACGACTATCGCAAATATCGGTAGCGAAAAGCGCGTGAAACCGGCTTACACACTAGCGCCACTAAGGGCGGTAATCGCAAACAAAAATAGTAGGGCAACTGTCAACACTGATATTTCGATTATAGCCTTTTTGATATCGACTATCGCAAATAAATAATACCGTAATAACCAAGCCAGAGACAGACAGCCATAACATAAGACAAAATAACACCAGTTATATTGTGATTGAATTACATTGAATCAAAATGAACCTCAGCTGTTCTGAATTATATCTTTAAAACCCTTGAAAGTCCCCGAAAAAGACAAAAGCTCGAAAGCTGGCAGCTCCCGCGTATAATAGAGTTTCATTACAGGATAACGGCTATACCTAATAATTAACGACACGATTATCCGCAAAAGCTTTTAAGCGCGAGCTCCATTTTGTAACTACATATTATGTGCACATCATATATTTTCTCGACCAGAACACGTAGGATACGGCGGAGAATGACTTTTCAAGGAATACCGTTTACAAAGGACTATAAAATACAAGCAGCATCCCGCGGTTTTACCCGCTATCCTACAGGAACTATGAACTTTTCCGGGATAAGCTTATGTGTTAATCCAGGGTGTAGCTATTACACTAAATTTAAATCCATTCAGCTGTTACGGAGTTATAAGTGCGGACCCTAGATCAGACAAACAAGGGAGAAGGCCTTAGAACAATTTATTATCGTTTGTGTTCAAATGCCTCAATTTTTCATTATTTTGATGAACGCAGGCTTAATGAACCAAAAACCTCTCGCAGGCAGCTACCTGCAACATACTTTGTACATTTTATTCCATAACTTTTCATATAACTTAATACTTACATTCACCAACAAAAAAACATGATTTTTAACTGTATTATGTAGACATTTTATCACAACATCTACTACTGCATTGCAAGCACACAGAAGACATACAATTAAAGTCTCCTAGGGACTCCTTGAAGAAACTCAACTACAAAAAGTCTCCAATACCACAACACCTGTCGAAATATGGGTAGAACAGTTTAGTCAGTGGCCCGAAGCCGTGCTCCGTTATTTGAAGGAGCTCGGTTGGTTTGTGTAGGCTGGCAGGGGCAAATGCACAATGGACACCAAGCGTAATGTCAGTGCAGGTCTTATATATCACCCCCACTATTAATTAGAATTAGGAATTTTATCTTACACTCTGTTTTTCTCTGTCTCTTTGTCCTTCTGGTGTTTCTTATATACATATATCCGTTGAAGATCTGTTTCTATTTTTCTATGATCCAGAAAAGTTTGAGCGTATAAACTTTATTGCTTGGATATGTTATGTATCTACTTTGCCTTTTATTTCATATTTTTCTCCTCGTTATTAGCGGCTTATTTTACGAAACCAGTTAAGTGTTGTTTGTTGTTTCCCTCTAGACCTCGAAAGCACTCACTTTTATTATTTGCTTTGCTGATTTACAACTTCTTCATGTCGCAATGCTGTACCGGAAGTGTCGATAAAATATTTTTTATCGATACTCTAGTTGCAATTTTCACATCCTTGGTTGATCATAATATGCACCTGTGATATCACACATACTACTCTGTGATTTTTTTACTGACTATCTATTACGGTGCGAAAGATACAGCCGTTAAAAGGTAGTACGGACGGACAGATAGACGACGTAGGCTCAGTAATAGGGTGCCGTTTTTACCCTTGGGTACGGAACCCTAACAAAAAAGTTTTGGTGCCAACATTAATAAAACATGTTCCATACATTTTGTCGAGTGTCAATGACGGTTTTCTAGTTTTTTATGGAACTACTGTTTTAATTGCTGTTTGCTGTAAAATTTGTTCATAATGAGTTACAAAGACCTCCTTTTGGCTTAATACAAGTTATAAGCGTAACCCTGTAATGGGATAGACGTTATTTGTATAGTCTACAGTACCTATTAGTAAAGTAAATGTAGGTGGTATTGAGGATGCGTGCGACATCTACAGAATTACTAATCGGTATGGCGCCGATAGAATCAATTAACAATCGATTAAATATTTAACACGAGCTAGGCGTTGATTGTGCCCATACAAAGAAGGTATAATAATAGTCTACAACATTTATTAGGTGTCAAGTAAAAAAATATATACCGGCTATGTGCGAGTAGGGCTGGCGCACTGAGGGTTCCGTAACACCACAAAATACAATAACTATCAATAAAAAAAAAAACGACTTCAAAATTAGTAAAATGTGTCATTTGGATTCGGTGAAAGAAATGATGAGGTCGTCCAAGTAACGAAATTACCGGTTATCACTTGATAATGAACAGAAATTTGTCACCGACACATTCTTGGCCATTATTTATAGTTATACTTATTTATAGTTATACTATAGAGTGTGTACTATAATCATGCCAAGTTTGACGCTTGTACGTATTACCGTTTTTATATTAGAGCAATTACAAAAATACGTAAAAAATACGTTTGTTGTTGGGGACCCCCCATTTGTTTTTACTTGTTTTTTTGTAATTTTTAGTTATTTCGCCTTTACATATTCTGTGAAAATTTCAACTGGCTATCTATTACGGTTACAAAGATACCGCCGTTTAAAGGTAGGACGGCCGGACGTTCGGATGGACAGAGAGCGTAGGCTCAGTACCCGTTTTTACCTTTTGGATACGGAACCCTAAAAACTACTCATAAGCCGCTAAAATTGTGTTTATAATCCAAGCTATTTTGCTTTATATTGTAAAACACTCTTCCTGCGTCAGCAGCTAAAATCCTTTAATTACTTACCTCTGAACAAACTTCAATAGTCTATTAACTTTAAACACCCACTATCACGGTTCCACCGCAATGCATCCAATCACCACAGCCCTCTAGAGGCGCAAAAATACTGCCCATATCCAACCGGGCCATATTTAACTGGGCCATATTCCGGCCCATATTATGGAGAGCCATATTATAGCTATCCATTGTTCTAGGATAGAGTCTGCTTAACAAAGATGTTCACATATGGGTTATTGTTACGTTGACCATTAGTTTTTACTGGTAGGGACAAATTTTAAGTAAGGGAATTAAATTACGGCGGCAAACCCATTTGAATTTAAATGAAATGTTAGTGAAATGTCATAGATTAGACAATTTAGTTATCTTCACGATTCCATGCCTATATTGTGTTGTAGAAGGTAAAATACTCAGGAAACTATTCAGATTACATAACGATCTCCAATCTAAAATACGTAACTTAACCTTATGGGTATTAACAAAAATACACTTTTAGTTTTTTTTTTTGTGACACCAATGATAGCTCGGTTGTGTTAGCGCGTTAGCTTTGGTCTTTTTATTGTAACTTATAATGCTGCAGTAAGCATTTGTGATGTCAGACATTCTATTATTATGAATCCACTTAATACGTTAATAAACGTTTACGCTGTAAACGTATTATAACACGGTTAACATCACTGAAGTGAGAAATTTTTCCTTCCCTTTTCTGTGGTTATCATGGTTACAAAATCAAACGAATCAAACGCGTCTTACGATTGAATATAACACTTGATTGACAAACGCGCACGTAACGCGTTAGCTTGCTCCACCATAGTTTGACAGTTCAAAACGAGTGCGTTAGGCACTGAAGTGCCTAACGCACTCGTTTACTATATTACTATAGTAACATATATTATTTTTTTCACCATCGGAAAGTAGAGATTTCAACAAACAGAAAACATACCAACTTTTTGAAAAAAGCTGATATTTTGACGGGTGAATTTTCGATTGAAAATTAGTGTGCTTTTTCGATATTAATTTAAAATAAGGTGAAAAAATAAATATTTTTAATCAAATAAATTATAGCGTATTTGGGACATAAAAAGGTAAGTTTTCACCAAATTTCGTGAAAAAAACAAATTTTTTGTAAAAGATAAAAATAAAAAACCAAAAACTTGGCTTTTTGAATTTTTCACATAAATTTTGAGGTTATGTGAAAAAAGTGTATCCACAGAAGTTTTAGATCTTTTTATTACGTACAACTTTGCCATTTGCCCCCCCCCCCACTTCCCGAACTCAGATCGCCCGTAATTTATTTTTCCTTTCATTTTTATAATATTCCCCTCCTTTTCTAATGCGTTTCATCCTACTATTATTTTTTTGGTTTTAAAAATTATCGACCCTGGTCTAAATACCCATTCAGCAACAATTTAATTTTTTTGTTGGCATTTTAGTTTTTATCATAAGTTACCCTTTCCAGATGCCAGTAGACACAATCAAACTAATTGTTGTCCCGTTCAAAACCATTGCATGGACACCCTGGATCCCCGTCCGTATGTCCTATGTCAGCGATCTAGCGCTTTGTTCATTATTGTAACTACACGAAAGTGACAAACTCACTGTTTGGGTCCATAACTATTGAGCAGTAACTTAACTATAGTCTTTTACAAAACTATTTACCTAATTTGGCTTGGATGTTCACTCGCGAGGATAAGAAAATCATTGGTTTGGAAAATAGAATAAATAGGTGTGTGTTCATATTATCTTTTTTATTGGCAAGTACCTTAATTAATTAAACAAAACACAAGCTAATTAAAACAATAAACTATACAAAAACAGTTTTTTTTTATTAGAAATAGGTTCGCGTTTGACTGCCAACTCGCCTGATGTTAAGCGATGATGCGGTCTACGATGGAGCACACTTGCCTAGAAGAAACCGATTCACACTTGATTTGAAGATACGCAGATTGTAACTATCGGGGAACATCCATTCAGGTAGCGCATTCCACAGACTAGCAGTTCGCATAATAAAAGTGGAATCAAAGCGCTTCGTACGGGTTTTCGGAATATCAACCATAAAGCGGTGTCGATTTTTCGTGCCCGCTCTGGCAGTCCGATAGAAAAAAGGGCAAGAGGAAATCAAATCATGCAGATCCGATGCACACTACGAAATGTATCCGATAAAAAACCGATAGACTAGCAACTTTACGCCGATGCTCAAGACTAAGTAACTGAGTAGTCTAAGAGAACTAAGTAGTCTGAACTAGGGCTTCGTTGCTGATGAGCCTCTTGGCACGTTGCCAGCTTGGATTGCCCATAGATCGTTGAAGGTACACAATTTAAATGCTCTAAATGCCCACTGTCAGTTGGCCAGCCATGCCAGCATGCTGGGTACGCTGCCCAGTTGCCAGCGTATCTAGCATGCTGGCGACATTACCACGCTGAATGGTAATGTTTATACTTACGTTATGTTATGGTTAGAGAGTAGATGGAATTTCGGGTCTTAAGACGAGGAAGGAAATAGATACAGAGCGACTTTTATGTATTATTTATTTATTTATTTTTTATGATACTGAGTGACGAGACGAGCGAAGTCGCTCGCCTGATGGCTCTTTACGCTATCCCATAACAGCTCAACGCCACTCAGAATTTTGAACTTCAACAGTTCAAAACCCTGGATGGCAAAGCACTGCGCTCGTCACTCCGAGATATAAGATCTCAAATATCTGTATGCCTGTAATTTCGCTGGAAACATTGCCCTTAAATTCGGAATACAGTAGTGTTTGCACACTACTGCTTGGCGGTTGAATATCTGGCAAAGGTGGTACTTCCCCAGGCGGACCCCTGCAAAAGAGTCCTACCACTACAATATAGAGCACAGTATATAAACCAGTCCGCGAACGCCTCCCGATGCAAAACAAAAAAGAGGTATCGTGTTTATCGTGTACTAGCTTGTGCTCACGGCTTTACTCTCGTGGATATTACGTTATAAAATAACTTATCTCTACTATATTATCTGGTGAGATGAAAGTTCTGAGCAATTGAGATATTCTGGACCAAGACTGCATATCCACTAGAATACGACAGACAGACACACAGATATACACGTGAAACTTATAACACCCGTCTTTTAGCGTCGGTGGTTAAAATAAGTCATCTGCATTCTGCAATCTTTTTAACGTTAGAACTAGTGCTGTTGTCCGCGACTTCGTACACGTAGATTTTCATATAAACTTTCAATCCTTTTTTCCTCCCATAATCCGGCCCTTGCGCAAAATAACATAGCCTATACTTCAATCTGGTCAAAGCTTAGCATATTCGTGAAAACCGCATTTAAATCCGTCCAGTAGTTTAGATGTGCGTGGAAAAAAATCAGACGAGAATTCTGAAAACTGTCTTAGCTGCTTATTTTAAGACTGCCTGTGTGTTTTTTTTATATCTCGCAATTGCAGATTTTTTAATCGCTACGTTTTTATTATATGTACAGATAGATTATAAAATCCGTGAGAAAACGCCGTCATTAAACCACAGCCTTTCCATTCACTACTTCCATTCAACATTGTCAAACATCATTCATTTCTATGGGTAGTAAACACCTACACGATTGTACAATCACCGGATCAGAGATTTCGGAATGTATATCATAATGCCCCACTTGCCACACACGTTGAACATTGACTAAATGGTAATCCAGTTCGAAATGCTCTAAATATGGTGATTTCTAATAAAGTATTTGAATAACAAAACCGGAGACTGGCTTTTCATTATGTCTTCGGAATCGTAAGCCTTCGAAGGTGAGTTAGCCTCAGGAATTTTCTAGGCTTTAGGACATCAAGAAAAAAAAATGAGTGTGGGTCTTTTTAGATCTCATAATTATAATCTCACGCGGGAACAGGCACAAGGGCGCATACGCGACAAGTCAGTATGGCTTTACGCTCTAATGCGAGAGCTGATAGTTAATTAAGTCTGTAACACTGTACCTAAATCTTTATATGAGTCATTATGATAATCTTCAGCCAGAAGACGTCCACAGACTGCTGAACATAGGCCTCCACACTCAACGACAGCCTGTCACCTACACCCACTGAATGACCGCGACTCTCACGATGTCGTCGATCCACCTAGTGCCTTTCTACCCTGCACCTTCCGGTTCGTGGTCTCCACTCAAGAACCTTTCTTCCCCATCGGTTATCGATTCTTCCAGCGATGTGGCCTGCCCATTGCCACTTCATTTTGCAAATTTCAATAGCTATGTCGGTGAGTCTGGTTCCTTGGCAAATATTTCCGTTCCGGATTTTAGCGCGCAAAGAAATTCCGAGCAAAAGCCACGTCTCAGTACCATAATAATTATGTCATCACTGGCAACACACACAATATAATTATATTATATTATTATATTTTTTATTTTAAATTAACATATTTTTTAAATTTCTCGTGACATGTAAATATTGTGGGACATGTGGGACATTATTGCACACATGGTCATCTGACCTGACAACTAAGCAAAGCTTGTAATATGGCTGCCAGATACTGATATACATACGTATATATTTTTAAATACATACTTAATACTTACTGAGCATTTGGATTGTCTTTAGATCTTCAACGGTCTATGGACAGTCTAACTGTTTATTTAGTGTTAGTTTTAGCTAGTATTTTGTTTATTTAATAAAGGCGCTAAAAAATAAAAATAAAAAATAAAACTTAAATAGATATGAATAAAGATATCATTATCATTATGAGTAATATTTTATAAAAAATACAATACTTAATAATATTTTTATGCTTTTAAAATTGATATTGAGAATTGAGAGACCAATACGGTAAAAGTGCAAAATTTCATGCACTTACCATGAATATAGAGTTTGAAAGATTTTAAAGAATTTGGATGGGCTGACAAGCGTTAAGTAAATTATGTTCAGTTTCGGCGCCATCGCTCAAAAATGGTAAAGGAACGACCTTCACCATCAAGCACTGGGCCAGCATGGTTCAAACAGTTATTTAGATATTAACGTCCAAAAATCGACATTTTCATCACTGACTTACCTATAGATCAAAACTCTAACCCACTTCCAGATGACCTAGAAAGTCGAACTAGCCAAGTCAGACCTTAGGCTTCAATATTATATTACCCTAAGTTAGATCTCACTTCTTTTGTCGTTGAAGTCAACAACCAAGGCATAGGTATATCATAATATTCACTTGGCTCTCATTTCACATTTATGTTTTTGATGGTATTTAGATTATCTCTAGACCTTCAACGGTCTTCGTATGGGCAGCAATTGTTTTTGTATAATAAGGTAAGTGGTTTAGGTGTATAGTATTAGTTTATTAGCTTGTTTTTTGTTTAGTCCATAAAGACTTAGACATTTCATAGATTAGTGGAAATCTCATACTGTGCAATTCACACGATCTCCCTTACTTCACACCTGCAAAATGTGGAATGGGCTACCTTCCGCGGTGTTTCCGAGAAGCTACAAAATGGGGTTCTTCAAACGGCGAGTTAATACATTATTAGGGTCGGCAACGTATTTGTTATGCCTCTGGTGGTACAGACGACGGTGATTGCTTACCATCAGGCAGCCCGTTTGGTAGTTTCCACCTATGGCATAATGAAAAGGTGAATTAAACATATCACCGAAACAGCCTCACCAAAGACGGGACAGGAAAGCAGTGATTACCAAACAATTAATTACCTATTCTGAACAGCTTGGTGTTACCACACTGGATCGGATACGGCCTACGCCACAATTAGTATGTGTAAATTAACCTAGTAAAGGTGGATAGAATCCGACCAACTTATCTGTAGAGCTGAATGGGAGAGCTACTAACGAATTTTGTGAACAAAACTGCCAGCCAGCAGTTGAACATTTTTAGTTTTATGATTTGGCCAACTTTAAAAGTAAGTTGGTCGATCCGCAAAGGTATTTAGGCTGTGGAAGTGTGCATGGCTACAGCATTCCGAGTGCGGTTTTGTACTGCATCTACAGGAGTTACTTTCGTAGCTTCTTTATTTATGTTTGAATCTGTGGTTTTATTTTGCAAGCATGTAATGAGAATTTTAGGAGGTAATCGCTAAGAGCTTTTGTTCAACTTTACGTGTGCAGTTACAGAGAGATACAGAAAAGGGAAGAGATTTCTCTCTTCTGTGCGTGTACCAATATTTTATTTTAGCGAAAGATTTTAATGGATTTTTAACCGACTTGCAAAAAGGAGGACGTTATCAATTTTTTTTTATGTTTGTTAGGTACTTACCTCGTAACTTTCGAACCTATTTTATTGTTTTTTTTTTATTTGAAAGCAAATTTCAATTTAGTCCAGTTCTGACTTTTTGATGTTGTCGGTTTTTTATATTGATAATTATTTAATTTTGTTAATGTCTTTTTTAAACCCTTGATAAAAGAGCTGAATAGTTTCAAACGGCTGAACAAATTTTCTTGAATCATAGCTAAGAAATTCGTCTCCTTTCAAACAAAAAAACTAAATCAAAATTGAATCAATCGTTTGGGAGCTAGAATGCCGCAGACAGACATAGATACACAGATACACATTGATAAATTATGAAGCTACTTTTTATATATCAAGGGTTAAAAAAAAAATCGCTATTTCTGACAATAAATTGTAACTAGATGCAGAGTTTTTCTCAACTGCACTCCTATAACTAACTATTTTTTATAACAAGTTAAGAAAAAACGTTTATTTGATTATTTAGACTCTAATTCATAACTAGTATAAAAAAAAAAACACTTTCGTAACTCTCTTTCATAACCAGCTTAGATAGGGTCACCCAGCAAAGGGACCATGATAGGCTGAAATGATGATTGGCTATTAAAAAATATATGTTAAACCTTACCCAGGTAGATATAGGTAAGTCCCAGCATAATCTGGACCATCGAGTGATCCATCTTAATATTCGAACTTTCCCATTGCATCGAGAGAATGCTTCTGCTGTTATGAAATGATGGATCATTATATATCCAGTGCAACCTTTGTTGAGTTCAATTTATGGTTTATATTTCATCGAGAAATCGGTAATTGTTCAGTAGAGAAGACTAAGAAAGAGGTTTATCATTTGGTCTGCACTCTGCAGCTGCACCTAACTTTGAAGAGTTTTGGCGCCAACGTGGAATAAACATGTCGGTTCGTTGTATTATTTTCCTAAACTTGTGTATTTTCAAATGTTAATGTGTTATAATGGTAGATTATTATTTATTAAGGGCTCGTGAGCGTGCTCGAGTGTAGACAAGTGATATAACGAGGTGAAACATGTCTTTTCATGTTGTTTCCAAAACTCCATAGAAGCCTCTTGTAAAGCCTCCACCACTTTACTGGGGCATGAGTTTGACTTGACCGTGACTTACTTTGTTTGACTCTGACTGTGACTATGACCGTTTGCTGCTATTTAAGACTATGTAAACTTGATTAATATTTCGACCGAAGAACTGCGTATCCATGGTCATGATTTTTTTTACAACAACAAGAACCTAACTTTGAACTTTTTCGCCAACTACCCGCATTCTTCAGTCTTCCATTCTCCCTTCCCATTCCAGTCTTCTTGCAATAATTACATAATTATCGTTGTTATTTTGTCACAAAACAATAATATTTATCAGGGTTATCAGTTTGAAGTGTATTAAGTCGAAAGGAGGTCATTGTACTAATAATTAAGAACAACTCATATACTATGGAACCGATTCGAAAATCGAGAAAAATACGGTAGAAAAATGGAACGGCTGTTTTTTTTACGATTTCTGGGTTAGTCAATAAAAGTGTTCATTATGATGACTATAATGACCTCCTTTGGGCTAAGTACATACCAATCTTATAGCCTGTGCCTTTTATCCATTCAGCTATTTAGTATTGTTCGAATTGGAATTGAAATTGACCGGCGAAATTTGTAAAGGAAACCTCAACAGCTGTGTAATTAAATTGAATTACAGCATGTATTAATTATCCCTAGTAACTGACCAATCGCAAATTCACACATTAATCAGTCGATTAAATCCAGAACTAACACATACAAAGCGTTAATTTGCATATCGGGTGGGTACATAATTATGATTATAAGGCCGCCTACTCACGTCCGACACAATAGCGCCGCGGGCGCGGGCCCACGCGCCTTGAATGGGTTACATCAATGGAGCCACAGTGTAGAGACTACTATATAATAAGACAGAAAGACAAATCCATACGCAGAAATATGAATTCAGCTTGATTCTAAAGCTTGACGCAGACGACGGATTATTAGTTAATGGGTCCATAAAAACTAAATCTTCAAAAATATTAAAAGTCTATCTTCAAATATTGAAAATGTGCGAAAGAGAGTGATAAGGTAAGAGAGCTCTGGCTGGTCGGGCGCTGTCTTAGTAATTATTATTGTTTTAAAAGAGGCTCATCAGCAACGAAGCCCTAGTTCAGACTAAGCTTCTTAGTCTTGAGCATCGGTGCAAAGTTGCTAGTCTATCAGTTTTTTATCTGATACATTTTGGAGAGTGTCCATCAGATCTGCATGATTTAAATCTCTCCTGCCCATTTTTCTATCGGACTGTCAGAGCGGGCACGTAAAATTGACACCGCTTTATTGTTGAAAATATTCCGAAAATCCATACGAAGCGCTTTGATTCCATTTTTAACTGCTAGTCTGTAGAATGCGCTGCCTGAATGGGTGTTCTGCGATAATTACAATCAAGCGTAAGCCTATTATTTAATCAAATATATGTAATAATAACACGTACGAGACCGTTAAACCAGACGATTCTAAACTCGAGTGGTCTACTTACCAGCCTATCATATTTTCATTGCTGGGATCCAGGTTTTCTCTTAGAGAATGAGCATGGGCCCTAATCCACCAGGCTGGCCCAGTGCATGTTCGTGAATATCATTATATCTTTGAATTTATGAGGTTCTTGGACATACCGGTTTCCTCGCGATGTTAAACTTCATCGAAACTGCACATATTTTATCTAAAAAGCCATTGGTGCACGGCTAGAGACCGCGGAGTCGTCAGATTGTAAAGCGCAAATGCTATTCGGCCACCATTGCTAGTAAACTCGACGGGTTCACTAATAACCATTTAAGAGTTCCAATACCCACCTACAGGCTCCATCATCAGATCAGCTCGACTGTACAAACTACGACTAAAGTTATTATTTCGTGATCCGGATCATTTATATACGTGCAAAATATCAAATCGATACGACAGTTTATTTAGAAGTTGACTTCCAAGATTTGTTTACATAACATTACATAAATACATAGATTTGTAACATAATCGTGAGTGTAAGCCATTTTTATTGTTATTAAGTAATTTTTTTACAAATGAAGATAAAAGCGTGTCAAAAACGCATAGGCTCGTTCAAGTTATTCTGTTGCTATAAAAAAAAACAAAAAACATTTTATTTGTCAAAATATTGTCATAAGTGATGGTGTGTACAAATGTGTCTCAAATATTCTATACCTTATCGCACTCTTAATAAAATAATGACCGAATCCAAAATCGCAAACTTTTGGGAATCGCCTAAAAACGAATTTTACTAGGTGATAATTTTTTTTAAGCTGCTATAAAATCAAGCTTAATTAGTTTAGCTAAAAACTAAAACTGGCAATATAATCTTTAATATGTTAATTTTAAGTTACATTGAACACAATGTTTATTATTTAATTTATTTTATATAAAATAACAGTAACAACAATATGCTTCGGAGTTGAGACATTATTTTACTAAAAATGCTTTATAGTTATTGTCGCATCTGAAAAAGAGTCTATATTCTACTCAGTGATAGTAAATAATCATTGACCCATTTTAGATTAAGCCACTATTTTTTTATAAAATAGAAAAATTACTGGTCTTATAAAGAATTATGTCTATATACATTCAAAGAATAGGAAATCATGGGCGTGACTCATCTAAAAAAGTAGTGTTTTAGGTTTCAGGATCGCAATAAAAACAATCTAGGTATTTAAAAAATACTTTATATTAATAAAATAATCATTAATGAGTATCAAAGTGTGATGCCTTCTTAAAGTACAATCAGTAAAATTTTAACAAGCAACTAGTTTAATATTAAAGTTAAAATTACACACTTTAACTATCAATAGTTTCAATAGCCTAAGAACACGATTAATAATCAGTCAAACCTTATGGCACCTTGTGACTTTATATAAGATATTTTTTTTATTGGTTTTACTCTAAAGTACCTAATGTATTTTTGGTTCAAAACATGCAATACTCAACTACAGATTGGTCACTTATAACTAAGTAATAACAGATTGACTTCATCATGAGAACCAAGAAGCAAATATTCATTGATGTCTCCGTGATCAGCAAGGTGAAAACCGGTAGCGATCCCCGTATTGTCAGAGGCACATTGAATATCAACATCAAGCTCGAGAGGTCGCGTCTGGTGAAGTCCACGCTCCGTCCTGGTCATGCTAAAGTCCAAAACCCCAAAGACTCCCAGCTCGAACTGTATAATCGCTTCCAGATAGCCGAAAGCGGAACTGTGGACGAACTAAACAATGGGCTGGTGAAAACTGCCCAAGCAGTGGGGTCCAAGTTCTTTAAGGCCCCACGCTGAAAAAGACCTCAGAAGCTCTCAGACGAAACCATTAAGCTAATGGAAGACCGGGCTGAGATGAGACTGCAATCTTCAGCTGTTATGTCGGATTATGGCAAACTTAATAGACGAATCTCGAAATCGGTGCGACATGATCTGCGTTCCTATAATACAAGATGTATTAGGGACGCAATTGAGCGGAAAGTTGTACACCTCGACACGACAGCCCATTGTCAGTACAGGACAAGAGAGCGAAACTGACCCGACACTCTCTGAGGACATCCCAGACATCAGCTTGTACGAGATTAGAATGGCTCTGAAACAACTTAAGAACAACAAGGCACCGGGTGATGACGGAACCACGACAGAATTTCTGAGAGCGGGTGGAAAACCGGTACTTTTAGTCCTCCAGAAGTTATTTAATTCCGTCATACTCGAAGGTACTACGCCTGAAGCATGGCATAGGAGCGTGGTGGTGCTCTTCTTCAAAAAAGGTGATAACACCTTATTGAAGAATTATAGACCCATATCACTCCTGAGCCATGTGTACAAGTTGTTCTCCAGAGTCATTACGAACCATCTCGAAAACAGGTTTGATGACTTCCAGCCTCCCGAACAAGCCGGTTTCCGTAAAGGCTGGAGCACCATAGACCACATACACACGCTCCGCCAGATTTTACAGGAGACTGAGGAGTATAATCGGCCATTATGTCTAGCGTTTGTGTACTATGAAAAAGCCTTCGATTCAATCGAGACCTGGGCAGTACTGCAGTCCCTCCAGCGTTGTCATATCGATTATAGGTATATCGAAGTGCTTAAGTGTTTGTATAGAAACGCCACCATGTCGATCCGATTACAGGACGAGAGCACGGAACCAATCCAATTGCAGAAAGGCGTGAGACAGGGAGATGCTAACACTCCGAAACTGTTCACGAACACATTGGAGAACGTTTTTCAAGCTCTTTGACTAGAACGGATTCAGCATCAACATCAATGGCGAATACAACACTCACCTTCGTTTTGCTGATGATATAGTCATCATGGCAGAGTCGCTGGAGAACCTCAACACGATGCTCAGCGACCTCAGTAGCCTTTCCCGACAGGTGGGTCTTATAATGAACATGGACAAGACAGAAGTCATGTCCGATTTCCATGTTGTATCCGTGCCGGTAATCTTTGGGAACGATACCCTCGAAGTTGTTGACCATTACACCTATCTTGGATAGATTGTTCAGTTAGGTAAGTCCAACCTAGGCAAAGAGGTCGCCTGAAGAATCCAACTCGGATGGGCAGCGTTCGGGAAATTGCGTGACATCTTCTCGTCCAAGATACCACAGTGCCTATAGACAAAGGTCTTTGACCAGAGTGTGTTGCCAGTGACGACATATGATACTGAGACGTGGTCCTTAACTGTTGGCCTTTTGGAAAAACTCAGAGTCACACAACGGGCAATGGACATAGCTATGCTCGGAGTTTCTATGCGCGATAAAATCCGAAACGTAGATATTCGCCAAAGAACCAGAGTCACCGTCATAGCTATTAAAATTTGCATGTTGAAGTGGCAATGGGCAGGCCACATGGCTCGAAGAACTGATGACCGATGGGGAAGAAAGGTTCTTGAGTGGAGACCACGAACAGGAAGACGCAGTGTAGGTAGGCCTCCCACTAGATGGACCGACGACATTGTGTGAGTCGCGGGCATCCAGTGGATGCAGATGGCAGGATGTCGTTCAGTGTGGAGGTTAAAGGGGGAGGCCTATATTCAGCAGTGGACGTCTTCTGGCTGATGATGATAATAGGCAACAGGTAATAACTGGTTCACAAAATATATAATTCTTAGGACGGTCAATCAATCACGAACTTATAAATTAAAAAAATATACTTTATCATTATAATAACTAGCAAAATATGCTGGAATCACTTTGCTAGTAATAAGGCTTTTAAGATCCAGTTTTTTTTTATCTAGTTCAAATCTTTAGCTGTTGGCTTTTTCGATAGAAATGTCATCGGCCGTTGCCAGAGATTTTCTTATACCTGCCCTCACATTCACTTCCTGAAATACAGTATCATCGTAATGGACGTAGTCGGAGGACACTGTTAAAAATTTAATCGACGTCTTGATTTTCTTTTAATATATTTCTTCTTCTCACCATTCTCGTTTAAACTTGCTTTTTAGGAACCAGGGGATTCTGAAACCTTTAAAAAAATTACATAATTTTACGCAAGTGCGTTTTAAGCTAAGGAAAGCAAAATAGGAATAATTTAATAAACGAGAATCCCCCAACGACAGCCAACATTAAAACTTGCTGCACAAAAATTGGTTCTATACAAAATAAAGGTTTAAGTGTACATAAGCGTTTACTGAAGCCATCCATTTCAATGTTAATGTTCCTAAGTAAACGTTTAATTCGTTGTTTTTCCATTATGAACGATTTCCATACACCAGTGAAAAGTCTAGAACAAAAAATATTAAGATGCGCCGTTCAGTTTTAATGGAATTGTATCACTATAACGACGCAATTCGTATTACTACGCATAAATATTTATTTTTTTAGTAATACGTAGCATTAACTCAAAAAGCGTCGATCAAAAAATATAAAGTCAAGTAATACAAAGACCCATTAAGGAATGTAGAAATTATATTGCAAAATGTTGAAAACGATATGGACGCATAACTAAAATGGTCACTTAAGTTGTTGTCATCTTTAAAACAATAACGACTCAATACTGAATAAGTCACCTAAAATTATTGCATTTTTGTTAAAACGACGACCTAATTCAGAATGGGTTACTATTTCATAAAATACATAATGAAAAACTTACCTTTATTTTTAGTAAAACAACGACGCATCTGGGAATCGGTCGTTGTCGCGCACCGCCATCTCGCACTACGGTTGGTGTAACACGGAATCAGCCGATGTACTACTGAGTTACAACGCGCGGGGTGGGAGACGGATAAAGACTCAAATAGTTTTATACCTTATTACGCAAGGAATTCTGGTGTTTTTATTTGCCTAGATTGTAAAGCTTGATCTTTTAGGTCGATATTTTACTAAAACTCATTTTGCCAAAATTTCGTGTTCGGTCATTGTTTTATTAAGAGTGCGTTATCAAGGTGTACAATTTTTTTATTATCGGTCATGAGATATCTAACTTATATAATATATTTACTTGTTGTTTCTTGTTTGCTATGATAAGCATAATTATAGTCTGAGGAAGGCTATATTACATACATACGTTCAGCGCTTTATCCGGTATCCTTCGCATTATGACTCTCTGTATATTCTAATCTGTGGTAGAGGTTTATCCTATTGCGTTGAAAGTGTTGAGTTGTTTTATTTTGAGTCTCATTTTCTTTGTGAGCTTCTTGAGAAGCTTATCTTTTATTTGCATACATTCAATTGGTTCATGGTTATTGAGTGATTGGGCGATAGTTTGTAGTGTAAATACTACGAACTATCGTACTATTCGTGCTCGTAGATAATAATTGAAATCGTTATATCGTAATACAGCCAGTTTTTTCTGTATTAAATGTCTGTGGCCAGTTTGATGATTAGTGATGCAATAGTTTTTTATTGTTTTAGTCCAAAGCTAGGTTGTCAAAAGACGCGCGCAGCTGGGATCGGCCGCTATGCACAGAAGTCAACCTTAGTCTGTCGTCATTTTTGCAACACGTTTGCCTTTTTAACCGACTTTCAAAAAGGACGAGGTTATCAATTCGACTGTTTTTTTTAAATATTTGTTATCGCAGAACTTTCGACTGGGTGAACCGATTTTGATGATTCTTTTTTTATTTGAAAGCTGGTGCTTTCCATTTGGTCCCATTTCAATTTGGTCCAGTTCTGATGAAGTCGGTTTATTTATATTGAGAATTATCATCAGTATCATCAACCTTTCTTGAAAACCTGATGTAATTGCCTCGCTCCCTGCCAGTTGTGTAGGTACTTGGATATTAACATTATTTTATAGTAGACGTAGACTTAAACTCCATAATATGGCGTTACTATTAAACCTTAGTGGTTGTAAAATGCTAATATATTCTTTTTTGTATACTTTGTTTCTTAAAAGAAAAAAAATACAGTCATAGGACTGAACGTCAGATCAGAAGTGAAAACTTAAGTAGTAATTCACCTATTCTACAAGAGATGGCGCTGTTTTAAAATACACGGTACAACGTTCGGTTACGATGACGCGAGTTCCATGATTATTGTTCACCCAAAAAGTTGCCAACGTGCTTAAAGAAGTTTTCACATCAAAAACATTTTACACCTGCTGCAGAATATTGACAAGAGATATTGATTGAGATGCGTCAGACGGCCGCGATGCACGGAAGTCTATACCTTTAGCATAAGTCTTTTCCCAGAAAAATATAATACTCACAGGTAAAACCGCACGGTGCTGCTAATAAGTCAAGATAGTCATCTGAATACCTTACCGCGTAGGCTAATGTACTTGCTTAGACTGTCAGAGGTGTCTAGACTGTAAATGGCCGGATGGACGTGTTTAGAAAATGTGTGGATGTGATAAATGCGTCATGAATGAATGGAGATGTGGTGTAAACAAAATCAATGAGATATAGATAGATAAATAGATAAACTCTTTATTAAAATTACTCAAATTACATACACAAGACACAATAAAACAGCCTAAAACTAGTGCAACAGTCGGCATAGTGACATATATTATAGAACACGACGCGAGAAGGGGATACCATATTTTTTAAATGATATTTATAATGAATGGCTTGCCTTCCGAGAAGCCGAGCTGCCGTGCAAGCAAAATGGACTGATTATGATGATAATAAAATAAGATGGACTACAATATCTGTGAAATTTGTATACTTGACGTGTGAAGTATGATTAACTCAATAAGTAAATCTCATGTTTTGACAGTCATATCATACAAGTAAAAAAATACATAAAATAAAAAGAACGACAGATATGCTTAAATATGCAAATTCCGAAATAACAAAAGCTTTAAATGTAAATTAAAATTATATCGCATGAAACCAAGTCTACAAAATACATGCTAACCATTTCTAACCAAGATAACATGGCTTATGGTACCTATTTTTTATCAAATTAAAAGGCGTTACGAGTAGTAATTAAATTATAGGTGTAATGCAGATGCTTGAAGAACAACCTATAAAAAATTGTATTTTTTTTGGTTTATGTGAAAATTCTGCGAAAAATGCCAACTGTATTTGGTATCGGACTACATACAGCGGCCCACAGCATGGTTTTTTTTAATTGCCTATTTGAATAATTTATTGGTTACGTGTATTAATGATGACGCACTTTTAGGGCAGAGATGATATACACGAGCGAGGAGAAATAATGCGAATGCACTGTTTCTATAATCTAGCTAAATGAACTATTATAGAAAGGGTAAAAGTTCGAAAAATACTCCAAAACGGTTGGACTGATTTTGACGGGACTTTAACTGGCAGATAGCTTATGTTATAAGGAATAGCTTAGGATTTCATTGTCATCACCATGCAGATGTAACCGCGGGGTATGGCGCTTCCTGTGTGGTCCCATTACAATTTGGTCCAGTTCTGACATGAAGTCGGTTTTTTATATTGATATTATTTAACTGGTAGTCAGTGCCTTTATTAACTAAACCAAACACAAGCTAACTAATACTACAAAAACCGTTAAAACTGATAGACCGTTGATGGTAGGTAAGTAAGTAAGATATAATTTTATATACAATTTTGTAGAAGAGTGTACTGGAGAAGTTTGACTTGTAACTATGGAGTTATGAATAAAGTATTGTATTGTCTAAAGACAGTCTAAATACCAGTAAATACCAGTCTAAATACCAGGTCTAAAGACAGTCTAAATACCAGTTTGCAACTTAACCACCAATTTGGAAATTTTCAGTCAATCTCAATGCACACAAGAAATGAAATACACAGGACAAAAACAAATTGCAATAAGTGAAAGTTTTATACTTTTCAGGGTACTATCCGCGGAGAGTTCTACACTTGCTCGTTGTGCGTACACGGGGATCTTTATTAAGAGATTAGTCGCTTATATCACTTCCTATTTCCTATCCTATCCCCCTCCTTCCTATTACCCTTTATTTCTTATTTAAGCCACCTAAGCGAAAACATTGGCTTCTACTGCGCTGTCACTGCGCTTCGCCCCCGCATTGTGTGGGTGTGCATGTGCACCTACCTTTACTTTCCAATTTTAGAACACGGTTTCAAACTCGGCCATTATGTGTAGATGTGTAGCTCTTACCTTATGGGTGACTAGCAGCGCTATGTAATTGTACCCGCTATCTTAAAGCATCATCATCAGCCAGAAGACGTCCACTGCTGAACATAGGCCTCCCCCTTTAACCTCCACGCTGAACGAAATCCTGCCATCTGCATCCACTGGATGCCAGCGACTCTCACAATGTCGTCGGTCCATCTAGAATTCAAGACTTCTACCTAAGCCGCGTCTTCCCGTTCGTGGTCTCCACTCAAGAACCTTTCTTTCCCATCGGTTATTGGTTCTGCGAACGATGTGGCCTGCCCATTGCCACTTCAACTTGCAAATTGTAATAGCTATGTCGGTGACTTTGGTTCTTTGGCGAATCCACGTTCCGGATCCTATCGCGCAAAGAAACTCCGAACATCGCTCTCTCCATTGCCCGTTGTGTGACTCTGAAATTTTCCAAAAAGCCAACTATTACTAAGGACCACGTCTCAGTACCATATGTAATCACTGGCAACACACACTGATCAAAGAACCTTGTCACAACCATTATATACAACATTAAGTACCCTATGTCCACGGTACTGTATCAGTATATCTTGTTTCCACTGCTGTGACACAGACACAAGCCTTCTTATCAGAGAGAAGGTGGGCCCGAACACACGATACGGGCCCAATGCTTTTTAAATTTAATAATTTGCGCTTGACCGACACCGCGGATGCTAATCGATGATGCTGTCTACGATGGAGCACGCTTGCCTGGAAGAATCCGAATAAAACGCGACTATAAGACACCCAGATTGTAACTATCGGGGAACACCCATTCAGGCGGAGTCAAGGCGGCGGCCATTTTTCAGGAATAAAAAGTATAATTTCCCTCTTTGGCTCTCAGTATGAAATGTGATACTTATATAATACTGATACCTTCATAAGTCTCAACCTCCATTATATTGGGAAATTTACTCTAGAAAAAAAAGAAAAGAGGATAAATAAACAAAAAGCTACCAAAAGAAAACTGGGCTACCCAAACAATTTTGGTTTAAACGATACTCACCCGAATTTTGTAGTTATTCACAACCACAAGATCTAATAAAATTTATAGGTAATTTATTAGAAGATTTCACAATTACTTAGAAGTCTTTAGTTAACTAAATGCCGCTCGGAGTTTAGTGCCTTGCGGTTTTACGAATCTAACAAAGACCTTATACATAGGCTAGGAGATAGTGTTCATGATTTTTCTTCGGGTCTCGAATACTACTCATGAATGGGCTCACGTTACGTCACTGAATCATACTATTATTAAATTAAATGCAGAAGTTGGTGTATGTTTGTACGCACTCAATTCCGAAATAGCTCATCATCATTATCAGCCTATCGCACTGCTGGGACACAGGATTCCTCTGAGATAGAGAGAGAGAGAGAGGATGAGCCCTAATCCACCATGCTGGCCCAGTGAATGTTGGTGAATGTCACATTTATTTGAACTTTTTAGATTCATGGATATACCGGTTTCCTCATGATATTTTCCTTCACCGAAATAGCAAATAGATTTAAATGAAATTTGGTATGGACTGTCTCTATACCCATTTTCATTATACCCTAGATTAACATATTTATATAAGCTACTTTTTAGCCCGGATTCGTTTTTATAGTATTGCAGGTAAAACGAGGAGGCGCTGCTAGTAATATTATAAACGCGTAAGTTTGTGTGCAAAAATGTGTTAGTATGTTATTTCCCACACAACTTCTTAACTGATGGAGATGAAATGTAATACGGGATAGATTAACACTGGATTAACATAATGTACTACTTTATATCCTGATAAAAAAAAGATAACGTGTTAAACGTTTTTTTTCGGAACACAAAAAGTTAGCCTTTAAATTTTTATTTTATTTAACACCTAATTTATAAAAAATAAAAACATAATTACCAAATATGATAAGTAACAAAAGAATCTGATATTATTTGTTATTAATATCAATAAATGTTTGTAATTTATTTAGTTTAGTTAATAGTTTGTTTTAAAAGTGAAATATCATAAACAAAAATTACTTATAGTTTTTACAAAAAACAGAAAAACTATGTGGGTACGAAAAAATCCTGTATCTACTACAAATTTCATCAAAAAATATTGCCCATGAAATCTGGGCCGTAATAGGTAACTACTTATTTGCCTTATGAAATCTAACCGATAGCTCTCTCACTATAAAGATTTAAATATCTAAGCCAAATATGAGAGTATCGTGCGTAGGAGTGATATACAGTCAGTAATTTGTACGGATGTAGGAATTTTCTTTGAAAGAGTTTCAATGTTGAAAAATTAGCACCTTTTATTTAGGTAAATATTCTGTTGGAGAAACAAGATTTGCCTTCTTTAGTTGTTTATATAACTGTTCATTATTGTGGTAAAGAAACTAGGCAAGTATCTACAGTTAAAAATGTGTTAGGCAAAAATATGTTTCTTTTTAGGGTTCCGTAGGCAGACAAGAAACTCTTATAAATTCGTTCTGTCCGTCCGTCCGTCTGTCTGTCTTTCTGTCTGTCTGTCTGTCTTTCTGTTGTCTGTTGTCTGTCTGTCCGTCCGTCCTTCCGCCCGATTTTTGAACTTTCTAACTTCTATAATTATTGAGATAAGTGCATAAAACAAAACACTGTTTAGACAAACGTTTAGCAGATTTTCGTAAAGTTCTAAAAATTTAGTTATCACTTGTCTATTGTTCTATCGTAGGTATCAAACACACTTATTTTTTGACCCCCGCTGTATAAATGAAACAATGGTCGAATCTTGATTATCTTTTTTGTGGTGAGACCGTTAAAATTGCTTTCGCGATTCGCAAAACTCTAGATTGTACAAACATTTATGGAAGGGCCTTGTCATGCGCCAAACCTTTTAAAAGTCATTCAATCCGTAAAGGTACAGAGTTTGATGGACGGTAGAAAAACGTAGCATTCCACTTTCCTCCCAGTAAGGTAAAGAATCTGTATGCTGTAAATGTAAAGAAAGAAGAATGAACGATCTTGATTGATTATCAACGATGTATAATGGATAAAGATACAATGTAGAGACGTATTCCGCAGGCCCTTGAGCATAAAATAAATTCAGCATATATAATCATTATGAGTATAGGTGTACCTACTACTAGGGACCTCAAATAAAACTTTTGGTAAATTCATTTAGCTTTTTACAATCCTATTTCAGCCGCAAAAGCAAATAAATACGTCGACCTAGTTTAGATAGATAGCCCTAGCACAGCATCTGTAATAATAATGGAAATAACTGGCCAAGTGCGAGTCGGACTCGCGCACGAAGGGTTCCGTACCATTTTCAATAAAAAAGGCAAAAAAATCTCGTTTTTTGTATGTGAGCCCTTAAAAATTAATTTTATTTTAAATAAATAATTTATTTTTGAAGTGAATACAAAACTAAATATTCTGTGAATATTTCAAGCGTCTACCTCTTGCCGTTATCAATATCGAGCGAAAACGAGCAAAAAAATCACGTTTGTTGTATGGGAGCCCCCTTAAATATTTATTTTATAAAAAAAAAATGTATTTGTTGTTATAGCGGCAACGGAAATACATCATCTGTGAAAATTTCAACTGTCTAACTGTCACGGTTCATGAGATACAGCCTAGTGACAGACGGACGGACGGACGGACAGCGGAGCTATAGTAATAGGGTCCCGTTTTACCCTTTGGGTACGGAACCCTAAAAACTAAATTAAAACATTTTCTCAGCCTTACTAGGTCCACGGGTCCTAAAGCCACAGGGTGCCGCTGGTTACTGATAAAAATAGCCCTTATAGGAACATCTACTCTATAAATAGGTAAAGTTTGTGGCTTTGTGTGTTTGTACGAAGTTATCTCTAGATCTATTGAAGAGATAATATAAAATATAAACTCATCAGTCATAGGACTGCACGTCAGAAGTGAAAACTTAAGTAGCATCTCACCTATTCTACAAGAGATGGCGCTGTTTTAAAATACACGGTACAGCGTTCGGTGACAATGGCACGAGTTCCATGATTTTTCTTCTTTTTTATATTGAAAATAGGCTTGCGTTTGACCGCCAGCTCGCCTCATGTTAAGCGATGATATGGTCTACGATGGAGCACGCTTGCCTAGAAGAAACCGATTAACTCGTGATTTGAAGACACCCAGATTGTAACTACCGGGGAACACCAACTCAGGTAGCGCATCAGGTAGGTAGGTTTACGCAAAAAGTGCACAACACACCTAAATAAGTTTTCACTTCTAAGAATCACTGATAAAAGCTACAATATCTCTGAGTGACAGACTGATTTGTGCACAACGCGAGCAAAGCTGCGGGCAAAAGCTAGTACTTTTATTAAACACCCACTGTACCAGGTAGTTAAGTGTATACTTACCTAAAACAAAAGTATTTGCCAAGCGCAATCAGTACACCAGATTGTTTGGATTGTGCTCAACGCGAACATCAATCGTGGTCAACACAATAGCGCGTTTGATGCAAGCCTTCAATATTTGGACGTGTGTATTTATCTTGCGGATTGTATCTTAGACAAAGGAGGCTCTTCCTTGTAGTTTGTCAAGCTCGCACGATGGGGGGTTCCGACAACGATTTTCAGATACAGCTCGGCTCCGGCTCTAAAGGGTCGCTCGGTTAGACTGTACTAAGTCGAAAGAGGTTCGTTATGCTCATAATTATGAACAATTTTTACTATCGGCCAACCCTGAAACCGGAAAAACAATCTGCTATTCCATAGAAAACGTTAATTCACACTCGACATTTGAGCATCGGCGCAATGTTGCTACTCTATCAGTTTTTTGTCGGATACATTTCGGAGAGTTTGCATCGGATCTGCATGATCTAATTCCCTCCTTCTCAGTTTTCTATTGGACTGTCAGAGTGGGCACCAAAAATTGACACCGCTATGGTTGATATTCCAAAAGCCCGTACGAAGCGCTTTGATTCCATTTTTATTGTGCGAACTGCTAGTCTGTGGAATGCGCTGCCGGAATGGGTGTTGCCCGATAGATACTATCTGGGTGTATTCAAATTTTGAGTGAATCGGTTTCTTCTGGGCAAGCGTGCTCCATCGTAGACCGCATCATCGCGCGAGTAAAAGACAAATTGTATGGAACAGCTGATATTTTTCCGCGATTTCAGGGTTGGTTTCATTCCATAGTGAAAGTTTTTCATAATAATGAGTATTATGGACCCCTTTCGCCTTAATACAATCTTTCCACGTACACCAGTATACTAACCGAGACAGCCTGAGACTGACCCTCATATTTATATTCGTTACCTCTCTCTATCCTCATCATCATCACCAGCCAGAAGACGTACTGCTGAACATAGGCCTCCCCCTTTAACCTCCACACCGAACGACATCCTGCCATCTGCATCCCCTGGATGCCCGCGACTCTCACAATATCGTCGATCCATCTAGTGGGAGGCTTACCTACGCTGCGTCTTCCGGTTCGCGGTCTGTGTTACTAATAAAAGCTGGATAAAAATGGATTGAGCAAATTTAAAGCTTGAGTTTCAAATTCCGATATCTTAAACTGGATACCAGATGTTCCAGAAAATGCTCGTTTGTGGCTGATGTATTTTAATAGTGTTCTACGAACACGAGCTCAATGGTTAGAGAGAAAAGACCCACGTTCACATTTTATGATGATCACATTTTACAAGGAATATCAAAGGAACTGCATCGATTTTGAGGTAGTTTTAGCGTATGAAACACTAGCAATGTCTTACAGTTTTACCTGCTATCCTAAAGGTACCTTATATTTTCTAAGAAGAAAGTAGCCTATGTTTTGAATGGCTATCTACATTTCAACTCCAAAACGGCTGGACCGACTTTGACGGGAATTTCACTGACAAATTGCTAAGTAATGATTATAAGGAGTAATCCACGTGGATGGAACCGCGGGTTACAGCTAGTATCTAATATTTAGCGTACAGCTTAAATAATAATTTACTGGGTTTAGTCTCAAACATGAAAAGTAAAGCCACTCTTTGAAACATGTATGCGTAGTATGAAACTTCACGTACGTAGTTAACGTGTGCGTGCGTGTATTTATACTGGGAATTCACGTAGTTTTAGAAGCGATTTTGACTTCAGTTTGGACTACACTTTTGACTACACTAGTACGCCGTAATCCATCTGTATTTTTATTTGATCTGAGGGTTCAATCAATTTCTTTGAAGTCTACATAATACTGGTTTTTAAGTCCTTGCGAAAGTGTCCAGACTCCATACCGCCAGTCAATTTTAATGGCTTGAACATCAATAGGTTGTCTCATTTTAAGTATGTAGGACACATTCATTCGATGCCGACGACCTTAGAGACAATGTAGATATAGAGAGGGAAGGGCTCTGGCGATTCGTGGTAACAAGCTGGCCCGTAGAGACGTTCGCTGTACTGGCTAGACAGAGGTCCCCAGACTTTTTTCTCACTGACCACTTTCAAAATTTAGCTGGTTCCGGTGGAGCTATGTTTCTACCATATTCCCAAAACTCGACAAAAAAATTACGCCTACGTAGACCTCCGTCAAGTTTCCCGTGGACCCCTGGGGGTCCATGGGGACCACTTTGGGAACCTCTGGGATAGAGTTAAAATTACACTCTTCAAAGCGTATTGTCCGGGTTCTGGTCTCGCGCTGTCTCTCGCTATTCACCAACTTTGAGCTCGCGCAAGTCTGACTCTACTTTCCAGCGATATCTAAGCCGCTAACCCGTCAGCCATTAGGAACCTCAAGATGCGAATGATTGATATTGCGATCCCCCCATTCTCAGCAGTGGCCTGTCCAGCGGGTTTCTGGACTTTGGTCTCCCCCATGGATGGCTCGGCGATAAGATCTCCGTGTTTTATACTATTATATTATTAATTTATCTAAGGACGCCTATCACAGAGTTGAGGCAGTGTTGCAGCATGGGTACAAGCGGTCGTGGTGGCTAACTCTACCCAGCTTGCCATCGGTCTTCGATGAAAAATACAAAGAAGACGCAGTGGCGCACTAATCGCGGCATCACTCAATTGCTCCCGTCTCAATCATTGGAGCAGTTTCACCCACAGTCACTTAATGGCAAGTAAGCCGTAACAATGACTAAGTTCTTTTAGAAAAATTGCAAGCTAAACTATACTTAAAACATATGATCGGTTAGCAAACACTCTGATTTTGCCCTATCGCTACGAGAAAGAGGTACAAACAAACACATTTTCGCATTTTTTTTATATTAGTATATGAATATAATTATTCTGTTGTTAGTAAGGTAAATTCATCAAGGTGTTTTGCTCCAATAGACTTCCTTAGTACTTCATAACTTTTACTCAGGTATTTCATACCAACAAACGAAACTTCGCTCGTTAGTGATGGCATCCTACTCGAGGCAGAATCGATTGCAAAAACTCGAAAACTCGAGTTCCGATCGCGTCAACGACCTATGTACGAATCGATACGTGGGAATCTGCCTGTACGTGAAGCTAAAACATCGCTGCTGTCAGTAGTGAAGTTTAAGGTACTCTTCAGCTTTACCGGCGATATTTCAGTTTTTCTCTATTATACAAAGGGAGAAAAGAATGTTTAAATGTAGGGGATATTTATTGAATGGTCCATTAACGCAAAACGCCAAAAAGAGCTTTAAATCACAAGTATTAATAACAAAAATTAAATAACCTAAGTTCACAAGGGTAAACGGACGGTGGACCAAAGCAATCGAAGAACGGTAAGCGAACACCCGGCAGACCTCCAGGGCCCCGATTCTACTATACCAATTGTTAATGAATTGCCTCAAAAATTACCCTTTTGACAATTTTGGTATAGATATAGTGTCTACAGTAAAAAAAATGGAGGCAATTCATTAACAATTGAAAAATAATTGGTTTAGTAGAATCAGGCCCTGTTCCCTGGTTGAATGATATAAGCAGTGGAAGAGACTGTGTGCTATTATGTATTCTGTGACACTGGACCGGAACAGATGGTACTCTAAGAGGAGACGTATACTCAGCAGCAGAAACAAAAGAAGTTGTTACATAAATCAACGTTTGTATCAAGTTCAGTTACTGCAACTCAACGATGACATGTATTCGAACTGAATGATAATCTGTGACATTGGCCTTACCGATGCATTGTTCAGTTTTTACTGTTGACGGGGTGTTCTTTGAAGGCCGATTTTATATTTATGACCTCTCGAGGTAGAAATGCACTGGTAAAAACATATGGAATGGAACAGATCCAATAAATTAAAACAAACAAAATTTTAATTTAATAAGCTGCTACAATTTTATTTTACACAAAACAAGATCTACGTTCAGCGTGTTTCAGCGATTATGGGTTGAAAACGCATGGGTATGGGTTGAATTGGTGTAATTTGAAAACTTTATTCTCTACTAAACTTATCTTCTCTTTCTCTTTTTTCTTCTTCCTTCCCTTTTCTTTTCCTTCTCTGCCCCGTTGGCCCAGTTGGTAATGAACCTGCCATCTGCGTTTCTCACCTTTCAAACAAACGAAAAACTTAATCGAAATTGGTTAGGCCGTTTGGGAGCAGCGATGACACAGACAGACACACAAAAACATACGTTAGACTGATAACAACACATAACTTGTTATTGGTTTCTTTCTAGGAAAGCGTGCTCCATCGTAGACCGCATCAGGCGAGTTGGTGGCCAAAAGCAAGCCTATCTATACATCTATACATGTAATAAAAACGTAGAGATAAATAAATATGTAATGGCAAGATTTAAAAAAAAAACACAGGGCGTCTTGAAATATGCAGCTGAAAACGTTAACACATTAGAATTTTTGTCTATTGTTTGTGCACGCACATTTCTAATTCTGATGATGAAAATCGGTGATGACGATGATGATGAAAAGTAGCCTGTGTGTTAATCTAGAACATAAGCAATATATATTCCAAATTTCATCCAAATCCATCCAGTCGTTTCTGCGTGATTGAGTTACAAACATCCATCCATCCAAACTTTCACATATATGATATTAGTGTGATTAGTGTGATGTGACATAATAACACCCTTCTTGTTGCGTTAGGGGTTAAAATAGCTTTCGATGAGTTCTTTAGTTTTTTAACACATTATAATATGACCAAGCAAACGAGTAAGTTTTCGTAACATTTACAACGGCATTCTATGGGAAGTGAATTGAATTACCATTTTAATAGCGGTATACTTCGAAAAAGGCGGTATATCGGAATATTTAGATGTTCGCGTAGGTTTTGGTACAACTTACTTTACAACATTATACTGTAGAGTCTTATCTATAATGCGTTTGAGTTCTTTTGTAACATTACTTGGCTATTCATTGAGAAAGCTGTTAAGATAATTTGAATGAAATTGGAAAATTTTTAGAATGTGTGAGCAAGCGTGTTTCGTCCGATAAGAAAAAGTTCCAAACTTAGCCAATTAAAAGTAAATAAATTTGTCGTAAATTTCATATTTAAAAGAAGGTAGAATGTTCTATAGTACGGGATTTTGATGAACTAACTGGCTCTTTTAAATAGTCTTCGACAAACTTTTCTCACTTATAAATAGCCAAGTTATTTTTGTTGTTGTTATGCAGCGTTTAATTAAATGTAAGTACCTCATAATATTTATCTATATTTCTTTATGAACATCCCCACAGTGTTTGAGAAAAGTATTTAACCTTAGTGGTGGTGGATGCATCATGGACTTGTTAATCTAGGTCCTCTTAGGCTTGCGTTTGACTGCCAACTCGCCTGGCGAGCGATAGAACTTCACTAAGGTAAGTTTGTTTAATCAGACGAACAAGATAGATCTACGTTTCGTGGCCAAAGGTAGATCTATTCTATGTAATAAAAAAAACACTAAATTTATCCCACATTTTCACGTTTGTCTGTAAATGTTTCTTTTGCTGGCTGCTGCCGCAGTAATGTTCTACTTCCTCCCAACAAGTCTTCACAACCCCGCTCATTCTTTGCTCATATTTGAACCTAGTAATTGTATTTTCATGGACTACATGCCTACAAAATTTCATGACAATTGGATCAACGACACGTAAGTTATCATCGAAAAATATACAAACATAGTAGAATCGGACCTTTCTTTGCTCGACATACATATAAGCATTGTCATGTAGAGTTCGCGCAAAACTTTATGAGCCCTCTGAAGTTAGGCCCTAGTGGCTGCGCAGTACGCATTATAGGTATCCGAGGGACGGGACAGGGCGTCGGGGAGGCCTCGGGCCTAACTTCAGAGGGCTCATAAAGTTTTGCGCGAACTCTACGAGTACGTAGAATGCATGCATACAATACACCGTCTGTTCTCCGTATTGTACTATCTTAAAAGTATCCTACTTAATACAATCCATCAGTACCAGGTACTCGGCGATATTAAGTTTCTGCTTATTAAGAAAATCTTTTTTTGGACAGAGCCATGCTGGGAGTTTCTTTGCGAGATAGAATCCGGAACATGGATATTCACTAAAGAACTAGAGCCACCGACATAGCTATAAAAATAGCAAGGTAAAGTGGCAATAGGCAGGCCATATCGCTCAAAGAACCGGAAGACCTTTCTTCTGGACCGTTGGCGGTCCAAAGACAATCCAAATCATCAAGCCCGATACCAGTTAGCAGCTTTTTTATATTGATTAGATCAACTTTTGGCCACCAACTCGCGTGATGGTAGCGACGGTGTGGCTGAAGGTAGAACGCGTTGATCTAGAAGAAACCTATTCACTCTAGCCTTGAAGATACTTAGATTGTAGTTCTCATGAAACAAGGAGGACGGCAGGGAGTTCCATTCTTGGGTAGTAAGTACCACAGAATACATAAAGTACCAGTACAGAAGGTTCACTCCGCAAAAGCATTTAAATAAGTAGCGACTTTTACTACCACACAATAAAGTCCAATTCAGGACGTGCGAGCGCTAACTGCCTACTGCTATATTAACCTAGAAGTTGCACCTCTGTCTTTCGCATAACTCTTGTCGCGTTATCGCTCTCTATCGCGCGGCAGCGGGCACGGCAAGTCCGACCAGTCGACTACTTGTAGCTTCATACCTAAAGTGCGGAGTGCGCCAGGCCTGGTAGTACGTATCATAAAATGATGACCCAAATCGTTGTTATTAATTGATTCAGGCGTTACATTGAGGATGTTTGTCTTGAGTATTGTTTCTTAAACAAGTCTCTTGTGTATTTCCGCTTCAATGTAGAGTCAGTGTTTATTGTGTCAAGGAAATTTATTATTAACAAAGTTCTATAAAGTGAAACATAAATAATTGATCCCTTATTCTTACTAAGCTGCGGCCTCCGGTTTTACTTGCGGTTTTCTTTCACCTTGACAAAAAGTATGACCGAAGTACTCTTTGACCCTCCAGCTAACTGTATGAAAAACTCATGTCGTTCATTTTGTTGTTACATGAAGGAGGAACAAAGAAACCAACAAACAAACATATTTTCGCATTTGTAATAATATCAAGTAGTCCTCCTGCCCATTTTTCTATCAAACTGCCAGAGCGGGCACGAAAAATCGACACCGCTTTATGGTTGATATTCCGAAAACCCGTACGAAGCGCTTTGATTTCACTTTTAGTGTGCGAACTGCTAGTCTGTGGAATGCGCTGCCTGAATGGGTGTTCCCCGATAGTTACAATCTAGGTGTCTTCAAGTCACGAGTGAATCGGTTTCTTCTGGGCAAGCGTGCTCCATCGTAGGCCGCATAATCGCTTAACATCAGGCGAGTTAGCGGTCAAAGGCAAGCCTATTATTACAGTAAAAAAAAGAGTTCTCATTCTGTAGATCTGTTCTCTTATCCACAATAGTCCAAACTTTTTTAATTCTATACTGTACTCATAATGTATTCTGTAACTGTAAAATAGTTTCATATTCCATTTTATACACATTCCATAATTCGTTCTGTCCATCCGTCCGTCTGTCTGCCTGGCCTAATTTTTATATTCTATAATTATTCTGATAATAGTATGAAACTTTGCACAATTACAGTTATAATATAGATCTCAAAAATATATATAATATTGAATGTTAGGGGCGGCTGTGGTACATGTGAAAAGGGGATGCAACAATTTTTTCACTGCACCGTTGCATCGTTGAATATGTCTTAAAAATTAAGGTCAGGTTTGCAACGTCACTTTTTTATCAAGAACCTAAACTAATCTAAGACGTAGAAACTTGTAACTTACAATTGGTCATATAAATTATTTCGAACATTATCTGATTATGACTTTTTGAGTTATAGTGATAAAACCGTAATAAATTCAAGATATTCTAGCGCAAAGGTCACAATTATATGGCTTTGATTACGGAACCCTACCAACTGTGATCGATACGCTCTTAACCAGTAAAGTTATTTTCTCTAACTTTGCATGATAAAGTAAAAAATAATCATCGATTAGCGCAAACACCATGATCATTTACAATAGCTTGGCCGGGTAGCTATAAGGACAAAAAAAAAACTGAAATTTGTATTTCTCGCGATAGGGGAAACGTAGGTATCACTTTAAATTTGTAATAATTTGTGGCAGTGATTGTAAAATCAATAACACTAGTTTAATTTAGTTCGCGCTTGGCAGTTCGCAATTCGAAGTGCGACCAGACAGATCCTAAAAACCAATAACGCGTTTCATTCTAACTTTTTACGACTTCAATATGACCTGTCTGTCACACATATACGGCTCACCAAACAGCCCACCTAAAACACACCTAAAAAGATGAATTCGCGAAATACGATGGGAAACGATATTCATATGAAAATGGGCGTTTTCACGTTACACGACAAAATCTAACGAGTTTTTAGGACGGACAAAAACCTTTTACATACTTCGAACATGGTCACTAAGCGTATAAGTTACTAAAAGTGATACTTAGATATATACCTGTAAAAATAGTTGTAAAGAATGAATAAATTAGAAAAAAAAAAATATTTTAGAGACAGCTCATTTTATATTTCAGAGACATTTTAGCTCTACGTGAATGATCATAGGATAGATTTTTAAGTTGAATACATCTGGCCCAAGCGGATCACCTTGTTGACACCCTACTTCTCGAAGACATTAAGTTGTCTCTGTTAAACCCATTATATACTTTATCAACAGAGTGCAATATTATCCTATTTATTTATTACATATTATGAATATGTAAAATAAAAATAAAACAATGCCATATAAACAAATCACTTGAGAGACAGTTCCTTTTCCAGACTAAGCGTGCTTATCATCTTGGATCACATCAGGTGAGCTTTGGCACAAGGCTGAAAACCTGACAAATATTAAAAAAAAACTTGTAAATTAAATACACTAAGAAGATTTACTTCAAAGTTTGCTTCAAAGATTTTAAATGAACCAACGATTTTTTAAGTTAGTAGTCAATGGTTCGTTTGAAGCCAGTCGTGTCGGCTTTTGTAAAACTGTCAATTCATACAAAAATACGATTGGTTCGTGTTCTGACCCCAGACGTATTGTGAAACGATACAAACTGAAAAACAAAAGAGTTTGCAACGCTTTTCAATATGGTCTTGAATATTTTTGTCGTGGACAGGCTATCGGTATTGCTGTTGAGTTTTGAGTATTGAGTTTTGTTTACAATGTTGGTAGAGAAATTGTAGAGGTGCAAATCAAAAAATGATTTCATTAGTATTCAGTAAATCCAGATATTACCTCCTAAGTCTCAAACGTTACCTTTTTATAACTATTAATGTACAATTAATGTAGATCAGGGTTTCTTAAAGTGCTTCTATAGGGTCCATGACGCGAGTGCTAGGGGTCCACATTCCCGAGGTTTATTTACTGGAATTCGTTTGAAGTATGCAGTTCTGTTATTTAAATAAACAAAACCAAAAATCAAGTAATTGTCAAGTAACACAGTTTTCTCATTTTAAAATTCTCTTCGCAAGGGGTCCGTATGTTACTGAAACATTGAAAGTGGTCCGTGGCTACAAAAAATTTAAGAACCATTGCTGTAGATTAACAATATCTTTTGATGTTGTAACATTTTGGCTTAACGTACGCTAAACGCCTGTTCATATTGTTGAAGCATCAAGTTTGCCACAGTTGCTTCATTGTGTTTTGCTTGAACAATTTTTCAGGCGCGCTTAATATTGATAACGCATAACATCGATGGATGACCGAGTATGTTTTTAGGGTTCCGTAGCCCGACAAGGAATCCTTATAGATTCGTTATGTCCGTCCGTCTGTCTGTCCGTCCGTCCGAATTTTTTAGAACCTTATAACTTCTATAATTATTAAGATTAGTGCATGAAACTTTGCACAATGACAGTTATATAGATCTAAAATTTAAGAGTATAATAAATATATATTATTTCATTTTAGGGGTGGCTGTGGTACATGTGAAATGGGGATGATATATTTTTTTTTACTGTACCTACTCGTGTGGGGTATCGTTGAAAAGGTATTTTAAAATGAAAGTAAGGTTTGATACATCACTTTTTTTTATTAAATCCATACTTTGCGAAATATGGCCCGCCAAAGTGGCAAAAAGTTGGTCCCCTGCATTTCTAAACTATAAGACATAGAAACTTGTAACTTACAGCACGGATAGGTCATATTTAAAACCTTCGTTCAAAATTATTTTGAACATTATCTGATCATGACTTTTTGAGTAACAGCGATAAAACTATAATAAATTCAAGGTGTTCTATCTCAAAGGTCATAAACTTTTTCGTAAAATGGTCTTAACAAATAATGTTTTTCAATCAGTTTTCTCTATGTTTAAACCATAAAAAGTATATACTATGTCGGGATGGTACATCTCTGAAATTTGGCTAAGTCCATGGCGATTCACTCGCGACTTGAAAACACTCAGATTGTAACACTCACTCAGGCAACATATCCCATAGTCATGTGAAATTAAAGCACATCGTTCGGGTTGCTCTACCCTTTTCATATCTGTTAGTAAGTAAAGGTTGTTTGACCATCTTTAGTTTAAGAGTTTTTATACTCCCCCAAGGCCAGACAAGGTGTCATAGTTCCTAGGACAAACAACTTAGACTTACAGTTTTAGTTTTGTTCAAGTTACAAGTTAAGTTTTGTTAAGTTTACATCTAAAAGAGTTTAGTTTTGTTTAAATCTAAAAGAGTTTTTGTAAAAAGCTAATCACTAGCCTGATGGTAAGTGTCACGCTTGTCCATAATAGTTCAGTTCAACGGTTCAAAATCCTGCGCAGAAATGCTCTGCGCTCGTCTCTCTTAAAAGAAGTTGATGAATATGTTTATGCCCGTTATTTCACTGGAAATATTGCAATTAGTAGTTATGCATACATTATTGTATTCGAGATTGATATCTGGAATACAGACAGTAATGTATACACACTACTGCTGGGCGATTGAATAACTGGCAAAGGTGTGGTGCTTTCTCAGGTCCTCAAACGTTGTGTTCATTTTTTATTGATACTTATACTTTTATTTTTTCTTACAGGTAAGATCGATGTTGTGACTCCTGTTGGTAAGAACGGAACAGAAAAAATAAACGACATTAGTTACCTACACACCACAGTATATTCAAAAGGTAAAATTCATTTTATTATTGCAAAATAAAATTATAAAAGATAAATAGTCTACACAAAGTAAAGCTTAAAAATAGTGTTTCGAACTTCAATGAAGAGTTACTAATTAATGATTATAGATGACTTGTTTTTAAAGAAACGGAAAAATGTGTAAATGCAAATTTTGGTAAACATTTAAAATATAAGGTCGGGGAAAAAGTTTCTTCGTATTTTATAAACAAATTCAAGACATATTTTTTTCAAGTTTAATTACATTTAATTATAATATATATGTGCCATTTTGTTCGATAACTTGTTGCCATCTTGTAGGTAGTGACATGATCCCGTTGCTGTAGAAATTTTGGGATTTCTGATCAAAAAGATGCAACAAGTAGTTTTGACAGTCCTCTCTGGATGTTAATCTAACACTACCCAAAGAATTCTGAAGAGACCGAAACAGGTAGAAATCTGAGGGTGCAAGGTCAGGGCTATATGGTGGATGCATTAACACTTCCCAACCAAGCTCTCTCAATTGTTGCTGAGTGGCCAAAGATGTGTGCGGTTTGGCGTTATCATGATGAAAGACCACGCCCTTTCTGTTGATCAATTCCGGCTGTTTTTTCTCAATTTCTTGTTTGAGTCTCATCAAACTCCGAATCGAAGATTTTGCCCGGCGGTAAAAGCTCATAATGAACGATGCCCTTCCAATCCCACCATACACACACCACCACCTCAGCATCACCTTATTACGTGTTAATCCGGGTTTCGCTACAGTCTGTGGTGCTTCACTGCCCTTTGACCATGATTGTTTGCGCATATTCTTGTCGTAGGTGATCCATTTTTCATCACCAGTGATCAATCTTTTCAAAAACGGTTCGGTTTCGTTACGTTTTAACAGAGAATCGCAAATGAGCACACGATTCATTTGGTTTCTTTCAGTGAGCTCGTGTGGCACCCAAATATCGAGTTTTTTTTATACCCAGATGGATTGATTTTGATGATTTTTCAAATGGGTCAAAACTGTTTTGTGGTCGATCCCCAGTTCTTCAGCTACGTCGTAACTACTAATATGCCGATTTTGCTCCACTTTTTCAGAAATGGCATCGACTTTATCCGTAACAGGGCGACCAGAGCGAGCTGCATCTTTGACATCAAAATTCCCGGACTGAAAACGCTTGAACCAACATTGTGCTACTCTTGATGACACTGCATTAGGTCCATAAACGTCACATATTTTATTCGCGGCTTGTGTCGCATTTTTCCCTTTTTTGTAATAAAACTTCAAAATATATCGAATTTCTTCGTCAGATTCACTCATTTTATCGAACAAAAAAACAATTGAAAAATGGCGGGAAATTGCTTTTTACTTTTAGTATTCCTTTTTTAAAATGTCATATTTTAATGATATCAAAACCAGCCAGATACAAACAGTACAACCGATGAGATTTTACTACATACATACTAAATACGAAAAGACTTTTTCCCCGACCTATTAAATCATGTTTCTACTAACATTGTGCCTATTATTATCCGCATCTATGCCATCATACAGTCCACCGTTCGCTAACATCTTTGGTCCTATATAGTGTGGCAAGATTAATTATATTAACAATTTATTTTACCTAGTTAATTTTTTGCTATGTAAAGGACAATGGGGGAAATGTATGGAGTTTGGTCCACCATCTACAACGTACCTACCCTTGATTGTGTAGCTACATAGTATCTTTAACATAAATAAAAAGATCCACAACCTTACCACGGTAAATATCCCGTAAATAATCATGTAACTGTAGTGAACAACCGTGATAGTTTAAAACAGTGTTTTGATATATAAAAAGGTTTCTTTCCAGGTATAAATATCATTATTTTCACTAAGCCATTACTTTTTATTGACATCTAATTTATGTTTTTGCTATCATATCGAAAGTGGCTTTAATAATTAGCAGACAAGTCTGGTAAATGGTTGACAAATAGACCTAGTTTGCCCATCACAAAATAGTACATTTTAATTGGCCTTAATTTTTTAATGCTGCACGTTTTTTTGCTGTTATATTGAAAATTGAGTAAGTATATTTTATAATTTAACATGATGATTATTTAATTAATTGCCATTTTACTACATGAGGAGTTGTCAAAAAGTTCGAATAAACATTTTAATCGATTTATTAATAGTCAGTGAACTTCGCCCTTGGAGTACTACTAGCAATTTACGCAAATTTAGTAGTGGGAAATTATCCCGCATTCGCCCATTCTCCTTTACTTTATGGTGGAAAATACTTAGTTAGAATTATCATGCAAACTTTATACATAAAAAATCAAGTATAAAAATATTTACGTCTAATTCATTGAACTCTTATTCTACTGATAAAAGCTCAAACGTTAAGCAAACGCTTTACTAGTACAAAAGTTTATAAATCCACTAAAACTAATTGAACACAATAATGAGGTGGCTCAGTAATATAAGCTAATATGAACACTACGAGGTGGTATATTAAAACCCAAAATAGAATTGACAATTGTTAAGCGGGGCTGCAGGCCTAGCAAGGACCGTGGAAAAATTGTCTTTCCACCATTTTTATCCGCGCGTAGACGCGACAGAGCTAGAATATGGATATATTTGTCTCTTTCTAGCGGGTTAAAAACGGTGGAAAAACAATCTGTCCACGGCCCGTGCTAGGCCGGCTGGATTCTTGTCCGAGAGGGGTTAGCATCGGGATAGGTCAGGCATTGCTTTTTCCTTGCAGTACGAGTAGGAGGATGGCCAGGCTTTGAAGCCGACTCGGTCGTAGATCCGCTTGGCACATCGAACATCGTCCGCCAGGTCTTCGTTGATCAGATCTGTTGAGAAGTAAGGAACTGTCTCAGTAATCAGCGGTTTAGTTTTTAAGGAAATTGAACTTTACGATTCTTATAGCCGTAACAGACGCACGAACCACGAATCGCCGTCTGACCAACAGGAGGGAAAGAGAAAAGTTTTTATCTTTCCCTCCAGTTGGCAAGACGGCGGTTCGTAGTTCTATTACACAACAAATGTAACAGTATTTTTATTTGAATGGAGCATATGTATATGCATTGTAGTGTGTAATGCAGTGTGAAACTGTGTATAGCATGTAAGTATTAGCTAGTGTGCGTGCGTGCTTCTAATATAGGGAGACAATAAAAGGGTTCCTTAGAGTGAAGACGTGTATCATTTATTGAATAGGGAACCCCCAACATTTCTGCTTATATGGTGGAACATAAAACCTCCGCCTTTTTTGAAGTCAGTTAAAAATAGTCATTTAATGAAGAAAAAAGGAAGTTTAGATTAATTAAAATGCATATTATAAATAGTGGAGTTCTGAGATAACAAACATAAGAAAAAAGTACGACGAATTTTTTGAATTCTATTAGAAGAAAAAATACAATTTGACACTGCTAAAAACATTTAAACAATTATCAATATAAAAAACCGACTATGATCCGAACCGAAAAAACTAAATTAAAATGGGACCATACCAGAAGCACCAGCTTTCAAATAAAAAATCTTCAAAACCGGTTCACCCAGTCGAAAGTTCTGAGGTAACAAACATTAAAAAAAGTCGAATTGAGAACTTCCTCCTTTTTGGAAGTTGGTTAAAATATATGAATATGTTTGAAAATTTAGAAACCTACACAAAAGTTCTCATCAGAAAACCTCAGCATGTCTAATGCCAGCTCAATTTACGTTCGGCAATGTAGAGCTAACAATAACGTGCTCGAAGTTTCTTTAAATTGGATCTGAATAAGTGAACAGTCCCTCGTTCAGGAGTTAAGGAGACTCGTGAAAGATCTCGCTAGCTTCTTGCTCTGACTCTGGTTTAAGACAACAGAGGACTTGTTGGAAAGGGTTCGTTGATATCTTTGATAATATAAAGTTTGGATCTGCCTTTAAACTCGAGCTAGTACCGAAAAAAGTCTGCCAAAAACTGAAGGGAACGAGGTAAACACGTATTGCACACACTGACATATTCTTACTAGTTCTACTAACGCACACTTCAATATTGAGCGCACACAACTGCAAAAGATGTGATCAAAATGTATACGAATGGACGACCGAGGAAGGGGGGGGGGGGGAAGATTGTAAATGCTAAAGGGGAAATAGTAGGTATAACCAAGTATAACGCTTCCAAGGTTGATTATGTAGGGAAAATAGTGACACACAATTCAGGGATCAGCATTCTGAAGGAAGACCTCAACTTTTTGATCAAAAAAGGTTTTAATTAGGTTTTTATAAATGTTTGTTATCTCAAACTCCGTCATTTATAAATAGAATTATAATTTAGAATATTTTATTTGAAAAGATATACTTTCAGATTGGTCCCAGAGAAATTTCTCCAAAAGCGGTTGAGTAGTAAGGATTTTAAATCAAAATAACTGAAAAAATATGACATCTAAGTAAACAAAATTGCGTAGGTATTAAAAAAAAATGATGTCGGTTTTGTCGGAAAAATATGATGGTTATTGTATTTTTTTGGTGGTACGGAACCCTCAGTGCGCGAACCCATCTCGCACTTGGCCGGTTTATTTTGTTTTATGCCTGAAAACCAAGATATCTGAATTGAACAATTGCATTTTGTAATACGGCTCTTAATTATATTTTTTGCATGTGGCGATACGGTGCCGGTCATGATATCGGCCAGTATAGTACGCTGTGACCTTAATACAGTGTCTTGACACAGGATTATGTCAGCATGTCGAGGATTACTGGATAAGACGGCGCTACTCTGAAACAATCCATGCAGAATGTTTCCTGTAGAGATGCCGCGAATAGTCGTTATGGAGAATAGTTGATTAGCGGTTAATTGTCATTGCCTGTAGCGAATAGTCAAGTTATTCGCCACTAGGGACCCGCTAAATATAAACCTTTCATGAATAATCATTAATACAAAAAACTGACTTCATAAAAATGTCAGAACTAGACCAAATTCAAATAGGACCACACGGGAAGCACCAGCTTTCAAATAAAAATAATAATAATCAAAATGGGTTCACCCAGTCGAAAGTTCTGAGGTAACAAACATAAAAAAAATTAGTCGAATTGAGAACCTCCTCCTTTTTTGAAGTCGGTTAAAAAATAACTAACTGATGGTGAAAACTGAATCAAAATCCGTTGCGTGGTTTAGGAGTTAGCGGATATCTAGACAGACAGTCGCGGAGATCGACTATTTTATACCATGTAGAGATTATTATTCAAAATCTGTCATTTCAAAAGTTGTCATTATTCTTAATTACTAATAATGTTGATTATGCTAATTATTACCATGATTAAAACCGTATTCAAAGAAATTTATTCTCATATTTGTAGTTACACAGAAACCTGAAAACTTCTACAGTATATTAAATTGTTGGGTCATACGAAACATCTAACGAGCTAAGCGACAATTAAATAAAACTAAGGGTTCTCTGTCTGGAACGAAACCCTAAAACTACGTTTATAGCTACCACGAGGCGTGTAAGGCACAAAGTGAGGTCCCGACACGAGCTTATGTCGTAACTTCAGGATTACTAACGCCAAGTTCCTAGTCTACTACGAAACGACACAACATTTCTTGCAAATACACTTAAGGCCCTCTTTTCCCACTTTTAGCATTTTTTTATGATACTGGGTGACGAGACGAGCGATGTCGCTCGCCTGATGGCTCTTCACTCTTGCCCATAACAGCACAACGCCACTCAGAATTTTGAACTTCAACAGTTCAAAACTCTGGATGGCAATGCAGTACGCTCGTCACCCCGAGATATAAGATGTCAAATCTCTGTGTGCCCGGTAATTTCGCTGGAAACATTGCCCTTCAATCCGGAACACAGTAGTGTTTGCACACTACTGCTTGGCGGTTGAATAACTGGCAAAGGTGTGGTACTTCCCCAGGCGGACCCCTGCAAAAGAGTCCTACCACTACACAAGGTTATTCAAGGTTTAGTTTTTCTATTTCCATGGTATGGTGTCATATAGACATTGTATGAAACTATAATGACCGAAACACGACTAAGGACATTTCGCTCGATAGAAGAAAATATAACTAAAAATAAAAGTAACATTGATATGAGCTTTCACCCTGTATTTTTTTGGATTCATTCAAATACCTATTTAATAAATGATGTCTACGATTTCCTTACACACAGATTTCATAATTATGGGGGGAACCGTTAAGGTAAATTTTACATTACTTACTGTTATACTTTTCGAAAAATATGAGAAAAGCCTCAAAAAAAGAAGTAACGAAACGCATGACTGTGTGTAAGCACCATGGTTTTTCTTTACTAAATACGAGTCTAATAAAATATATTAAGACTTATCTGTAGTAGCAAGCGTTGCTTAAAAGTGGGAAAACCTCGCCTTAAGAATTTATGCTTCGTGCATCTTCTATCTCGCTCGCGCATCAAGATATAAAATGAATGAATGTATTTATGCGAAATCTAAGCAGAACGAATTAAGAAAGTAATATTACAAATGATCAGTAGAAATTTAATTTTGTTCCAAAGAAATTTTCAAACCTAAATATGAGTAAATTATTGTACTATAATTGATACATTAATTGACCTTGACCTAATTATTTGAATCAATATGAAAAATTTCCGAATAAAACTGTTTTATTTAACGACTAGCTAATGCCCGCGACTTCGTACGCGTAGCACAAAGTAATTAGTGGGTGGACGATTAGACTGACATATCCAAATAAATGTTACACTAACGAACACGAACGGAACTTTAAATAGGCACAAATCCATCGGATTATTTATACTGAATATTTTATAGATAATACCTACACATATGACATGATTGTAGATTTATTGCTCTCCATTTTAATGCGGATTGTCATACTATCGTCATAGTATGATTTTAGTCTAGTTTTAATCTGACTCGATACAGGTATCCCGACATGTCCATAGTTTCAAATATATTTCAAGCAAATAATATATTACTTTCACTGGTTAAATACGTTGGAAGTGTGGAGCCATGGAGCCAATAAGGAAAAAAAATTGGTATAAGTCAAGCGAAATGTCATGCATGACAAACGTTATTATTGAATAATTAGTAAATAGTAAGTAGGAACCATGGAGCGGTATCTATAATTAATCGCTGTTATTTAACATTACTCCGCGTAAAGACTGCCAATCAATGATGTCTAAATAATTTTTGCCCGCCTTCTGCGCCTCGACCCTTCCAACAACTAAACCGCTTTCGTTCACCACCATAACATCCAAAATAGCTGCTAATCATAGATCAGTAACAGATTAGATGCCGCGAGTTCACCTACTTTGCGTGTCTGTTATTGGTCTTAAGTTTGATCCTGGCAAAAAAATGTATTCATTTTAATCTCCGTCGACTTGGTATATTAGCACGTCAGAAGTCAATACAAAAATAAACGTACTTTAAATTACGCCATAATAAACTGTGAAACCTCTTCAAAAGCAGTTGGCTGTCCTGAAAATAACAAACACAAAAAAAAACTATTTGGTGCAGTCTATCGGAAGTTATGCGGGTACATACATTTCGGCGATTCGTTTTTATTTCATCATCATCATCATCAGCCAGAAGACGTCCACTGCTGAACATAGGCCTCCCCCTTTAACCTCCACACTGAACGACATCCTGCCATCTGCATCCACTGGATGCCCGCGACTCTCACAATGTCGTCGGTCCATCTAGTGGGAGGCCTACCTACGCTGCGTCTTCCGGTTCGCGGTCTCCACTCAAGAACCTTACCTACTTCCCCATCGGTTAACAGTTCTTCGAGCGATGTGGCCTGCCCATTGCCACTTCAACTTGCAGATTTTAATAGCTATGTCGGTGACTCTGGTTCTTTGGCGAATATCTATATTTTTATTTACATATAGATTATATGGCAACAGCCGCTTCAGTTTTCCTACCTACCATGTCTGCGAGTAGAAGTCTGTCATTACGACAACATTACTATAAAATAAGCTAGATGGCGTTATAAATAATTATTAAAAAAAATTTTTTTTACTATTTATTATCATAAATTAATATAGCCTATGTTTCAATCAGGTATTTTATAAGCATATTCATGGAAACTGCTTTGAAATCCTTCTAGTAGTTTAAAAGATGTGCGCGGACAAACAAACAAACTGACAGCCGTCAGATTTGTAGTTCCATAGTTTGAAAATAGATTGCGTACTAAAACGATGTTTTGCGAAAAAATTGTAAATTTGCTTAAACTTTACGTATAATATTATTAAAAACGTAATAAGGTATTCAATAGTTCCTAAAATAATGAGTGTAAATGGATCGTAGTTTCACAAATATGAAAAGTGCGTCTATTATAGGTAAATACGACACTTTACCTGAATCACGCAAACGGGTTTTTTTTGCAAGTTAAACCGATACCCGGTATTGCTTCTACTTAGTTAGAAGTCATGTGTGAAGGTATTTGATCTACACATTTATAATATGGTAGGGAAGGGATAGGGATAGGGATAGGTATTCAATTATTTATGTTTTACTCTACAAAAATTTCTCAATGATGCTAATTTGACCTAAACAAAAACGAATTAATCACACATTTTGTAATGTAACAAGATAATATTTTTCCCGACAAAAACTTTTTTAATTTTACCTTAGATAGACTCGTTTTAGTAGCTGGATTTTAACATATTATTTTTAAATACGTATTACTTTTTCTGTGTAGTTTTTGCACTTTCATCTATACCTAACTTCACATATCTTCACGCTGCTGCGATGTTCGTTCAAAGATTCCAGCACATGCAAGGACAAGGCACGAGAATGCAAGCGATGCTACGCCGATCAACCTACGTGATACTGGTAAAAGAATTTCAATTGGTACAAATTAGAGTTAGAATTTTATTTTTAGCTTTTGTTTTACTTGATTAGCTTCAATACAAATACTTCGGTCCAGTCCTCGGATATGTTGTTTAGGATTAGAAGCTTTTAACTAAATAAAATACAAGCTCACACTAACACTACAAAAGCAGTTAGATTGTCCATAGACCGTTGGAGATCTAAAGACAATCCAAATGCTCAAACCCACTATCAATTGGTGTATTCAGCATGCTGGCGGCATTACCTCGCTGAATAGCAATGTATATGCGTTGAGCCAGAAACACGCCAGCAGGCGCAGATGTTTTAAAATGAGGTGAGCTCCCGGTCCCCAAGGGCCTAGGGCCTTACTTAAAAACGTTACTCAAGTTGACATACGCTTAAATATGCTCCGTCTTGTTTTCGCGCGTGACGATTGCCGTCAGCGAGAAGTTGAGAGAGAATTTTAAAACATAGATCAACTTGAGTAACGTTTTTAAGTAAGGCCCCTAATGTCTCGACAATGTCTCGAATGTATATTATGTTATCCAAGTAAACGAAATTGCGTATTTACTGATTTTGAAGTCGGTTTTTTAATATGATATTTATTACAATTCACGGGTCTAGCCCGGACATTTGGTGGGCATTGGTGGAGCCGAAGCCAACACCAAGAGGTCCTTTTGAATATAAAATACAATAACATTATGGAATGTGTGTAAAATGGAATATGAAACTATTGTACAGTATAGAATTAAAAAACGTCTGGGCTATTGAGGTGAACAACTTATGGATAGGAGAACAGATCTATTGGATGAGAAACGGCACCTGATGCCTTACCCTGTCTCATCTCAAAATATATTTAGGCAGGTGATGACTTGCCACCCACTGAATGGGCCCCCCATAAAAGCTGCCGTATCTGCGCACCGGAGGGTCAACATTGGATAATGCAACATGATATTTATTATTAGTCCATAATATAAGGTAAACTCAAGGTTATTATTAAGGTTACCTCAATAAGGGATGTCTGCAGATCTGATGACGTCATCTATGACAAAATGTCTCACTTTGTCTTTACAAGAAGCTGAGCAAGAGCTGAGGGAACCTTGAGAGATGATCAACAATGCCAAACACGAGGCTTGGAGGACCAACAAGGAAACCTTAGCAAAGTGAGCATTCAAGGTGAGGATTTGAGGCACTTTTATTGCGTTTATAAATATGGAGGTCCCACTCCACACCTGCCGATCGGAAGACCAGCTTCGGTTGTTTACGACCGGCATCATGGTCAGTTGGAGCCGGTGTCAAAGAAAATATGAAAAACTCTAGTTTAATTTAATTTTAAATTTTTATTGTAGTTTTTTTTTACCGCAAATAAATTATGTCCATGTCTACTCCAATGTTTGTGATTTTTGCCTACCGACGGATTTATGGATTTATCATTACATTGCGTAGGCTTTTTTTTCTGAATTTAACCATGCAATTCTGAGCTAAATAGCAATAGCGTGCTAAATCATGCTAATTAAATAAATTAACCGCGCTAAGTATGATGCGAAATGGGTTACTGCAATTTGTTGGTTTACTTATTTACTGAGATCGAATTAGCATTACCTTCGCATTTCATGTTGCAGTGGCCCCCTTTCCGGCCCTTTTTGCACCAGTCCTTGTTGTGGATCTGTGGACATAATATTACTATGTACAATTTTAACGCGAAAACGCACTAGTGGCTTGCTTAGCGTCTAAAACCTAGCGGGCTTACCAGCAATCGCTATTGTGTCATTCCGCTGTCAAGTGGGCACAAGCGAGATGACACGATTGCAATTGCGAGTGAGCGCGAATATATACGTAAAAAACCCGCTCCTTGAGCGGATTGCCTTTTCGCTCGCTTAAACATTAATCTCGCATAATTCCAAAAACATAAATAAATAAATATCTGAGACATTATTGCACACATGGTCATCTGATCCCAAACTAAGCAAAGCTTGTAATATGGCTGCCAGAGACTGATATACATACTTACATATATATATTTAAATACATACTTAAATAGATATTAACACCCAGTCATAGAATAAACACAAATGGTCATCAGACAAATGTTTGTCCTACTTCTTCTAGGCAAGCGTGCTCCATCTTAGACCGCATCATCGCTTAACATCAGGCGAGTTGGCGGTCAAACGCAAGCTTATCTATGCATAAAAAAAGGTGGGAATCGAACCCACGCCCCCAAGCGCAGAAAGCAGGTTTACTACCAACTAAGCTAACGGGGCTGTCTTGCTCTCTCATTATCCAAGAAAGCGACACAAAAGTCAATGTATAGGTACGGTTATTAATTATAACAATATTTTTCAGATTATGGACGTACGTGGTCGGCTTTTATTTTTATTTTACGCGTATTGTCTTGTATTTAATGTACATTTGTTCATACTCAAAGTTTTCGTTGTTTGTGTGTGAAAAATCTATAAAAATATACTGAACATATTGTAAAATTGTTTCTGAAAGCGATAAGGCCTTGAAAAGAGTATTTTGCAACTTTGTTCCGAACAATTTGGTTAATATTCCCAGTAAAAAACATTAGATTCATAGAATTTTAGTAGGTACTATTGCCTACTCTTGGTTAGTCAAAGTACGTATATTTAAAATAAATAATAAAATATACAAGAAATAATTAAAATCATGTTTGCTTAGCTGACAACACAAAGCCGCGGACGCGTGACACCGAAAATAGAGATGTACCAACTTGTTTGACAGAAATTTTCGGATGGTAACCGGTGAAAAAATTCAGTCATCTAATGATTCTATTGTCAATGTGTAGGGTTACATTAAAAACAAAACTAAATAAAAAAAAAAAAAAATTAATTGATTTTGATCGCTCAATTCTTTTTTTCAATCGACTTCCATATATGACGTTCTCAATTTGATTGTATTTTTATGTTTAAGTATGTTACGCGATATCTTCGAAATTGTGACTGTTTTATATGAGTATTATTTTATGTGAGTAGGATATATTTCAAGGGTTAGTCCGTCTCAAATTAGAAGAAAAAATTAACTTCTAAGGTCCGAAAATTATGGGGATGTATCCTGTTTATTGACTTTATGTGGGTATATCAAGAAGTCGTTTTTAAACATTATCAATATAAAAAAACCGACTTCATAAAAACTTCAAAACTGGACCAAGTTGAAATGGGACCACAATAAAAAAGAATCATCAAAATCAGTTCACCCAGTCGAAAGATCTGAACATGAAAAAAATATAAAAAATAGTCAAATTGGGAACCTCCTCCTTTTTTGAAGTCGGTTAAAAAAACAGTCGAAATGAGAACCTCCTCCTTTTTGGAAGTCTGTTAAAAATATTATTCGGTATGTGAATACAATTCGGTATGTGACCGGATTCTCTAGATCCAATGATGGCCGGACAAGCAGGCAACTCTAAAATTAGCATTTACACAGCGGTCTATGGATAAGGGCGTAAATGTTTTTTTCCCTAAAACGCCTTTACGCCTTTGGAATAATTAAATTCGTTTGTGCAATTGTGCGCGAAGTCACGTGGTTCGCCAAATTAGGATTATGCTCTTATGTACTTAGGTTTTGTTTGTTTTTCATTTTAAAAGTAAAACAAGGGCCTACCTATTGTTTTTATATAGGTATAAGGCCCAGAGATTTTATGATTTTCATGCGAAACGATTGTTAATTTATTATGTACGGTGTTAGACGGAAAGGGTGTGCTTAGTTGAGAGGGTGTCCACGTATTATGAAAAACTTTCACTATAGGACCAACACAGGCATCGCAGATTGTCAGGTAGATTCCTATAAGGGTCAATCAAATGAAGGTTGAAAGTTTATACGAAAATCTACAAATACGAAGTCGCTGACAACAGCTATAGTGTTACACAGTAGTAGTAGTACTAGTATTAGTACTAGTATTAGTAGTAGTGTGGTTTTACTAGTGTGTTGTAAATGGAAGCGCTATACCTACAGTTTCCCCTTTAGTACTTACCCCAAGTGGGGGGCCAAGGGGGGGCCCTTGGTCCTCCATTTGTTTACATTTTGAGCATATTGTTTGCAGTTGTGTGCGCTCAATATTGAATTGTGCGTTTGTAGAACTAGTATTAATAGTACTAATATGTCAGTGTGTTCAATACGTGTTTAGCTCGCCCGCTTCAGTTTAAGACAGATCCAAACTATAACATATATTATCAAAAGTTACTACTATAAACGATTCTGGCATAAATCTTAGGTATAAATAAATCTAAACCGATGCAGTGTCGCCAACTCGATTTATCGGTACCGATGCTACTGGATATCCGTATCGAGTAACAGTCGAGTTAACAGGACAGTGGCGTGAAGTCAAATGTCCAATAAATGTCCTGTTCGATGTCTCGATTTCAATATTCGATTTGAATCGGTGACGACATTTTATGGATCGAGCTTGGTAGAGTTCGCGTTACATGTATTGTGTTATGTAGGGGTTGTTCTCTTGGCTTTATTTCCAGCTTCCATTATTGTCTAGCATCATTTTAACATGCTTTTATTAGCTTGGTGTATATCTATGTAACGGAATCTTTGAACAAGATTTTCACCCCTTTAAAAACGTCGGATTGATTCGAAAATTTGCATACTTATCAAGGACTGATGACAATGCAATAAAGCGTGTTTTTTAGTTTTTTACACTGCGAGAATTATTTTTGCTGAAAAAAGACTAACCCCTATATTCATAATCGTAATAAAGGTACCTCGAATCCTCAACTTGAGTGCTCACTTTGCTAAGGTTCTCTTTGTTGCTCCTCCAAGCCTCTCGTTTATATTTGGCATCGTTATTGTCTCTCAAGGTTCCATCATCATTGGCCAGAAGATGTACACTGCTGAATACATATATTCAGGCCTATAGGCCTCCCCCTTTAACCTTCACAAGGTTACCTCAGTTAGCTTCAAACTGAGTCATTACGCCATCGGTAACGTAATCAAATCTGTAGACATCCTTTGTTGAGGTAACCTTAAAGTCACCATATTTTATCGACAAAAAATGCCTAAACACAACTTAAGAGAACCTTAGGTGATGCTAGAAAGAGGTCATATCTATGAATATGTGGCTTTGGGTGGTTGTTTTTCGATATGTAATTCAAACATTGGTTTCATACATTCTCGGATTTAAACCGGACATGTGGTAGGCATTGGTGGAGCCGAGAGGCGCTGTTGAATATAAAAAATACAATTATGGAATGATTATGGAATTATGTATATAAAATGGAATATGAAACTACTGTACAGTATAGGATTATAAAAATCTGGGCTAATGAGGTGAACAACTTGTGGATGGGATAACAGATCTATAGGATGAGAAATACATCTGCCTTATCCTGTCTCATCTCAATGTATTAGTATTTATTTATTATAAGATACACTTAGCGGTTTTACCTCGTTATTAACCCACCATATATTTTTTCAGGATAAATTTATCTATTATTATAAGTAAAAAATATATTTAAACTCGGCACTTGTTAATTAAAATCAACCAAAGCAGACAACATTTTACGGATTTCGTAAATGAAATCAAAATCACACTAAAAACTAAGTTTCTTAAGTATGGTCTTAATCTAATAATTAAATGATAAAAACTCTGCAAATCATAACGTCACTTAAAAATTATAATAATTTAAATTACACCCTGATGTGGATCAACGTTCGGAAACCCTCTTGATATTTAGCTCTACGATACGCACAATCATTCGCATTAAAAAAAAATACAGGGAGAGGCTATTAATGTATGTAACAAAGGCTAATCGCGCAGGCATGCGTTCAGTTCAGTGGCTTCGATACGGACTACCTTTGTCTATTATGTATTCTGTGCTCTGATCCTCATCCGCTCTCGATTACGAGGTATTTGTGCTGTACTTAGATCTGACAAACAAAAGTGATATACTAGCCGCGCGCTTTCAGCTATAGCCAGATGTATGGTAAAACGGTAATACGTAAAGCGTCAAACTTGGCATGATTACACACTCTAAAGTATAATAATAAATAATGCCCAGTGGGAGTCGGTGACAAATTTCTGCTCACCACTGGTTCTCGAAGATTACAGAAGTTAAGCAATCCGACTACAACGCTGCGTGATGCCAGTGCTACGAAGCCATATCGGACAAGCGACGTTGAACCATGCAAGCGACATGACGTCTAAATTGGAGTAAATGTGGCATTGTGAACTATATAACCATTGTTTAGGTATGTACAACGACGCTCGGACGTTTTTTTGTCTGTTTTCACTTAGAGATTGTGGTTCTATAGATATTGTATCTCGATGGGTACCTGCTACATTCCTACGTTCAAAAGGAGATGTGCCGACAAACAAACAAAAATTCTAAAAACTGTCTTAACGTGTTCAGCTGCTTATTTTAAGACACCCAGTGTGTTTTTTTTTATATCTCGCAAATACAGTTTATTTATCACTCCGTTTTTATTGTATGTATTGATATAGAAGATACTTTACTTTTATTGTGAAACATTTACCTACGGTTCCTGAAGGATGACGAGTCTAACCGCGGGGCACTGATAGTTCCTTATAAGTACGTCCAGTCGGTGCAGAAAGATTCGTAGAACCAATTCCATTTCGTGTAGCGATTCCCCGCTGACGCAGCGATAGGATTGGCTGGATTTGCAGATAGTAATATCATTGAAAGAATGAACACAGTAGCATAACTTGTTACTTTGCTCTACGCTCAATTTTTTTTTATGTTAGCCTGTATTCTATTGTGTCAATGCTGGGCAAAGATAGATTGTAAAATTGTAATGCCGAATCAGTCCAAGAATTTATTTCTAAGGACAGCTGAAATAATATTGTGAACAATGAATAAAAATGTTAATTTTATATCTGTTTTTTTTTAATCACGAATAACATAAGTCCGCGTTTTACCACTAACTCGCCTGTTGGTAAGTGACCATGTGGTAAAAGATGAAGCACACAGACTTAGAAGATAACTATTCACTGTGGCCTTGAAAATAACTCAAGAATATCTACTTCGACTATAGTATATCTACTACAGTCGGGTATACTAGTCTTATGTTCAGAAATCTAGTGAAAGTGGTTGTGGTTTAATGCAGCTTTTTTTAAACTATCTTATTGCAGCTGTCAGAGAAAATTAATGCTTGGACCGATTCGGCATTTTACAATCTACCTTTAATCACTTTTGCTAGGTTGTCAAACGACTCCAAAAAAGAGGTTTTAAATTGGACCGTTTTGTTGTGTGGTATTAATGATTTATCTTTATTGGATAGGCTTTATTTCGCAGGTGGAAAAAGCCGGACTCAGATTCATATTTAGCTATAAAATTAGCCCTGAAGCTTGACACACTACTTTTTAAATCACTGCACCCGCCAAGCCCAACTCAACCCGCGCCCGCGAGATCGCGAGTCGTGCGTCCATGTCTGCTCGTTCGACTTTCTACTAAAAGCCTAACAAAAGCCGGACAGACCGGACTTGTATATATTTGGCCGGACACGACTGTAAAAACTACGACATGTCCGGCTAAAGCCAAACATCTGGCAATTCAACTCTATCTCACTGCCTTTTCTTTACTGTGATCATATTCTACTTTATTACATGGACGTGGTTGGAGATCTGTCGGTTTATGAATTAGTTGCGGTAATGCGATTACCCGTCCATTCAGCTGTGTCGGTTCACGTCGGGAAACGCTGGATTATGTTATCATTTTGTCACCTCATGGCGTGTTTTAGTCATAGTAATCTACTGCAATAGAAGCATTTATGGAAAAACGTGAAAATGTAGGTTCAGGCCTAGCTGAAGTCAGCATACGTGAGTTCGAAAATGCTTAGTTTCAGTCAAGACTTTTTTTTTGTTAACCTTGCATTGATATCGTGAAAGGTACGTACAAAATGTTTTTGGTTTTCATTAAAACGTTGCCTTTTTTGTAATCTTCTAATAATAGCCGTTTGTATTGGGATACAGCCAGGTTATGTAGGATTGTACCTACTAAAATTCCCTCGGTGGCCTGCCTAAGTACCAGGCGGAGGGCACCGAGATCTCCATAGGAACGCACGGGCTCGCTCGCTGCCTGACTCGTCACTCCCGGAAATGTTTGAACTTTTCCGCTCCTTCTCTATAATGGTGCGGGCCACACCGCGCCCTTGTCTTCCCTGGGCTCACTTGAATAGGAGGTTAAATCCCCAAATTTGACCACCCATGAGCCCACGGGACCCTTTTTATTCGGTTGTTACGATAGGCAGGGGATACCGAAAGCTGTATTCTAAGACCCCGGCTTCAGGGTCAAAAAACGTTGTCTAGCAAACAAATTATGAAAAATAAAAATATGGTGACAATGTGACCAAATTGGAAGTATACCGAACAAAAGTTTTTTTTTAAAATCCGTTTATATACAGTTGAACATAGAACCTCCGCCTTTTTTGAAGTCAGTTAAAAATACAGGTCGAATTGAGAATCTTCCTATTTTTTGAGGTTGGTTAAAGCGATAATCTACAGTTGAATTTCGCCGAGATATTGTAAGAAAAATACGAAGGCTAAACAAACATTTATCTAAGTCTTCCTGGGAATATCTGAGATGGCATAATATTTGTACTGCTCAATTGAACCGTATATGCATAACTCAATGTAGCTTTTGCATGAATGATTGAATGGAAAAATAGTGCCAGTTTCTTAGAACACATACATAAATGTATGTTCAAATTAAATTAATTTTGATATTAATTTTTTTTTTCTAAATGTTATTCGTTTGTGCTTTCTGTGCAACAAAATCTGAGAATTCCAATTTCATCCACTTCAAAGTTTCAAATAGATATTATAAGACTGCTAGACGTGTCTATATATTTGAAACTTTGTAAATGTATGTAGTTTCGATAAGAATACAATTATACGGTACGTTTGAGCTAGTCTGATGTTGAAATTGGATGTTGGTCCTTGAATAGATACTATAAATCTATTGAGTTGGGCTCATTTAGTTCTTCGTTTGAGCCTTTTTCATATTCATGAGTGTTTTTTAAACTAATGTTATATAAATATTTTTTTCAAAATATTTTAAATGCTTTTATGGGTTTTTCTGTAAAGGAATTCGAGACGTTTTTAGCGTTATCATCAGCATTTATTAGTTTTAAGCAGACGCTTAATACCTGCAGTGTAAATACCGTTCATATAGATCGATAAATTTGACAGTTGAAATCGACAAATTCGAAAAAAACAACACAATGGCATTTTTTGGAATTTGTCAATTTCAACTGTCAAATTTATCGATCTATAAGAACGGAACTTGCACTATTGGCTTAGAATCTTAAAAAAATATTAAAACAATTTTAAAATTTAGAATTTCGAAATATCGGGAAAATCGGTACCTTGGTACCGTTTCATAAAAACCTTATATTTACAATCGATCAAAGACAACATCCACCTTCAATATTGAGTTGAAATCGTACACTTTGAAACACACAGAGACATTGATACGTAGGTACCATGCGGGTTCGTTTGTGTGCAAACATTCGGTTACCTATTGAACCGTCATCGGAATCGAGATTAGCAATCTCAGGGGAAAGTATTAGCTCAAGACGATATTTACCGAGCAACGACTGATTTCAATCGAGCCTTCGATTTGCAAGGCTAGGAATAGGGGTGGGGTGTTGTCGATTAAAGTTGTCGATGTTTCGTTTACGTTTACTAAAATTACATCAAAATTTAAAACGTAAATGAATGTGTCCAAGCGTGTGTTTGGGTATTGGAGGGTGGCAAAGGCAGGTAGGTGTCTGTTCCGCGTTAACTCAATAACGCATACCTGTGCTTTTAAAATCCCAAAGACTACCCCCAGTGCCGTTTATATGTAACCAGCATCGTACTGAGGTGGAATTTATTTGTATAAAAAAACACATTATATTCTAGTTTTACTTAAGTTTAACATTTTAACTTTGTAATATTTATTTTTTGTCACAAAGTAAAATGACCGATAGAAAAAAAATATGGCGTGCTAGCGGAGACGTAAAATTACAAGTATGTAATTTACATTTAATAATCTTTAGTACTTGTAACCGCAAAAAAACATTATTTTCGGTGAAATATGAAAACGTTTGTCAGTGTAAATGTGGCTGCAGAAACTGAAAAGCTTATGCAAATTTTGTTAAACTCGTTTTTAGTTATTGTTGTCACAGGGGAAAACAACAACATAAATTATGCGAAATGGAACATTTGCAACGACCACATTGATTCATTTTCGATCTGACATCCGAAACAGTTCAAAGCAAATTATCAAGCAATCTGTTTATGCGTTATAAATGTCACAATATTCCATCGAGCTTTATTACTACGTATAGAGGAGACGGCGCACATCCCTACTATGTTCCGTCCAATTGCAGTCATATGGCAGCACATCACTTAGTTGCTTGCTAGCTCTTGAGCAATTAAGTCATGTTTGTTTTAAAACGAAAAAAGTTCAAAAGTATTAAATATGGTATCGTGTGTGTTAAGATATTGCACGAATAATTCAAAGAATACGTCGAAGTGCAAAGGAATAACTTTCCATCGGTGAGTAATTAGATAATCATTTACAAATTTTACAATTTAAGTCGAACAAAATATTCTCGGACGTAGCGTGGATGCCGTGTTGCGTCATTTGTCATAGACTAAAAATTAAGATGTGACATTGTGTTTGTAACAAGTGTAGGTAGAATTAGTTGAAGTTTTTTTTTTATAGTGGAATATAATAATCTAACACATATTTAGAAAAGTACTGCCTAGTGATTTAATAAAAAAAGATAAAAAATATGATGAAAAATAATTATTGTCTTTTGTAAAATATAATTTTAATTTTAAAGGTTTAAAACTCTCTATCATCTCTCTCTACTAAATATTATTTTAGTTATATTACAGTTAATACTTTGGAATATTTTGTTCAGAAGGAAGTATTTACATCTTTACTTCAACATTCTTTTAATCAACCAAGCACCTTAAATCACAGAACACATTTGATACGAGCCATCATAAACAAGTACACAACAATTCGCTTGAAACATGAAGCTAAAACTGATCAGACTAATAATGTTTTATCTAAGCGGCAAAAGTTAACTAAACTTATACTGTTCAAAGGTAACTAAATAAACATATTATTACAAAAAATACTTACGGCTTTTATTTTATCTTAGATCAAATCACAAGGCATTTTTTTAAGGAATGAGACTCTCCATGGCTCTGAACCAGTTAATATAGGGACATACCATTAATCAAGAAGAAATATTTTGTATTGAATAATTAGCTTACCTGGAAAGGTTATTACTAGTATAATTGTGCTACCTACAATTCAAGACGTAATCTATATAAAAAACCAGTAGTGTCCTGAGGTTTCCCCTGCTATACCATAGGAATAGTATATTTTCCCTGAAAAGCCTATGTGGTAATCCAGGGTATAAGCTACCCCATACTAAATTTCATCAAAATCTGTTCAGCCGTTACCGAGTTGTCTGGGAACAAACACACTTACATACCTTACACACGCACAAACTTTTTCGCAAATATAATATTAGTGTGATTAAGCAAACAATGGTATATATTAAATACTTAAACGAATGAATTAATTTAACTGAAATATTCATATTATAATATAATACTTTCTATTGTTCAATTAATTCAACTAATAATAAATTATGAAACAAAGTGCGAATTCAATTGAAGCTTGTTAGGTAATATAAAACTACGTCACTTCTGTAGTCAGTCAGCAGTTTAGTCTATAGCAACGACAGGTTGATGCAGAACGTTGAACGAAACGCGTAAGCGCTTTGAAAAATCGCGGCGCTTACGACTTTTTCGTCGCGAGAAAACTATACCTTATAAGCGTTCTAGCGCTGAATGTTTATATTGGCTGGTTAGACGACTAATTATTGTTTCGGCGGTGAAGCAAACTTTAGGTTATATTCTTAACAAAATTGAGCATGATCTTTGTTTATGGTAGCTTCTCTATACGTAGTAATAAAGCTCGATGCAATATTCATGTATATCTTTCATCATTTTGGGATTGAACGTGGCCTTTGTGTATCCAAAAGATATCTTCTATTTAAAAAAGATTTCCTTTAGAAAAGCGGACAAAACTACGATAAAACTAATCTACTAAGAGAACTCTTGAATTTTTATTTCACATCACACACATATCATTAGCCAGTAAACGTCCACTGCCGAACAAAGTCCTCTTTTTCTTTCTTCTTAGAGAAGGTTGTTGCCATAATTTACACGTTTGGCAGGTGGCTTGAGGATCGCAGTACGTTCATCACGTACTTACTAATATGACGCAGTGACCATCCTTCGGTGGTTCTAGTCGCAGTTTTAGGACATACCTGGTTCGAGTTTTTATCTACCACAACTATTTATGACTAAAGTAATTTTGTATTGATATTAATACAAAATTACTTTAGATTCAAGATGCATTTCTAACGTATTATGTTTAGTGCAGGCTTTCTAAACAAAATTCATTGTATCGATATCCTTCAACAAAGACGCAGGACATCTCTACGCTCGCATCACTTCGCCTGAAGACGTACGGAGATTTGAATTGATTTGCCGCGAGCGCGTAACGAGCGCGCGACAATGCAAATCGCACCCCCAGCATCCTATGCGCCACCCTCAAGGCTAGACTAGTCACTTTACATAGGAAAATATCCAATTCAATTGTGGAATACTTAGTACTTAATTAAACATTATTGTTTACCAATAAAATTAGAGTAGAGGTAGCGAGGAGACCTCGAATCGATAATTGTACAGTTCTATGACCATCTCGTAATAGAACAAGTGGGATGCCCAACTGCCCCTCTAAAGAAAATCCTAGCTACGCCCTTGTAGTTAGGTACAAACTACCTAGTCTGTTTAATCCTATATTTATCTGAATACAATTTTACTAAGTATAGGTAAAGCTTTGTATCCAAATTGCGACTATTTTATCGTGAAATAACACAGTACGCGATTTGCCGTATGTCACAACACGGGAAATAGCAAGTTTCATATTCAATTTATTACTTGCCACCGGAGGAATTCATCACATAGAATGATTTTTATATAATAATTTTATTACTAGTGTGCACAATGAAGAGGTTGAAATACCATTCATTCGCACTAAGCGTTTTGCTTCTTCTTTCTTCATCACAAGCGCAAAACAATGGGACTCCTTGCCACTGTCCGTGTTTCCGCATTACAATCTTGGAGTATTCAAGTCTTGGTTTGTTATTACTAGGCAAACGTACTCCATCTTCAACCGTATCATCGCTTTCCATCAAGTGAGATTGCGGTCGAACGTCAGCCTAGTACAATTTAAAAAAAAAAACTATTGACTGGATTCCACATGACTGGGTACATGCGCGAAGCTGTCCTAGATCCTGAAGTTCTTATGCCCTAACGATTATTGTAATAGGAAAAACTAATGAAGCAAAAAATAGTTGTGCAACTGATTGATGTGACAAACATGTCGCTCGCCTGATGGCAAGCGTCACGCTTGCCCATAACAGTTCCATGCAGTTCACTCAGTATTTAGAACTTCAAAAGTCAAAATCTGTGCTCGTTACCCTAATAATTATGCTCTATAACGTCCTGTACTATATACATTTCATTGCACACTACTGCTCGGCGGTGAAATAACTGGCAAAGGTGTAGCATAATGAAAACGTACCACCGACTAACGGTAGCGCTCAATTGTGGCATCTCGTACTCGTAGTCACCCATTCGAAGCAGGATCAGTTATTTTTGACGAACAAATCATTCATCTGATGTGAAGCTTCACGTTTGCCATAACAATTCAGTGTCTTTTTAAGCTCAATGTTTCGATATTATACACTAGAATGCACTGCGTTTGTCACCCTGAGAAATTAGCTGTTAAATCTTAATGCCCTGTAATTCATTAGCATTATCAACCTTTCATTCCCACTGTTGGGACACAAGCTTTCTCCCAGAGAGGGAGAGGATGGGCCCTAATCTGCCATGCTGCCCCAGTGCATGTCGGTAAATGTCATATAATGTGTTTGAATTTTTGAGGTTCTTGGATGGACATACCGGTTTCTGACCGTTGTTGAGCGATGGCATCGAAACTGCACACATTGGGCAGCGCCGAGGATCGAACTTGGTGTCGTTAGATTGTAAAGCACATATGCTAACACTCAGCCACTATCGCTCGCAGCTTAATTCCACTACATGGACCAAAGTGATCACCGAGGTTTACGAGTAAGCATTGTAGTGGAACCCAGTCCTAAAACTGCGACTAAAACCACCAAAGAATGGGAAGTAGCATCCTCCTACTGCACGGTGAATGCTGCGCGGTGTTTTATGGTGAACGCTCTGCGATCTCTAAGACACCTGTCATAAGCATGGAGATTATAAAATGGCAAATTATGACATGTCCTAGCAGTAGAAATACGATAGTATGATATTATGTGCTGAATAATAAAAGTGATAAAATAAAGACGCTTTAAATAATTTTGAATGTGTCTACAATTTACATTTCAGTGGGAACATCCAAATGTCCCATTTGAGTGATTAGTGCGCGCAATCACGCATGCCTCTAGGTAATTGTATGTAGATTCCTGGACAGTTTGCCACACTAATGGGAAATGTGATTACAACTTTTGTGTAAATTGGTGGAATTTCGTTCTGAATTGCTGATGGGATGGGAATTAAATGTGAAATCTACAAAATTAAGTAGGTAGGTACACCCTTTTTTCTTCTTCTTTCGTCATGAGAGCATTCTGTCGTTGTACGTTTTGTGCTTCTGCCAGTGTCAAGTGTTGAAATATAACTTGAAAGTAATTTCTATAAATATAAAAGGCGATGTGGGTATGTAAAAAAGTAAAAGTAAAAGAGCCTTTATTCAACTACCCATTGTTATATTACGTGTACGCTTATTAAATTTTTATTAAATTATCTCGAATTCTTATTTTAACATTATTTTAGTTAGATAGTTATTATTTTCATTATTATAAAGCTATGAATATCATTATTTCGTTTCGTCAATTTTTATTAATTATAGTACATGTCATTATTTCGTATGTCAATTCATTTAGTCCGGTGTAGATGTCGCCTCTTTGGCGTAGGCCTCCCTCAGTTTTGACTATATTTTCCTGTCTCTTGCTATCCTCATCCACTCCTTTCCATGTCTTTGCCTGAACACGTCTTCCCATCGTCTGCTCGGCCTACCTTTTTTTCCTTTTCTCTTCTCTCGGTATCCATTCTATAATTTTCTTAGTCCATCTGTTGTTTTCCATTCTACAAATGTGTCCTGCTCAATTCCATTTCAATGTTCTAATAGTCTCAATTAAATCTCTTATTTTGGTTTTTCTTCTGATTTTATTATTATTAATTTGATCAGATAACTTTATACCCAGCATACTTCTTTCCATCTTTCTTTGACACACTGCTAGCTTGTTTTCATCTTGGGTCTTGTGGTGGGTATGTAATGTATGTATATTACCTATGGACTCCGAAGCGGTTGGACTGATGTCAATGAAATTTTCAGTGAGTTTTCAGATTAGCCCAGTAAGTGATCCTGTAAAGTTTGGTAGCAATCGAATCAACAGTTTTTTTGTAGTATGTACTTGTATGTGTATTATAAATCCACACTAATATTATAAATACGAAAGTAACTCTGTTTGCTACATAATCACGGCTTAACCGATCTCGATAAGATTTTGCGAGGTAATAGTATGTATCATGAGGACGGACATAGGCTATTTTTTTCTGAAGAAATCGCGGACGAAATTGCGGGTAAAGCTAGTATTATATATATCGATGTTCCTTACAAAAACAAGACCTAGAATTGATCCCATCCCATGTAACCCTGTATAAATAACTATGTGATTTTGATGAATGTATTTTCGAGAAATTTATCAAAGCTTTGCACTGATTGCCACACACGCCTGTACAAGCATTACCTACATTGTAATCCGACGCCAACGTAACCTGATTCCACAATTAATTATAACATTAATCATAAATAATTATCAATTTAAAAACCGACTTCATACATTTTATCGAACTGAACCAAATTCTGGAGAAAGTTCTGAGGTAACAAATATAAAAAACAGTCGAATTGAGAACCACCTCCTTTTTGGAAGTCAGTTAAAAGTCAGTTTTTTTTTCTTTTTTTTAAATCTAATTTTGTTTGGGGCTTTAGTCGCTATGCGATTATACCAGCCCCGTTTTACAAGGCAATTTACACAGTCAAATTCGAACTTCATTGAATGTGAGCAAATTCAATTGAAAATCAGGTCATCAGATGAAACCCGCGACCCAGCGCTTAATTAGATGGAAAAAATAATAATTAGAATTAAAAATTACTTTATTCGCGGTGCGAGTTCACAGATTTCGCTGCTACTGTGACCGTTAGCTTTGTGAATGGAACTCCGGGTACAAACTGTCTACATGTCATAATGTGTAAAGCTTCAGATAGCATGAGTGTCAAAATCTAAAACAAGACGTGTGACTAAAAAAAAAACATCAAAATTACTCAATCTGTTGTCAGTAGCAAAACTATTTAGTAAATAAACTGTGCACGTAGACAAAAATGGTTGCAAACTAAATTAGGCACTAATATGACGATATGGGATTCAATTTAGTTTTCGTTTTTTCTAACAGACGATAATTTATTTTAATATAATTAACACGGTTATATCAATTACTTTAAATAAATCAGATTGTAAGGACAATAATTATAATAATAAAATCGATAGTCCAAAATGTATACACGGTTATAAGGAAATGGCAAATGTAATAGCTTCGTAAGCCGAAAGGGCATGTCATTTATGTGTACTTATCATTATGTTTTTTTTTATATTTGCTTAAATTTAGAATGGTAAAAAGGCAAGTTTAGGATCCTAAATAAAAAAGGAAAGCTTACTTACAACTTTTAGTCTCTGAATTTAGGCAAGTGCCTCATAAGCATGCCCTTTCCTCATAACCTTGTATAGATGAGCGAAGGACAAATTTGTACTAGAAATCCATGTGCTTTTAAATCTATGATTCACAAACTATTTCATAACTCGTAAACAACGAGGCGTAACTAGTACGTCACATAAATTAATTTGTTCCCGAATATCACGTTAATCATATGTTAATTAACAGCATCACAGCCCATGATATCTGATTAGCCAATTTTGTGAAAACTATATTAACTTGGATGAATGTTCATAATAATATCAATCTCTCTTAATTTTGTTTCACGATATATAGAGTAGGGATGGCGAGCATTTTATTTTTATGCCATAGGTGGCAAACATGCAGACGGGCCGCTTGATGGTAAGCGATTATCTTCACCTATGGATGGATACCTGCAACACCAAGGGCACCACATATACGTTGCCGACCCACAAAGACTCTATTAACAGCCCTTTTGTAGAACCCCATATTATAGCTACTCGGAAATGCCGTAGGAGCCCGCTCATTCCACATTGCAGGTGTAAGGCAAAAAAGAACGCGTCAAACGCACAGTGTGTGATTTCCACCGATCTATGATATGTGGATGAACTTTCAGTCGGTGGCGGCTTGTGCGATGAGAAAACCGAGATGCTGGCATCAGATCGAATATTTCTTTAGAACTTTTTCCGTTGTAAATGCGATAAAAGATACAAAGAGATCCAACGTCTCTGCGTATGCTGAGCGGCTCTAGGTGTTCAGTGAGTTTAGGATCGTCGACAATTCTAACAGCTCTACGCTGTAATGTATCAAGTGACTCAAGATGATACTTGTGCGCTCCATTCCAAAGATTGGAGTAGTACTCCATGTGTGGACTTGTTCTTTGTAAATCAAAGTCTTATTGGAGTGCGTGCAATAAAAAAATAAGTAGCCAATACGTGTCGTCAAAGAATATATTGACTTAATGACTGTAGTCCTTGTGGAGGAGGATGGTGCCTGTTACATTAGTCAAACCCTGACTGTGTAAAAGCATTGTAAATTGCAACTCATGATTTAGTCTCAAATTTGACAGTTTCACTATGTTCACAGGGATACCTAGTCTGTGGGCTCCCTGAATTTGTAACTTGAAACTCACGATTTAGTCGCAAATTTGACAGTTTAGTCGTTGTGAAACTGTCACATTTACGACTAAATCCCGATTTGCAAGTTTATACATAATCAGGGCGCCGTTCAGCTAATGTCACAGGCACCATGCTTCACCGCCGAACTGTAACGACATTAACTTAAAATCCTTTATTTGAAACCCGAAATATGCTTTTAGTACAGCAATTGCTAATATTTAGGTACTGTTAAATATTATTTTAATTGATTGTTTATTTTAATTTGTGTGATTTCTTATGTTGCTAATTATATGTCAAATAACTTAGGCTCATACTTTGTTATTTTTAGGAGAGAAATCTACGAGAAATATACCTGTCCCATGCAATCTTATAATGTTTAAGCATAACCATGTACGCAATTACTATTGTTACCTGACGACAAATGTAGACGAAACATATATTTTTTCGATCAGGCTCATACAGTTCTCAATATTATTGTCGTGTCCGAGTTATTTTGTTGTGATTCGCCAGCCCTGTTATAGATGAAATACATCTTACTGGGTACACCATGGCAATCATTTATCACACTACGCGAGTTATTCAAAGTAAACGCTGACAGTGAAAATACTTTCCACTTCACATGCTTGTGTAGTTTTTTACTTACCTGGAAAAGTCCATAGCTGGTGTAGGAGTTGTTGTGGTTAGTTACTTTGTCAGTGGTTCGACCGCTTGCGTGTTCTATGAGGCACACCCCTGCGCAAAGAAAACAAAATTTAGACAAAAAGTACCGACTTTAGTCGATTCAGATTTCCAATTGAGAGAAATGAAATATGATAAAATATGTGTTGTAAATAGGTTGCAAATAGTGCGATTACTTGTTCGATCTTGTCAGATTGGCCCTAGCCTAGAGGACCCGATAGATCAGAAACAATTTCACCGTATGATTATGTAAAATTAACGCTTAGCCATTATATAAATAATATATATATTATGCACTAGCGACCCGCCTCGGCTTCGAACGGGTGTAAGCTTGGCCTTCGGTCTTGCTACTATGCAAGACCGAAACCCGCTCCAAAAACAATTTTTCAAAATTTCATCCAAATCGGTCCAGCCATTACAGCGGGAAGGATAAACAAACACACACACACACACACATACACATAAATACACAATTTTACGCATTTATAATATTATAGTGTGATTTATGTTATAGAATTCGTAGATGAACTTTTTATAATATGAAGGTTCCATATATTTTCATTTTTAGTGCTTATTCCTTTAGTCTCTGTATTAGGGTCTACCGTCTAAAACTAAAACCTTATATCTGACCCTAAAAGGGATCAGACGATGGATTGAAAAAGATTTGCAAGGATCAGACCGCTCGACATTGCAATCCATTTTCCCGGTTAAAACACGGATTCTCAGCTTTTATTTAAAGAAATTCACCACAGATTGCAACAAGGATCGCCTCGAAGATCCAACAATAAGACCAACTTGTTTATTTAAATTAAATTCAGCGACTTTCAAATGCTTAATTCAAATAATAACATTAAAGGCGGCCGAGTGAACTAAACGAATCACGTGGAGTTGACCTACGAGGCGCAATTGAAGCGATAATATTTTCTAAATGAAAAGCTACTTAAGACAGTTTCCGAAAAGTTGCCAAAGTAGCTAATGATAACAAGAACAAAACTTCTTTGTATGTTGCTTCTTATTAGCGTTTTTGGCGTGATTAAGAGAACACCCATAGAAAGTATAGTTTTAAATAAAAAGACCCGTTTATCTACATTAATATTATAAACAGAAAAGATTTGTATTTTTGGATGTTTGTAATGAATTAACTCGAAAACTACTGGACCGATTTTAATAACTTCTACACCATTAGAATGCTACATTATCTCTCAGTAACAAAGGCTATATTTATTACTAGAAAGTAAACTCCACCCGTGCGAATCCAGGACGGGCGGCTAGTATTTTATAAAATCAATTATTTAAACGTGGACTTATAAACGATAAAAAAATCAATAGTAATTGTAATGTTTTTAATTTTATTTTTGTGGCATTATGGCCTTAGCATACTATCTGCGAATTTTGCGTTTATCTTCCTAAACAACCTGACAAGAATACATTATGCACTAAGGTTGCTATTTGCGGATGTAAAACAAAGCTCACTAGCAATAACAAAAAACATAGCACCACAAAATCTCGTCACGTGGAACACAGAACAGTCCCAAAAAACCGGCCACGCGAATCTTCTCCCCCAAGATCCCCCTATTTGCATAAAAAGGGGGCATCATTCAAATGACGAAACACTGCCTGATCCCCTTTCATTTAAGTTTGAAATTGCTTAGAGCCGTTTTAATTGACACTGTACGAAAACGTACTTTAATGCGAATTAATTCAAATTAATACGAGATGGTTATAGCTGGAGATTAGAGTTGCAACTTTTCAGAAATGGGTTTTAGGCGGTTACTTGCCGGAAATACCTTGTTAGTTTCACACCTAAGTTGTTTTAAGAAGAGTGATGACATGACTGAAGACTTACCACAGCAGGTATGTTATCTGTGTTAATATTAAACAAATTAACGACAAGAGTTGAACGTAGAGATTTCGGAGTCGCATCTGCTTGCTTAGTTACTTAGTTTGGATGACAATGCATGATTACCTAAATGATGTCATTTTAAAGCCAATATGGTGGACTCCACAAGATGGCGGACAAAATTTTCTTATTTACCGTCATGATATGGGTATCAAAATAAAAGTGTTGCTGAGAAGAATACGAAAAAGCTTGTTTTGAAAAGTTTTTTTTTTTCAAATATCTACTCATAATGTTTTAGTTGAAAACACCAATCTTCAGAATCCAATATTATGCCGACCGTACCCCAAAAACATACCTGACCTTACAAACTTCCAGTAAAAGAATTGAAAATCAGTCTTAGAGCTTTCAACTCTTTCATTAAAAGTAACAAAAGATAAAGCAAGGTAAAGAGCGAAACGAGTTATTTCAATGAAAGCAGAGTATACGCGCTCTCATCTTGTCTCGAGGTTTCTCTACGAGAGTGTACACGTTTACACGTGAGATTCAATAGACCAGCGGGGCTATTATGGATCTTTGATCGGGATCAGTCAGTGTCAGAATTGACAGAATTTTGAAGGGGTATGACGCAAAAAAAAAGCGTTGTCTATTGCCAATTTCATACTACGAAATTAGAAATAGACAACGCTTTTTTTTTGACATAATTTTGACAAGTCGCGATCCCGATCAAAGATTCATAATAGCCCTGCAGGATAGATTTCGCTATCAATTTAACAGTAAGATGTAATGTAATATTTAAAAAAACTCTAAAATAAGAAGCAGCATTAGGGGTGCATTGTATATTTTTTGGCTTCAGTGTTTTCCCAACAAGTCACATTTCACAAACTTATTTTTAACTCTCCCAAACAGAGAAGTGGTTTAGGTTTAACTTGTGTATCTCTCTGGCATCGTAGCTCCCAAACAGATAAACTGATTTGACTTAAGTTTTTTTTGTTTATAAGTATCAATATTTAAAGAACCGACTTCATAAAATGTCAAAACTGCACCAAATTGTCCCCACCCAAACAAATAAAAAAATAATCATCAAATCCGGTCACCCAGTTGAAAGTTCTGAGGTAACAAACATAAAAATAAAATAAAAACAGTCGAATTGAGAACCTCCTCCATTTTTGGAAGTCGGTTATAAAGATACTTGATCGAGAGTGTTTTTAGAAATGATTCAAGAAATTCTGTTCAGCCGTTATAAGATCATCAGCTCTTTTCTAGTTGATGAAGGGATGTGAGCAACTTCGAAGAATCTGATCTATTCGAAATTTGGTATCCTGTTCTTTGATTGATATTGCAGAAACGAGGTAAGCTTGACCTGATGCTGCAGCATGACATGGAATCTGCAGGATATTCTCATAAACTTACATTAGAGGTTAGATTGTTCGGCATTTTTAAGCTTTCCCAACGAGTCACACTTAGTGAAATAGTGTGATTTGATGGGAACAAAATATTTCTAAAGAGAAATACCATGTGAATGGTTTGGTGTGATGCGTTGGGAACCCGCTTTATTTTCTAAGTTCTTAGCCTCTTTTGTTTTATTAGACGTTGTAAAAATATACTTTTTTTGTTATTATGGCCGGACTTGTCACATCCCTACACAGTCAATTAAAGAGCATGGTCCGGTAGGACCTAAGTGGGCAAGTATGGGCTTTGAAGTGGACATCCGTCATCAAGTAAAAGGACTGGCAGGGTTTGGTTAATTCGTTAAAGAGCTGAATATCTCTAGAGGTTAAAGTAAAAATGTTCAGATTAATCTTTTAAATACCATTATTAAGTATAATAATAACATGGCTAAAGAAACTTGATTATGAAGAAACGGAACACTTACTCAGTCATGACGTAAACATAAACACGCTTATAAACTACCCCCTTTAAATTAAGAACTACATACTAACTACTTAAAAACTGGTCACATAACAAACACGCACATTAACTACTAACTTAAAATTTACTACTACTAACTACATATTAACTATTTATATATACTATGTCTGTATAAATTTAATATAACAAACGAAAGAGCGGTCTCTCCTAACACAGGTTGTCAAAACTTAACAAGAGAGTCCAAACACTTGTAAATTAAGATAAATCAGACAAATAAAGAAATTTGAATTTGAATTAAGATTGGACTCTAGCTGGCTAGCTTTTGTAGTGGTAGAACTCTTTTGCAGGGGTCCGCCTGGGGAAGTATCACACCTTTGCCAGTTATTCAACCGCCAGGCAATAGTGTGCAAACATTACTGTGTTCCGGATTGAAAGGCAATGTTTCCAGCAAAATTACAGGGCACACATATATTGGACATCTTATATCTCGGGGTGACTAGCGCAGTGCATTGCCATCCAGGGTTTTGAACTGTTGAAGTTCAAAATTCTGAGTGGCGTTGAGCTGTTATGGGCAAGCGTGAAGAGCCATCAGGTGAGCGACTTCGCTCGTCTCGTCACTCAGTATCATAAAAAAATATAAAACTTTCTGCTTATATTACTCTCGTGAACATTTTTACTTATGGATATTATTAAACTCGTATAATTAGGCATAATACATACCGCATAATATAACAACTTTGTGTATGACCACATCTCGACCGATGTCAAAAAAATAGAGAAATTAGAAATTAAGATTACTCGTTAATATTGCAAATGCAAATTATAATTTTATCCTTTTAATTTGAGTTAAATTCACTGATAAATGGTTTGTTACAGATGAATATAAGACCAAAAAATATAATGCTACCTAGAAAGAAAAGATGCGAGGAAATTTTAATAGATATTGATGAAAATTTATTGCAATATAATTTCTTCAGAAGAAAGAAAATAAATAGGTATACTTTTTACATAGCTATTGACATTTGCAAGTTGAAGTGGCAATGGGCAGGCCACATCGCTCGAAGAACTGATAACCTATGGGGAAGAAAGGTTCTTGAGTGGAGACCGCGAACCGGAAGACGCAGCATAGGTAGGCCTCCCACTAGATGGACCGACGACATTGTGCGAGTCGCGGGCATCCAGTGAATGCAGATGGCAGGTTGTCGTTCAGTGTGGAGGTTAAAGGGGGAGGCCTATGTTCAGCAGTGGACGTCTTATGACTGATGATGATGACTTTTTTATAGCTAAATATTTCATGGATTACAAATGTCTGCATGGTTTCGTACGAATGAATTACTATTCTATGAAACCAAAGCTAGTCAAAGCAAACGCAACCGCACATAGTAACATTGCATGCATTTCAATGATTATAGCTTTGAGCTAGTGTGAAATGCTAAATACCAGTGGTGTAGAGTGCCGTATCGTATGGAGAGCATTATGTATTAGTTTCAGCCCAAAAGTGACTGCTCCCTACATACATAGTCCGGTATAATAGATCAGATAAGAAAGGGAGATATGCCTTATTACAATTATCGTTTGTGTTCAATGTTCTAAAGTTCTGTAGACGACGCATATTTTTGTTTTTATGTATGACCTCGCATAACTTTTTACTTAACAGTCTGATTTTGATGTTTTTTTTTTCATTTACCATACCGCTGTAATTTTTCACGTAAACCTAGAAACTTGCAGCGGCACCAATGAACTAACTATTAGTCCACTGCAAAAAATAGCGGCAAAGTCGTCTGCAGGGTGAGTTTGACTAAAGATATCAAGCCTGATAGGTCTGATGCGTTCGCACCCGCCACGCCACCTTATCATATCTCCCCTGCTTGTCTGATCTGAGGGCCACTTACTTTATATCGTAACTAACATTATATTCAAAAGCCCGCTCCCAGCGACAGTAGTTGCTTACATTTTGTATGTATTTAATATCTTATAATTTATCATCTATCTAAATAGTTGAACCGATACTGAATGCCATTATCTACTCGATAGTGCTGCACCCTGAGCTTTGATTTGGCTTCTTGCTAATAAACCCGGTGTCGCTTTGCATTGCAGTCCCTATATATCTCTATTATGAGGCAGTAAGTACACACGATTGAACGTCACTATTCTCTGGAGGTTTTAGTTACCACTACTGTGAGGTCGACGTATGGTTGTCTAAAACTCCAACTGAGCTGGGCACTAAGCATATTGATATTTTATTACACAGTCGATCATTAGACGTATGATAAAATGTATACGGTCGCATTTAACAGAGCAAAAATGTGGCGGTTAGGCAAGGTTATATGTAAAACTTAGATTTTTGTGGTCATTCTAATTTTTTTACCGATTTACAAAAAGGAGGAGATTCTCAACTCGAATGTTTTTTTTTAAAATTATGTTTGTTACCTCAGAACTGTCGACTGGGTGAACCGATTTTGATGATTCTTTTTTTATTTGAAAGCTATTCAATTTGTTCCATCTCTGACATTTTTATAAAGTAGGATTTTTATATTGATAATTATATCTAGAAAAGTAAGAAACCATCCCGAATTCTGTTTTCACAATATTTAAAAAGTAAAAAGCCTTAAGTTACATAATTATTAACGGAATATTTACCTTGATAAGCTTATGGATAGAGCTCCCGATATTTTGCGCAGTTACATGCACCATGTTCACGGGAAGAATAAAAATGCGAGTAGTTGGCCGAAAAATTCAAATTTAGATGCAGATAAAACGAACTACCGTCTTCTTAGTTTTTTGCTACGGTTATCACTGGAACACGATCTCGATACTAATATTTTGAACACATTTAGGACACGTATTTTTATTTTTAAGGCAAACTAATACTGGATTCTCGCTCTAGCGAGTTGATAACCACCACCTTCGTGATAGTTTTAAACAGTGTTTTGTAATGCCTTGTCTGTTCGTATAACTTTTATAAAATAATCTCCTAGCCCACACAAGCTACATACGTATTAGACAAGTTTAAAGCATTTTTATTGTCATACCAGTGCTGTTGCCCGCGCGGGCAACGTAGTATGCGTAGATTTTCATATAAACTTTCTTCCCTTAATCCAGCCCTTGCACAAAATAACATAGCCTATACTTCAATCTGATCATATCTAAGCATATTCGTAAAAACCGCATTTAAATCCGTCCAGTGGTTTCGGAGATATGCATGGACAAACAAACAGCCAAAAATTCTAAAAATAGTCTTAACGTGTTCAGGATGGCTATTCTGCAAGCTAAGTGAAGGAGCAAGTGAAGTGATAAGCTAACTGAATGTGATTTTTTCTTGCCTATTTCTGCAGATAAATGTCAAAACATCGAATTATAAGGGTAAGCCACTACAGTCAAGGATGATCACTCGACATTTTAACATTTCTCTATAGTAATCGACAAGAAAAATACAGGTTCCCTCACTTGTGCGTTCACTTAGCTTGCAGAATAGATCGGCTGCTGCTTATTTTAAGACGCCTTGTGTGTTATTTTATTTGATATCTCGCAAATACAGATAATTTTTCATCACTACGTTTTTATTATATGTATAGATTTGTCATAATAAAGTTTGCGAACCTAGTCATTCTAAAACGCGTTTCTATTGTTTCAAATTTCTTGTGTATGGTAAAAGTTAATTTAAGTAGATTCTAAGATGAAGATATGATGAAGTTGATTCTGATTCAAATCCAGATTCTACGGGAGCGCGCGTATTCCCTGATGGAGGAGATCTAATGGCTCCAAAACCAGTAGGAAGCTCGTATCGACCGATAAACGTAGCGCGAGCTTAAGTCACTAAGTCATATTTTAAAATGAAAAGAGTTTTGATGAAGAGATATAGAGAGACATTAGAAAAACTTCGAAAGTCGAAGAACTTCGCTATAAGCTCTGATCAAATAAAAATAGCCAGATGGATTACGGTGAACACGAAGAGTGAAGCCACTTTTTGAAATATGTGTGTCTAGTCGTTTGACGTTTTCAGTATGAAATACATGTAGTTTTGAATGCGTATGTGTGCGTGAGTCCGTGTATTTATACTGGGAATTCACGAAGTTTTGGAAGCGATTTTGACTTCACTTTGGGAGTACGCCGTACTACATCTGTATTTTTTATTTGATCTGAGGCCATAAGAGTCATTGCCAGAGGTAGACATCATGGTTGCGGGTTTGGTACGGTATTGCCGTGTCCATCCTATAACTTATTCGTACTAAACCATTAATTATCTATATCTATCTAGTAGACGCATAGTCCAAATTGATGAAGAAATGATCCCGTCTAGTCAGTCCTATCAGAGCCTTACTTGTTGTACGGGACTACAGCAGTACGGCAGATTAAATATGTTATGATCTTATCAAGCAGATTAAATAAATTTATTGCCTAAAATATTGCCTAGTAGGGGCAAAAGTCTAACTACACATTGTAGGTATTCGTAAAGCTATGTAACGCGTCACTCAGACGTATACAGAAGGCACCTACGGGATTACTCCGAGTGTAGGACCTCTCAATACATTATCCTCTCTAGGTTTAATTTATGGAGCGCAAAATAGCTGTAGCAACTGCGACGTCGTCTGCTACGTCGTAGTCTGGGTTTAATTTCCTGACAGTGGTAACATAAATATATAAGTCCTTATTTCTTGTCGGTGACGCAGCGTTTGGAAAAACTTAGAGTAACACAGCGGGCAATGGAGAGGGCTATCCTCGGAGTTCTCTCTTGGCACGATAGAATCCTAAACGAGGATATTCGCAGAAGAACCAGAGTCAGCGACAAAGCTATGAAAATTAGGAAATTGAAATGACAATGGACAGGCCACATCGCTCTAAGAACCGATTACCGATGGGGGAGAAAAGTTCATGAGTGGAGACCACGAATCGGAAGACGCAGCGTAGGTAGGCCTAACACTAGATGGACCGACGACATTGCATTGTGAGAGGCGCGGGCATTCACTGGATGCAGATGGCAGGATGTCATGTCAGCGGATCAGTATGGGGTGGGACAAGTTAACATAAGAGCCGTCGAACTAACATATTTGTGAGTACTAAAAGTGTTATGCACGTCAAATTTTAATAAAATCAGGAATTTAACTGAAAGCAACTTCCTCGGCTTAAATGGGAGCATTCATATCTATTACCAAATTAAATTCGGAACATAGATATTCGCCAAAGAACCAGGGTCACCGACATAGCTTTTAAAATCTGCAAGTTGAAGTGGCAATGGGCAGGCCACATCGCTCGAAGAACTGATAACCGATGGGGAAGAAAGGTTCTTAAGTGGAGACCGCGAACCGGAAGACGCAGCGTAGGTAGGCCTCCCACTAGATGGACCGACGACATTGTGAGAGTCGCGGGCATCCAGTGGATGCAGATGGCAGTATGTCGTTCAGTGTGGAGGTTAAAGGGGGAGGCCTATGTTCAGCAGTGGACGTCTTCTGGCTGATGATGATGATGATGATGTCTATTACCAAAACGAATGCACCTGGGATCTCTAAAAAGACTCTGATAAACGGCCCAAGTGCGTGACTTTGGAGCGTTTCACACTTCAAAGCTGCGATAGAAAAACAAAGTGGTTTCATTAATCTCTTTCGCCAGCATATAAAATATCATCACGAAAATTGCTTTATACTACTTATTCGCAATGTTAATCTGAAAATAATGTCCAATCTTTTTTTTTATTCCTACTTAGTGGTGACATGGGGTAAGCCTATGTAAGGGGGAGGCCTATGTTCAGCAGTGGACGTATTCTGGCTGATGATGAAGATGGTGATGACTCAGTGATTTTTTATCTTTAAAAACGTTGCAATGGTGAGTGAGATAGCCATCATCAGAAACGTTTGTTCTCAGTAGTTAGTTTCTGTAGTAGTTCCTTTGAAGAAGCAACTGAGTCTTTTTTTAACACGCTTTTATTAGCTTGGTATGTATCTATATGTAATGGAATCTATGAACGTGATTTTCACCCCTTCTAAAACGACGGCTTGATTTGAAATTTTGCACTCTTATGAAGGACCGATCAGAATGCAATAATTTAAATAGTTTCTCCCTTTATCCTTACCAGGATCTTCAGGATTAGCGATTTTAAAGTGTGTTTTTTAATCTTTTAACTACGTGAATTATTTATTGTATAAATGGTCATGAACCTACACTAGGTTCATGGAAAAGGCTAGGAATATATTGGCGTTGATTCTGATGTACCATTTTAACTAAACTAAATGTACGTTCTAAAATGTTAGTCGTCCTATTCTTACACTTTGAAATTAAAAGAGATGCAGATATTTTTAGTCCTGTCAGATTAGTTTAATGAGTGGCAGATCAGAATCGACATAATTATTTATTAATAGTTGCTGCTGTACTTACAGTTAGGTATCAGACTCCTCGGGAAGTTGTATCTAAGCAGTTCTCTCGAGAGCTGACACCGTGTGAAGGTCTTCGCGTGGGCGTGGGAGCTCTGCACCAGGCTTAGAGCTACGAGGAGAAGCAACGCTTCTGATATCCTGGTCATTCTGCGAAAAAGGGAATCATTCTCGGTTGATAAAGTAAAATTAAACAAAATATTGAGGTTTTTTTAAATAGTATAACTGGCAAACAAGCTACGGGCCACCTGATGGTAACTGGTCACCGCTGCCTACAGACACCTACAATACCCGGGGCATTGTCAGTGCGTTGGCTACCTTCGAGGACTTAGAGCATTGAATAATATACTGAGGGTGGAGTGAATTTCGATGGTACCAACATAGTGGTGCTCACAAGTATGGGTACTGCGCATTCAGATAAGCAAGGGAGGTTATGGGGACTAATTGTTCAGATGCAAAAAAAGGCGGCGAAACCGTTTGCAGAATGAAATCGAACAGGCAGAAATTCGTATCACGTGCAAATGTATCAGGCCAGTTTTAGGCCTGACGCATTTGCACCTACCAGACCACCTTACCATATTTCCCTCGTACCAGTGTGAACCCAGTTACTCATCAGTTTCATTTCAATTTAGGTAGTTGGGTTAGAGAGAAAAAAAACAAATTGGTTCAAAGATGCAGAAAATGTTCGCTTTATGGTTGAATACCATCATACCTACGTCTTGTTTAGTATTGCCAACCATTGAGGCTCCCTGCAGTTTCATCCGCGTGAAAAATTCTTCAAGAGTAGTTCATATTATGTTGTATATTTTTTTAAATACATTTTCTATATAATTGATTCTAAGGCCTGACCTGTAAACATATGTTTATCAATAAATGACTTTGACTTTGACTTCAAGATCCGTACATTTTACGATAAAAATTATCCTACGACTCCGGTATAAAAAAAGTATGCCACTTTGGCTTTCCGGTTCATTATCGGAACTATCTGTACGGAAAATTCACGTGGATCCGTTCCTCTGTTACTTTGTGAAAGAGGACCAAATGAACCTAACTAAAACAAACACTTCCACTATCATTATACTAGTAGGAGAAAGAAGGGGTAGGGGTTTTGTTGTACACCAAAGATTCATAAAGATTATAGAATGAAAAGAGAACAAAGATCATTCCGTTTGTATGAAAAAGACATAAAATTTAGAAAACTTTTAAAAACCACATTGTTAATCTTAGACTAAAAGATTTTATCATGGTTTTTATATTTTCATCAACCACTCACATTCTTTAGTCTTCCCATGAACATGGTGCATGTAACTATGCCAAATTATTGAGAGCTTCATCCACAACCTTATCATGGTAAGTATCACGGTAATTATCATATAAATATAGTTAAACACTTTTAATAGATTTCATAACGTGTACTTTTTCCAAGTTCCTGATGCTTCGAACCCATTGCAGTGTTCATGGTCACAGGTAGACTAAAATGACGAATGTCTGTATTAATGTTATACAATTATTTACAAGTACCGCCAATGATTTTTAGTCTAAATGTTCTCATGTACGCATGTCGCTCACGGTGTCCGGAAGTCTTGCAGAGGACTTTAATTTTAATGTGTAATAAACGCAAAAACAGACAAGAAAGTATACGTTTTTAAGTATACCTAATATTCTAAAACCTCATTGGTTTAATCGGTTGGTCAGGTATACATCAAAAACCTATTCAAAATCGATAACAGCCAAGGAAAAATAGCAATGGGTAAATAGTATTTTTTTCATCTGAACAGGGGGTTGGGACGCGGAGCACTATTACTCGGGTTGGTAGCTATCATCATCATTAGCCAGAAGACTTCCACTGCGGCACATAGGCCTCCTCCTTTAACCTCCATACTGAACGACATCCTGCCATCTGCAGCCACTGGATGCCCGCGACTCTCACAATGCAATGTCGTCGGTCCATCTAGTGGGATCTACCTACGCTGCGTCTTCCGGTTCGTAGTCTCTACTCAAGAACTTTTCTTCCCCATCGGTTATCGGTTCTTCGAGAAGTATGGCCTGCCCATTGTCACTTCAATTTGCAAATTTTAATAGGTATGTCGGTGACTTTGGTTCTTAGGCGAATATCCACGTTTTGGATTTCCTCGCGCAAAGAAACTCCGAGCATAGTTGGTAGCTATAACTTTCTCTAATAAAAGCACTTAAGTCGTTTACAAGCTCAATTCGAAGCTAGACAACTTCCCGACTGCGTTTCCTACAGCACACTTTATTATAAATGCAAATTAAACGTGAAACTGTTACACCACAACGCAGTTACCAACTCAAACAGAGTTTAGTTACAGACGAGTTCTAAACATGGTTACAACTAGCTACGTCTCGCAGTTTTACTAGTTATCCTACAGAAACCGTATATGTGTAAAAAGTAATAAACAAAAAATAAGTGTGTGTGTAAAAAGTAATAAATAGTACAAAGTCACATTTGCTTGCAAATTTATTGACAAATTAATAGAATAATATCATTGTTTTCCAACGCCTCCCCCCCTCTTTAATTCATAGTATTTAACGACATAAATTTGACTATTTAAGACTCCAATACTCAATCAATCCAATAAACACAGTAGTGCCACGTAGAATAAATAATACTCCAAGTAGTCGTGGTATTTTAAGCTGTTGGTAGGTGGTAATATTTTAATCTTTAAGGTATCTACTTTTCAACGTTCATGGCACTTAAGTGCTTTTGAATTTGAGAAAGCCTTCAAACGAAACTGTTAATAACCTGAGAGTAGCAGACTGCTTGCTATGTCGCCAGAGACACTCATAAGACGAAATACGGACCGCGGGCGTTTTCTTCCATAGCAGTTTCAACCTTAGTACCCAAAATAAATAAATAAAATAATTTAAAAAAAATCTTTTTTTAAATAAGCTTTTTTTGCTACGTTTCGCAAGATGGCGGACAAAATCTTCTTATCTACTATCATGATACGTAATACGACGCTGTATTTTATACTCGTATCATGATAGATAAGAAAACTTTGTCCGCCATCTTGAGGTGTCCACCATATTGAATTCTGTATGACGTCATTTTATTTATCGCATACTTCTCAGCAAACCCTTTCATTTGATACCCAAGTTCGCTTTATTGGATTTATAATGATGTTATTTAGCTAACCATGCATTGTCATCCAAATAAATTTGCAAGCAAAATGTCATCTTAATAGGTTGGGGATAACTGTTCTAAAATTTCAGTTGCAAGATTTGACCTAATAAGGCAAGTTAAGTAAAAGCTATTAATAAATTTATTAATTAAATAATTTCGTTAAGCGAGCAGATCAGTATAACAAAAAAAGTGGGTGTAACACGGAGACATTAAAATACGAACGATAGTTTGTACTAAGGCATATCTCTATCGTTTGTCTGATCTGAGTTTTCCTCTCACCGCTGATGCATGTTCGACAAAACAACACAGGTACTACTACATAGTTGATTGAATCAGGCGTTACTTTGCGGAAGTCCACCTTCAAAACTGTTTTACTGATGAATCTCTAGTGTAATTCCGCTTCTACGTCGCTTCAAGTAGGTACAATAAGGAATATGGGATAAATTTTATTCGGTAGATATTTGTTAACGAAGTTAATTTAATTGAGTTTAATTTTGCCTAATCTGAAATAAAATATTAATTACATAAAAAGAAAATTAACCTAACCTGAAACAAAAAATAATTAATTGTAAAATATTATTTAATTTAAACCATACCGCGCTGGCCATACAGCGCGGGAATGCCGCCAGCCTGATTGGCACGTTTGGACGGGAAAGTGCTGGTCGCGGTGACTCTTAATTTTTATGTTTGACTCCTAAACTTTTATTTATTAGATTAATGGAAATAAAATAAGTTTAATTTAAATTAAAAAATTATATTAATGAATTATTACATCATACATACATCATCAGCCAATTAACGTCCACTGTTGGACAAGGCCTCCCTCATAGAGAGGGGTGTTGCCATAATCCCCACGCTTGGCAGGCAGCTTGGGCATCGCAGTACAATGAATTATTATTTATAATTTATTTTATCCCAAATTCCTTATTGTACTTGAAGCGATGTAGAAGCTGAATTTCACTAGAAATTCATCAAAAAATACAGTGATGAACATACTACTAGATAATACTACTCTGGAAATGTTTCACACAAAACAGTATGCGAGACGCAATAAAGCTTACCGCAGCTTTCAAGAGACACGAGACACAAGTGTGTCTTGCACCTTAGACATCAACAATTACTAGCTCTGATATTTCGATGTCATTATTCCCGTTGAGAAAAGAAAGCCAGGCGGGCACCCAGCTCGTTCCACGGACGAAATTGTTTTATTTTCAGTAAAAACTTGAAACTCAATTATAGAGGTCGACGAGGCGGTGAAGGTGCGTTCCGTTGCGCCGCTCACTTTGTGCACTCGCCATTATACGGGGGCGTACAGACGACCGGCAAAGAAGTGCAATCAGCAAGCGACTAATGACCGCGCCTTAGCAAACTTATTTGTTGAGGCAATAGGAACGCAAAGAAAACGAGAAGTCACACTATTTAGTCTAAGAATCGCACCGAAATTCTGCAACATTCGATCAAGCGAAGCAAATGTCTGAGTTTACAAGAACTAGGCGTCTTTATGCATACCTACCGGGTGTATCTCTACATGAGTTACGTATGTGAGGATATCATTGTACTCATAATTATAAACAACTTTTACTTTGGGATCAACCTTGATATCGCAAAATATACACTTTGTTGATTGTGAAATGATATTTTTCTATGGAACAACTGATTATTTTTCGCGTTAACAGGGTTGGTCTCTAAGTGGAAATTGTTTATAATTATGAGTACAATGATATTCTTGAATAAGTCCGTCGTCTAGAGACACACCCGGTATAGTTAACAGCGTCGCACTCGACTTAATCTGCTCGTCTGCTCACCCACCACAAAGACTTAACATCCGGGAGCCGAACGGAACCGAGTTATGGGTCGGGACTCCGCCGCTAGCGTTTGTTTTCGGATATTTCGGAACTTTTGTCCGACGCGAAGTGCCCAGGATTTAGTAGATGCATATATTAATTGCGTACTAGTTCGCGGTTTTAGTGTTTTAATTATGGGGCTAGAGTGCTGGAAATGACAGTGCTTCCGTTTCCATTAGCAGTAATGTCAAGTTTAGAGAATTCAGATGACAGAAGCTGCGTTTTTTACCCGAATACGGCAAAAGTAGGGTCACAGGACAGTTTGACAGTCTATGTATGTTATGTTCATGTGTTCCATCTAATCTCCTGAATTACTTTTTTTTAATTATCAGGCTTAAAACAGTATAATACTGTTTTATCAGTATGATTGGCAACCCTACTCGCTATATGAGATTCATTTTACAATGAAATAAAAATAAAAATATTTTTTTCGATATGGAACCCTGAAACAAACACTCTACAATGCTGAAGACTTTAAATCTAAATCATTGTTTAATAGTAAACGATGGAAGTCATAATTCTAAATAGTAGCATACTATCTGTAGCGTAGGGCTTTTAGCGTAAAGCTTCATGCAAACTAGGCGGCCTACAGCAAATATCAAAGGCTAGGTGATTACAGAATTCAAAAAGCTCTCAGCGAAATTAAATCACTCTGTACTGCGTCCTGATATTACCACCAACGAGTACTCAAAGTTTTGCCAAAACGCGTCATGTTTTGGCAAATCCAGTACGAGCAAATAATTAGTGAGAATTGGCGCATTAGCAAATTTAAACATTTTAAAAGATAATAAATTATAAATAAAAAACTTTTTAAACAACCCTTTCATTTGATACCCATATCAAGGCAGTAATCATCTAGGACAAAAGTACTTGGCAAGACAAATCCAACGAATCCAAACTCGACGGGGTTACGTCGCGTCGTTTCGTTTAGGAGTTTCTATGGCCACCTTCTGTCCCCATCATCAGACTAGCTCGATGGTACCATAACATTGCATTGTCACCGAACTTACATAAGTATGCCAAATTTCAGCTCAATCAGTTGAGGATAACTGGTCTAAATACGTACGTACCCCCATATATACGTACAACAGCTGTAAAAAACCGCACAGTAGTTTTAAAATAACATTTCAGACGTTTTAAAGTTTTTATTTACACAAACAAACACGTACTTACTACAAAGTAAAGAGTCCGTCGAGATCACCACCGTGCGACAGGGTTCCTAGAACACTGGCAGAATTGCCTCGCTGTATGGCAACACTTAGTTTTTGTTTGAAAGTTATTATTGCAAAGTAAATGTTTCAGTTTATTTATGTTTTGGCGTATCTCTTTCGGTAATTATGTTTCAAGTTTTTTTTTTGAGTTTAGCATATTAAAGATAAAATCAATCAATTTTTTTTATATTTCAATCAGTAGTTTTTTTTATTTACGAGTCGAGCTATTTGTTCGCTTAAGGTGATACGTTTCATGTTTGGCGGGAAATTCAAATTTCAAACAGTTTTTTTGTCCCTGTAGCTAGGCCGTGTAATTATTATGAAATGGCATAGTGTTTGCGAAAATTGTCGGTCGTTCTTTACATTATCATGTACAGCTATTAATCAGTTACTCACCATATTACTTACATTTGGCAATAAACCGTTTGAAACAGCAAACATTTGTTTATTGACAAATGTATGTAATAATGTGCATTGGAGATATATAACTTTACGCGAGTTTGTAAAGAATAATAATCAATTTTCGCAAACATCATGATCGTTTACAATAATTACCCGGCCTAGCTACAAGAACAAAAAAACTGTTTGAAATTTATATTTCCCGCCAAACGTGAAACGTTCCACCTTAATGGTAAACGTCACACTTGTCCACAACATATTAGAATTTCAACAGTTCAAAACCCTGCACGGCAACGCACTGCGCTCATCACTCTGAGATATTAGACTTCAAATCACTATAAGCCGAGTAATTTCACTGAAGACATTGCCCTTCAATTTCAAACTCAGTAATGTTTGCACACTACTGCTTAGTGATTAGGTAACTAGCAAAAGTGCTGTACTTTCCCAGGCGGACGCTGCATAGAACGTTGTAGACGTTCTATGCTCTAGCATTTAAATCTGAGATGACAAATAAATGGCATAATAATATCAAAAATACTGTGACTGATTTTTTACAAGTAGACGTTGTTTTTTTAAATCCTTGGTAAAAAAACTGATAAATTTCAAACAGCTGAACAAATTTTCTTGAATCATAGCTAAGAAAATTCTCGATAAAGTCACCTTTCAAATAAATAAACTAGTTAAAAATTGATTCAGCCGTTTGGAAGCAACAATGCCACAGACAGACACTTTTAGAACCTTTCTTATTGTGAAGAGGTTTAAAAATTAGGCCTTTCTATTGATATCTCCTTCCATCTGTCTTTATCATACACTAGCCGCCCGACCCAGCATCGCATGGGTGTAGTTTTTTTTAAACATTCTAATATTAAATATAGCCTATGTAACTCAGGGACAATGTTGCAATTTAATGGTGAAAGAATTTTTAAAATCGCTCCAGTAGTTTTTGATTTAATTCGTTACAAACATAAAAAAATCTATAAAAACAAATCTTTCCTCATTATAATACTACTAACCGCACGCCCCGGGTTCGCACGGGTGTAAGCTCAGCCTTCGGCCTCCCTACAAAATTTATAATAGCCTATGTCACCCGCCGATAGTGTAGCTTCCCAACAGTCAAAGAATTTTTTAAATCGGTTCAGTAGTGTTTGAATTATTTCGTTACAAACATCCAAAAATACAAATATTTCCTCTTTATAATATTAGTATAGATAAGTGTAGATATGTCAAATCCAAATTAGCCCCGGGTATTATTTTTTACTAAATATGGTCATGTACTAAAGTTGCTCGTACTATATTATGATGAAACTTTTGACAGGTATCCGTGTTTGTATAATAAAACGTAGTTCGCATCATAAAACTAACTTTACAGTTCAATTTCAAACGAAAACATACATTGATGTTTATAACTTTGCCGCGAAACAAATGGCTGGTTTGTTAAACAGCTATTTTTCTGTTTTCATATTTATTGGGACTTTTCGCGCACTATTAAATATAGGTAAAAATAGATACCTTTCGCTCGACGTTTCGACCATGTTACAATGGCCGTGGTCACGAGCTGACTCTCTATTTGGTCAATCTCTCTTAATTTTATCAATTTATGCAAACCACTTGCCTTATCCATACATACAACATATAACAGTTAAAAAAAAACAAACAAAAAGAATTCAATTTCTATACCTAAATTATAATGTTTCAGCTACTTCCAACTAATTCTACAAGATTGTTTAGTACACTGAAATTTCAAAACTCATTTATTTTAGTTTAGATAGAAACCTATAATTATAAGTACATAAATTAAAACATTAGGAAACTACGAAAATAATTTACATAATAATGTCAAAAATGACATCAGCAAATCAGATTTTGGCAACGTTTGACGGTGTTCAATTTGTCGATTGAATGATTATCCTTATTGCACTGCTGCTTTGATAATATTAATCGAGTGATTAATGTATAGTAACAGTTTTGAGGAACCGGTCCCTAAAAGTCACATTTTCAGTAAAAGATCAAAATAAAACTGGCTTATCGCAAAGTTTACGAGTTACGACTGACAAAACTGCAGTATTTGTTCGCGTGGCTCGCATATTTGTTTTATACGTTTTCCAGTCCAAATGATGTTGAAATTTTTATGTATTTACGTTATTTGAAAATCAGTTATACCCATATTAATAAACGTAGAGTAGCCATGGAATAGTTACTCCATCTTTTGACTTTTTAGATCAAGTTCAAAATTTTACAGAGAGAGATAAGACAAAACACGGTGTAACTATGCAAAAACTACTCCACGTTTATTAATAAGGGCTTTAGAGCTTAAGTGAGCTAGCCTCTATGATCGTTTATATATTTTTAGTAAAACAACTAATCATTTATTATACCTAATTTCTCAATATAAAAACCGACTTTAAAGTTAGTAAGCCCTCGAACAAAATTATTGATATTGCCGAATCTGCAGGCACTCGTCAAAATTATTTTGTATTATTGGAGCTGGATAACGAACCCTTAGTGCACCCTTTTCGCGTAATCATGTATGTCATTATTTTTACCGGGAATTCGGTCTCATATCAGATAAACGAGAGAGATATGCCTTAGTACAATTATCGATCTGGTTCAAACGTGTTACATCCACCTTATTCAGCATAATGCTAAGCAGCGTACAGCACGCATCATCTTTCACGTACACTGAAAAATTTGCGGCAAAACAAATGAACTAACTAATCGTCTATAAGCAAAAAAGGGTAGCAAGATCAACTGTAGGGTGAGTTTGACCTTGGTTCATCTAAACTAACCTAAATCAAGCCTGATTTAGGACTGATGCGTTCACACCCGCCAGGCCACCTAACCATAATAACATTATATCCGTTATAGTTTACGGAGTTGAGTGGGAACAGCTTGACTTTTATTTTTATTACACTAATATCATATATGCGAAAGTTTGGATGGATGGATGGATGGATGTTTGTTATTCAATCACACAGAAACGGCTGTATGGATATGGATGAAATTTGGAATAAATAAATAAATATCTGGGACATTATTGTACACACGGTCATCTGACCCCAAACTAAGCATAGCTTGTAATATGGCAGCCAGAGACTGATATACATACATATATAGTTTTAAATACATACTTAAATAGATATTAACACCCAGACATAGAACAAACACAAATGTTCATCACACAAATGTTTGTCCTAGGTGGGAATCGAACCCACGCCCCCAAGCGCAGAAAGTACGATAGGTTCCCTACCAACTGAGCCACCGGGGCAGTCCGCCCCGGAATATTGCTTATGTCCTGGATTAGGCTACCTTTCTTCATCATCATCACTGATTTTCATCACCACGCGGGTGAAACCGCGGGGCGCAGCTAGTTGAATCATATATGACGGTGATTTACGTATCAGGATCAAGTTACATAATTGGTGGCGGTGGTAAATAAACCTACCTTATTTGTCTGGTCTGAGTTCTTCACCGAGAAACATAAAAGTGTGTTTATCCCACAGACAGTCTTTGGTTTAAATCGCCTCTTGTCATAATTATGCTAATGACCAAGATATATCCAACTGCTTCTACTTACTACCAGTTGGCAGGAATCCCAGCACGCAAGCGGTATTGCCACGTTCAATTGCAATAGGTATATCAGTTTAAATAATACAGCTAATTACACTACTCAACACTAAAAAAATATCTGATTTGGTTCATATTGTTTCATATCGAAGTTGACTAATAATAAATATATGTAGGCTTTTTTTTTCGTCTAGAAACTGAGAAATATGAATTTTAAGTTTAGACGTAAGTTTGATTTTTATATTGCGGGTATTTTGAAAATCGAAAAAAATTTGATGTTAAATAAAAATTCTATTTACATATTTGTATTAGGTCAATAACAAGGAATTATAATCACATAGTAGGAACTCGATAGATAAAATAAATAGGCCGTAGGCCGTAGGCCGCATCATCCCTTAACATCAGGCGAGTCAGCGGCCGAGCCCAAGCCTATCCCTATCCCTATCCCTACCATATTATAAATGTGTAGATCAAATACCTTCACACATGACTTCTAACTAAGTAGAAGCAATACCAGATATCGGTTTAACTTGCAAAAAAAATCCCGTTTGCGTGATTCAGGTAAAGTGTCGTATTTACCTATAATAGACGCACTTTTCATATTTGTGAAACTACGATCCATTTACACTCATTATTTTAGGAATTATTGAATATCTTATTACGTTTTTAATAATATTATTCGTAAAGTTTAAGCAAATTAACAATTTTTTCGCAAAACATCGTTTTAGTACGCAATCTATTTTCAAACTATGGAACTACAAATCTGACGGCTGTCAGTTTGTTTGTTTGTCCGCGCACATCTTTTAAACTACTAGAAGGATTTCAAAGCAGTTTCCATGAATATGCTTATAAAATATCTGATTGAAATATAGGCTATATTAATTTATGATAATAAATAGTAAAAAAAAATTTTTTTTATAATTATTTATAACGCCATCTAGCTTATTTTATAGTAATGTTGTCGTAATGACAGACTTCTACTCGCAGACATGGTAGGTAGGAATACTGAAGCGGCTGTTGCCATATAATCTATATGTAAATAAAAATATAGATATTCGCCAAAGAACCAGAGTCACCGACATAGCTATTAAAATCTGCAAGTTGAAGTGGCAATGGGCAGGCCACATCGCTCGAAGAACTGTTAACCGATGGGGAAGTAGGTAAGGTTCTTGAGTGGAGACCGCGAACCGGAAGACGCAGCGTAGGTAGGCCTCCTACTAGATGGACCGACGACATTGTGAGAGTCGCGGGCATCCAGTGGATGCAGATGGCAGGATGTCGTTCAGTGTGGAGGTTAAAGGGGGAGGCCTATGTTCAGCAGTGGACGTCTTCTGGCTGATGATGATGATGAAATAAAAACGAATAGCCGAAATGTATGTACCCACATAACTTCCGATAGACTGCACCAAATAGTTTTTTTTGTGTTTGTTATTTTCAGGACAGCCAACTGCTTTTGAAGAGGTTTTACAGTTTATTATGGCGTAATTTAAAGTACGTTTATTTTTGTATTGACTTCTGACGTGCTAATATACCAAGTCGACGGAGATTAAAATGAATACATTTTTTTGCCAGGATCAAACTTAACACCAATAACAGACACGCAAAGTAGGTGAACTCGCGGCATCTAATCTGTTACTGATCTATGATTAGCAGCTATTTTGGATGTTATGGTGGTGAACGAAAGCGGTTTAGTTGTTGGAAGGGTCGAGGCGCAGAAGGCGGGCAAAAGTCTTTACGCGGAGTAATGTTAAATAACAGCGATTAATTATAGATACCGCTCCATGCTTCCTACTTACTATTTACTAATAATTCAATAATAACGTTTGTCATGCATGACATTTCGCTTGACTTATACCAATTTTTTTTCCTTATTGGCTACATGGCTCCACACTTCCAACGTATTTAACCAGTGAAAGTAATATATTATTTGCTTGAAATATATTTGAAACTATGGACATGTTGGGATACCTGTATCGAGTCAGATTAAAACTAGACTAAAATCATACTATGACGATAGTATGACAATCCGCATTAAAATGGAGAGCAATAAATCTACAATCATGTCATATGTGTAGGTATTATCTATAAAATATTCAGTATAAATAATCCGATGGATTTGTGCCTATTTAAAGTTCCGTTCGTGTTCGTTAGTGTAACATTTATATTTGGATATGTCAGTCTAATCGTCCACCCACTAATTACTTTGCGCTACGCGTACGAAGTCGCGGGCATTAGCTAGTTCTGCAATAAATAAATAAAAAATAGAAAAAAAAACATGTTATATAAAAATTCTATTTACATAATTGTATTAGGTCAATAACAAGGAATTATAATCACATAGTAGGAACTCGGATAAAATAAAAAGTTTGTTATTTGTTGAGTAGTGTTATAGAAAACCGAATATTTAAAGTCAAAGTCATATAATTTATTATACATTTATACTAAGCAAATCTGTTTTTTAATGTTTTAACCTTTTATCGTTTAGAAAATGTTCTACCGAATAATAGCGCTTTCCAATTAATAAGGTTTCCAAATTCTTTGCAAAATTTCGTTCGTTGTCGTCACTATTTATTTATATATTTATAGACAAATACTCGTCACATTTACAGCTATGCCAAGGCGTGTAACGAGTCACATAATAAAAATTACGAATAACAATACAATAAAATTAATCTGCAGGTAGGTTAGAGTAAATATCTCAATATTTCCTAGTAATAATCATAAATTTTTTATTTAAATAAACCTAAACATATATGTCAATTCAATAATCAAAATTAAGTCAATAAAAATTCGTCAAAATACGTATAAAAATAAACATTCAATTAACACAAAAAATTTAATAAGACAAGTCGTAGGGTAATTTATAAAATATTTTTATTGCCATTGCATGAGAACCACTATTAGGTATGCATTTTAGTCTAGAATTTGGGATTGCTAATTTATGTTTAAACCTGAGCGGATGTTTACGTGGTATTTCTGAAACTTTTTTAAAATATTCGGTGTATTATTTACAAAATTGCAAAAATCAAAGATGTAAATTGACGTTTAGGATTTTATATTTAACAAAGTACGGTTTATGGAATTGTACTTTGCTTATATCTGGAGATTTAATGGATGCGAATAATCTGTGCGACTTAATTCAAATATCATAAACATCTTCTTAGTAAAATTGGACCATAATTCAAAAATTATAAATACCTGATAAAATTCGAAGGGTCTCGTATGCAGCCGCCCACGCCGGAGGTCTTATGTGCACTGATAGCTCAAGTGGCCAATTATCCGTTTGGCAAATGCACCAGCGGAAATAGGGATCCTTAACGATTGGAGGGCTGGATTTATGTAGGTCAGCTTTGAATAGACTGGTAGGATTGCGACAGCTTTACAAATAGTCAGGATCGTAAGGTAGAGAACCAGATCTCATTTCAACTCTACAGATTTCTATATAAGTTTTAATTGAAGCTCGTTCCAGAATCAACAAAGATAAGTCAACCTATCCAGATAAGTTGCGATCCAGTCATCAATTTAAAAAAAAAGATCAAGTATAGCGCAGAACTGCAAGACCTCTGGACACCATGAGCAACTACTGCGTACATACGGAACGTTTTGACTAAAATTCATTGGCGGCACTTGTAACTAATTTCATAACATTTCTATAGACATCCGTCATCTAGTCTACCTGTGACCACGGATACTGCAAAGTGTTCAAAACGTCAGGAATTAAAATAATGTAGAATCTCTCCGAAACTGTGCCCTGCCACAACGGAAGATGCCTTCAAGCTCCTGAAATGGCAAGGACTCGCTAAAACATGTGATCAAATCGCGAATGTTTAAAACTTGCTAGTTTGTTTTTGTTTGAAAGGTGACTAGATAAAGAATGTTCATAGCTATGATTCAAGAAAATATGTTCAGCCGTTAGAACATTATCAGCTCTTAAATAGGGTTTAAAAAACAATTTACACTTATTTTAAATGTAGGTGTTAATTATTTACTTTGTTACTTATCAACCTATACTAGTCAAAATACAAGCTAACACTAACACTACATAAGCAGTTAGACTGACCATAAACCGTTAAAGGTCTAAAGACAATCAAAATGCTCAAGCCCACTATCAGTTGGCAGCGTACCCAGCATGCTGGTGGCATTACGACGTTGAATGGCAATGCTTATGCATATACTTGTTAAGTTCAAAAGTCATCTTATTATTCATTTATTGAAACTAAAACCAAAGGTCCAAGTTTCAAGACTACGAGAAGGCAACTTTGCCTCACAAATATTGCAAAACAGTTGGTAGTTTTCAATGGTGACCCAACTAGTTGAAGCTTGTTCGTCGCTCAGGCCAACTTTGTTTATACTACAGGTGATTTTGGCAAGAAACTGACGGCAAACGCTGTTTTGGAACAAACTACAAATAAGTTTGAACTTTAGTTAGCGTGCATTGTATTATCATTCATCATTGTACCTATGTATTATTTTGTAAGGATAGGGCCAACGGATCAATGGTATAGACTCAGTGGTAAGCCTAAGTATATTGCACACCAGTAGAAATTTTCTTGCACACTGACCCGATGGACCCGGTCTTCAGGCTTGAGAGCGATGTAGTCAGTAGAGATTTCAACAGATTCCGCTAATTGTTCAAATAATAAATACAAGTGCTGTTGCCCGCGACTTCGTACGCGTAGATTTGTAGATTTTTCATATAAACTTTCAACCCCTTTTTTTCCTTCCTGAATCCGGCCCTTGCACAAAATGACATAACCCATACTTTAATCCGGTCATAGCTAAGCATATTCGTGAAAACCGCATTTAAATCCGTCCAGTGGTTGAAGAGATGTACGTGGACAAACAAACAGATAAAAATTCTAAAACGTGTTTAGCTGCTTATTTATATTTTTTTTGTTATCTCACAATTACAGATTTTTTTATCTCTACGTTTTTATTATATGTATAGATATAGGGACGTAAATGTTCGAATGAGCATAATTATTCTCAAATAAGACAAACAAAATGCCTTAGTAGAATAATTATCGTTCGCGTTCAATGCCTGCGTCTTTCACCCACTTTTTCACTAAACTGTTAAATCGCTTAACATGCTTCATTCGTTTTATGTTCTTATAGGCATACCCTTATGTTTGATATCTTCGTTATTGTGGCATTCAATAGGCGGTCCGCACACGAAACAATGTGAGTTGGCGTTGGTGACGACTTTCCGATAATTACTGTTTCAATTTTTTTAATACTTTTGCCAACCAAGATTTAATCTAGCTATACGGTTCGTAAGATACATCCGTTGAAAGATAGGACAGTCAGACAAATAGATGGACAGACAGACAGCGTAGGCTTATCAATAGGGTCCCGTTTACACTATTTGGGTATGGAGTCCTCATAAGTAAACTTTTTAAGTTTAGCAGATCCAAGTTATGTAAAAATAGGAGCTGAGTTTCCACTTTAAACTTCCATATAAAACTCATTCATCTTTTCCAGAGCAATTCTGTAAAAAGTCATCTCACCCAAGTGAGCTCTAATATGTTTTTGACAGGTGAGATATTTGAGTAAACTTAGTTTTAAATGAGAGATTATACTTATGTTGAATTGAAAACACAAAAACTTACCTACAAGGTTATTTGAACGACAAAAGCACCTATTTTCAAATCTCTTGAACGTGTTATGCCCAAAATCACAATAAAAACCCCTCCCCATAAAACTGTATTTGCGTACGAATTTGTATACACTTCTCATCCCTTGCCAAAAGCACTAACACTCTGTAATATATCGTGGATAAAAACCAAACAACACTGACCTTTAACAACATGCTCGTTGTTAGAATTTTGCAGGCCTGAAAATATTGGTTGGTGAGCGCTCATGCCTTTAAGGGGACGTACATTACAAATATTTTATTAGGCTCTATAGAACCCTTTTGTTGGGTTACTTATCCTTTTTGTGCTTACGAGGGCTTATCAACAAAGAGGTGACGATTCTAACGCTTAGACCTTAACTTTATTGTTCATTTTTGTGGTTTAAAGTGGCAACTGGCAACCCAGTGCCTAATTTTCACACATATTTGATAAGTAAATCTTTCTTGTTTCATAATCTCTCACTTCCGCGCGGAAGTCGCAGTCAAATAGCTACAGTTGTATGTCAGAATCGGTCTCATACAAATGATTGTTGTAAAGTAATGCCGTTGCCGTCTACCGTCGCCTGCGGAATTTCACCTAAAAGCTGTCAGTTGGTACTTGGCAAAACGTAAGCCAATAACAATGTATTTAATTTATAGTTATAGCACCCACGTCAGTTACTGTCGTCCAGCTACTGTGAGTGGTTCCCACGTCGTCGTCGGGTCAACGCGCGTCCGTCACCTACTCTCCTATCAATTGTCGGGTAATTCCCACTTGTTCCCGACAAACGGCTGATGGGACAAGCTATAGCCGAAAAGCGGAGAAAATACTTTATAATTTTTATGGGTGACGACTGAGTAGGAAATATATTATTTCTTACTCGCAGTCATTATCAGTACAGAAGTTCCGGAGCTGCCTCGGTCATTTTACAACGTTAACATTTCAAAATATTAAAAAAAAAAAAGTGTTTTAATAATTTTTATGAAGACCAGAACTACTGAGAAAACTGTTAATTCTGTTTTATGTGGTCATAATAAAAATATTAACACTAAAATTTTTTCTAAATATTTTGAAATACTAACTTCGTAAAATGACTGAAACATTAATTCTTGTGTGAGACCTCGTAAGGATATTGTCATATAAAGGCCTAATTTAATTTTTCGTTTTCTTTTTGTAAATAAACGAATTAATACAAGTCATAGAACAAAAGTTGTCCAATATGATGTGGGGAAGCTGCTTATGAGAGCTTTTAGGCAAATTAAAAATAACCCTATATATAAGCAATTAATAAGGAATAGACACCTCATAAACAAGCTTGCTTTGTCTTAGAAAACATCGTCACTTTCCATTACTTAAATTGTAGTCAAAAGCTAGCGACCACTTCAACGTAAAAAAATCAATATAAAATTGTGATTCGCTACTGTTTCCCCCTTGTTCCCCTCAAAGCCGTCGTCCTGCCGTCACTCACCAGAATTGGTCTATTACGTCGCATCCACGCGCGGTGCAGCGATTCTTACACAAGTACGCGATTATAGCAAAATTGCCTTTCGTATGGCTGTTACTGTGCCACTTGTAGAAGTTTATGCTACGCCGTAGAGGATTGCTACGTCTGCTACGACGTAGGTGTCTACGATTATGCTGGGGTGAGTGAGGGTTGTGGTAGAGTTGTTTTATAGGGGAATGACGGTTCGAGTGATGTTTGTCCATGAATATAAAATAATATTATGGGGTGTCCCAATTTTTTAATTTTTAAAAGGTTTTTTGTAGTGGTATATAAATCTAATTACATACTAAAAGTACGTTGTAAATCATTCCCAAAATTATTATATAATTTTTTATTACTTAAATTCCGTGGAAGATTGGATGGTTCTTAGTCCACGAAAGCGTGCCTTAATTATTTCCAATCGCTTCCAAAAACAGCGCCAGTGCACTATATTTTATTTTTGCTAGTGTTTTAGTTCTGTTTACACTGACTTTATATGGTATCTCAGACTTACTAAGGAAATAGAAGTTGATCCAAAATTAGATATAAACATGAGTTGCGTAAATACTTGCATCAATAAGTAGCATGACAAATAGGCCAAGTCTTTGACACACTGACACTGATAATAGTTTCCTTTAGCTATATAAGTATTTGTCCATACATATTATAAATGTGTAGATCAAATACCTTCACACATGACTTCTAACTAAGTAGAAACAATACCTGATATCGGTTTAACTTGCAAAAAAATGCCGTTTGCGTGATTCAGGTAAAGTGTCGTATTTACCTATAATAGACGCACTTTTCATATTTGTGAAACTACGATCCATTTACACTCATTATTTTAGGAATTATTGAATACTTTATTACATTTTTAATAATATTATTCGTAAAGTTTAAACAAATTTAAAAAAAAATCGCTTAACATCGTTTTAGTACGCAATCTATTATCAAACTATGGAACTACAAATCTGACGGCTGTCAGTTTGTTTGTTTGTCCACGCACATCTTTTAAACTACTAGAAGGATTTAAAATCAGTTTCCACGAATATGCTTAAAAAATACCTGATTGAAACATAGGCCATATTAATTTATGAAAATAAATAGTAAAAAATCAATATTGTTTTATAATTAGTTATAACGCCATCTAGCTTATTTTATAGTAATGTTGTCGTAATGATAGACTTCTACTCGCAGACATGGTAGGTAGGAAGACTGAAGCGGCTGTTGCCATATAATCTATATATAAAAAAACGAATCGCCGAAATGTATGTACCCGCATAACTTCCGATCGACTGCACCAAACAGTTTTTTTTTGTGTTCGTTATTGTCAGGACGGCCAACTGCTTTTGAAGAGGTTTAACAGTTTATTATAGCGTAATTTAACGTACGTTCATTTTTGTATTGACTTCTGACGTGTTAATATACCAAGTCGACGGAGATTAAAATGAATACATTTTTGCCAGGATCAAACTTAAGACCAATAACAGACATGCAAAGTAGGTGAACTCGCGGCATCTAATCTGATACTGATCTATGATTAGCAGCTATTTTGGATGTTATGGTGGTGAACGAAAGCGGTTTAGTTGTTGGAAGGGGCGCAGTAGGCGGGCAAAAATTATTTAGACATCATTGATTGGCAGTCTTTACGCGGAGTAATGTTAAATCACAGCGATTAATTATAGATACCGCTCCATATACTTCCTACTTATTGTTTACTAATAATTCAATAATAACGTTTGTCATGCATGACATTTCGCTTGACTTATACCAATTTTTTTTTCCTTATTAGCTCCATGGCTCCACACTTCCAACGTATTTAACCAGTAAAAGTAATATATTATTTGCTTGAAATATATTTGAAACTATGGACATGTCGGGATACCTGTATCGAGTCAAATTAAAACTAGACTAAAATCATACTATGACGATAGTATGACAATCCGCATCAAAATGGAGAGCAAAAAATCTACAATAATGTCATAAGTGTAGGTATTATCTATAAAATATCCAGTATAAAAATAATCCGATGGATTTGTGCCTATTTAAAGTTCCGTTCGTGTTCGTTAGTGTAACATTTATATTTTGCTATGTCAGTCTAATCGTCCGCCCACTAATAACTTTGCGCTACGCGTACGAAGTCGCGGGCATTAGCTAGTGTTTAATAAATATAATCGTCTTTCTTTCATTATTTCTCTACTACAGTTCACTTGAAGAGCTCCACTAACATTTTGGTGGATTAAATTATCCGTTTTTTTTTACAGAATGTGGGTAGTGGGTGCCCTAGCAGTTGTTTGCTGTCTGTCTCAAGCGAGTGCGCAATGGCGCTGCCCCGTGCTGAGCGCGCGACCCGCGGCCGAGTGCGCGTGCGACTTGCCACACACGCTGCGCTGCGCCGGCGACCACACTGCGTTACAGGTACGTGAGCTATACAAACAATGGCGCAATAGTGCAATTTCTTTATATTTTTACTAACTTAACAATGTAACGAACAAACAATGTAACAAACCAGGAAGTATACGATATGGTAGAGGAGAAAAGGAGTCTACTAGTGAGAATAGAAGAGGGAAGATGTTTGGCCACAAATTAATGAAAACCATCATAGAGGGAAAGGTAGAAGAAAGAGAGCACCAGGAAGACCAAGAAGAGTATTATACAAATGTCATGTTGTATAGGGGGGTGAAAACGCTGGAAGAAGACCGTCAAGCCTGGAAGTTACTCCACAGACAAGAGCTACGCTCTTAAATGTTGAATGAATTTTACTAAAATATCCACGTTAAGTTAAAGATAAATAACATAAAAGTCATAGCGATAATTAGGCGTTGATAGACTCGCTCATTGTGTGCCTCAGTTTTGCCTCGGTCCAAATTCAGTAATATACTATTACTTTACGTACATTATTTACTACCAAATACCAAAAAAATTTCATCATAGTATGAAGTCAGTACTTGTAATCAATAGGTACTAGAAGTTCAATAAACCAGAAATATGCATGTCCGAAATAACTTGAAGATATTCGCTCGAGGCAATTTCGTCTAACTGGGGCATATCTCGGACCAACCGTAGCAATCAATCAATAAATAATCGTAGCAATAAGGCTAGATCTTTCAGTCAACACATTTGCACAAAAAGTGTCGAAAAAATTCTTGCATCAATAGCACAATCTTGAGCAGACCAATATGCGTTCAATATCATATTTCTACCCGCGCACCTCAGGAAAAACAGTGGACGATAATGTATGGAATTTGGTCTACTTGTCCTCCACCAACCAAGCCCTATAGATTGTGTCTCTGTATCATAAATAAAAATAATATTTAAGTCTTATAATTGGAAGGAAGGAAAGCCCTTGGAAGGCCCAGAAAAAGATGGTGGGACGAGCTTGACTCCCACGCAACAGAGTGGTACACCATAGCACAGAATAGAGAGAAGTGTAAGAAAGGAAGGGAGGCCTTTGCCCTGCAATGGGATGACCATGGCTGAAATAAATAAATATCTGAGACATTATTGCACACATTGTCATCTGACCCCAAACATAGCAAAGCTTGTAATATGGCTGCCAGAGACTGATATACATATAAATATATTTTTTTAAATACATACTTAAATAGATATTAACGCCCAGACATAGAACAAACACAAATGTTCATCACACTAATGTTTGCCCTAGGTGGGAATCGAACCCACGCCCCCAAGCGCAGAGAGCAGGTACACTACCAACCACTGAAGTGAGAATTTTTGTGCTACCAACTGAGCTAACGGGGCTGTCAAAGTCTTATAACAATAACAATAAAATAAAATAAAAAACACATCAGTCATAGGAATGCACGTAAGAAGTGAAAACTTAAGTAGTAATTCACCTATTGTACAAGAGATGGCGCTGTTTTAAAATACACGGTATAGCGTGACGATGACGCGAGTTCCATGACTTTTGGTCACCCAAAAAGTGCTCAATATGCCTAAAGAAGTTTTCACTTAAAAAAAATAGGCTATAACTTTTTCTGACATGAAACGATTGTTTTTTTTCTATTTTGAAAAGGTCATCAAACAATCTTGCAGACAGACTGATGGTAAACGGTAATGGCAGATGGTCACCTGCACCACTAGCAGTATTGTTGATTCTTTGCCAGCTTACAGAGGTGGTTGTAGATGCCCTTTTTGATAAGTTCGATATAGATGCTCGGGAAGAAAAAAAAAGCTGTCATAGTTATAAAAAAGTTGCTCTATAGTTAGTAGAATTACTCATTTACGCAAATATCGTTGATCGTGGATAAGTGGCTTTAGTACGAGAACATGCGAAAATGTTATCGTTACGTAAACGATATTAAATGTATTTAAAATTCAGCTTCCTTTCACGTCCGATAGAAGCGCTGTTCAATTTTTCATACATTTTGCTATCGTTTACGTAACGATAAATTTTTCGGAAGTACTAAGGCCAAAGTTGACCGCATTGCGAATAAAGTGTGATGTGGTGTCTATAGAATGTCAGGTCATCGTCTCGAACGCAGTGGGGCGGGAAAATTACTGGATAGATAGAGCGCCTTGATAGACCATTGCGTGCCAGTCAGATGTGAGATGCTTTGTAGGGAAGACTGGTGATTGATTAAGTAACCAATCGGATTCGATACTAACATTCCCACAAAAAGGTTTTATTACAATAAGTTGCGCAACATTTAATTTTATTATTTGTTGACTTGTTGTGTACAAGTTCAAATTATATTAACTTATATATTTTAACTGACGAATAAAGAGGTTCTCAAATAGGACCGTTTAAAAAAATAATGTATTATAACTTTTTACAGAGAAGTTCGATTTTGACAATTATTTTTTGTATTTTGTAAAACAGCAGGTGTTAGTAAAATTTTCTATGCAAAATAAAATATCTAATTTAGTTTAAAAACAATATTTTTTTGTGATCTGCGAGACGAGCAAAGTCTCTCGCATGATGGCTCTTCACGCTTGCCTATAACAGCTCAACGCCACTAAGAAATTTGAACTTCAACAGTTGAAAACCCTAGATGGCAAAGCACTACGCTCGTCACCCCGAGATATAAGATGTCAAATCTCTGTGTGCCCTGTAATTTCGCTGGAAACATTGCCCTTCAATCCGGAACACAGTAGTGTTTGCACACTACTACTTGGCGGCTGCTACATAATCGCTTAAGCTTTTTTTTTGAGAACGTGAATACAATTACATATACAGGTTGTAAGGGAAACGCTCCCGAAAACGAAAACTGGTGATAGTGCGGGTGAATGCTGATACGATACAAAATAAAATATTCTTCTTATTTTTTGTTCACCATCTAAGCAAATAAAATATCAGCTGCTGCCGCTAGAGGTCAACAAACGACCTGCGTTTTTTGTATTCTAAACTACAAAAAAAAAAACAAGTATATGGTTATTAGTATTAGATTATGTTTAGATATTATAATATTATAGTTTTGGCTTGTGCAGCTTTTATACTTGTGTAGTTGATTAGTAATATATTATAGTTATAAAACTCATTACTGCCAAAACCGTCTGTTTTTAGCTAATCTTCGTTTTATAACCTATTATAAAACGAAGTAACTGCTAAGTTGCTAGAAGTAGTAGGTACTCCAATAGTGCTTCATTGGGTACTTGACCGACTATCTGAGTAAAAAAAAATATTTGCTTATCTTTTAGTATGCCTGTTACGTTTTTTTTTTCAGTGAGGGCGCTACTCCTGCGCACTCTTTGACTCAACAACTTTTAATTTGATTTATTTAGCAAAGCTATCACAATGTACAGGATAAACATCAAGCAATCACCAAAGCCACACCTCATACAAACCTATTAAAATCCAATCTACTCCCTCTCACAATGGCTTACAAGTCATGAATACTAAGCCAACGTCCAAATATCCAATACACCAAAGACTATTGAGGTGTTGTACTCCTACTACTCCTAGCTAGTGTACGTAGAGCCGACGTTGGTTCCGCAACAACACATTTTCGATACTTGTTTTCGATACCCTACTTGTTGTTTTCGATCTTAAAAGGAAGATGTCACACAGCCTCCGACATTGGCGGAGGGTAGCTTGTCTGTAACTTATTATCGCCTTCATTATGGAGAATTTACACAAGAGCTGTTCAGGCTGATCCCGTCAACCAATTTCCGCCATAGATCATCGAGGCGGTCATTCCATCTTTACGTGGTGAACTTTGGTAAAGTCCGTACGCAGCGTTTTCAAAATTCCTTCTTAATACGAAATGCACAGGAATGGAATGCGCTTCGGTGTTCCCTATAAATTACAAGCTGGGTCGTCAAGACAAGAGTGACTAGGGAACCTTTTTAAAAGAAAGTTGTGGCTCATTTAGAACTGTTACACTGTTTTAACTCAGCACTGCAGTCCACATAAAATTTATCATAACATTAACAACACCTTTATCATGGATAAATTAACTGCAGCGTTCAGTTAAAACAATTAATAATATCGTGATAAAATTTATAGCTAGTTTATCAACTAACCACCAACTATAATATTAACTATACTGTCCGAGTAAAAACAGTGTAATATCCATGACAAGTTTGTCATGGATTGAACTACCTGTAGTATTTGATTAAAAATAATCTAACATCTATGAAAAGTTGTCATGAATTTAACCAACTGTACTGTCCGAGTTAAAACAGTGTAACATCCATGACAAGTTTGTCATGGATTGAACTAACTGTAGTATTTGATTAAAAATAATCTAACATCTATGAAAAGTTGTCATGAATTTAACCAACTGTACTGTCCGAGTTAAAACAGTGTAACATCCATGACAAGTTTGTCATGAATTGAACCAACTGTAGTATTTGAGTAAAAATAATCTAACATCTATGAAAAGTTGTCACGAATTTAACCAACTGTACCGTCCGAGTTAAAACAGTATAACATCCATGACAAGTTTGTCATGGGTTGAACCAACTGTAGTATTTGAGTAAAAATTATCTATCATCTACGACAAGTTTGTCATGAATTAAACTAACTATACTGATCGAATTAAAATAGTATAACCGTTCTAAATGAGCCACAACTAGCTCTAGCGGTGGCCATAAGTAAACAAAAGCGTCCGATTGACACCTGCAGGCTGTTTGAGTAGGGTCCCATCAGACCCCTCTCCTACTTCGACGGACGCACGTCTGTACTTAATACGTATTTACTAAACGGGAAATACACAAACACAAACGCAAATACAACTCTAGTGTTTGATAAATACAATTATCATCTCGTTATATTTAGGCAGATATAGAGCTGAATTCACACTTGTTTTTTTTGCTTCGAACAAAGGTTTTATTCCTGAAAGGTTAAGGCTACGCTATACATCCATATTCTATCTCATCCGCCATCTTATAAAATATTAACACAAAAATTGCTCTACACTAATTGCAATGTTTAATGTTATACTAAAGATTACCCAATCATTTTTTTTTATTCTAACTTGATAAGTTTTTATCTAAAAAAAAAGTGCTAGAAAATAGCTGTGTCTAGTGAGCGCAGCCTTAACTAGATGGCGCTGATTTATTATACGTATAATCACCATAAAGGCAAGCGCCACAGAATATAACCAGGCTTCAGAATGTGCTATTCTAACCATCACATAATTTATGTGTTGGTTAGCTTAAATTATGTGTTATCTATTGTCTAATTATCTATACTTAATCTAACCTATCAACAACAACCATTCTGAATTGGATATATTAGATTAGTGCAGTAGCGATACTTTCTTTTTTGTCAAAGGATATCAACGATAATTAGTAAAACCAGGTAAACTGCTCTACTCTTGAATACGTTACAAAATCATGTGTGCAAGAATAGGATAACACGCATGTTATGATACGTGTTTCCTTATGTAACTACGTCTCTTGTGCAAAACTCTTAAATCTTCACAAAATGAAATGAGTGGAGCCACCAAAAGAAACAAAACGAATATAAAACAACATTCAATCCAAACCCAAATAAAATAATTAGGAAATAATTTCTACACCTAACAGAAATAAAATAATTCACCACGATCAAAGGTGGCAATTAATAATGAATCCCGTAATTTCACTAGCATTCCAATTAAAAGGTTCCTGGGATCCTGGAATAATAATTCTAAGGTCTGCACGACACAGTGAAATTGGGTATAGAAAGGAAGCTAAGATGTTTCTTCTTATATTAAAATAAAAGATAGACAGTTAACATCGTCATCATCAGCCCGAAGATGTCCACTGCTGAATGTAGGCCTGCCTCTTAGATTTCCAAACTTAAGGACAACCTGCCATCTGCATCTACTGGAAGTCCGCGAATCTCACGACGTCGTCGGTCCATCTAGTGGGAGGTCTACCTATGCTGCGCCTTTCGGTTCGAGGTATCCACTCAAGATCCTAATACCAATTAGTTAACATGAATGTAAATATAAGGGTCTGGCCCCAGTTATATGATTATTTACGGGATATTTACCGTGGTATGGTTGTGGAAGGAGCTCCCGATTTAAAAAAAGGTAAATATCCCGTAAATAATCATGTAACTGTAGTGAACAACCGTGATAGTTTAAAACAAGGGTTTTCCCATCCATATATTTGATTCTCAGACGTATAGTACTTAAAATATCTTAATTTAAATTTTCACCATCTGTTGAAATATCTACTAACTACGTCTCATCGCTTTCAATTTCCACTACTGCTCACCGTTAGGTGCACCTGGGTTCAAACTGGTAGGCTTGATGCTTGTGCTCAAACTAATTACTCACACCATAATAAATAAATATTCGGGATATTTTTGCACACACGGTTATCTGATCCCAAATTAAGAAAAGCTTGTAATATGGCTGCCAGAGACTGATATACATACATATATATTTTTACATACATACTTAAATAGTTTTTTTATTAAATTTTTATGTCATAGGTGGCAAACAAGAAGATGGGCTACCTGATGGTAAGCAGTCACCATCGCCTATAGATACTTGTAACACCAGAGGCATCACAAATACGTTGTCAACCCTTTAAGACTCTATTAAGTCGCCTAAATATTAACACCCAGACAGACCAAACACAAATGTTCGTCACACAAATGTTTGTCCTAGGTGGGAATCGAACCCACGCCCCCAAGCGCAGAAGGCAGGTTCACTACCTACACTTAACTAACGGGGCTGTCATAATCACACCATCCGACATATTATCTATATGTGCACACGTACACTAAGATGATTTGGCTATTTACAAGAACATCTAGGAGAGAGATTGAACACAAGTAGTGTCATCAATTTACAATATTTTAATTAAAAAATAACAATCGACTCCATGAAAATATAAACGAGATTCATTCCCCAACTTCCCACCTCTAGAATATTTGAAACCTCTTAAATATTGGGAATATTTTATTAAAATTTTAATGAGACTCTTCGAAATATATTTTATAGCCTTTCCATTAAATAGCATATCGCGTAAAATGGCATTAATTAAAAAAAATACAGTTGAAACCTGAACCTGTTTTTGTTTTAAGTCAGTTGAAAAGCTTTACAAACTATAGGTACATACATCCCCACTGTTTTTATTGCACTGTTACAAAAGTACTCAGTCCGAACAATGTAGCCTGGGAGGAAAACATTGTTGTTAAAATACCATTGTCTGAATAAAATTGTAACGTATCAAAATTTTAGATCGTGTATTCGTTATTTAATTTATTTGCTCCTTGTTTTTATTTACAAAGAAATGCTTTTCTGTCGCGCGCTTACGATAAATGTTTTTCTTAGGGTCCCGCACCTAAAGGGAAAAACGGGACCCTATTAATGAGCCTACGCTGTCTGTCAGACAGACGAACGTCTGTCCGTCCTACCTTTTAACGGTTGTACCTTCGGAACTGAAATAGATAGCCAGTTGAAATTTTCACAGAATATGTAATATTACGGCGAATTAAATAAGAAATAATAATAATTAAAAAAAACAACAAAAGGGTCTACATACAACAAACGTATTTTTGTATTTGCTCTAATGTGAAAACGGTAATACTTACAAGCGTCAAACTAAGCATAATTATAGCGCACACTCCAAAGTTTAACAACAAATAATAAATAATGACGAAGTGTGAGTGAGTGTGTGTCGCGGTTGGTACTTGGATGGGTTGACGCCTGGGCGTGATCTTGTCTTTTCGCACTACTTTTTGTATTTTGTGGCGCTACAGAACCCTCACAGTGCGCGAGCCCGACCCGCACTTACCCGGTTTATTATAATACGTACAAATGCAGTGTTATTACAAATGGAGGCGATATGTTGGGGCGATAAGACTTGCGCTATTTTTCTGATTCCAAGTATATTATGCACTTTTCAGCGAAATTTTTGTTTTCCTTTCGTAACACAGTGGTAAAAAGTAAAGTTAAATTGGAATTTTTAACCGACTTGCATAAAGGAGGAGATTCTCAATTAGACTGTGTTTTTTTGTTTGTTTCTTACCTCAGAACTTTCGACTGGGTGAACCGATTTTGACGATTCTTTTTTTATTGGAAAGTTGGTGCATCCCGTGTGGTCCCATTTTAATTTGGTCCAGTTTTGTCATTTTTATGAAGTCGGTTTTTTATATTAATAATTATTTAACTGATATTCTTCTAATGCTTGAACAGATTTTCTTGAATCATAGCTAAGAACACTCCCGAAAGTCACCTTAAAAAAAAACTAAATCGAAATGGACTCTACCGTTTGGAGCTGTGATGTCACAAACAGACACACGTTAAATATCCCTCTTTTTGATTTGGGGGTTAAAAAGATTTTGTTTTGTTATAAATTGTCGGACTAAAATTACCTACAGCTGGGTATAGGCCTCCTTTTGATTATGCCACACACTTAGATCCTTATACAGCTGCGTCAATGATGGCGAAAGTTATACTACAATTTGTTTCCCTTTTTTTAACCGACTTCCAAAAAGGAGGAGGTTATCAAGCCGACTGTTTTTTTTGTTTGTTACCTCAGAACTTTTGACTGGCTGGACCAACTTTGATGATTCTTTTTTATTTGAAAGCTGGTGCTTCCCATTTGGTCCCATTTCAATTTGGTTTGGTTTTGATGAAGTCGGTTTTTTTATGTTGATAATTATTTTCAGAAAATTGGGCGTCACCTCCGTGACCAAAAAGCCAGAAATAAGAACACTGCTGTCTCCCTCCTGGACTGTTCCTTGAGGGGAGTGACAGTTCTCTCTTCGTCCTCCGTGTCGGAGCTGGCTGGAGCGGGACTGCACGGGCTGGTGATATCCTCGGGGGACATCAGGCGGGTGCAGCAAGGGGCCTTCACTGACGTCGCTGCTACTCTACTTGCCTTAGGTAAAACTACTAAAAAAATATCACCAGCGTAGGCGCTTCAGAAAAGAGAAATAGAGATAATAAGCCTTACCTGCTAAAACTATACTAATATAAATATTTAAGTGCTATTCTGTTTATATGTTAAGTAAATAAAAAAAAGGCTTCATTGTATCTCATTTCAAGGTGAAATCTCTATGGCCTTATTTAAAAACGTTACTCAAGTTAATGTATATAAATAATAGAAACTCTTTATTATGTACACCAGAAATAAAAAGATACAATCAGATAAAAAACATTTACGAGCTAGTGCCACAAGTGGCGCCTTATCGCTAAAAGCGATCTCTTCCAGGCAACCATTGGAAAGAAATTACGTTACACAATCGACCGGGGATGCTAAAACAAAAAATGCTTTGTCTCGTTTTCGCGAGTGACCATTGCTGTCAGTTAGAAGCTGAGAGAGCAATTTTAAGCATAGATTAACTTGAGTGATGTTTTTAAGTAAGGCCTTTAATGTGCCTTGGCTACTCGTGGGGCTTGCCTACTGACGGTTTCCTCTTCGAAGTCTGTTTTATTTTCTATATCAGTAAAATAATTTCAATTAAGTAAGTTATTATCAGAACTAGCTCTACCACTTTATTTCCCTGGAGTATAAGGATTAATCTAATAAAAATAAGTACCAATTTCCTACACGCAAGGACTAGGCCTGATTAATACCTTTTTTATTATTATATTAGTCTGTATCGTCCCACTTCAGGGAAAATGCCTCCCTTCCCTTCCATTTGTCTCTGTTTTGGGCAATTTGGGTCCAGTCTTTCAAGTAGTCCAGTTTCAAGTTTCCAGTTCATCCATCCATCTCCGTCTAGGCCATCCAGGTGGTCGTTAGCCATCCTGAAGGAGCTGCTGTGTTGTGGTTTTGGCGCAATCCTCCGACATTCGACTGATATAACCGGCTCAGTTCCACTTTAGACAAGCGGCCTGATTAATACCAAATACAATGTTAAGTATTTACTTGACGGCGTGAACGGTTACACGGACAGGGTATAATAAATCTAAAGGAGCTCATCATTAGGAATAAATTTTAATAAGGGGCCAACTCTGAAACCAAACATTATCAACAGTTTCATACATTTCGTTGAGTTTGAATGACTTTCTTCTTTAGAACAGCAGATTTTTAACCCCCGAAGCAAACAGAGGGGTGTTATAAGTTTAGCGTGTGTATTTCTGTGTGTCTATGACATGTAGCTCCCAAATGGCTGAACTGATTGTGATTTAGTTTTTTATAGCAATTTTTGTTTTTGATTGAAAAATTTAATAGATTTTGATAGATGACTTGATCGAAAGTGTTCTTAATTCAAGAAAATTTGTTTAACCATTTAAAGCACAGACTAGGTACAGCTACTACATTTGAAGATATCAAGGCCCTTACGTCCAACATTAAACGTGGGCCCGAATAGGTGCAGTTTGCAAAATCACGCAAACGTGAACCTTAACGCGCCGAGATACGGTTTGTGGTCGCGTCATTTTGCAAACTGCACCTATTCGCGCCCGCGTTTAGAGTTGGGCGTAATGCCTCAGTTCTTTTATCGGGATTTATATAAAATTCATATCGATTTCCATACAAATTTAGTAGTAATTTCGAAATTAATTTTTAGGGTTCCGTGCCCAAGGAGTAAAAAAGGGGCCCTATTTCTTGAGCCTACACTGTCTGTCCTCTCGGCCTTTAACGGCTGTATCTTTCTAATCGTAATAGATATACAGATGTAATTTTTACAGAATATATAATGTTACCGCAGATTTACTAAGAGACGATTTTTCAATCCGCAGATAAACGGTCAGATAGTTAACTAATCAATAAATTTACAGGTTTTACTCCGTAGATAACTTCTAACTGACTATTGAAAAATTCGAAATCATGCTATCAATGGAATAAATCCTATCTGATTCTTTATTTGAGGATTGAAAAATCGGCCCTAAGAAATAATAATAAAGTAAAAAAGTAAAAGCTCAAGGGGTCCCCATACAAGAAACGTTTTTTAACGTATTTTAGTATTTGCTCTAATGTAAAAACGGTAATAAGTACAAGCGTCAAACCATAATGAATAACAAGAAATAATACCAAAGTGTGAGTCTGTGACAAATTTCTGATCATTACCAACCTTAATTTGAGCAACATAGGGCGTGGTCGGTAATTGGATGGGAGATGATGTATTTTTGGACTACTTTTTGTATTTTGTAGTGGTACGGAACCCTCAGGACACGGCCCCGACTCGCATTGGCTGGTTTATTTTATTGATTTCGATACGTATTCACGCACGTGAATTTTTGTACCTCGCCCAATGTATTCTACGAACTACTAGTAAATATTAATAAAACGAATAAAATCGGATAAACGCAAACTCTGTTATAACAATTCGATAAAACTGTATCATCCCTACAAACCCATTTTCCCCAAATCTAAATACATAATCCGATTCATCCTTTAATTCGATATTCATAAAGCGAAATCGCAGCGCCTAACCTTTTTCAATAGCAAATAAGCACATATGGCCATTTGCAGGTTTACCGAACAATCAGCTGCCATCTGTACCGACCGAAGCGTTATCCCGCCTCTGGAACTTGGATAGATTGGACCTGTCCAACAACAAGATACACACTTTGGACCCTAACTCGTTTAAGGTAAGGTTTGTTTTCACATGCTGGTATTCTAATTTGAAACATCGCTACATTGAGGCAAAATTTGAGCTGAAACTGGTGGTATTTAGGTTCAGTTTTGCTTGTTTAGGGTTTAACGCAGAGGTTACGGTTTAGCAGCAATTGGAATAGATAAAATATTAGATCTTTGATCAATATTCTCGTTCGGATCCGTTCGATTAGTGGCGGTGATAGTTCAGTGTTTGGCGTTTTCGAATTCGAAACCGCAGTGTGTGTTCATCATCATTATTAGCCAGAAAACATCCACTGTTGAATGCGGGCGAAAAACTAAAGGGGAGCCTTTAGAACTTCACACTGAATGACAGCCTACCATCTGCATTCACTGGGTGCAGGTGACTGTCACGGAGTCGCCGGTCCATCTAAGTCAAAGTCAAAATATTTATTGCACATTATGTTATGCTAAGTATATTGTTAACACTAGTTGGTTCAGTTAGTTCTAGTGGGAGGCCTACCTACGCTGCGTCTTTCGGTTCATGGTCTCCACTCAAGAACCTTTCTTTCTCATTAGATATCGATTCTCCGAGCGATGTGCGGCCTGCCCATTGCTACTTCTACTTGTAAATTTGAACAGCTATGTCGGTGACTGTGGTTCTTTGGCGAATACCCTCATTCGCGCAAAGAAACTCCGAGTATAGTACATAGCTCTCTCCATTGTCCGCTGTGCGAATCTGAGTCTTTTCCCCGACCAAGAAGTTGATGTTTTTATAACGGCCGAACAGATTTTCTTAAATCATAGCTAAAACACTCGATCATGTAACCTTTCAAACAAATAAAAAAAAAATATGGTTCAGCCATTAAGGAGCTACGTACCACAGATAGACACACATACACACAAATACACGCGCACGCAGAGGGGCTCTGTTTGCGTCGGGCCTTAAAAATGATACAGCCGGAACACAAAGTGCGCTTGGCGGTCAATTTTTGATTTTATGGTGGTCAAGTAACCCATTAAAACACAGGTAGCTATGGTTTCTTTAACGATATTTTTCTTTCGAAAGCTTAAGAAAATTGTAAGAATTTAAGCCCTCGTGCCCCTAGCGTGATATCCAAGCTCAGCAACCACTAAGCTCTCCAATCTTAGCATCAATTGTAAAAAAAGCATCTCTAATCTAATGAAAATCTTTTCAGGGTATTCAAAACATAACTTTCCTGGACATAAGCGATAATCAGCTCACCAGCATATCTCCCGATTCATTTAAACCACTTGTGAAACTCAGCGTATTGAGGCTACGAGGGAATCTGTTGAAAGTACCAGCATTGGCATCTTTAAAGGTAAGTTACATCAACCAATATAAAAGTGTGAAATGAATTGCATGACTTTACACTATGAGCGACTACTGCGTACATAGGGAACGTTTAAAAATCATGGTGGTACTTGTAAATAATTTCATAAGAAAAAAAATAACCTTTAGAGGTGTCAAGGGACACCCGGATGGAACGAAGTTAGAGAGAGAGAGAAGAGAGAGAGAGAGACAGACAGATAAACATGCGCACGCCGCATGGCTAACAACTATAGCAAAAAGTGTCGTTACAACTTTTGGTCTTAATTTTTTCCGTCTAGCCCCCTTTCGCAACGCGCGAAAGGGAACTTCGTTCCAAAACATTTATTCGACATAACTACAATATATATATATAATATTATCTAAATGATACAATCAATGTCGAATTGGTCCGTCACGGCATTAATGCTATGAAAGTCAAGGACTATCAGCGCCAGTTTTCAGACGAACCCTTGAGTTTAAAGATAACTGACGAAAATTATATTATAACAAAAAAAAAATGCAATATAAACAAATATGACTATGGAAAATAGAATTGAACAGGGCAACAAATATTTATATTTACTTTACAGTACTATAAGATAAGGAAAAATATGGAATGATTACGTAATAAGACGGAGTATATACCTCGTTACAATGAAAATAATGAGAGCAGGTACGAAAATAGTAATAGGTCGGGGAAAAAGTCTTTTCGTATTTTGTATGTATAAAGTTGTAGTAAAAATCTCATCGGTTGTACTGTTTGTATCTGGCTGGTTTTGATACCATTAAAAATATGTCATTTTAAAAAAGGAATACAAAAAGTAAAAAGCAATTTCCCGCCATTTTTCAAATGTTTTTTTGTTCGATAAAATGAGTGAATCTAACGAAGAAATTCGATATATTGTGAAATTTTATTACAAAAAAGGGAAAAATGCGACACAAGCCGTGAATAAAATTTGTGACGTTTATGGACCTAATGCAGTGTCATCAAGAGTAGCACAACGTTGGTTCAAGCGTTTTCAGTCCGGGAATTTTGAAGTCAAAGATGCAGCTCGCTCTGGTCGCCCTGTTACGGATAAAGTCGATGCCATTTCTGAAAAAGTGGACCAAGATCGGCATATTAGTAGTTACGACGTTGCTGAAGGACTGGGGATTGACCACAAAACAGTTTTGTCCTATTTGAAAAAAACTGGGTATACAAAAAAACTCGATATTTGGGTGCCACACGAGCTCACTGAAAGAAACCAAATGAATCGTGTACTCATTTGCGATTCTCTATTGAAACGTAACGAAACCGAACTATTTTTGAAAAGATTGATCACTGGTGATGAAAAACGGATCACCTACGACAAGAATGTGCGCAAACGATCATGGTCAAAGGGCAGTGAAGCACCACAGACTGTAGCGAATCCCGGATTAACACGTAATAAGGTGATGCTGTGTGTATGGTGGGATTGGCAGGGCATCGTTCATTATGAGCTTTTACCGCCGGGCAAAACCATCGATTCGGATCTCTACTGCCAATAGCAGATGAGATTCAAACAAGAAATTAAGAAAAAACGGCCCGAATTGATCAACAGAAAGAGTGTGGTCTTTCACCATGATAACGCCAGACCGCACACATCTTTGGCCACTCAGCAAAAATTTTGAGAGCTTGGTTGGGAAGTGTTATTGCATCCACCATATAGCCCTGACCTTGCACCCTCATATTACCACCTGTTTCGATCTCTTCAGAATTCTTTAGCTAGTGTTAGATTAACATCAAGAGAGGACTGTCAAAACTACTTGTTGCATTTTTTTGATCAGAAGTCCCAAAATTTCTATAGCAACGGGATCATGTCACTACTTACAAGATGGCAACAAGTTATCGAACAAAATGGCACATATATATCATAATTAAATGAAATTAACTTGAAAAAAATATGTCTTGAATTTGTTTATAAAATACGAAGAAACTTTTTCCCCGACCTTATATTTACATAAATATGTACCAGAAGATTAAAATACATAAAACTGTATAAATTTCTATAAACATCCATCATTTATAGTCTGCCTGTGGCCAGGGACACTGCAAAGTGTTTGAAACGTCAGAAATATAAAAAAAAAACTGAAGAAAAAAATGGTTGAGTCTATTTTAATAAGACAACTAAGAACTAAATTTAATTTTCTTATGGGACAGATAATATTTTTTCACGATTATTCCCATAGTAAAAGTATTCATAATGATGAGAACAAAGACCTGAAAAAGGTTTTCCACCTTTCCGTGTAACCCTGGTCACTCTACCATCACGGTAAAACTAAGTCTTACCTGTAGGTAGTAGGTACAATTTTATTGGAATATCCTTCTAATAATAAAACCCCATTTGCACGACGTCGACGTCCTCAAATCAACATCTATAATGAGAAAACGTAATTTCATTTTAAGGAAGAAGGGAACGAATAGTAGATATTAATTATAGAGAAATTGGAAGAGAGTATTACGGCACTCATTCGAATATAATCCTTGAATCTCAGAATAAGAAATAAAGATAGACGCCGTTGCAGGAACACATCTGATCATAGTGAGGTATCCGTAGCCTACTGGCTTGGCTTGTTGGAGAATTGCAGTAGCTTGCAACCATCATTGTGAGTTTTGTCGCCAACGTAAAAAAAACATGCCGCCTCATTGTATTATGTACCTACTTTCCTAAACTTGTATTATTTAGGGTGAAAATATGTAATAATGGCGGATAATTTTTTTGTGCTCGATGTGATATAACGAGGTCAAACATTTACTTTCGTGATATTTCCAAAACTCCACAGAAGCCAATAGTAAAGTGTCCACTACTTTACTAGGGCATGATTTGGACTTGACTGTGACTTTGCTTAACTCTGACTACAACTTGTTTGACAATATTTATAAAAACTAGAAATAATCTCAATAATTGAAACTGCTGGCTTACCCTTGACACTCGATTTCACGAATTTGAAATCGTGATCAGGCCGCGCCTTAATTTGGGATTGGGATCGAAATCGTGCCATTTGGTACTCTTGAATTCTAAACTAGCGCACGATTGGAACCGATAACGGTGGAATTTTATGGAACTAAATAAAATCGACTCAACTCGATGCTGTCCTCTTTTTCATGATAGACGTGAAACGTCAAAATCCTCTCAAAAAGGAAAGAAGTAAAAATATACGTTTTTAAAACTGCCATAGTTTTGACACATTTGGCTCTTATGAACACACAGACCTACTACCTATAGATTTTCAATGAGCGTGGCTAGCTCAGTGCCTCTCGCTTCAACAAGGTGTGTTGCCACATTAAAATTATTTGCTTTAAGTTAGGGTAATTTACCTACTATGACGAGTAGTGAATCTCTTCAATGAGTAATTTTGGAAACTTTGGAAAATCTTGTGAGATGGAAGGATATCTGAAAAATACTTATGAACAAAAGAAATTAATATTCAGATCCAAATCCATCCGTTTAAAGGTAAGACAGCTTTAAACGGCTGTATCTTTCGTGCCGTAATATCGTCAGTTGAAACTTACACAGAATATGTAATGTTACGACGGATTAACTAAGAAATATAATTAAGTCAAAACTAAAGAGGGTACACATCCACACATACAACAAACGTTTTTGTTAAGGTATTATTGTATTTGCTCTGGTGTAAAAACCAAACGGTACGTAACGGTAATCGGTACAAGCGTCAAACTTGGCGGATTATAGTGCACACCCTAAAAACAACAAATAATAAATACTGGCCGCTTGCGAGTCGGTCACACATTTCTGTTTCCCACAAGTTAAGCAATGTCGGGCGCGGTTGATACTTGGATGGATGACAGCCTGGGCGTGATGTTGTGTATTTGCACTACTTTTTGTATTTTTTGACGGTACAGAACCCTCAGTGCACGAGCCCGACTCGCACTTGGCCAGTTTATTTATTTTCATGGATGGAATTATGGATAACATCCCAATTAATGAGATACTTAGATAAAACTCTTTATTATTTACAGTACTCATATCACACACGATAAATCAGACTTCAAAAAAAGATTATTTTGTTTTATTTGAACAAAATCACGCTGATGATGATTTATGATGATATATTTTCTTTGATTTAAGTACATTTAAGTGTGTTTATTAGACCCTGAGCAGCTGCAGTTGCTCAAAAATATAATTTTTCCCTTTCTGATATTGGATTCGGCATTGAAATGACTGGAACAAATTCTACTATGTTTTCCTGGCACCCAATTTTCACAACCAGTAGCACTGATCCATTTTATTCGTAAGCCAGGATCAGTTGGAAACCTGCAGAACGAATAATTTATGTTAATTGTGGTGGGTAATTTCATTTATAAACTGGCAACATTGATTGTTATTCTTCTCAGTTAATATTTTGATAAAACTCATAGAAAATACCACAAATCGACCAAAAAACGGACTAATTATGAATAAAATATTTACGCATTGATATCCTGAATTTATTTAGGTGATCATTACAAGCTCTATATGTTTACTTACGTGTGAAATGATATTTCATCGTTTTTTCTCTCACTGCGGTACTTGCAGCCCAAAATGATACAACCAACCATTGTAAATGTTTGTTTTACAATTATTTCTAAGACGAAACACGCATTTATCACATAAAATCACCAAAAAAATGCAATAAACAATATTCAGACCCGTTTTGTTTGTCGCAGAACCGTCAGATTTTGACATTTCTGATCCAAAAAACAGGCCACGCCGATAAGGACAAAAAAGTCTTGTTATGTCCTTTTTGTACTTGTGCTGAGCCATATCAATTTGTCTCTTTCACTTGCTTTCACTGAAATATATTGCCGGGCCCTGTATGAACACGTAACATGACGCATGATAGAGTGTTCTTCTCCTTCGGTCAAATAGAAAATATCATTTTTTTTTTATATTTGCAATATTATTATTAATGCCTCTTTAGTTTGTAATTCATAGATAGTGTTTTCTTCTTTTTAAACGATGAAAATACGCGAATGACTTCGTTGTCTGGTACGGGAAACGTGGTGGGTTCTTAAAAGAAGCTTCGTCTATCTTTTTTATTTTGTCTTTGTAATAAACCTGAGTCTGTCGACAATGATTCTTTATTGAGAGAGGTTATAACGAAAATGATTTGAATGACGTCCAGTATATCACAGAAAAAATAATAGATCCTATAAGTATAAGTAAGTAAGTATCTGATCCTATAAGTAAGTATCTGAATGGCTGGCCAATCAGATTTAGACAGACATAATCTGAATTTTTATTTATTTATTTCAGCCGTGGTCGTCCCGTTGCAGGGCTAAGCCTCCCTTCCTTTCTTCCTCTCTGTTCTGTACTATGGTGGACCAGTGTTTTGCGTGGGAGTCAAGCTAATCCCGCCATATTTTTCTTGGTTTTCTCTGTAATTAATCACGATTCGGAAGACGCAGTGTAGGTAGGTTTTCCACTATATGGGCTGACGCCATCGTGAGAGCCGCGGGCATCCAGTGGATAGATATGGCAGGCTGTCGTTCAGTGTGGAATTCTATGGGTAAGGCCTATGTTCAGTAGTGGAAGTCTGGCTGATGATGATGAAAATATTCAAAATTGCCCCAAAAATTACATTTACTTACATACAATTTTTAAGCATTAAGTATTTAAATTAAAGCTATTTTTTGTTATAAAAGTTTGAGTCGTTTTTTTTTAATCGGCCTTAAAATCTTATTTTCTTAATCGTAACATAAAAAAAGGTTTTCATTCACTTTATATAACTCACGATCGTACTATATCTTATATCTACGTTCATAACAATGACAGCAACAACCTTAACAGAAAATCACTCGTGTCTTTTACTCAGGAGGCGAACATGCTTAGAGATTTGGACTTGTCAGGCAACGCTCTGGAAGGGCCTGTGGGTCCTACCACTGTCCCGACACTGCAGTACTTGACCACTCTTCAACTGTCCGACAATACTTTCGCAAGCATACGGAGAGGAGCTCTATCTGGTAAGATAATTACATCACGCAAAAATTACTTAGAAGTATTAGAAGAGGGAAGATGTTTGGCCTCCTTTGACGACATGACTAATTAATGAAAACCATCATAGAAGGAAAGGTAGAAGGAAAAAGAGGACCGGGGAGACCAAGAAAACTATTCGTAGACCAAATAAAAGAGAAGGCAAATGCCATGTCGTGCAGGGAGGTGAAAACGCTGCCAGAAGACCGCCAAGCCTGGAAATTACTTCACCGACAAGAGCTACGCTCTTAAATGTAAATAAATTAATGAAAATTAGTTATTAATATTCATCTTAGATCTAAGACCTCTAAGGTCTTTTCCGTCTCAGTGGTCAATTTTATATTATTAATTGGCTTGCATTTGACTACCAACTTGCGTGATGTTAAGCGATGATGCGGTCTACGAAACTTCTAGGTTTCTCGGTCTTTTGCCAGCGTCTCCACCTCCCTGTTCACCATAATATTTGCCTTTTCTTTTATTTGTTCTAAGAATGCTTTCCTTGGTCTTCCTGGTCCTTTCCTTCCTTCCTTACCTTTTCTTCTACGATGTTTTTTTCGCAAGCATCTTTATTAATTATAATAATATACAAGCTAAACAACATCACATAATTATAGACTGTCCATTATTATTAGGTTTTCAGTAATTGGTCACGTCATACTGATATTATACTGAGTAAGCCTAACAAGATAGTTCAGCGGAAGCTGGGCGATAGAAGATTCTGCTACCGATTAAACTATGGCCCAACATTAAAATTGCAAAACACAACTGTTCGTAAACACTGTTTTAAACTATCACGGTTGTTCACTAAAGTTATATGATTATTTACGGGATATTTATCGTGGTAAGGTTGTGGAAGGAGCTCCCGATATTTCGGCGCAGTTACATGCACCATGTTCACGGGAAGACTGAAGAATGCGGGTGGTTGGTGAAAAAGGTCAAAGTTGGGTTCCCGTGAACATGGTGCATATAACTGCGCCGAAATATCGGGAGCTCCTTCCACAACCTTACCACGGTAAATATCCCGTAAATAATCATACAACTGTTCGTATGCTTTATCGAGTAACAATAATCGTAGAGGCATTTTTTGGTTACTTAGTTTTTTAGTATTTTGCCAACAAGGCAAACAGTAAGTTTTTTCATTGAAATATATTTAGGTTTAAGCCCTCAGTCATATATTTCAATAATCGGGATCTTATTTATGAATATAATTTACCAGAGAAAATCAACAAAATAAAACCTAACTACTAAACTAATCTTTTAAACCGCTACCAGTGGGAGTTGTTCCCAAAATGCTGGCCCCGTTACCACGTTGTATTATGCTCACCCTTTGAGGCCCTTTATCCTTTGGACAAATGGATATGTGTTGAAAAGTTTTTGGCTCCTGATCCTTATGAGCCCATGTTTTCGACACCAAAAGCCTCAAAAATGTACCCACTGTCCAGGTTAATATATTTGCGTCTTTTGAGGTCTTCTGCAGATTCAACTGCCGTGCCAGCCTAAATTAAGTAGTTATAAGGCCAATATAATACATGTTATTCTATTCCATTGAATCCATTATTCAATTCCGTGCAATATTTGCAGGTCTGGCGAACTTAACCCATCTCAACTTGCACAACAATCAGATAGACGTGCTTGAAGACTACGCTTTCAAACATCTCTCCAATTTGACACACTTGGACTTGTCGCACAACGAAATTGTCGCTGTATCAGGTAAGTGCCTGTCTTCATGAGTGATTTTAGGCCAGTAGGAACTAAGGAGGTATTCGTTTGGAGTGAGAGGATCTGTATTACTGTGTATGTTTCTATGCCTGTTACTATTTATTTTGAGACAGTATATAAGCTCTCTCTATCAGTAAAGTAACAATAAATAGTTGAACCATCTATTTATTCCTTTTCTCTTAGATAAAGGCCTGATGTTACTTTGATGGGGTCTAGGATGCATCACGCTTGCCTAAAATAAAACTGATTCACTCGCGACTTGAAGACACCCGAATTGTAACTATTGGGAACACCCATTCAGGCAGCGTTATCCTCAGTTTAGCAGTTTGCTTAAAAAATAGAAATCAAAGCGCTCCGTACGGGTTTTTGGAATATCAACTATGAAACGCTGTCGATTTTCGTGCCCATTCTGACCACAAAATAGGCAGGACCATGCAGATTCGATTCACACTATCCAAAATATATATGTTAATAAACCGATAGACTAGTAAATCTGGGCCGATGTTCAAGGCTAAGAAGTTTAGTTGGAACTAGAAATTCGATGCTGATGAACTTCTTAGCACGTTTCTCTATGGACTCCAATGACCCAGGTTGGCTGATTCATCCCAAACATGCGTACTCTATGCACTACCGAACTTGTGGTTCCAGCTTTTATATATTAATGTCTACTTATATAATGGGTACTAAATTGCGATAAAATAAATACAAGACCTACGGAGGACGTTTATTGGCATATTCTAGTCAACACAATCCACTATCATGCCTTCCGCAAACAACGGTTTATTTACTCCGTTCATTTCACCGATACTGTTAAATATCTCAGACAAATATAGAAAAAAAAAAGATATTCTTTATTCTCGTCCTCTCGTAGAGCTGCCTCAATTTTTTTCCGGAAATTAAAATGTCACAGAATAGACATTATCCTGAGAGTACACATCTAATCATGGCAAGGAAATATTCAAAAAGATTGTATTTTTTGTGTCGTACCAGACATATTTTATTTTTTATTATATTTTCTGATCCTAAATGCGCCCCAAGGTTTTACCCGCTTGGAAATTCCCTTAAGAACCGTACAATTTTCCATGATAAAAATTATCCTATGTATGTCACATTTTTGAAAATTTTAAACTTTTTTAGGCGCGTTGAGCACTGTTTAACCGACTTCCAAAAAGGAGGTTATCAATTCGACTGTTGTTTTTTTTATGTTTGTTACCTCAAAACTTTTGACTGAGTGAACCGATTTTGATGATTCTTTTTTTTTAATGCTGGTGCTTCCTGTTTCGTTCCATTTCAATTTGGTCCAGTTCTGATAAAGTCAGTTTTTAGGATTCCGTACCCAAAGGGTAAAACGGGACCCTATTACTAAGGCTCCACTGTCCGTTCGTCCGTCCGTCTGTCACCAGGCTGTATCTCATGAACCGTGACAGTTAGACAGTTGAAATTTTCACAGATGATGTATTTCCGTTGCCGCTATAACAACAAATACTAAAAAATATAATAAAGTAAATATGTTTTTTTTTTGCTTGATATTGATAATGGCTACAGGTAGACCCTTGAAATATTCACAGAATATTTAGTTGTATATTCACTTTAAAAACAAATTATTAAATTAAAATAAAATTACTATTTCCCATACAAAAAACGTGATTTTTTTGGCCGTTTTTATAGAAAATGGTACGGAACCCTTCATGTGCGAGTCCGACTCGCACTTGGCCAGTTTTTTATATTGATAATTATTGGGTGAACACAAATCATGGAACTCGCGTCATGGTCACGCTGTACCATGTATTATTTAAAACAACGCCATCCCTTGTAGAATAAGGTGAATTAACTACTTAATTTTTCACTTCTGACGTGCAGTTCTATGACTGATGTGTTTCTTTTACGGATTTTATCACGTGTAATTTTTAATCTTTATTATAATATAATTTATTATTTTTATTCATCACATTTCAAATACTTTGCAGTATCCGCGGTCTCCTCAGACCAGACAAAGAAGAGATATATGCTTTAGTACAATTATCGTTCAAGTACAAATGTCTCTGTTTTATTTAAAAAAAAAACACTATACCGCTAAACTGCACTGCGAGTACGGCTAACTTACTCATTTTTTATGCACACTAAGAAACTTGTAGCGACACCAACGAACTAACTAATGCAAAAAAAAAACTAAGGTCGTCCGCAGAGAGATTTAGACCATAATGGCGTCAAGCCTGATTCGTTCACACCCGCCACACCTTGCCATTTCCCTTGTTTGCCTGATCCAATGTGGTCACAGATTTAGATTTAAAACATTTAAATTAAACACATAATGCAAATGTTTATTTCGTGAAAACGTAAGAAATCATTATCGTATCATTGTTCTGTTGCTACGTGAAAGAAAAACAAATAAACCAACAAACAAACACACATTCGCATTTATAATATTTGCATGTATACAATGATAACATGAATCGTATCTCGCCGTTTTTCCAAGAAATACCCGTATTTCCGAATTTCAGCAAATAATACTAATCTCCGTTTCCTTTGAGTGGGTAAAATGTCTTTCACAAAATAAAACAAAAACACATAATTTCTAAAAACTTATCGATGTTTCACAGGAGCATCTCTAGCGCAGCTGACAAGTCTAGTCCACCTGGATCTCTCGCACAACTTCCTTCGCTCTCTGTCGGCTGACCCGCTTAAATCTCTTCATCTGCTGACATCATTGTTCCTGCACGATAACGATATATCGATGATCGATGACGGAGCTCTATCGATACACAAGGACCTGCAGAGGTTTACTATTGAAGGTGAGGATTTATTAAAAGTAAAACAATGAGCTTCTAACAATCTTTTACATTTTTTGACAGACAAAACAATGTAAACTGGATTTATTGCGTTCTGATTCTATCAAATAGAAAAATATACTTATCGAAAATTCAATTTCTGTAGTAAAAAGATCTGTATTTTGATTGAATATAACGTCTTCAAATTTTGGTAAAACACAGTAGTTTTTCGTAAAACTTTCGGAGGGAATGTTTGATAGATAATATATTGTTAAATTACTGATATAAAAGTAAATGTTTTGGTAAACAATTTTAATAATATGGTTTACTTGTTTTATATTCATTATGACAATTACGGCTTTTTTTTCCTGTTAGGCCTAAAATCCAGATGCTTAAATTGAACGACTGCGTTTTGTAATACGGATGTAGTAGCTCAATTAGTTTCAACCAAGAAACTTAGAAATAAGCTAGAATATGCGCGAAAAATTGAACTCCAGTCAGACGTTTGGGAAGCATTCTTTCTCATTCTTCTAGAAAATCATAATAAATATATTTTTAATGCCATAATTATGTGACATACTCGTACAAGCTAACGGGCCGCCTAATTGTAAGTAATTGCCGTCGCCTAGGATACCTGTAACACCAGAGGCATCACAGATACGTTGCCGACTCTTAAATTATCGATTAACAGCCTTTCCTTTTGAAGAACCCCATGTTATAGTTACTCGGAAATGCCGCGGGAGAGAGTTTATTCCACAAATTGCAGGAAAAAAATCGTTGACGTTGTTATTAACGTAATCAACCATACTTATCCATGCTTGCCAGAAAATGATTACCAGAGTGCTTCCAGGTTTGCTATTCAATTTGGAATGTTTTCTCTTCGAAATTATTGTATTTGCCGAAATATCGGGAGCTCCTTTCATAACCTTACCACGGTAAATATCCCGTAAATAATCATATAACTTTTGTATGATATGCTGATCTTTAACTAATCTTTAATTGAAATTATGGCTCGTTACGGGACTTGGCCAGGCGGTTGGATGCATCGGGTGTCCAGAATGCTGGCTTTTATTTTGCACAGAAATTGAGCATTGTCATTCAACGTGGCAGCATTTTGGGGACCTTTCCCTCTACTAATGGTCTTTTAGTTTAAGTTTTAGTTTTTAGTAAGTTTTCGTAAATTTTCTGTTTTATAAGTTGTGCATAATAAATATTTTTTGTTCGTTACGGCAGTAGATTTTTTACGCAATCTTATTAGGTATTAACCTTGGTATCAATAAATAAGTTTTATATGGTGGAAAACAAGCAGGCGGGCTGCCTGATTAGAAGCAGTCACCGTCGCCTATGAATACTTTTATCACCAGAAATTTATGTAATACAACGGACAAATGGGGGTAGCCTGGTTATTGTTAGTTGTAGAACAACAACCCTTAGACCATATATGTCTCCAGAATGCCCAAAAATTGCACGAACTGCCGTCGCAGTTAGGATTATTGGAGTTAGGATTGCTTGTCAATATTTAGGTTGAAATAATTGTCTTTTTATAAATAAGTTGAATCTGTTCACGACGATAGTCTTGCCAACGAGGATCTACAAAGGGCGACTGAAGGTAATGATTGGCGCGTGACACGCAGTTTCTTAATACACAGGGCCGTGTAGAACAGAGAGCATATTATTATGTCAACTGATGCCGCGGGATAAGATAACTATTTATTAAAAGACCACACAAACATGGAAAACATACATTACAATGAAAATATTATCTAGGTATTTTAATAGGCAGCCTTATCGCTTAAAGCGATCTCTTCCAGGCAACCATGCACGGAAAGGAATAACAGCAATAAAAATTGGCCTTAACTAAATCGGGAACTATAACGGGATCAATTCGAGCGGGACCACTTAACGTAAGAGCCATTATTAAAAAAAAATACAAAAAAATAAATATAAACATGGGCCAAGTGCGATTCGGACTTGCGCACTGAAAGTTCAGTTCCCAATAAAATGTTTTCTTTCATTCATTTGGGGTTACTTTCTAAGTAGCCAGTACTTAGAAGTGAACTAATACATTGATACATATTGTAAAAAATTGTTGGCTGTTTTGTAATTCAGTATATCACACTGAAATATTTGTCGATACCCAACCTTGTCTGGTGTGACGGCATCTTTGTTCCCTTCTATACGTTATTGCGATGACTCAACTATTCCGTCTATTGTGAACGCTTCTTTATGGTGTTTTTTGTACGAAATAATCTTGGCTTCTAACAATTTTGTTGGTGTTTGTAATATATCGACGTGGTGTTGTAAGGACGCGAAATGAGATTTGATGTGACGTTATATCAGAGTTGTTCTTGTTACTAATAGAATAAGAATAAGTCATAGTTTCTGTCTTATCATCTTGCCCATGTCCGTGTGTTGTTGCCTGGAAGAGATAAGAATAAGTGATAAGGCCACCAATAAAAAGCCTAGTCCATAGTACTACTTATTATTTGCCAGTTATTCAACTGCCAAGCAGTAGTGTGCAAACACTACTGTGTTCCGGATTAAAGGGCAATGTTTCCAGCGAAATTACAGGGCACACAGAGATTTGACATCTTATACCTCGGGGTGACGAGCGCAGGCAATTGCCATCCAGGGTTTTGAACTGTTGAAGTTCAAAATTCTCAGTGGCGTTGTCGTCTCTCGCCTCGTCACTCAGTATCATTTAAAAAAAAACTACTTATTATACTTATTAGCTTCTGACAGCAGTTTCGCTCGTGTTGTAAAGTGATGTACACATCAATCTCATCACGTTCCTTAGCAGTTCCGTAATATTTCAAACAAACCCTCCCGCTCCTTCTTTTTCCATTTTCATTCTTGTCTTATCAACCTCTATTCCGTTCCTTTTTCTACCCCATACTTATTCCACTGCCACTGCGCTACCGTCCCACTTTTGGAATTTTCTCCTATGGAATTCCCATGTTAGATCTTTGTAACCGACTTCAAATAAGAAAAAGTGTACTAAGCTGAAAAAGGGCCAAAGTACCAAATAATTATGGACAATTTTTACTATAGGAACAAACCTGATATCATAAAAAAAAAGTTATTCCACACATTTTGTCGAGCGTGAATGGTTGTTTTCTATGGAACACACTTTCCGCGTAACCCAGTGTAAGGACTGACCCAATATAACTCATCAGTGCAAGCCCAGTTGCACTTTAGGGTTATGCGACGGAGTCGGTAATGAACAATGCCATGTAGTTAGTAGAGATTCCGAAAGATGGGGCTAATTTTTATTGTATGACTAGAAGTCTGGGACTGAAGTATAACAATAGGCAGATGTTTATATCCACATCAAGGATTGAAATTGAATAAACTTTATTTTCTCAGATAATCCATTGAACTGCGACTGTCTCATGGCCAGTTTCGCCAGGTGGCTTCGTGAAGCTGTAAAACTACCTCAAACTGATCAATCAGCTGCAGTCTGCGCTACGCCACCTCACCTCGAAGGCGCGCTTATATCCCGACTCTCGAAAAATAAACTTTGCGACGACACCGAACATTTAGAAACGATCGATGTAAATCCTAAAGCTAATACTATCATAACTGATGTGAATGATAGAATTACTGATGATGGAGACGATAGTATGTATGAAGAAAAGCAAGATGGGCTCGACGATGAACTGTATGATGAGGAGTTAGATGTGCCAACGGAAGACGATTTGCCCATATCCAAGTCAAAGGTAAGAACAAACGAATATTAAACTAAAAAACAATAAAATTATTGGATAGGAATATCAATATAATGATCTGATTTTGTGAAGTTCTATCACAATGCGATAGATCTCTAACGCACCTTTTAAAATTTCTACGTAATTTACCTACTAATAAGAATCAGATACTTATCAATGCTCTAACAAAGTACGGATGCAAATAGATTGTCACGATCATGGTATCCCGCTCCTGTCCAATACATGCACAATGAATCCACTGAATCTACTTTGTTTTTTAGGTGCTTATCAGAGTGGGTATGTTGGTGGCAATCCACCAACATACTCACTCTGCATAAGTTAATAGGCATCTTGGCTTTTAAATAAAACATAAAATAGTTAAGTTTTCAGAAATGTATGAGTAATTAGCATATTTATAAAACAATTCATAATTATTCACATTTTAACCTTATTTAATTTGAAATGTAACTATTTATCAAACAACACACAAATCACAATTGATTGAATTTTATTATACACCTAATATTTTTGCAGATTTAAAATCTTATAAAATTCATGATGTAAATGAGACGAAATTAAATGAGACAATCATTTCGAGCAAACGCAAAATACAAAACATACTATCAAATTATTTATATAGAAATTCATAGTTACATTTCAAATAAAATAAGGTTAAAATGTGAATAATTATGAATTGTTTTATAAATATGCTAATTACTCATACATTTCTGAAAACTTAATAAAACCAGTTTATGATTTATTTAAAAGCCAAGGTGCCTATTAACTTATGTAGAACATAACAAAACTTTTGTAAAAGTATTATAACTTCTCTGATTTTTGCTCTACGACCGTCGACGACCTTAAAAGCTTTAGTTTTGCTTCGTCACTCATTTTAAGTAACCGAGAATCATAATGTACTTTGCCCAACTAATCACCTGGTTACTAGGCAGGAATCTTTTGGGAATTATCTATGTTCTATAAAACTAACCTTGTTACCCAGGTCCGTCTCAACGATGTTTGTTATGACGATGAAGAGGTCTACCTATCCTGGTCAGTTGATCCTCCATCAACTCATCGGTACAGGTGTTCAGGAGTCACTGCATCCAGGGCCCAAGGTCTTCCAAAGCATGCAGCTTGTCATAGAGCTGCTCCAGGGAATGTCATATTGAGAGGATTTAAGATAGATCCTTTGGATCAATATACGTGAGTAAATCAAGTAGCTAAAGTAGTTAAATAAAAAAAACTAAATTTATTATCGAAACATAACATCATAAAAAATAAAATAGTTAACGCCCTGATACACGAAAGATTTACTATAGATGTAGCAGTGACTGGAAGGAACAAATAAACTGGAGATAGTGCTGAATGGAGTGCATTAGGAGAGGCCTATGTCCAGAAGTGAGTTGATTAAGACATTGATAATACAATGTAGCTAGATACCTACGTGTCTCAAGAGCAATCTATAAGAAAGCGCACCACCCATTGACCAAATGGCTTGCTCTAATGTTTGAGTTTTTAGTTCGATTATAGCTCAGTGAATGTGAAATATGGCAGAATATTGCATACATAATATCACTGTAAGGGGTTAGGCGATAAGGTGTTCATGCGTTGAACTATCAAAACATATATAACAGTCCATGCTTAATCATTACCCGTTTCATTAAGGAACAACATAATAAACCATCTTATGAGGTTTCACAAAAATATTCAATAACACCTCTATCTACACTAATATTATAAAGAGGAAAGATTTGTACCTATTTTTGTATGTTTGTATGTTTGTAACGAAATAACTCAAAAACTACTGAACCGATTATAAAAATTCTTTCACTGTTGGGAAGCTACACTATCCCCGGGTGACATAGGCTATAATATATTTTGTAGCGAGGCCGAAGGCCGAGCTTACACCCGTGCAAAGCCGGGGCGGGCGGCTAGTGTCTGTTAAAAAAACAATATATAATTGATTTATTCGATTTTTTCTACCATGTGAGGTAAGTACTTGTTAGTCGTGAAACCGCTTACCTTCTGTTATTCCTCCAAAATCAAATCTCTGGCTATGGCAGACCACGATCTAAAAATGCCCCTGAAGTGACTACTTATTATCAAGTGGACCATCGATTAATGTTGGACACATATTAAAATAAAGTTTCTTGAGTGAATAATGATAAAATTAATGACGTGTTTTCTACACTATGGTACATTCTAAGTATAAAAATAACCTTCCCCAAAACTCGCTCCTAAAGTTCTTAAACCTCGTACTTGAAAATATAGCACACAATAAACGTCAAACTTGGTAACGAATAGCTAAAATGACAATATAATAGATATTAATTTCAAAGAAATTAGTAATCTATTCGAAGCGGCTGGAGAGGAAATGAAATAATTTTGATTCCTTTAGGGATTTGTGGAGCAAGAAATTATACTCAGAAAATGTTAAATTTATAATTTTCTTATTGGTATTGAAATTTTGTAAACTGTCTATCAGGATTTCTGGAAAGACTTTGGTACTCTTTCAAAGTACAAATAATTATTATGAGCGAATTAGTTTTAAAACTGGTCCTACTAAGTGACAGAACGAAATGTTGGCGCGTTTGAATCTCAAGCCGCAGGGTGTGGGTTCCAATCCCAACAATGAGCTTGAGATGCTGGTGAAGATAAACATTGTGAGGAAACTGGAACCATGGTGGTAGTACGTTCTAGTACCCGGCTGGCTAGCTACACTCAAGTCGAAAATCTGTCGCCAAGCTCCTAATGGTGTATTCTAGCAGCCTCACTTTAAAGTCAGTGAGAGTTCTATGCCTAAAGTTTCTTGGCTAGGTATAGTAGTAGGTATGTTTACGAAAGGTGAGCTATGGTCAAACGCTTAGCTTGTCAACCATACAAAAAAGACTTTTCTTTCAAACGTAAAATGTCTCAAATAATTTTATGAATGGTCTTAATTCTCGAGCAGTGTTAAGATCAGATAAGTCAATAATTTTTTATTAAATACCACACAAACAAGAAAAAAATACATCACAATGAAAATATTATCTAGTCTTTCAACAGGCAGCCTTATTGCTTAAAGCGATATCTTCCAGGCAAGCATGATTAATTTGTTTTCACAAACGCAACTAAAAGTGTTATTTAGTTGAAAATGATTATCCCACTGTAAGCATACATCTTTAACGTCAGGTTTTTTTCGAATGCGCTCATCTATAAAACGTCATTAAGGGTTGATTAGAAAATTGCAGATGGTTGAATGACAAATAACTGAGTCTTCTTCATCAGGTTCTGCATAGCCCTAGAAGAAATGGACAAGGATGACAACCCTATTGCTTTGGTTCTTGGGTGCAGTAACCCTCAAACAGTGCGCAAAAGAGCTACCATCATGACAGCTGTGCCTGTAGTCGTTACAAGGGCACCTGAGGTGGTGAGGACTGATAACTTAAGGTAAGGAAATTTTGGATTCCATTTATAGCTCAGAAAAACGATCTAAATGTAACTCTGTAACTTTACAAAACTGAGGCAATGATAGTTTAGTTAGCGTAATCGCACCTACGTCCATTTACACTACCTTGAGATTCCAGTAAAGAAAACATCAGTTATTATGAATAGTAATAAAATTGCATGATGTTAAGGACATTGCAGTCCGTCATATCACAATCTGTCGCAAAAAACCCAGCTCGAGTATTTCGGAACGTAACGGCAGTTTTATTTGAAAGCTTAAATTTAAACCAGGCTAAGCGTGTTTGGCGACTTTTATTTGATAGAAGTTATATTTTTCAGGGTCTCCGAAGTCAGATCAAACGTGACAACGGATGGACTTCTCACCGTCCTTATTTCAATAATGGGCCTTCCTAAGAGGCCACAATACGGTCTACCAAGGGCCCAACGACTCTCCAACGATATCCGGTACCCAGCTGTACCAAACTGCTATGTTGTGTTAGCTGTTATTTCAAGAGGATCCCTAATGGCACAGAAAGATACTCCGTGCCAATCAACTTTAGAAATATCAATGGAAGGTTTCATTCTAGGTCCTTACGAAGTCTGCGCCACCTTGTCAAAATTTAAAACAGAAGACATGCGTCCAATTTGCGTCGTACCACAACTATTAGAATCGGGCTCCTTAGCAATGAGAGCAGGGTTCAAAAATCTGAATACGGCTCTGATAGGCGTGGCTCTGGGTTTCATGGTCATAATTATTGGCTTGGTGTGGTTTGTAAGAAAGATGTTAAAGAAACCAGCTGAGTTTGAACCACACAGATGTTTTAGGCAGGAGACTGTTCAAGAAGAACCTCCAAGAGCTAATTATGTAATGTTGACTGCTACTTCGAAAGTATAATTTTGAGTCATTGAATTTTACTAGTCGTTTGAATATTGTTGAGAGTGGCAGATTAATTTAAGAATTTGTTTAACAATTTTTGTTTTGTACCATTGTAAAGCTGTGTTGCTGCCTACAAGCGGCTGAGGAAAAATAAAAAAAATCGGTTTACGAAGGGTTTAAATGTAACTTGCTGAGGCGCGGAAGTGAACTTACGCGCTGCGTCACGCCTCCACACAATGGTTTGTCTCTATACAAGAGGTTGAACATAATGAATGTGGTAAATGGTTGGCATATAATTATAAGATACCGTCAAAATAATCCCAGAACGAGAATGGACCAAATTTAAGAGATGTTCCCAATTTTTCATGTTTAATTTTTAACCTATCTCAAAAAGCGCAAAAAAGTTGTGCCATGTGGCTTTGGAAAAATGTGGCATATGATAAAGATTCTTTAAAATACCAGATCGAAAATGGGTCAAAACCATGAGATATTTGTATATTTGCTTTCTATAAAAATGAAAAACAGTTTCATTTGATTTACTCCTAAAATATATCTTCAATCACAAAGACAGTCCGTTTCCTTATAAAATAGGAGTCAAATCGTGTATTTATCGTACTTTTGTAAAATAACGATTTGATTTTTTGCAGTAGCATATACAACTTCATGAATAGGGACGAACCACTGTGCTCCGCTCCGCCGCGCTTCGTCTGTTCTAAACTCTAGTTGTGCTTATGTGATGTTTTAAATTTTGAACCTAGCGTTAATTGAATAGAGTTGAATTCTCCACAGCCACTTGTACGCCGCACTGACGTCGCTTCGATCTTCCAGTTGGGGTTGAGGATTGAGGAGCCTTGACGATAGGGAGAGATCTATAAATATGTTTAGCTTTTCTGATATGGGTGCTAATTGAATTAGATAGTTTCAAAAACTTTTCGTCCGTTGCTTTTTGTGTAGATACGGAAAATTATGGATAACATGATATTTGTCTAGTTTTTGGTTTCCGAAGAGAATATTATGATTTGTTATGCATATTTTTTCACAAAATAGAGAAAAACAGACAAGCGGTCCACGTGATGGTTAGCGGTAATTACCGCCTATGGACACCTGAAACATTAGCAGCGTGTTCGATGTTTGAAGATACCCTTTTTAAAATGCTCCATGTGGAAGTTTGACGCGAAGAACATTGATTAAATTGCAGTCAAAGCAAATTTTCATACGATGTTTTTGTTAAAACTATGTATTATCACGGAAATGTTAGTGTTTTTACATATTTAATCAAATAAAAACTGTACACAAGAGATTTGATAACGATTTATTTTAATTTATTTAAATACTGTGAGACAGTAAGATGTTTTTCTACGAAATAATGTTTACAAACCTCTTGTCATGATAAGATAATTTTAATATTACTTGTAGAGTACATCAAATTAATTATTTCTAAGTAATCTTTAAGTATTATGTAAAGAACGTAATTGTACTAATAATAATGTAAGTAACTCACGATAATGAACATTACTTAGTTACAATGACTAAAAGTGGTGGCGATCTCAGATCAGATAAACAAGGGAAATGTGCTTTAGTACAAATCATACATATAGTTAATCACTGTTTTAAACTATTATGGTTGTTCACTACAGTTATATAATTATTTACGGGATATTTACCGTGGTAAGGTTGTGGAAAGAGCTCCCGATATTTCGGCGCAGTTACATGCACCATGTTCACAGGAAGACTGAAGAATGCAGGTTGTTGGTCGAACAGTTCAAAGTTAGGTGCAGACTAAACTATCTATCCCCTCTTTCTCCTTCCACAACCTTACCACGGTAAATATCCCGTAAATAATCATATAACTGTTATATCGTTAATGTTCAAATGTGTCATTTTTTTTTACTATATCGCTAAACCTCTTAACGCAAAAACACAACGGCTCACTTGCTCATTTTTTACGCAAATTAAGAAAATTGTAGCGAAACCGATGAACTAACTTAAGCCGGGTCCGGTGCGGCATGTTTTCGTGTTAGCTAACACACTAACTGTTAGCTAACACCAAAGCTACACCCACTTTCCATGTCAGTAACATGTTAGTGTGTTAGCTAACACGAAAACATGCCGCATCGGACCCGGCTTTATAGTCTACAAGCAAAACAAGACTGGCAAGGTCGTTTTCTGGTTGAGTTCGACTAAAGCATCAAGTCTAATTTAGGCCAGATGCGTTCGCACTTACCTCACCACCTTAACATATTTCCCTTGTTTCACTAATCAGGGGCCTTACTGCTAACTCTAAAGTGGGCTCGAAACTGCGCTTTAATTGCGCAGTGCGGAAAATCATGCAACTTTTCGCTTCACCTAAACAGAATCGCTTAAAACAGGTAGATGTTAGGCCTCTGAGGTGTCGATCCAAATCCTAAGCGCTGAAGAGCCACCTTAAAAAGTGTTTCGAATATTTATTAGTCTAAAAACGACTGATTTAGTAGTTTAGAATAATTGTGCTTTTACTAAAACAAAATCGTGTCTTCCGTGAAGGCACGTTTTTGAAATTGTATTAATATCTAATAATAATATTAACACGAGGCTGCGTTTATTGTATTTAACAATGTTGGTAAATTTTGAAGTCAGAATTTGTAGTTTTACTAATGTAAATAAGTTAAATTTATTTACACGTGGATTTTAATTATTAATCATATATGGAATAACAAATCTCCAATCAATTGTTAATTTTATAACAATCAATTAATTAATATAATCAGTATTTGAATAAATTATGGAGGCAAAACTGAAAAAATAACTATTTCATTTCATTATTTAAAGTAGGTTCAAGTTGCTAGCATCCTTAACGAGTTATTGTCTCAAACGAAAATATCTAAAACCGATATCATTCAAATCGGCATTAAAATTAATCTCATTGATTAATTACATTTCTATCAATAATTTCACTTGAACTGTCATCAATTATCAGTGTTTCTTTTTTTTATTATATTCTTAAATTATTTGTAACAAAAGAATAGTGACAACTTTATATCTATCAAAACTTTAGTTTAGAAAATGATATCAGACAGCTTTCATTCATTTGCGAGGTTTTAGTTTCCCGGTTAATGTTGGGTCAAAAGTCCGTAAGATCATGTTTTGCCCATACATTGTTTGTACCCTAAACAGTTATTACTTTAGTTTGATAAGTTTATTCTATAACACGCGTCGCCCGGTAATCAAGCTTTATAATTTGCTTTGTAATTAAAGTTAACACATTAAGGTCTGCTCACATTAGGCGGGTAAAAGCACGCGAGCGACTGCGTTTTGTCAACCACCATCCTGAATTGGTAAACTTCAGACATAGGGTCTCAAGAGCATTCTTCTTATAATCATATAATGTAGGCTTTTTCCCACTCTCTCTGCTGTATCTTTATACAGCAAACGAGAGAAAAATAAAGTTGTGAATAGGTTGTCGTAGCCCCAAGAATGGCCCAAATTGCTTCAACCCCACACATGCATTATTAAGTGATGAGAAATTGGACTTAAGCTGAAGAAAGAAGAGTACTTGACATATTTGATATGCATTTAATCATAGAGCTAAAAATATAACGAGAGAGCAATCCGTAAATCCCAATATGTTTAGTATGTAAAAATATGCGCCATCTTTCAAAATCTCGATAATAACGTCGCTTCGTGTCAATTTGTGTTTGTTCTCAAAAAATACTCGACGCATAACGACCGCGCACCAACGAAGTCGGCAAGCGACAGGCGCACTAGCACTGGCGCCTAGTTTACTTCTTAAAACCACTAAATTCGTAACATTGAAAAACTTTATTTGGCCTGTCCTTACTATAAGTCAATACATCTAATGTACAGTTTTATGTAATGACAAGTAATCATGGGATAAATGTCGTCGCGCTTTAACCACTTAATGTGAATAAGCCTTTATGCGACAGGCGTTGTATAAATGTTCGAGGGACTTCGGTTCTGCTTTAATTAGTTTATATTGTTGTAAATAATTAATTTATGACGAGAGTATTTGTATTTTTCAATAAAATAAATTAACATTTTTATTTTGCCATTTTATTTTACCTGCCCACAGTTTCATCAGCATAGAAAACTCCAGAAACAAAAAAACATCCATGATCCATTAACAAACTCCAATCAATAAACACTTCGATCACATGCTTTATTGTTGCTTCAATAAATAAAAAGTTTGGCAAACTGGCAGGTTTTCCGCCTGATGGTAAGCGGTTATCGTCGCTTAGACACCTGCAATACTAGCGGTATTATCGATTCTTTGCCAGCCTGGAGAGATGTTTGTAGAAACGATCCGTGTTGAAGCCAGTTGGTGTCCTTCGGGGGAAGAACATTCCACGCTTCGAACGAAAGACAAAAAAACACACCATAATCTTGCATAATAGTAATGCTATATTTATTTTTACGATTGTTCATCATTTTTGCAGTACACACTGATGTATGTCACTACATAAGATACTTTTTGTCTCGGAATATTGAGGGATCCCGTGGGATTAGACACTTGATTGCAGCTAGTTTAGTAGAGAAGTAGAGAGTGAGGGTTCTTCCTCTTACAACAGGATTTTTTCCCTGTTGTCTCCCACTACAATCTACGGGGGGGATAAGTGAACGTTAATCTGGACACACGGCAAGATATGGTGACGGGAGCATACGGCAGTTAGCACACACATCAGAGAGGGGTGTTGCCATAATCCTCACGCTTGGCAGGCGGCTTGGGGATCGCAGTACGTTCACCGTGTACTATTAGGACGCTGCTGCCCATCCTCCGGTGGTTCTGGTCGCAGTTTTAGGACATACCCGGGCAATTAGCACAGTTGCCTAGAAAAAAAACCGATTCACTCACAACTTTATTTAATTTGTACAGCTTAGATGTTCATCCTCATCATTATTATCAACCTATCGTTTTCCCACTGCTGGGACACAGGCCTTATCCCAGAGAGAGAGGATGGGCCCTTGTCCACCATGCTTATGCATGCATGATGTACACCACCGGTTTCCTGATGTTTTCCTTCACCGTTTTTGAGCGATGACATCGAAACTGCACATAATTTATTTAAGGTGTGGTTTCCCACTTTTAAGTAACGCTTATTACCATAGATGACCATTATTGCTCCATTAATCATCATCATCATCAGCCAGAAGACGTCCACTGCTGAACATAGGCCCCTTGAACACACTGCACAACCACCTGCCATCTGCATCCACTGGATGCCCGCGACTCTCACGATGTGGTCGGTCCATCTAGTGGAAGGCCTGCCTACGCTGCTACTCCCATATTTAAGGTTTTTATCAAACTTTTTGAAAAGTATATCTGTAAACTAAAATGTACCTTTGCGGTTCCCTCTATAATTATGAAATTAGTATTTTAAGTTATCGTAGACATCATTATAAAAAATAGGTATTTGAATGAATAAAAAAAGAAGGAGAAAAGCGCAAACCAGTATTACTTTATTATTATTTTCTATCGAGCGAAATATCCTTTATTGTGTTTCGGTCTTTGCAGTTTCCTATATAAAACATTCAATTTGGATATGTCATTTTTATAATTTTGCTAACCATGAAAGTAAACAAACTTTAACTAGCTAGATTGACTGGGTACTGTCGAATTGTAAAGCGCACACCATCGCTTTCGTATCAGCTTAGACTTTTTGTAAGTACATCTCCAAAAGGTTAAATTGTGTGATCGAAATAGAGGACACCTGAAACATTGATTCTTAAGATATAGTGAAGAAAGGCAGAACAGTCTAAATAACATAACAAGACAAAGCGTTTCATATTCGGCAATGAAACCGAAACCAGACCAGTGACATCGTGATTCACTCAAACAGAAGTATTGAAGAGGGAATGACGCAGTCTGATGCCGCACACGTAATAAAATGTCAAGGATTCCAGTGTTGGAGTGTGTAGGAGGCTACGTTATGTTTTTTAAGGTATTGTGTTTTTTTTTCGCGGTTTCACCCGCGTTGACCATCCATCAGTAACAGTAAATTTTTCGGGACATGAAGTATTAAGAGTCATTCTCTGGCCTTTAAGCTATATCTGTGCAAAAAACACGTCAATCACACTGATACTTCGTGAAAGAAGATCTAAAAACACAATTTCGCATTTATAATATTAGTATACAAATATGAAACGCTTTCAAAAATGAAGACTGATGATAGTGCTGGTGGTACTAACACGATATCACAAAACATAGTTGTTTTATTGTCATTTTACAATTATTTTTTAAAATTTATGCAATAATAGCTTTGAGAAGTTGTTACGAATAAAATAAAAATATTTTAGTCCTTAAAATTCTCAATGTACTGCAAATAAAATATTCAGCTGACGCTAATAATCAACGAATGACCTCCGTACGCATATACAGTCAGCGCGCTTTTGTACTTACGCCGTGCTTTGACCCCTAGTTTTGTACGCGTTACATTGCTGGTTTGAAAAATAATAAATCACTAAACAAACAAGTTGAAAAATAGTTTTTGGTATTCAATTGTGCTTAGATTGTATGACAATAGCGTTTCGGCTTCAGGAGCATTTTTCTTACACCTGTTTTGATAGCCATGATGCGTTTGTCCACAAACGATTGGCATGGCATGGCGTGTGTTATACCTGAGCTTTAGCAAAGACGCGGATGAGGATGGAGCATGCTTTTTACCTAAAAGAAACCAGTTAACTTTTGATACCCATAAATTGTACTTTTCAGGGATCATAGACTAAGGCACAAAAGTTACACATCCTTGTCGTGCGTGTGGTATCCGTGAATGACGTCACAGACGATTCCAACAGAAGACCAGCGCTGGTTATTCACAGTCAGCAATATGTCGAGTTGGATCCGGTTTGGTAAAACAATATTCGAAAAGTACGCATGGTGCTTTATTTGCATTTATCTGGGAGTCTAATAAAAGAAAGAAACAAGCGGAATCAATTTGCACAGGTTAAATAAAATGTGGAGCATGGAATACCTACGCTATCTTAATGAGTGTTCCTGGATAGTTAAAATCTGAGTGTCTTCAAGTCGTGAGTGAATCGGTTCCTTCTGGGCGAGGTAATGCGATAATCCCCGAAAGTTAGCTGATAGCAATGATTGTTAGAAGTAGAGGGTTTGAAATTTCTGTTCTCAGTTTCTGTTTTACGCAGGTAGTTGAAGAACAGTTTTCATTCACCCTGCTCAAAATAGCCGTGAGCTCTCCTACCACACTAGTTTTATATTTGCATTCTAGTGTCGTTCTCTAGTGTGAATTTGCCCTATTTTTGTGAGCTGTATGCTTCTTGTTTACACTATTGTACGAGACTTTCAGCTAAGATTGGATGTATTTTGCATTTATGAATGTACTTGATACAATGGTGGCTTATTTTTACCATTATTTTAGTGAAGTATGTAGGTAAAGTGTTAGGATACTAAGCTTGTAGGTACTAAGCAATGCAAAAACTTGCATTCACTAATGTATTTCATAATTAAACATGTTTCTAAATCGTGTATTGTCATGTGTATTAGCACAAATTAGCATGTACAAAATATACGTACGATAATTAAGTAATAGGTCAAAATCGATACAAATTCCCATTTTTGGAATAAGTTTAGTGCGTAAATTATCACGTAAATATTTGTACTAAAATATGATAATTTATTAAATCAGGAAATTTAGTTTAATTTTATCTTCAAATATGTACAAAAAAAAAAAAACTTTAATTCATTTATTCACTAACAGACAATGCATAGACTAAACCGCTAGGTCAAGAAACGTGGAATTTCACACAAGCTTTTTTGAATAAAATGAACGCCAAACAAGCATGCAGTCCGCTTGATGGTATGTAGAAACCGCTGCTTGTACCACTAGCGGAGTACAGTGCTAGCCCAGATAGGTAGTTGTGGACACCCTTTGCATAACGCTTCGTGTTGAAGCTCGGCGGGAAGAGTTTTTGGGGAAGGAAATTCAACAAATTGCAGGTACACGGAAGAAAGGAGCTGAAAAATTGGACAGTGTGGGATTTCCAGCTTTGCAAGATGTGTGGGTGATCTTTTTGACGGTGTCGGGATGTGCGGTAGTGGAAATCCGGTGCATGTGATCAAGCATTCCCCCTTCCACAACTAAAACGGAACGAGTAGAGTACTTTACATAACAAAAGTACACACTAAGGCAGGATTTTTGAAAATTCATTCCCTAAAGGGGTTAAATAGGGATTGAAAGTTTGTATGGAAGTTGGTAATTTTTGAATTAATATACGCGGAATTTACGCACATGTTTCACAAAAGATGCTAAGTTTTTATAAGCTATATACCGGTATGGTACAAGTACCTATATTAGAATTAAATTATAGGCTTGTATTTGTCAAATAACAAGTATTATGCAAATATCATTTAGAAGTTGGAATGTAAGTAATATTGGTCGAGGGGTTGTGAAGATATAGGGTTCACGAGGTCACCGTGCGACGCGAACTAGTTTAAATTAAAGCATTATAATATAAGTTAATAGTACAGAACATAACGTATAAATCTCAACAAAAACAATGATAACATTATAAACCTGGAATTCCTCATAGTAGATAATTAAATGTCAAAAGGTGCGCAAGCGCAGCTACATATTATGTTACTACATTAGCATAACATGTAATTAATGAAGTGTGTTATCAGTCGTAATCATAACGTCATGGCGTGCGGACGTGTCGCTTGCGTTTTTTTGATAATTTGTTTAGCGGTAAACGCTAAAGTGTATACGCGATGTCAGTTGACACGAGAACTACTAAAAAACAGTTTCCCAAGGACGTTCCTTAGTAATTGTAAGTTGCGATTGTTTGTTTTCGTTGTGAATGGTCCTTTGTTTGGTCGATAAGTTTTTCGCAAACTCTATACATTAGTAGTCGATTTGCAGTAATTTTTACCCACGATGGAACGGAGTAGGCATTTGCGGTAAGTAGTTGTGTTTTAGTACCGTAGAGTGTGTGTGTACATACATGCACCATTTTCTTCCAAACGGTTTGACCGATTTAAATGTGTTTTTTACTTTACGAGCTCTTTTCCGAATTGTTAGTGGGTTTTAAAATGGTAATTTTTATATTCTTGTGTTATCTTTATTGATTTGTTTTAGCTAAAAAATAAATATAATGCTAAAAAAATTAAATAGAGACAATTTTAATTACTTTTAATAATGCACAAATGAATACTTACATAAAAGTAACATAAAATGTATTAGATTTTTTGATTAGAGAATTTGATTTCTGAATACGTATTTTACTAGAAATAAATACAATGTTAGGCGTGCGTTCTACATCCTCGACTAAAATCATCAATCATCAGGCGAATTGATAGCCCTTGATTGATTCTTCCCATTCTATTCACATAAAATAGTACAGAACATGATTAAGTTTAAAAATTAATCGTGTTAATATTGGAGGCGTCGAAATCGCATCTAAATGTATAGAGTGTGCGTAGAGCGTTAGCATGATTCATGATTCTATGGGTTTTCCCGAAGGCTTGTATTTTGATGGGCAGTAATGACGATAGCAATTCATGATTTTTCTGTTGCTATTTTGGTTCTTGACAACGAAATAGAATGTTTAATGATATCTTTTCTGAATGTGAACCGATGTTAATGTACACACCATCCACCAGCTCTAACACCATCCTGAGAATGATTGCGGCCAGGTTACTAGGCCAGGACTGTGCTTTTCTCCGGCATTGTTGAGAGAGACATGTACCGGTACCAATGCCAGAGAGGAAGTACTAGTGATTGTATTGTACCTGACATTATTATTAATTTGAAACAGTGTTTGTGTACATAGTTTTTATTTTATTTGACATGGTATATTATTATTATTATTTGTTACATTATTTTTATTTCATTGTCTATTTTAATTTTGTATTTTTATTATTGTGAATGTATGAATAGCTATGGGTGTTTTAGCCTGAAATAAAAGAATTTGAATGTTTTAGTTCAACAAACATCAAAAGTGCTTCTATTATTATACGTAAATACGACACTGTACCTGAATCACGCAAGCGGCATTTTTTTTGCAATTCAAACCAATATCATATGCTTCTATTTAATTTGAAGTCATGTGTGACGGTATTTGACCTACACATTAATTATTATGTAGGGAGTAGCTGCGCTCCGCGGTGTCAACCGTGTTATAACATTTTTATAATTTTAAACTAACCACGGAAGTAGACTAACTAAAACTATAATGACCAAATCACACTAATCACATCACACTAATATCATATACGTATGTGAAAGTTTGGATGGATGGATATTTGTTACTAAATCACGCAGAAACGGCTGGATGGATTTGGATGAAATTTGGAACATACATTGCTTATTTCCACATAGGCTACTTTTCATCATCATCATCATCATCACCGATTTTCATCACCACGCGGGTGAAACCGCGGGGCGCAGCTAGTATCATATATGTGAAAGTTTGGATGGATGGATGGATTGATGTATGGATGGATGGATGTTTGTTTCTCAATAACGCAGAAACGGCTAGATGGATTTGGATGAAATTTGGAATATACATTGCTTATGTTCTGGATTAACACACAGGATATTCATCATCATCGTCACCGATTTTAATCACCGCGCGGGTGAAACCGTGGGGCGCAGCTAGTTTACTATAAATGGGAAAAGAGAGCCTTAAGGGCACTTGGCTGACATTGAAAGCAAAAGCTAAAGATCGAGTGAATGCCGTGTCTTAGGAGAGGCCTATGTCCATTAGTGGACTAGAAAGGCTGTTATGATCTATTCTGAAAAACAGCTATAATGATAACGTAGTTTGTTTAATAGATAATATTATTGACATATGAATTATGCGACAAAAAATGTGTGCATACTATTCTTCTCTACGTAATCAAGACAAAGATAAACTTAAATAAACCAAGTACAATATACATAAACTTCAGATAAACGATTCTCAATATTCATACGCATGTTAGAAATGAATATAGATGCTATTCTCGGGCAATATAAAAGGTTACTGGTAATCAGTTAGCAAACTCAAAGTCGCACAACGAGCTATGGAGAGGGCTATGCTTTCTCTACGAGATTGAATCAGAAATGAAGAGATCCGTAAACGAACTAAAGTCACCGACATAGCCCAGCGGATTAGCAAGTTGAAGTGGCAATGGGCAGGGCACATAGCACGCAGAACAGATGGCCGATGGGGCCGAAAGGTTCTCGAGTGGAGACCGCGGTCCGGTAAGTGCAGAGGACGTCCACCCACAAGATGGACAGACGACCTAAAAGAGACCGCAGGAAAACATTGAAGGCAGGCCGCTTCCAACCGGTCCTTTTGGAAATCGATGTAGGCTTATGTCCAGCAGTGGACGTGCTATGGCTGAAATGATGATGATTAAGAAACAGTTAGCATTCTCTTATTTCCTCAGTAGAAACACACAAATTTTGTTCACGACTTTTTGAAATTCGCAAAAAAAAGACAGCCATTCCATACAAATAAATCATTCATTCTCGACAGTTCCAGTTCCAGTGGCGGCCATACGCAATTTTGTTATAAAAATAACTTTTGAGTAGACACGGCACACTGAATCACTTTAATTTTAATAACTTTGCTTAAGAAAAACGTGATTATTTTCCAGGGGTCTGTTTGATAGAGCAAGAAAGCGATAGAAACACATCAGCGTTTGTCGCCAAAACGCCAAGACGGAAGTACTATGGGCTGTTTCAAGTAAGTTTTTGCATTGACTTAAAAATAGTAAGTACTTGGCGAACGAACTTTCCCAATGGTTTCAGTGGTGCTAACAAGTATACTGCGCACCAGTAAAAATTCAGTTGCTCTTCGACTTCGTTGGTGTGCGGTCATAGCGCGTCACGACATTTTTGAGAGTAAACATAAAAAGGCACAACAGCAGGCCTAGCACGGGCCGTGGAAAAACTGTCTTTCCACCGTTTTTATCCGCGCGTGGACGCGACAGAGCTAGAATATGGATTCGTTGGTGTCTTTCTAGCGGGATAAAAACGGTGGAAAGACAATCTGTCCACGGCCCGTGCTAGGCGTGCGCTACAATACCTAGAGATATTTAAGAATTCGAGAGTTATTTTTTAGTCATAAAAAAATTGGCTTTCGTTTGTCCGCTATCTCGCGTGTTGTTAAGCGATGATGAAGTCTTCGATGGAATACGCTTGCCTAAAAGTATGGGAAATTTATAGTGAACACTTACATTATTTTGTTATTACAGATTGGTAGTGAATACTGCAAGGAAGGAAAGAAAGGTGGCAAATGCGATATTACATGTGAATGTAAGTGTGTTTGTTTTATAAAACTTTACACTTACCACCGAATGTCAATTGACGGCGTTACTACAGTTAAATGGATTAGTTTTCTTAATTATTTTACTGTCCCACTTGACGCTGATGGCACATTGTTTTTAAAACTTTACACTTACCACCGAATGTCAATTGACGGCGTTGCTACAGTTAAATGGATTAGTTTTCTTAATTATTTTACTGTCCCACTTGACGCTGATGGCACATTGTTTTTAAAACTTTACACTTACCACCGAATGTCAATTGACGGCGTTGCTACAGTTAAATGGATTAGTTTTCTTAATTATTTTACCGTCCCACTTGACGCTGATGACACATTGTTTTTAAAACTTTACACTTACCACAGAATGTCAATTGACGGCGTTGCTACAGTTAATTGGATTAGTTTTCTTAATCTTTTTACCGTCCCACTTGACGCTGATGGCACATTGTTTTTAAAACTTTACACTTACCACAGAATGTCAATTGACGGCGTTGCTATAGTTAATTGGATTAGTTTTCTTAATCTTTTTACCGTCCCACTTGACGCTGATGACACATTGTTTTTAAAACTTTACACTTACCACCGAATGTCAATTGACGGCGTTGCTACAGTTAAATGGATTAGTTTTCTTAATTATTTTACCGTCCCACTTGACGCTGATGACACATTGTTTTTAAAACTTTACACTTACCACAGAATGTCAATTGACGGCGTTGCTACAGTTAATTGGATTAGTTTTCTTAATCTTTTTACCGTCCCACTTGACGCTGATTACACATTGTTTTTAAAACTTTACACTTACCACAGAATGTCAATTGACGGCGTTGCTACAGTTAATTGGATTAGTTTTCTTAATCTTTTTACCGTCCCACTTGACGCTGATGGCACATTGTTTTTAAAACTTTACACTTACCACCGAATGTCAATTGATGGCGTTGCTACAGTTAAATGGATTAGTTTTCTTAATAATTTTACCGTCCCACTTGTCGCTGATGGCACATTGTTTAGGTAAATAAAATTTGACAGTGGTATAAACCGAATGGCTGTAACTCTAGTGTCAGAATTATTAAGTCATCTGTCATTATAGTTACTAGATAGATATATAGGTAGAGCCTTTATTCACTGATCATGATAACGAATGAAGTATAAATGATAGTAAAATAATAGGTAGGTAATATGCATTATCAGCAACCAGTTTGTTTCAGGCCTCCCCTAGTCCCTTCCACACTTTTCTGTTGCGCGTTAATCTTCTCCATCCCATTGGTAAATCATCTTATCATCTCTTTAATTGGCGTCTTCTTTGTCTTTTCCTATTTTTGGGGTTTCATTCCATTGTTTTAATACATGCAGAACAAATAACCAACCCACAATTTACCGTTAGGTTAGTCGATTCTGTCTTTTTTTTATTACAGTTCTCCACAGACTCCAGGGTCCGTGTCAATTTTTAACTACTTTATATTTTATAAACTTTTTTTTTAAAGTGCCGGTGCCATAACCAAACAAAACACAAGCTAACACTAAACACTACAAATAGTTAAACAGACTGCCCATAGACCGCCCATTCTAAAGACAACCCATATGCTCAAGCCCACTTTCAGTTGGCAGCGTACTCAGCATGCTGGCGGCATTACCACGCTGAATGGTAATACTTATTCATTGAACCATCATAATAATTTCTCTTAATATCTACTTGGCTTACAGAAGGAAAATATCAATATTTTCTTAAGCCATTCTTAAAGTTACTGTTTGTAAAAAAAAACACTTTTTTTTCAATTTGTCTTGGGTAAATACGTGTTTACGGCGAGCATTCAAGCGACACCCGTTAACGAGTCTCTGGGTAATAATTTAGACTAGTTTAGATAATTATGTAACAGATTTTATTTTTGTAGCGTTAATGGATGAAGATATAAAAGACGATGGGAACTGTGCTCTGATGGTGTTCGAACAGGAAGGGTTCAAGTATTGGCCCAAATGGGAAGCGCGGTGCAAGGGAGGTCTTTTACCAGATATTGAAAAGTAAGTTTAATGATTACTTCTTAATTAAATAAAACCGATTTCAAAATGCTAACGCAATTTTGGTTACTTGGGTGACATAAATTAATATAATAATATATAATAAATCTTATTCAGACAAAATAATATAAACGATTATTATAATAGTCGTACTCCGGAGAAGGAATCCTGATTCCCGGAGCCGACTTCTCCCTGCGGTAGGTAGGTACAATTCCAAATCCAAACAATTATACTAAAACTATCCATGCTGTTAAATAATTCAGTATATCAAGGAAAATTTTAACAAAATAAACTCTCTTTAGTTAATTTGGTATAAAAACTAAACTACTGAAATGATTTTGTTGGAATTTCTATGGGACCAACCTGAAAGTATATTACTTATTTAAAAAAAACAAATCGTTTTATAATATGACGGAAATCTGCCGTAACAAACATAAAAAAAACGAGTTGAGAAAAAATGTTTTTTATTGCAGTACAAAAATCGCACAATCATTTTTATGGAGTAAAAGCGACATTGACAGTTTTACCAAAGTCACCGACATAGCTCAGCGTATTAGCAAGCTGAAGTGACAGTGAGCCGGTCATATCTGTCGCAGAACCGATAACCGTTGGGGTAGACGTGTTCTAGAGTAGAAACCACGAATTGGTAAACGTAGCGTAGAACGCCCTGAGATTCGTTGGAGGGACGATATACGTAAGACAGCTGGCAGTGGCTGGAAGAGGAAAGGCGAAGATCGGGCTGAGTGGCGTACCTTGGGAGAGGCCTATGTCCAGCAGTGGACTAGTATAGGCTGATGATGGTGATGAGTTTAGTTGTACAAATCGGTCATAAATAGTAATTGCCCTTGAGCAGTATGAGTAGATTAAATAGGTACGTGAGCAAACAATAGACAGTTGAGCTTGAAGTCATTATGTTAATTCTAGTGGGGATTTCTACAAAGCAGGATAATGCAGATGAAATACAGTAGAACTCCAATTATCCGAATTAATGGGGACCGGGACCCATTCGGATAATCGGATTTAAAAAAAAAAATTGCCATTGGAGAGAATAAAAGCTACGTTTTGATATTGCACTATTTTTTTATTGAATTAAATGAAAGAAACATGAAATTTTCACATGTTTTAAATATAAATAAAATGTACTTATGTACAAGTTTAGAAATAAAAATCATTGTTTTTTAAACATCTCCGTCAATGTAAGCTGTTTTGCGGTCTTCAACCGTTTTCGGGCAGCCAGGTCACGCATTCGCTTGACGGTGAGCAGTTGCAAGTGGTCAAACTCGGGCTGATGCTCCATCCACTTCAAAGCAGTCTCGAGGCCGGCAAATGCTTCACTAGCTGATGGTCCAGCGTCTACTTCAACATCAGTAGAAAGTTCTTCTTCCACTTCAACATCTTCTCTCACACTTACAACAATTTCATCGTCATTGAGAATTTGAAAACCAGGGTCAGACGTGTCACAAGCCATCCACTCTCCTACATCTTCAGCACTTACTTCTGTACAACCAGGAATTTTTACAATCATTTTTCTTATTTCCTCTAGTGACAACGCATCTTTATCATCATCATCCTCTCCATATTCTTGTTTCTAATTTTCTTCAGATTCTTTTTTTTTGTTCTTCTCAGACGGTAGGCCAAGTTAAGACAAGTCAAGTCAAGACTTGTTTGTGATTCGGATAATCGGCGATTCGGATAGTCGGAGTTCGGATAATTGGAGTATTACTGTATATGAATTTTGGTTCGATCTTGACTATGTTTTTCGGTACCTACCTATTCACTTACTGGTAATTGAACAAATATACATTGTTTTTTAAACCTCTCGATAAAGGGGCTGATAATATGCAAACGGCTGAAAATTTTCTTGAATCAGCTAAAACACTCGATCAAGGTCACCTTCCAAACAAAAAAAAAAAAAACTAAATCAAAATTGGTTCAGTCTCGATGCCACAGACATATACGTATCTATGTATAGATATTGAACTTATAACACCCTTCTTTTTGCGTCGGGAGTTAAAAAATACAATGCTACTACATTTTTTTACGTTGGCGCCAAACTCTTTGGCAATGAAAATTATTTAGGTAAAAGAAAAGATAAAAGGAAAGATTCAATCAGATGTACCGGGTGACTATTTTTAATAACACGGAAAACTGGGTGTTGCAGCTAGGTACATAAATTAACAGACTATGACTTTTTTTTGAAAGGGTAAATGAGTCACAATATGTACCTATAAGGATTCTAAAATATAAAGTCAGTAGAGGTTATGTTTTTTTGTTATGTTAAGATGTTACCTATGTTCTAAATTAGATAATCAAGCAAATTGCTTTGAAAAGTTATAAGTACAGGCGCTCATTTTTTGAATTGATCGTATGATATTTTGCACGACCATATCATGCGAAGTGACTGAATTACGAACGAAATCTGAAACAAGTAGCATTTTTTAAATAATCATTATCACTCGCGATGCAACGAGTGGTTTGAACCATTTGAATTTGCTTTCTATCAATAGAAAATCTTTAATTATGCATGATATTTTCGTGCGAAATGAAGGTGAGCGGTTCAAAAATCGAGCCCCTGTTACAAAGTTTTTGGCAACGTATCTGTGATGCCCCTGGTGTTGCAGGTATCCATAGGCGACGGTGATCGCTTATCATCAGGCGGCACGTCGGCATGTTTGCCACCTATGGTATAAAAAAACATCAGTCATAGGACTGCACGTCAGGAGTAAAAACTTAAGTAATTCTAGGTGAACAAGAGATTTGAGAGAGTGAACAACAGTTCTACAAGAGATGGCGCTGTTTTAGAATACACAGTACAGCTTGCCGATGACGCGAGTTTCATGATTTTTCTTAGCATAAAAAAAAATAAAGAAAACAGTTGAACGTGTATTGCAAAATGTAGTTTCGTTCAGAGATACAGTTACAATTTCTTCTCGTCCCGGTGAGGAGAGTTATTGAGATAAAGACAAGAAGAAGTATTTTTTTATGGAAACTGACGTAGTTTTCAAACATTTTATTTATATTACACGGGAATTACTCACGTAAGATTAGGCTGGATACTCTGACTCTAGTTTCAACCGCATTCGGCGGTCTTACGTGAGTAATTCCCGTGCAATATAAATAAAACAAGAAGTCTTCCTGAAGATACTTACGAAAATCATTTAGCAAATTTTTATTTACCTTGTAATTTCATAATTTTCCAGATGCCCCGACTGGCAACATCCACCGGTCCGCTCCTCTGTATCTCCACCCAGGGACAAGCGGATGATCGTTCGAGGAAAAAGGAGCCTGAGAAAAATGAAGGGTTCTCGACAACCTAAAACATAGAACACACGTAAAACGTTTTTATAGGTTGAAGATTATCTAGGCGGAAACTCAATATTTTAAAGGGAAAAGTAACGCTGATAGAAATATATTTACGAGTTGCCTTAGATGATTGACTTTGATAGAGATGGCTTATCGATGTTCTGGTTGATGTTATATTTATTTTATGATTAAACGCCCGATAAGGGTATATTCTAAAAGAAGTCGGTTTAAATGTTATCTTTCAAGCGACGTTAGAGCCTTATGCGTGCTTTTCTTATGCCATAGGTGGCAAACAAGCAGACGGGCCACCTGATGGTAAGCAGCACAGAAAAGAGAAGTAAATAGAACGGAAATGAGAAGGAAAATCTATCGCCAGGTATTGTGACATAAATAAGAATGTTCATTCTTATTTATGTCAACGCGTCGAACTCCGCATCACGGTTGCTAACACAGTTGCTATGGGTTTATATGGGTGCTAGTGGCTACAACAAATTTCTTACAATAATGCCTTGACAGCCGTTCTAATATAAACAAAAAAAAAAATCTTTTCTGTGGTAAGCAGTCACCGTCGTCTCTGGATACTTGTAACGTTTGTTAGTTTGTTAAGGTCAAATCCTGTAAGCTGTTTATCAACCAGTTTCTCTTGATCGATTTTGCTTAAAGTTTTGGTATCGCTTAAGTGAGACGTTATGTTCTTGTGATGTTAATAAAGATCTCTTTGAACACTTGAAAATGTCTTATTCTTTATTCTGTAATAGGCTTGCGTTTGAGCGCCAACTCGCCTGATGTTAAGCGTTGATACGTGAAGCGTGGGTACGCTTGCCTAGAAGAAACCGATTCATTCGTGATTTGAAGACACTCAGATTGCCTACCTATAGCCTTAGTATGGATTCATACAGGAGCGAATGGTGTTAAAACATATTGTATACTCTCTATTTTCCCAATTTTAGTAGTTTTGGTCATTCTAATTTTTGTTTGTTTACTTCCATGGATAACTTAATATTATAAAAATAGTATCATATACATTTTTTATGTTTATCTGGGAAACCGTGCGGAACGAAACACGAGTAAGCATATTTAGCTCGATAGGAAAAAAATAACACAGATTTGCACTTTTCTCCCTGTTTTTTGGATTCATTCAATAACCTATTTATTAAAAAAAATTTTTTTTTTTTTTGTAGAATAGGCTTGCCCTTGGCCGCCAACTCGCCTGATGTTAAGCGATGATGCGGCCTACGGTGGATCACGCTTGCCTAGAAGAAACCGATTCACTCTTGACTTGAAGACACCCAGATTGTAACTATCGGGGAACACCCATATGGTACTGAGTGACAAGACGAGTGAAGTCACTCGCCTGATGGCTCTTCACGCTTGCCCATAACAGCTCAACGCCACACAGAATTTTGAATTTCAGCAGCTCAAAACCCTGGACGGCAATGCACTGTGCTCGTCACCCCGAGATATAAGATGTCAAATCTCTGCGTGCCCTGTAGTTTCGCTGGAAAAATTGCCCTTCAATCCGGAACACAGTAGTATTTGCACACTACAGTTTGGCGGTTGAATAACTGGCAAAGGTGTGGTTCTTCCCCAGGTGGACCCCTGCAAAAGAGTCCTACCACTTCAAAATACAAAATATATGATGTATGATATCTTACTATACAGGTTTCATAATTATGGACGGAACCGTAGAGGTACATTTCACATTACTTTTCGCTATACATCTCGGAAAATATGAGACAAATCTCAAAAATAGAGTAGTGAAACGCACGACTGTGTGTAAGAGCCATGGTTTTGCTACACTAAATGTGACTTTAATACAATATATTAGGTCTTATGGTCATATGTGGTCTTATGGTCGTTGTTTAAGAGTGAAAACCTCGCCTATATGACAGATTTGGCATAATTCCATCTAGACACAAGATAGCACCGAAACACGTTCTAACAATCCATTTACAACCCTATCCGAACCCTGGAGGCGTATCATCACTTAAAATCAACATAAAGTAACGCTGAGTCGAGGGAGATTTACTCAATTATTAATATTCGGGTAAAAGCCCCGAAACTTTTGGCGTAAGCCTTTTCAGACTTTGTTCGAATGGCACGTGAGTGTGCATACTTAGTTGAAATATGTGTTGGGGACAAAGTTGGTCGTTTGGGTCCACTCTTAGTTAATTGATGAGTGATTTATTCCTTGTTTTCGATGCCATGAACTCTAGTTCATGACATCGAAAACAAGTTTTTTCATCTTCGCTCGTGTCTAGAGTTTAGGCTCACCGCCATAGAGCTATGGCGGCGAGTCTAAACTCTACGGGGCGAGAAATCTGGCGAAGCAACATCTTGACCAACAAAAATAGAACAACTGGCGTCATGCTGAAGTGAGGCTAGTTTGAGACTTAAAAACATTTATCCTTTTTTGTTTAGTTTTATTGTTTTTATGTTTTTTTTCTGCCATATATAAATGATGATTTTGTCTATGTATTAAGAAATAGATAAAGACATCACATCACATCACATCATCAGCCAATTAACGTCCACTGTTGGACAGAGGCCTCCCTCATAGAGAGGGGTGTTGCCATAATCCCCACGCTTGGCAGGTGGCTTGGGGATCGCAGTACGTTCATCGTGTACTATTAGGACGCTGCTGCCCATCCTTCGGTGGTTCTGGTCGCAGTTTTAGGACATACTCGGGACGGTGATAAAGACATCGTTTATTTCTAATTATTTAGATTTTCGTGATTATTACAATTTATATTAAACACTTTACATATTTTTTATTATTTAACGTATAGAATAAAAATAATGTAAAACGCACATAATCGTAAAGTATTCAATTTTATTTTAATAACTTAATTTTTGTGAGTACACGGTAAAAAAGGAATTGTCCCATCAACAAAAAAAATATTGTTAGCAATTCCAAGACAATATTTACTTAAATTACCAATATATTGTCAATTTGACAATTTCCATTTCCTTAAAAATACAAAATAATATTGTTGGTTTATTGTCTCATATCAAGTAAATATTGTTAGGTAAACATTTCGAAAGATTCAGTCTAAGATAACGATTAATCTCGTATTAGTAAATCTGTATTTGTTAACTGGACACTATTATATTGTTAAATCGACGATATACATTGTACTAACAAGAATATAGTGTACATTGTTACTTTAAGATAAATTATTTGTAAGCTAACAATTTCGTTGTTCTTCTGAAACACCTTTAAATTTCGATCAATATTTCACAATTTCTCATTTTAAAACAAGGTATGTTTTTACAACAAGCCTCATATCTTCTCAGACGAAGATTAAACATTTTAATGCTAGACTTCGTTAAATGGTTACTTGGAAAACAAGTGATCTTGACAGAAGATCGATTATTTCTTAGAACAACAATATCAGTTGTTCAGCCAAAATCCTTTTAATTTACAAATATAAGTTTTTCACATACACTTGTTTCAAAACAAGAATATTATGTTAATAATGTAGCAAATTATTAAACGAAAATGAAACCTTTATAAGACGAGAACAGTTAAATGGTCACTTGGAACAACAAGTGGTCTTGATAGAAGATTTATTATTTCTTAGATCAACAATATTAATTGTTCAGCCAAAATGCTTTTAATTTTTAAATAAGGTTTTTAGACACACTTATTTCTAAACAAGAATATTGTATAAATAACGCAGCAAATTGTTGAAGGAAAATTAAATATTTTCAATAGGAGAATTTTATTCGGAATAAAAAGAGGTCTTGATAGAATATTTATTATTTCTTAGAACAACAATATCAATTGTTCAGCCAAAATCCTGTTAACTTTCAACTAAATTTTCACATACACCTGTTTCAAAACAAGATTATTGTGTAAATAACGCAGCAAATTCTAGAATGAAAATGAAACATTTTCAAGGCGAGAAAATGATAAATGATAATTTGGAATAACAAGTGATCTTGATAGAATATTGATTATTTGTTAGAAGAACAATACCATTGCTAAGTCGAAATGTTTTGATGGTTTCAAATAAGCATCATAATATAATCATCATGTGAAGCGAGCTGAGTATAACTATTCCGCGTTCATGAATAAGAGTGAGAATTTGTGCTCTGTGCTGTAGGTAGGTACCCCAACCCCACATGCTAAGGGTGCCTACCACAGACTAGGTATAGCTAGTACCTACCTACCATGAAAGTAATATGTATACCTACTTACGTTTACGTAGTATACCTACTTAGTATTTCCATGCTACCCACCTATAGAAAGAAAAATTGGGGTTATTTCTGTGTAGGAACGAAACACATTTTATTGAATTATCACATCGTGTGATAATTTAACTTAAGCACAGTATAAATAAGTAGGTAATATAGTAGGTAAGAAGCGTGCGATTGTGCTGAGATTTAAAGGTTACCGATTCGGCCCGTTACTTACATATTACTTATACCTACTTACAGGATGGTTCTCTAAACGACGGACATGCTCTAGGATTGATTCTACCCATCAATATAGGTACGTATACAACTTTTATTATGGGAACAATTCTGATGAACTCTGAAATCGTGAAATAAAAACACTGCTTTGACTATGTAGGTATATAGATAGTCAAAGAAACACTGCTGTTTCATACTAAAATAGACTTTAGCCCCGACAACATGTAGGTACCTACCTATGCAACAGCTGATATTTTTTTCCCGATTTCAGATTTGGTCCCATAGTAAAAGTTGGTCATATTGATGGGTAGAATCAACCCCTAGAGTCGTTTAAAGAACCATTCTGTATATATTTACTGTTATCAAATCAACAATAATACCTTAGGTACCTACCTACTCACAATTAATTTATATTGAATTGACAAAAATCTTGTCCTAGGAATCGACTCCCTCTCTTCGTTCAAAATAAAATATTGTTAGGTAACTGAATAGGTCTATTTATATTGAATCGACAAAAATCTTGTCCTAGGAATCGACTCCCTCTCTTCGTTCAAAATAATATATTGTTAGTAACTGAATAGGTCTATTTATATTGAATCGACAAAAATCTTGTTCTAGGAATCGACTCCCTCTCTTCGTTCAAAATAATATATTGTTAACTGAATAGTACCTAGGTACCTACCTCTCGAAGGGAGGCAATAATGTACGACACAGATAATGTACGGCATGATATTGTACGGCATAATAATGCACAGCTTGTTAATTGGTGTACATGTACATTGAGTATCATGCTGTGCAATGTTGTGCCGTGCAATATCATGACGTACATTGTCAGCTCAGCCCAATAATACACAAGTGATAATGTACCGACTGATATTTGATGTACAAGTACACAAATTATCATGCTGTCCAATATTATGCCGTACATTATTGAATCCGTTCAATAATGCACACCCTGATTTTGTCAGCATGATAATTGCAGACCATGAAAAATTCAAAACTGAAGTTTCTTAGCTCAAAATGAGTGACAGATCTGGCACACAGAGCATCCCGACTTGAGTAGGTTAGGTTCGAAATGGTTTACAGAACCGACACAGAGCACCCCGACTCCACCTAGTCTTGTAGTCCCTACCCTTAGAGTGTATATAAAAAGCGCGGGGTCAGAAGCTCAAAGGAGGTCCTGAGTGAGTGGGCGCACTATGGAACGAAAACAGCTCGTAGTGGACTTGGGTACTCGAAAAAAAAAAAACAATTTTTTGGAAATGTAATTATGGGATCCGATTCTACTCATTAATATAACTATAAACTATCTCACAAATATTTTCGATTACAGCAGTATTTTCAGAGTTATGACGATTTGTATATTTTTTTTGTATGGAGACCAGGACAAATTGGCGTATATCACGCGTTGGCGCAATACGTTGTCATAAATAATGTTACTGAGACATTATCAGCTGAAACAAAAAAAAAAAACAACGCAACAGCCAATCAGAGCAGAGAGATTTCAGAATTATTAGCCAATACGGGAGATGCCACCTTTTATCATGTACGTGGATAAAACGTGCATTTTTCCCATGTACATGGATTATTGCCTGTACAATACTGGCTGTGCTTTCATTGCCGTACTTTATAGACACGAGCAGATAATTGACGGCCAGTATTGGACGACATGGATTGCACAGCGGGATATTCAATGTACATGTACACCAATTATCATGCTTTGCATTCTTGTGCCGTACAATATCGTGTCGGCAAATATCATGTTGTATAGTATAGACACCCCAATAAAACATAGTACCATAGTAGCCAGACCAGAAACTCAAAAAAATATATCTTTCTTTGGCTTGCGGCGTGCGCGCAGGAGGCAGCAAAAAATTAGCAAATAGTGGAAAGTAGTTTTGTTCTCAAACTACTAGCGTTGTTTTGTGTCTGTGTGTGAACAAGCATTATATTGGTGAGTTATAAATCCTTATTTTCTAGATCTAGATAAATGTTAGCTAGGGATGTTTATTTTATATACTTGTACTTCTTTTTCTGACCTAGGCTGTGCTAGCACTAGCTAGCACGCATTATTATGGACACCGGCGCCGCCGTCGAATTTGACGTTGAAGATTATGTTGGACAGCAACTCTCGAGTTGCTTTCAAAATGGCAAATGCCATCAGAAGTTACATTTTTAATCACACTAATATTATAAATGCGAAAGTTTGTGTGTATGTATGTTTGTTACCTCTTCACGCTCAAACGGCTGAACCGATTTGGATGAAATTTGTTATGTAGGTAGATTATACCCTGGAATAACATATAGGCTACTTTTTATCCCGAAAAATTACAGTTTCTGTGGGATGCGGGTAAAACCGCGGGGCGCAGCTAGTTTAATATATAACTGAGATATGATATGACTTTATATAAAAATTAACAATTTGTATTGTGTGAGTGAGACGGAACAAAAAAAAGTGTAATGTCTCTTAAATCCTTGAAAGTAATTTTACATAGTAAGTAACTACGAGTACCTATATGGTCCCATACTGCTGTTAAAATTCCAGAAAACCTGTCTAGTATTTGTGCAATACATAGATTATTATTTATTAATACATACCTCATTGACCTATAATATTGTTGGTTGTTTTTGTTACAGATTAATCTAGATTTTGACCATATGTATCCTGATAGAGGCACAGCTTTCTATATAAAGTGGGTTCAATTTTTTGAGAAGATACGGGCATACAAAAAAGACTCGTTATCAGATGGCGTTGGGAAGTTGCTTGACGAGGCTTGGGAACACACATAAACGAATCAGAATTAGGTATGTGTACATAATGTTTAACGACTCAATTTTGAAATCAACCAATAATAGATTTGTCGAACATATATTATGAAGATGTAGTCTTAGTTTTGAATTAAATTGGTTTACAGCAGTATGCAGAGTATCAGAAATGCCCAGAGATGTCCACATCAGTGTTGGCATGTGCGGTTAAAATATTGATGGACCTTTCTACGACTCCTTGATTAATATTAATTTATTTAAAAATACTTATTTTTTTTTGTTTGTTCACAGAATCCAAGCAAAATAGAAGACGCGATTACCACACAGCAAAAAAAGGCACTTGCGAAGAAAACAACAGTACAACCATATGTTCTGGTACAGGGTGCAACATCGGAAGATGTACAAAGCACTTTTATAGTTGTGGATAAACTTAGATATTCTTTCACAACTATGTACATACAAAGCTTTTGACACTTTGTTCAAATTGTATCACATGTTCAACTGTAGGTACCCAGCGCCTTCGGAACACTTGTATTTGTTGATTCAAAATTCAGTTTATGGAATCAAGACACAGCATGATAAAGTGATTCCATACATTATCGACGTGATGAATCTTACTTAAATCTATAACTACAGATAAATATAAAATTGTTAAGATGGAACTAAACTGTACTGAATGTGGTAAGTTTTTTTTTTTATTCAAACAATATGTATTCCATATCGAAATTGTTCATAAAATCTCTAATTCGTTTTCATGTCCTATTCAAAGGTGCTGTAGAACATATCATACTGCTCATTGCTTGATTACATGTAAGTAATGTTTTTGTTAAAGCAGATGGTTTGACTCGTGGCGCGAAATACATTAAAACATTTTTCTTGTCCTTGCATCTAAGCAAAACTATTGTAAATGATCGCACTATTGGTAGGAGTCTCTGATTTTTCCTAAATTTTTGTTGGGTGTTTGTAAAGCTATTCTCTAGTTTATTTTGTGTCAACATTTTGTTGTAATTTTAATCATCGCTTTCAGTATTGCCACAAAAGTAGAAATGTGCGAGCGAGATATCATGAGCGTACAGTGTCTAGTTATCTGGACCATCCAGTACATGAAAGATAATATTATATAAAGAGCTTGTAATAACAGTATTGAATCGTCAGTAATTAAGAATAGTTTTATTTGGACCGAGAATATTATGTATTATGTTAAGACTTTTAAAACAAAAACGCTCATTGCACAAAAACATTGCCCACAACTAGCCGTGGGCATATTTTTTGCGCAAAGAGATTTTTTATTAACTGTGCAAAACATAATACATATTGTCGGCTCAAATAAAAGTTTTCTTGATTACTGACAAATCAATATTGTTATTTCAATTTGTCTTTTATTTACTGGAAAATATAAACTATTTTGTAATAGTAATTAAGTTTTTAGAAGAATAAATAAATGTCTTAAAATGAAACAACAGGCGTTTTAATACAAGTATATATATTGTTAGATTAACACAACCATGAGTTTCAAAACAAAATAAATTATTTTAGGTCTAATTGAACTATATTGTTCAATCAACATGTCGTGTATACTTACACAGACAATAAACATTGCTGTAGCAAGTAAATCTAAAAGTATTGAACGGAAATATCTGTTTTGTAGATTTAAAAATAAACATTTTTTAAACAAGCTAGGGTGTATTCTCAAAAGAGAATAGATATTCTTGAAACTAGTAAACCATGCGTATTATAATAAAAATCTGTTTTGTTAGACCAAATAAATCGTAAGTTATAAAACAATAATCAGGTATTGTCATAACTACAATATGTATATTGTTAAAACAAGTAAACATCTTTTAAACGAAGAATCTATTTACTCTCAAAACAACTAAACCATAATTTTCAAGCTAATATAACTTGTATTATCATAAAGACGATACCAATATTGTTAGAATAAGTGAACCACTAGTATCAAATCAAAAAAACACATTGTTGATATATAAAAACCATATTGTTCCAACAATCTAATGTATATTCTTATAAAGACAATATACGTATTTTTGAAACAAGGAAATATTGTGTGTTGAATCAAAATATTTGATTTGTTTGTCCAAATATACTAAAGTATATTATCAAATCAATAAGGTTGCTTGGCACAAGTAAACTATTATTATTAAAACTAGTTTTTTTGCCCGCGACTTCGTACGCGTAGATTTTCATATAAACCTTCAATCCTTTTTTCTTTCCTTAATCCGGCCCTTGCGCAAAATAACATAGCCTATACTTCAATCTGGTCATAGCTAAGCATATTCGTGAAAACGGCATTTAAATCCGTCTGCATTTTCTTCCAGGGGTTTAGATGTGCGTGAACAAACAAACAAAAATTCTAAAAACTGCCTTAACATGTTCAGCTGCTTATTTTATGTCGCCCTGTGTGAAGTATTGATAGAAGCATATAAGTAAAAACACCGTCAACAGTTTTCAAATCAAAAAGATAATGTGACCACAGTGCAGAGCATGTTTTGAAGTATTATTTTTGTCTAAACCATAAAAAGAATATCATGTCATGTCGGGATGATACATCTCTGAAATTTGACTGTCCAGCTTCGCTCGTTCGAATTTTTCTATGACCATCCAATTTCTGAACTATGAATACGACCACAAGTATATGGCTTTGGCCACGGAACCCTGACATATGCTTGTCTTGAAACGCTCTTGGCTAGTTATTTCTTATTTTGCGTGCATTTGTATGTATACCTTGATTAAAAAGCCATGAAATGGAACTATTCTATTTATCTGTTAAAATATCACAATAAAATTCATTCTTTATTCTTATTGCAAATATGCACTTTCTTCTTCTAGAAGCTAAGTTTATATACCCTGCATAAAGGGTGCAGCAATGACTTATGTAGTGGCTGGTCACAAAACCATCCAACAGACAGAAGTAATTTTACCAAAAAAAAAACATACTTATTGTGATAGGTTACTTAATTATATATATGAGATCATACAAAACTTATGACGCTACTTTCTTAACTATTTATAGATCGATATTTATTTTCTAATTATAATTTTCTAAATTTTACCGGCGAAAAAATCTTTTATCTCGTAATAACATTTTTGGTTTAGAAACTTACGAAGTTGGTTCTGGAAAAGTGCTATTATTTCTTTATTGCGTCCGGAATTTTGTTGTATTGGTTTATTGTGATACAAATGGCCTTTTTTAAATATTTCTATTCGCGGGACTGAATTAAAATAGGATGTGGTATATTTTGTGTTTTAAATGCTAACATAGAATAAAATCTCCGTATGAGTATTATATTCTCTTGGGAATAAAATACATTGGATTAAATCACCAAAGAGGTTGTAGGGCCTATGGTTTTATAACATCCTTGATCTACACGTTCATTCATCTAAGAAGGTTAAGAAACCTTCTTTTAATTTAAACTGATTATCTGAATGACAGTTGACAGTTTCAAATTTTTAATGGCTATGTCAATAACATTCTCTTTGCTTTGGACCTCTTGCTTGAGGCTATGTGACGATCCTCATATTACGTTTCGGGTAACGAAGAAAATAATCATTGATTGTTTAATTTCTTTTATGTAAAAATAAAGAATTAAAATAAATGATATAACATAGCCTATGTTTTAATCTGGTAATTTCTAAGCATATTCGTGAAAACCGCATTGAAATCCGTCCAGTGGTTTAGGAGATGTGCGCGGACAAACAAACAAACAAACAAACAAACAAACAAACAAACAGACAAAAATTCTAAAAACTATCCTATCGTGTTCAGCTGCTTATTTTAAGACGCCCTGTGTGATTTTTTTTTTGTTATCTCGCAATTACAGATTTTTTTATCTCTACGTTTTTATTATATGTATAGAAGATAGATATAGATAGATATAGATATAGATAGATAACAAAACAGAACATTTTCGATCTAAGAATACGGACTCATTGGGTGAATATTATATTCTTATCAATATCATATTGTATATGTAAGTAAATATTGTGTTCCTCGTATGGAAAACAGGATTTGCTTTGAATTAAAGCAATTTGCTTTAGTTTAACAATTCCTTTTTTTCCGTGTAATAGCGTGCTTCCCGTTTATGTAAGCACTGAATTTTGTTGCCATTTTTTCGAGTCGATATGGAATCTATTATTTTAAATGTCTTTGTCCTAGGGTTTTTCTAGTTAAGCATGCTCTTTAGCCCGAGTCTTGGCATGATGTGGAAAAATGTAAGCATATCTCGAATTACTAAATGATAAATGCAGCAATATTTTTATAGTAAGTTAGTTCTGTCAAAGGAAATTAATAAAATCTTATATTATGGGAATTAATATCGCCTTCGTCAATAGCGAAAACAACCACTTAGCATGTCTATTCTGCATGCTAAGTGAATGATAAGCGAAGTGAAGTGATAAGCTAAGTGAATGTGATTTTTTCTTGCCAATTTTTACACATAAATGTCAAAACATCGAATTATAAGGGTAAGGGATTACAATCAAGAGTGATCATTTGACATTTTGACATTTCTCTATAGTAATCGACAAGAAAAATACACGTTCACTTAGCTTGCAGAATAGACCGGCAGTTCTGCTGTTAAAAGTATCCAAAGCACAAAGACGGTTTCAAAATCAAACACCGATAGAATGTCTTGTGATTTATACTAGAGTCAAGGTATTCCTTTATTAAACTTCTGGAGACTGAACACTAAGGATAGATCGTCATCATCTTTAAGTACTTACATAAATTGATTCAATTCTGCCTTTTACAATGTTTGTCTAAAAATATCGCTATCGGACACAGGTAATCACTTGGTACTTACATTCAATTTCCTCGCCATAATAAATATAAATTAACCTTTTGATAAACATTTAATGCCAAATTAATAAACAATTTATGTCACTATAAATAAATTGCGTTTTGTGCAGATTCTAATTGGGTATAAGATCCTTGAGCTACTTGTACGAGCAAATTTTGTAGTTTTTTTGCAAAGAAACCCATATTACAATCATCTGTCATTTTGATTATGGATGGAGTCGTAGATTCTAGTAGCAAAAAATGCGTGGTCTATAGATGAACCATTTAGTCAACTAATGCCAACCCAATACCTCACAGGATTATTTGGAACGGTAGTTTCATAGCTGATTTTTTTTTTCGAATCCAGAGCTGGTTCCGTGGTCAATGTTGTCCTTATTGATGAGTATTAAGTACAATAATCTCCTTTCGGCTTATAACACCGTTTCATGTAACCTGCATGTCGAAGTAAGTACCCACAGTTCATTTAAACCCTTTACTCAGTTATAAAGCTCACCAATCAAAATGCTACATCTTAATGAAAAATATCCAGCAGGATTTGTAAAACTCTATTCCATAAAAATAGCGTCTCTTATTCAAATAACGTCCATTTTATCACAAAGAATCGTTATTAAAAAGTAAAAAAACCTATCCAGATATCGACATTCATTTTTCTTTGAAGTGAGCTACCTTAGAGGCTATCTCTCCCCCCAAGGAATAAAGTACCGCTATTTCAAATTGTAATGCAAAAAATAGCGAGAGAATCTTTTAAAAATGCAAATGCTTTGTTGCAAACCAGGATAATTCAGGTAATAAAATGGGATCTCCTATTTTTGTTTTCAACTGTTTAAAAACTATAGGTTTCTACTACAGACCTTTATCAAGAAGGCCTTCTGCGAGTTCACCTACTTGGTATGTCTGTGGCATATCTTTTTAGTGCTTACCTTCGTTATATAAGACTTGTGCAAAATTGAATGCGTCTAGGCTAGCGGTTTAGGTTTTGCGTTGTCAGCCAGTGAATGAATAAGGCAAAAGTTCAATCATTTCAATTGAATCAGTCATTTGAAGACTATCAGCTCGTTTATCGGAGAAAGCCATAGAAAGTGTAACAGAAGTAGGAAAAACGCACGTTTAATTTCGATCGCTAATTGTCTACATTCTCAATTAGCTGTTATTAACTTCAAACACACGGTCGGAAAAGAAAAAGTCAAAATATATACCAACGATATTGTTATTTACACGTTTTAATAAAGTGATAATCATTTTCAAGAGTTTCCTAGCTTATGTTATTTGCTATACGTAAACTTTTGAACACCACCTTTACAAAGGTATGTAGGTACTTAGTAGAGACAGGAGGATACATTCACGTTTGTAGATTGTCATATTAGTACCTATAAAATAAGAGTAGAAATCGTATGTTTCATATAACTCGATGAAGCCTATTCAGGACCTAGGTCCTTTTCCATCAGAGATGACCGAATAAGTACCTAGACCTATCTACACTAATATTATAAAGAGGAAAGATTTGTACCTATTTTTGTATGTTTGTAATGAATAGGCTCCGAAACTACTGAACCGATTTGAAAAATTCTTTCACGGTTGGAAAGCTACACTATCCCCGGGTGACATAGGCTATATTATATTTTGTAGCGAGGCCGAAGGCCGAGCTTACACTCGTGCGAAGCCGGGGCGGACGGCTAGTACATAATAATATTATTAAGATATAATTTTATATACAATTTTGTAGAAGAGTGTACTGGACAAGTTTGACTTGTAACTATGGAGTTATTAATAAAGTATTGTATGGTATTGTATTGTAAGATAAGTGGTGCGCAAGGAAAAATCTACCAATAGGATCGCTTCATTCCGTAACGCCATGCTCCTATTGGTGGGTTTTTGCTAGCACAATTCTTAGCTACCTCATACATCTTTGGTGGAAAAGCATCCTTAGGCTGTCAAACTTTAGCTCCGCTAACTCATGGTAGGTAGAAAGACTATGGAGTGATTGTTGACATTGGATTAGTATGGATTTAGCAACTGCAAAAAGAGACTCCATTTTTATTTTTTTAATTGTAGAGGTACGTGCAGATAGCTGGCTGGTGAAATTTATTCAGACATCAAAACTGGCAGCCAGGTTTGGCGGAAATTTTACACTGTTTACTATAATCCTGCCTTGCTACCTTATTACCTTGACGGCTGACGTTTTGAGGTCCCATCCTCGTCGCCAGATGAAATGTTCGGAAGCCACTACTGGGGTAGGTGCTTATAATAGGTAATAAAACGCGTGCACACTGTTGTAGCTCGTTTAATACTGGCGGCACGCGGGTCGCACGCGCCGTCATTATACTTCACTTTCCTACCTACCAACAGCTAATGCCATGACTTGTAGGGTGAGAGGATGCTAGGCGGGTAAATCTTGCCAGCTTCGAAGGTCTTAAAATCTAATAACTTCCCCCTCCCCCATCGTGACCCCTAAAACTTCCGAACTCCTCATCCGATCTTGGCGATATTTAAATTTAAAAACTTATATTAGTTATTCACTTGTCTACACATTTTGACCACTACACATTTTGACCACTGAGAACCAAATCAACGACACGCAAGGTATAGTGGAACAAATATACACATATATACAATTATTCATAAAAACGCCGAATTGTCGCAATATTGTCTGATACTTCCCTTTGCTCGGTCAAAAGAAACAAATATTTCATACGGTTCTTCATCTTGAACGCAAGTGTGTCCCTGATACATTACAAAACGCCCCCCAAATTGCGTAGCATTCACGAATCGAATCAATTTAGACTCCACACTCGTTAATTAAAACACAGTTAGGTACAGGGGGAATTTGAAATGGAGCTACTAATCTCTCCTCGTAACGGGTAGAGACAGTTTCTTAGCGGTCTTTGAAAATTAAACTGCTTTTAACTTAAAATCTCCTTTTCACCTATGACCATAATTACCCGGCCTAGCAAGAACAACAAAAAAGTGTTTGATATTTGTATTTTTCATCTTAAAATGTACTGAGGCTCTTCAGCAGGCCTAACACGGGCCGTGGAAAAATTGTTTTCCACCGTTTTTAGCCGACTTCAATAAGGGATAATAGAAATATAGAAATTTCATCAAAATCGCTTCGGTAGTTTGTTTATTAAATAAAAATAACTGGAAAAATATGTCATCCAAGTTGAAGAAATTGCGGAGCTATATTTTTCCCCTAATTTTCCACCTTTTTTTCTTTTATTGACTGGGCTATTTCCCGGGCGATAGCCTGTGCCATATTTGATGTGTTTACTATAAACTTAGTATTGTGTTATACGAGTAGGCACACCTATTAATAAAAAAAAAACTGTAATAAGTGCTTTTTTTATTGCGAATAAGTCCGCGTTTGACCACTAACTCGCCTGTTGTTAAGCGGCGATGTGGTTGAAGATGAAGCACGCAGACTTAGATGATACCCACTCGTGCCTTGAAAAGGCCCAGATTAGCCGGCAGGTTGTTCCAATACTTGGCCATACGGATTAGAAACGTAGAATCGAAACGTTTGGTACATATCCAAAGAAAGTCCACGATGTATGGGTGGCGAGGGGCCGTTGTCTACTTGTCCTGCAGTAGAAAGGGGATGGTAAGATAGGTCGTGTAGCTCCGATGCACATTCTCCTAAATGAATCCTATAGAAAATTGACAGACTCGCTATTTTACGGCGGTGATCTAGACTGAGACGTTTCTTAACCACTGACTTCTCATCGTCTATTAGTCGAGCAGCATGCCGGTCTACCGAATCAAGAACTTCGAGCTGGTATTTGTTTGGTGGGATTTTGGTTAATAAGTGCACTTAGGTACTTAAGAAAAGTTTTACAACTTGAAGGTTTCAAAAATAGGTTTTACTTAAAGGCTTTTTATTTTATTTGTCCTAATCGCGTCCAAAACACAAGAATTAAGCTAAGAGGGCCATTATTCTGCCTCCACCTAAGTAATTATTAAACAATAAATTAACCATAGCTACTAAGTACCGCGGAGAATTTATCCATTTGCCCGCTAAAGGGTTTCGGTAAGCCTGACAAAGGAACCTCCTTAATAGTGCTAAATTGCCATATTTATTTGCGTTTTTGGACTAAATTATTATAAACACCTGGTGCAGTACATTAATGCAGGGAGCTGCAACAGAAACAAATCAAAATCAAATATATTTATTAAGACAAAAAAAAAGAGTTTTAATACGCTTTTACACACTTAATAAAACCGGCTAAGTGCGAGTGCTCGCGCACTGAGGGTTCCGTACCACCAAAATTACAAAGAGTAGTGCGAAAAGACAACATCACGCCCAGGCGGTCACCCATCCCCGCCCTACGTTGCTAACTTGGTAATGAACAGATATTCGTCACCGACTCATACTTTGCCATTATTTATTATTTGTTGTTATACTTTAGTGAGTAAGTGAGTTAGTTGTTACTAGTTGAAAGTGTAATATAATCATGGCAATCATGACTAAAAGACCAGTTACCTACTTAAAAAAAAAATAAAAAAAATGTTCCTACTCAATACTGCAATGTTGTAATGAGAAAACTGGTACGCAGTTTGGCAGAGTTGTATATACATAGCATGTATTTTATACACTAATATAAAAAAATAAAATATAAAAAATAACAATGGTTACCTGTTGCCTGGAAGAAATCGCTCTAGGCGATAAGGCCGCCCATTATACTGCCGTATATTTATTTTTGATGTTAGTTTAAGTTTATTCTGTATTTTTCGGTGTGTAATAAAGAGATATTGTATTGTATTGTATTGTAATGGTCTAGGTTTTAAATTCAAAATTTATAAGAAGTGGGTGCTAAAATATTACTATCGTACATATAAAATATATACACCTGATTTTAAATTAACGTAAAACTTCTCGCAGGCAACTTCTCTATATATCTACCATGAAATTCAACTTTTTTGTGGTTTTTAAACTTGATTTCTGCCTCCTTAGGTGTTTGCCTCAGAATACTTTCTGTCCTCAGAATACAGAAAGTATTCTGAGGTGTTTGCCATCAACAGTGTTGTCACAATCTGGGTGTCTTCAAAGCACGAGTGAATTGGTTCCTTCTAGGCAGGCGTGCTCCATCGTAGACCGCATCATTGCTTAACAACAGGCAAGCTGGCGGTCAAGAGCATGCCTATTTCTAATTTAAAAAAAAAATGTGAGGCAGGAGATAGTTCAAAAATATTATTTTTTAATTTTGTATAAGTTTTTTTTTTTAAGCTAAAATGAATGGCTTGAACGTTGTTTTATAGGCTTGCGTTTGACCGCCAATTCACTTGATGTTAAGCAATATCCATCAATCCCTCAATGTATGTTTTTATGTTTATAGAGAAAAAAATACACTCAACGTAGCTTACTAATTTTAGATGGCAAGCTTCAAATTCTCTCGAACTTTTCATGAAACCTTTCGGAACTTTGTATGCCTAACTGACTAAGGTCAAAAACAAGCACCACGTAACTTTCACCTGTATACATATTGCAATAGAGCTGATAATAGATCACGTTCTTAGCACCTTTTGTTCTAAGATTGGAAACGTGTCTTGAGAATTGCAGATCCAAATTCACGTGATCTCTCTTGCCTCTTCCTTCGAATATAAAAAGTACAGTTTTAGAAGATTTTGGCATCTCAACTGGGGTCTTGCCTGATTGGTCAGTGATAACTTTCCGTTTGTACTTAAACAAATACTAGTAGTTAACTTTTATGGAACTGTTACATACATTTTAGTTTAATAAAGTTATGTTTGCAGCTCTGTCTGGTTTTATTCGGGTATTCAGTTTCCGAACCGTTTGACTTTTAAAGAAAAGTGCAGAGTAAAATTTTGCGGAAAGTGGAATAAAGGATATGCGGGAACTATAGATTTAGATTTCAAGATATGCCCATCTGAGTATTTGTGCAAGATGTTAACACTTCTTATGACGTAGTAGACTAAAATAAAGCGCCATCTGTCAGAATATCTGATACCTACAACGTAATGCTCTCCTACCATTTTAATTATGACTATAATCACAACACGTCTTCCTTTTAACCGACTTCCAAAAAAAGGAGGAGGTTATCAATTCGACTGTATTTTATTTTTTTGTTTGTTACCTCAGAACTTTCGTCTGGGTGAACCGATTTTGAGGACTCATTTTTTTATTTGAATGCTCGTGTTTCCCGTTTGCTTCTATTTCAATTTGGTCCAGTTCTGATGAAGTCGGTTTTTTATATTTATAATTATACAATATATTCATATCTGGATTGGAATTTAGAAATAGTGAAATTTTAAAAACACCATTTAAAGATGTGAATGGGGTGAATGAGGACTACGTCGAATCGCACTCAAGTACGCTCATCAACGTAGTCACCATGGAACCGTAACACTGAGTCGGTACAATTGAAAAAGTTCCATTGGGCCGGCCTTCATAATATACGTCAATGGTAGAGTACTTAAAGAAATCACTTGCTGTCGTCTTTGGACGATGTGTTCTGTAATTTTAGTGGGTTCCTTGACAAAAAAGATTTTGTGAGGTTTTGAACACTACAGTTATACGATTATTTACGGGATATTTACCGTGGTAAGGTTATGGAAGGAGCTCCCGATATTTCGGCGCAGTAACATGCACCATGTTCACGGGAAGACAAGTTAAACAGTGTTTTAACACGTGACTTGAAATGGCTTTACTTTAAGTATTCTTGGTTTCGAATGGATTCGTTTTGTGAGTTTTCAGTGCTAATGGCTAATGGTAATTGAGGTTACTTATACTGACCACTTGGCGCCTCTTCCTCTGGACTAAGACGCTATCACATAATTATCAATTTAAAAAACTGATTATAAATTAGTGAATACGCAATTTCGTTTATATGGAAGACTTTTTTTTCAGTTATTTTGATTTAACAACCAAACTACTAAATCGATTTTGATGAAATTTATATGGTACCACCTCTGAAGTATGGCCTATACTACCAAACAAAAAAATCACCTCGTAATTGGTGGAGAAATCGGTGAACATACATTTAAAAAAAAAACAGAGGAACATAGAACCTCCTCCTTTTTTGAAGTCGGTTAAAAATATAAAAGTTTGTGTGTATATTTTTATTACCACTAAATTTGGTAAGTAACAGATTTGGATACCATTTGGCACGAAGATAGCTTATTGATCCTTACAATACTACAGCGAAAGGCAACAAAAGCATTTTTGAAAAAAAAAACGTGAAATTTGGTTTGGGGCGTAGCCGAGGCCAGCATACGTGATTTTATTTGTAATTAATCTCATTAAACGAGGAGATTGTAGGATACCTGTCAGTGTAATGGTTTGATTACTGACTGCCCCGGTGGCTCAGTTGGTAGGGAACCTAACTTCTGTGCTTGGGGGCGTGGGTTCGATTCCCATCTAGGACAAACATTTGTGTGATGAACATTTGTGTTTGTTCTATGTCTGGGTGTTAATATCTATTTAAGTATGTATTTAAAAACATATATGTACGTATATCAGTCTCTGGCAGCCATATTACAAGCATTGCTTAGTTTGGGGTCAGATGACCGTGTGTGCAAAAATGTCCCAGATATTTATTTATTTATTTTATTAATGTTGCCATTGACGTATTTCCTATTTTAATCGATTATTATCATCTACAAGTTGATATGAATCGATATTGCAATACAACAAAATGTCATTGTGGTGATGGAGTATAATATAGGTAGAATCTCTAGTACTAGTTGAGTGGTGATAATTAGTACGTCGCTGCCTACTGCCTAAGTGCCTATATATTTATAATATAGCTTCCCAGGTGGCTATGACTAGTAACTGGCTAGTAACCGATCACATAAAACTCTACCATAAACTATGTGGAAATTTCGACATAATCTTTGCCTCTATTATCGGACAACCGTAATCAAATCTCTGCACATAGAAATGGTGTACAAAACTGCAGGGTGATCTTTTAATATTGTGTTAATATAATTTTATTATGTCTGTTTCATCATGAAGTATAATACACAGTAAAAAAGGGCTACTTCTAAAAAATACCTTCTATTTTCGTCTCACATAAAAATAGCAACATTCAAAACTTCTAACAAGCTAAGTAGGTATTAAATGAAATCGCCAGTGACATGATGACGAGGAATATTTCAAAGTATTCACACCAATCAAAAGTTTGGAAACTCGTTTTTGGTAAAATTTATCTAAAAGACAGAGGTCTCTAAAGTTTAGCATAACTTGTCTCTTGGAAAGTCTGTCAAAGTAAATTAGACTCGTTATGTTGATCGTTCGCCCTCTTTGTCTTTCATTATTGTTTTACTTTAAAATACGACTTATAATAATAGGTATTATTGTTAGGTGTTTTAGATGTGACAGTTTGAGTAATTTTGATAAAGTTTGGATTTGTTCCTCGTTTCTACCGATAAACATACTTGTCATATTTGTCATAGTCAATAAACGTTATTACTTCGATTATTTCCTAGTATTTTATATATATTTTTATATTCATCATCATCATCAGCCATAAGACGTCCACTGCTGAACAAAGGCCTCCCCTTTAACCTCCACACTGAACGACAACCTGCCATCTGCATCCACTGGATGCCCGCGACTCTCACGATGTCGTCGGTCCATCTATTGGGAGGCCTACCTACGCTGCGTCTTCCGGTTCGTGGTCTGCACTCAAGAACCTTTCTACACCATCGTTTATCGGTTCATCGAGCGATGTGGTAATATTTATAGTATTTGTAATTTATGACATATCTTTAGATCTTTACGCGTAATTGGCAAACATGAATGCAAAGTTACTAACGTCGTTTTAACATCCATTTTGTATGCATTTTTAGGTGTGTATGAGTGTGTACGTGTTTTGTGGAAATAAATTATCTTTTACTAGCGACCCACCCTGGCTTCGCATGGGTGTAAGTATTACTATTATATATAATTAGAAAGTTTTCGTAAAAAAAATCTAAGTGATGGTGAAAATCGCATCAAAATTAGTTGCGTGGTGCAGATATAAAGACAGACAGACGCGGAAATCGATTTTAGTTTATATGTAGAGATTATATCACAATGTTCTTAATTATTTCACAATTACTGATAGCTCGAATTTAGCTCCATGTTTTTATAAATAAAATATAACAGATGTAATTACATATATTTTGCTACATTTTTCTATTCTCGAATCTGTTTTGTCTAGTAATCAAATTTAAAAAAGTTTTTATTACGATGATGCTTGTACCTAATTCTATTGTGTGCGTAATAATCGTAAACCTTTCAAAACGTTCATACTAAGCGAAGTGTATGAAATCCGCTTTCTTCGCCATTATAATCCGATTCGTTAAGTACCCCCATACGGTCCGTTGAGTACTTCTGACCCAAACCAACAAACCCTCAGTCCCGAGTTATCCTCTTCCTATCAAACGTACAAATAGAAACCGTTTATACCCTTAAGTGCAATTGTTCGACGGTGTGCCGGTGCGCGTATCACAGAATACAAAGTTTTAGAATGAAATCTTCATAGTTAAGACAAGACAAGGCAAGGCGAGGCGAGGCAAGGCAAGGCAAGGCAAGACAAAGACATGACAAAGACATGACAAAGACATGACAAGACAATTCTTTATTAATAGACCACATAAATAAGGAAAACAGATACATTACAATGAAACTATTATCTAGAAATATTTAAGCGTAATCTAGGTAATCTAGAGAGAAATATCAGATACACAGTAATCACTATTAAGCAAGTTTGTTCACGAGCTGAAATGCTTCCTTCATGCATTACGGTGCTGTTTCTCAAAGAACTGGATGAGGCGTTAGCCTCTGAAGATTCTGGCAGAATGCTAGTCAAGAAAAATGCATTAACACTCCAAAGCGCATCAGACGCACTTGTTAGTCGCATGTGTCAGACGCGCAAGGCTGCGACCGGTCGCGATGCACGGAAGTCTACTTTAAGACTCGGTGATGCAAGATAGGAGAGGTTTGTGTCTTAAAGTGGAATAAAGCTGATTATGATAATAACGATAATCACACTAATATCATATATGTGAAAGTTTGGATGGATGGATGGATGGATGTTTGTTACTCAATCACGCAGAAACGGCTGGGTGGATTTGGATAAAATTTGGAATATACATTGCTTATGTCCAAGATTAACACATAGACTACTTTCCATCGTCATCATCATCACCGATTTTCATCACCAAACAGGTGAAACCGCGGGGTACAGCTAGTGAATTATAAAAGTCAACGATTGAACAACCATGGGTTAAATACTTATTTACAAATACTAAGATATAACGAGACAGTTTACTTAACTGGTGATTTATTCCACTGTTAAATATTTCACTATGGTAACTACTGTTGTACTGCCAATATTTGTCCAATCTAGCAAATAGCGACGAACAAATTAAAACGATTTTCTTCTATAGACATGGGCGGGATTGTAATTTATTGTTTTCCTCTGGCATCCGGTGTAAAGATGGGACGCACTAGGATGCAACATATGACGCGAAACGACGCGACAAAGTGTTTTTCTTTTTTTTCTTTTTCCTCGGAGGCATCGTACATTTTGTTCTTTTTCAAGTATAATTCTGCCCTCATTAGCCCAAGAGTGGTAACTCAAAAAAATGAGATTTCGGTTTTTTCGCGCATCTGATAGCTTACAAAATTTTACACCAGATGGAGTAAGAAAAATAACCGTAAACTAAATTAAGTACATTGGAACATTGAAATAAAACAAATAAAAAGTTTTTTTTCTTTTAAAACCATGTTTCTAAACTTCTAAATTAATTCTAAACGAAATGACGGTATCTCATAAAAAACACAATAAAAATAACATTGGGTTTTTAAACATAATATATTTAAGAAATATATTGGTCCTAACATAGGCACATAAGTGAAAATAAATTGAATTATATGTCATTAAGGTAACGAAAAATGAACTGTCACAAAAACTCGATTTTTCGAAATACATCTAGGCTGAGATACCGCTCTTGGGCTTATGAGGGCAGAATTATAACTTTTGTAAAATGTAATCAGCTAATAAGTATATATAATTATATTAATCTTTGGTGTAGTAATAAGTAGTAAGTGGAATATAAACGTCATAATCACAGTCAAGCAAACTAAGTCACGGGCCCAGTAAAGCGTTGGAGATTTTACTAGAGACATTTATAGAGTTTTGGAAACAACACGAAAATGCACGTTTCACTTATTTCAATCACTTGCCCCACTAGAAACGGTAATAAACACTTATTAATTATTAATTTTACTACACACCGGCTGCACCCCGCGATTTAAACCGCGTAGACAGTCCGTTGGGAACTGAACGTTTTCCTGGATGAAAAGTATTCTAAGTCACTCTCCGGGCTTCCAGCTATTTTTATGCACAATATCACGTTTATCTGTTGCTATGTTGCTTTACGAAGAAGAAACAACAAATACTTACACATTCTTAATACGAAATCGCGCCCAATTTTTTTTAAGAGACGCCGTAGACAAACTTAACGATGGAACTAATTCAAACTCGAACAGTAATCCGGTGAAGGGGATACGTTTCATGTTTGGCGGGAAATTCAAATTTCAAACAGTTTTTTTGTCCTTGTAGCTAGGCCAGGTAATTATTGTGAAATGACACAGTGTTTGCGAAAATTGTTGGTTGTTTTTTACACTATCATGTACAGCTATTAATCAGTGAGTCACTTATTACTTACATTTGTCAATAAACTGTTTTATACATCAAAAATTTGTTTGACAAATTTATGTAATTATGTGCATTAAAGATAAATAGCTTTACGTGAGTTTGTAAAGAACAATAATAATTTTCGCAAACATGATCGTTTACAATAATTACCTGGCCTACAAGAACAAAAAAACTGTTTGGAATTTGAATTTCCCGCCATACGTGAAACGTTCCACCTGAAGGATGGTTGTTGACCAATTGACCATAGAGTATTTACTTTTTTACAAAAGAGGCTGAAAATGCGAATAGTGACGGAGTTATTAAACCACCCGAATCTCACATAAAATATTAATGTTATCTATTGAACTGACAGTTTGCATCTCGGCCAATCGACAATTCAACTCATCTTCATTCATACAGACTAGATTTTCTCTCTTGCACTGAAGACGTCGCCGTAGATTGGGGTTCCATAATCCAATCTCAAAATAAATAATAACTAAATAAGTGCACTGCGTAAGCATCAATAAATGTTATTTCCTATGTAATTTATGGAGTGTTTCAGTATAGCATTGCTACAATAACTATGATGATTAACACTCAACAATACACAAAATCAGGAAAATAGTAAAACGACGCGACTTTATTTTTTCATGTTAGTGTCAGTATTTAATGTTTTTGTTTTAGATTACAGAAAATATTGTTGTGCGTTGTGATCTAATCAAAGCTTTACCAACCAGTACTCTGCCAACAGTGTCGGACTGAGAAATTTGTTGTGTCGCGTCGCGTCGTTCATTGCACTCTAGTACGTTCGCACCCTTAGCGGAGGATCTGGCGTCCGCTTCAGTGGAGATAATTGTTCATTGTATTGTGTTTAGACGTTCTTTGACAGTTTTAATGACGACACATTTCGAAACGTGTTTCCTTTTTGTCGTCGGATAAGACTTCAAATAACGCGTTCTATTTATGGAGCATACTTGCTAATATTCGATTTAAGAACATAAAACTACTGTGTTCCGGATTGAAGGGCAATGTTTCCAGCAAAATTACAGGGCACACAGAGATTTGACATCTTATATCTCGGGGTGACGAGCGCAGTGCCATTGCCATCCAGGGTTTTGAACTGTTGAAGTTCAAAATTCTGAGTGGCGTTGAGCTGTTATGGGCAAGCGTGAAGAGCCATCAGGCAAGCGACTTCGCTCGTCTCGTCACCCAGTGTCATTAAAAAAAAAAGTTCTACAAAATAAGTGCGGTGTTGCAAATCATTTCTGCGCATGTTGAATATTAATGTTCAGGAACGAGAGGACGAGGGAGTTATTATGAGGTTTGCGATAACAACACCCGATATATTATTCTGATGGTGACTGATGTCGACATGAATCTTTCAGGTGGATAAGAATTTGGCGGAAGAAAATCAGGGTCCTACCCGTTACCTCTTAATGTATTTTGATGTGAATCGTGCCTTGGCAGTAAAACTAACTGTGGCCTTAGTACGAGCACTTGCGAATAAGTTATCGTTACGTAAAAGATAGCAAAATGTATGAAAAATTCAGTTGCGTTTCGCGTCCAATAGAGGCGTTGTTAAATTTAATTTTTAATACATTTTGCTATCGTTTACGTAACGATAAGTTTTTCGCAAGTGCTCGTACTAAGGCCACTGGTATGCCGTGACGGACCTGACGTCATATGTCGTCATGTTTAACATTTACCGAGCATCCCGTGACGGCCAACTTTTTTTTTTTAATCCGTATTTGACTTTGCTCACCTTTCATGAGTATTTACGGTCGAGATAGAGCCATAGTAAGTTTATAAATAGATTGAAATGAGAATCTTTAAGAGGACCACTAAATACTTTACTTTGTAACACAATTTGAAAGTAGCAGTATGCGCATGGTCTTTATTCCAATCAATAGATTTTTACAATGGATTTTAGTGTACCGAGCGCAAATTTCTATCATTATGAACTTTAGAATAGACCCTAAGATTTTGATGTTAACTTTTCTTGATTTCGCCGCAACAATCGTGGGCAAGTGTAGCGTTTACTATCAGGAAAACCACTAGCTTGTGTTGTTACTCGAATACAAAGAAAACTGTGAATGGTGAATGTTGCCAAAGTTGCGATGATGTTCAAGCGGAAGCTGGTAAGAAAATCGGCCGCTAAATAATTATAAAAACTGTCTTGACGAGGCTATTAACTGTCTTGACTAGGTGTCGAAAATGAAAGAGACAAATGGATCACATTAAAAATTGACTTCAAATATATATGAAAAACGTAATAAATGCCTATACAATTTGAGGGTTGCTTTCGATTTTCCTGGGATCCCATCATCAGTCCTGACTTGGTAGCAATGGGACTAAATTGGAAGTATACCCTACCGAACTTTTTTTTTTAAATCGGTCTTCAGTTATGTGAGTAATCGGTCTGGTGAATACAAAGAAAACCTCCTCTTTTGAACTCGGTTAAAAAGATGAGATGTTTTTTTTATTATTACGATTATGATTATTATGTCAATAGGGACATTATTGACCATACTTAAACGCCAGCTGAGGTATGCTTAAAAGTGCTCTGGTTCATTTTCGCAATATTTATGTTGATTTGACAATGACAATGACAATTTTGAGCATATTTTTTTTAATCTTGGCAACTGCTCTTTTATTGCAGGGACAGTAGTTTTGCCACAGTGAGGGAGGAGATAGTGAGAGTGTTTAATAAACCAGCCAAGTGCGAGTTGGAATTGCGCACGAAGAGTTTCGTACCATTATCTATAAAAACGGCAAAAAATCACGTTTGTTGTATGAGAGCCCCCTTAAATATTAATTTTATTTTAATTTAATTATTTATTTTTGAAGTGAATATATAACTAAATATTCTGTGAATATTTCAAGCGTTTACCTGTTGCTGTTATCAATATCGAGCAAAAACGAGCAAAAAATATCACGTTTGTTGTATGGGAGCCCCCTTAATTATTTATTTTATTCTGTTTTTTTAGTATTTGTTGTTATAGCGGCAATAGAAATACATTATCTGTGAAAATTTCAACTGTCTATCACGGTTCATGAGATACAGCCTGGTGACAGACGGACAGCGAAGCCTTTAGTAATAGGGTCCCGTTTTGCCCTTTGGGTACGGAACCCTAAAAATGAGGTAATATCATCTTAAATAACGTTTTGAGTAAGGCCGTATGAGTGCTCTTGAAAAAAGTCGAAACTACTTTTCTGATGCAGTTACTTACCGTCAAAAGGTAAGATAAGATAATTTATTTGCACAAAAAACACGAGTAAATAATACATTTTAAAAAACACAATCACAATTTAAATATTAAAAATAGGTTAGTACATATACACTCGTACTTTGTTGGATAAATGTGGTGTGTTAACATCCGAACTAGAAAAGTCTGTATCTCGGGTGGTAAAGGTGTTGTGTAATCCCGCATAATACACAATAAAATAAGTATTTACACGAGAAAGTTTCATCAAGTTGTTGTTCCCGTGTTATGTTCTTTTGTATGGTCACATTCAGAAGCAGAGAGCAAGGGTTATTTTTTTCTATAATATTTTTTTGAGATAACCACCGACATACAATGGTATAGATGCAATTATACTGATATTGAATGGGTGTTCCCCGATAGTTCAATCTGAGTGTCTTCAATTCAAGAATGAATTGGTTTCTTCTAGGCAAGCGTGATCCATCGTAGTCCGCGTCTCTTAACATCAGGCGAGTTGGCGGCCAAGCGCAAGCCTATTTAACAATAAAAAATAAATTTAAAAAACTGGTGTAAAACTATAGCCATTTTTAACCGATTTCAAAAAATGAGGAGGATCTATGTTCTACTGTTTTTTTTTGTAATGTATGTTCACCGATTACTCTGCCAATTATTAATCGATTTTAATAATTAATTTCTTGTTTGGTAGGCCCATATTTCAGAGGTGTTCTCATATTTTTATTTAAAAACTAAATAACTGAAAAAATATGTCATCCGAACAAACGAAATTGCGTATTTACTCATACTCATTTTGAAGTCCGTTTTTAAATTGATAATTAGTTGAAAAAAACGTCTTCAAATGTTAGAAAAACTTAACATGATCAATTTATTTGAGGATATCATTGTCCTTGCTCTTACTGTTGGACCAACCCTGAAATCACGAAATAACAAATCAGCTGCGCTCTACACATTTCGTTGAGAGTGAATGACATATTTCTATTAAACCATTGATGTAAGGAAATAGTGGGAAGATACGGGATGGACTCCTTGACGTGGACCGCACAAATTAGACCCACGGGCCTAATCGACTTCAGTCACAATCGAACTGGCGTTTGTGATAGCACGTGAAGTACTTGTCAAAATTTTGTTTGAACCGAGCCATATTTAGTGGGTACAATGTTTGGATGTCACGCGTCTTTCCCCTTTTTTAAACAGCTATTGTATTAAACAGTAGATTTTTTGCCTATTTCAGTGTTGGTCTTGTACTATTTTTTTTTTAATAATTATGAATACACTGATATCTTCAAATGTGTCCGTCGTCTAATTGAAAACTTAATATTTCAAACTATGAAGAACTTTTGCAATAGCTACTTACCTCTACTTATAAGGAACCTAAAAATGGCTCAAAACCAAAGACTTTCTATAACTAGACATTTAATGCAGGGCGAACCTGTTCAGACAATTCATCAGTTGACCACTACTGATATAAAAACACGCCCACTGATTCCATTGGTTCAGTGGACACTGTCACGTCATTTCCGACCAATACCGTAGGTACGCCATCACTATGCTTTGCTTAAATTTTGAACTGACGTTGAATGGGCCAATGAGCATTTAGTAACCCCTCACCCCGCCCCTCATGTATTTGACTGAATTGTTTTCATTGAAAATAATCGTAACTACAAGTCTGGGCTACGTAGTAGCTATATCTAGTCTGTGCTCAAAACCTAGTAATATTAAAAATCAATTTTCGTGTTGATATTATACGGGATAGCCAGGAAGTAAAAAAATAATCCGGCGCGTCACGTCCGGTAGATGTGAAACATGACGGCGTATGAGAGCATCTTTTGCCATCACGGCATATGAGTCGGTTTTACTGCCAAGGCTCAACAAAAAAAACAACGATTTTTTGAGTTTTTCTCTATTTCTTCCACCATCCCATGAAATATCAACACTAAAATTGCTTGATACTATTTGCCATGTTATTCTAAAGATAATGCCCATTTTTTTACTCAGTGATTTTTTATCTTCAAAAACGTTGAAATGTGTGTGTAGCGCGCGAGCTTTTAACCGTCCCATAACAAATTTTTTGCGTCGTCTACATTCTACAAATCTGTGTGAGTACCTACTATCACGTTGCGCTGGTTCTATTGTTCGCAGAATAGACGTCTTCGTATAAATACACTTTATTGGTTCAATATGCATAAAGAAGGCATTCGGAGAGCAAGGCGGAAGAAATAGTTGTGTGTACATCTTACTAGTGTAGATAATACCATGCAAATTGAAAATATAGGAACTCAAGCAAAATTTTACGATCTTCAGCCGGTTTTTTTTGTAGGATGACAGCTAGGTATATCTTCAATTCTTTTTTATTATGTAGACTCTATATAATAAAAAATAATTACGAAAATGGCTTAAAAATGACAAATTAATCGGTGTACATACATTTACACATAGAAAACGGACCGAAACGAGAACCTACCCTCCAGCTGGCCTAGCACGGGTCGTGGGCATATTGTCATTCCACCGTTTCTATTCCGCAAGAAAGAGACAAACGTATCCATATTCTAGCTTTGTCGCGTCTTCGCGTAGATAAAATCGGTGGAAAGATAATTTGCCCACGGCCCGTGCTAGGCTACACCTTTAAAAAAGGCTAAGTGCGAGTCGGGTTCGCTCACTGAAGGTTCCATAACATCTTCATGGTATGTTTGTCTAGTAATAACCTATTAACCCTAGAGTTGAACACTCCAAGATTGTAATGATGCGAAAACACAGAGGCAAGGCTTCCATTGTTTTGAAAGAGGAGGCAAAACGCTTGGTGCGAATAAACCGTAAGGGAAGCCGTTTGCCTAGTACGTTACGTCCCGTAATAAAATGGTGGAAACTATGCATACTTAGCATCGATATACGTCATTGGTACTTAGGTAATAATTATTTAGTTACGCTGGTTCTCGGCTGCGACAATTCAAGAAACATTTCCTATCCTTTGCTTTATTTTAGATATTAATTCGTATCTCGAATTTATCTTATTCGACCTTTTTGGGAGGACGCCAAAAGTGGTGTGAGATATATCGGGAGAGCTCACTCGTTGCATAAATCTATACAAAATATCACGAGAGGAGAAAATATACAATTTATTATGTATATTACTGGTTGGATGGATATTGAGTATTTTGTCTGTATTGCCAGTAGCTAGGTACTAAATTTATATGGCCGCAATCTTGCAACTGATATGAATTTGTAAGTAATGTGATTGTCTACAAGAAGGATTCAGCTGAATGGCTATAATGTTTTTTTTATGATACTGGGTGACGAGACGAGCGAAGTCACTCGCCTGATGGCTCTTCACGCTTGCCCATAACAGCTCAACGCCACTCAGAATTTTGAACTTCAACCCTGGGTGGCAATGCACTGCGCTCGTCACCCCGAGATATAAGATGTCAAATCTCTGTGTAATTTCGCTGGAAACATTGCCCTTCAATCCGGAACACAGTAGTGTATGAACACTACTGCTTGGTGGTTGAAAAACTAGCAAAGATGTGGTACTTCCCCAGGCGAATGTACTTCAAGGCGTGTTTATTAAACCTAATGATAATAATTTAACGTGGCGGCATTTGTTTTTATGTTTATTTAATGGCAACGTTTTCAGTAAAATTAACAATCCCCTAAAAATTTTGCGGACAATGGTCATCAATAAGACGACGAAGGAAGTTGAATTTGCTGCACAAAATGTTTAAATAAATAAATAATTTTAATTATAGTTTAGTTTTTAAATGTTTACTATTTATGTGTTTAATTTTTGTAGTTATAAGTTCAGGATCATGTTGTCCAGAATAAAAACATTTTGAATTTGAATTTGTAAAATCTTTCGAAAAAAATTCCGTCGTAACCAAGAATAAGTACTAACACCCAAAGAAAATTTGATTTGATATCTTATTTCTCTTATAAACCACGATAATATTTCAAAACACTTTGCAGACAAAGCGGTACAATGTCGAACATTAATATATAACCAAAAAGTATTACCATTCATGGTAACACGTCATCCCGACTATTCAGCCGTATCTGCTAGTAAGTACTTGTCACTCAATAACACCAAAATCAACACTGCGAATAAGGAAAACACTCGGATCCAATAATAAAGTCTTCTTGCTATTTACAACCAACGACACGACACGCGACTTCCAAGTTGGCTAGCGACACGACCGTACAACATGTCGTCAGAACTTGTCGTTATATTGATAACGACTAATAAATAGAGAGAGAGAGAGAGAGAGCGATGATGATAATGTCTTTGAACTTCTGAGGTTTTTGGACATACCGGTTTCCTCAAGATGTTTTCCGTCCCCGTTTTAGAGCAATGGCATAAAAACTGCACATGATTTCTGTACTAAGTAGTAAATAAATCATTGGTGCAGGGCCGAGGATCAAACCGGGTGTCGTTAGGTTTAAAGCGCACATGCTACTGCTCGTCCACCATCGCTCTATATTTCAGACAGTGATTGTTACAATTTTAAAGTTAAGTTACATAATTCTATACTAACACTATTAAAAAATAACAAATTAAAAAACAATAATGCATGAAATAACAGTAAAATTGCATTAATTAAATTAAATACCTTATCCTAGACCTCGTAATATGTTTTTTTGGGTTCATTACTTAATTATCGGACCCGGGTATGTCCTAAAACTATGACCAGAACCACCGGAGGACGGGCAGCTGCTTCTTATTAGTACACGGTGAATGTACTGCAATCCCCAAGGCAAGCGTTGGGATCAAAGCAACACCCCTCTAAGGAGGCCATTGTTCAGTAGTGGACTTTTACTGGCTGATGAAATTATCGACCGGCTTGGCTTTTTACAAGTCATTTAGAAGTCAAGTGTCGCTGTGGTCAAAGATAACAGATAATAATGTTGATGACACGGACTGTATGGAAACTTCAATGAAGCTGCTTGAGCATGGAGACAGATTTTTTGATTTGAGTGTCACAGACGGGCTAGAAGGGCTAGAAAATAATCCAAACACAATCGCAAATTATGGTTTCCTCATGATGTTTATCTTTTCTGAAGGTTGGTGGTGGTGAGGTGAACTGACTAAGGTTATTTTTTTATCACCTGAGCTATCATCATTTTACTTGTACTAAGAGAAGATACTAAAACTGATACTGGATATTTTGTAAGTTAGCACAGATCTGTGTGTAACGAAGGAGTGGTCTATTGCGAGCCTTTTAGGACCTTCATTTTTATACCTAAAGCAGGCCTGCCTAGCACGGGCCGTGGACAGATTGTCTTTCCACCGTTTTCCACCGTTCCGCTCTGTCGCGTCTACACGCGGATAAAAACGATGGAAAGACAATTTTTCCACGGCCCGTGCTAGGCCTGCTGGCGCACTCCGCACTTTAGGTATGAACCTACAAGTAGTCGACTGGTTGGACTTGCCGTGCCCGCTGCCGCGCGATAGACAAAGATAACGCGACAAGACTTACGCGAAAGACAGAGAGGCAACTTTTAGGTTAATATAGAAGTTGGTAGTTAGCGCTCCCATGTCCTGAATTGGACTTTATTGTGTGGTAGTAAGAGTCGCTACTTATTTAAATGCTTTTGCGGAGTGAATCGTCTGTACTTGTACTTTATGTATTCTGTACCTAAAAGAACAAATTGTAATGAATTTCGTAGTCACTTGTCGTGTCGCTAATGATAAAACAAACAACGAGAACAAACGATAAATCAAAACAGCACATAGTGAATAATATCGTAACTGTGAAAGTGAAAAATAACTGTAACACAAAGGCAGGAGATTTATGGTGTTTGTATATGAGTGACGGATGGCCTCTTCGGTAGCTTCGATTTATTAGGGGAGTTAATTGAGGAAGTCAAGCCTTGAGCGGTATAAAGACAGTACGGTACTCTGCACATTACAATCAATACAACAATAAAATATGTAGATATATATCAATAGGTAGAGGTAGAGGAAAAAAGAACTCTACTAGCGAGTATAGAGACTAGATGAGGGAAGGAGGAAGGAGGGAGGGAAGATGTTTGGCCACCTTGTACGACAAATTAATGAAAACCATTATAGAAGGAAAGGTAGAAGGAAAGAGAGAACCGGGAAGACCAAGAAGAGTATTCCTAGACCAAATAAAAGAGAAGGCAAATGTCATGTACAGGGAAGTGAAAACGCTGGTAGAAGACCATCAAGCCTGGAAATTACTCCACCGACAAGAGCTACGCTCTTAAATGTTGAATGAAGGAATATCTATATATGATTGACTGAATATTTGGATTTTTACGAATTTACCGAACAGTGTTCCCTGAGCATCTACTGTACCTTCTACATCATTTTTTTTAAACGCCCATGAATTGTGTTTCATTAGAAAACCTATTTAGATTCACTCATTATTGATAGTAGGTTTGGTAAGACTATTGTGAACAACCAAGTATTTCATCTGTTGTATTAAAAGTAGAACAAAAATTCAATGGAAAGACTCAAGACTTCAAGACCAAGTGTCAGAAAAGAGAGCTCAAGGCAAGTCTCCTCTATTCACAGACCCCATTAATCTACTCAGTTATCACGGGTTATTCTCAAGAATACATGCATTGCCAGTTTATAGATTTCATGTATGATGTTCTTGTTTGCGGAAGCTCGTACTTATGGCTTTGCAGCTAACATGCACAAAAAGGTCGCCTTACTTTTAAGTAGAATGCGTGCAAGTAGCAACAAATTCTGAGATTTATCACTTTTTTTTTTACTGGCAAGTGCTTTTATTTAACTAAACAAAATACAAGCTAACACTTACACTACAAAAGCAGCTACACTATCGTGCTAAAGGTCTAAAGAATAAATACAAATGCTCGTCAGTTGGCAGCGTACCCAGTATGCTTGCGGCATTACCATGCTGAATGGCAATGCTTATGCGTTGAGCCAGAAAGACGCCAGTATTTTGGTCACGCGTCGCATGAACCAAATGCTCTGAAAGATTTTTGAAAATGAGGTGAGCGTACGGTCCGCAAGGGCCTAATGTCTCGACCCCAAACGGCTTAAATATGTAACCACTGCCGAGGTTAGCATATTAGCACCACTTGTGCTGCGCTGCCGAATTGGCCGAGCAGCAATTTAATTTAATTGTCCCATCTAGCACAGTCACAGTCATCGTAAAGTTATAAATTAAAATAATATTTTTACTGTGTTTTTGTGGAGTGATATGTTATTAATTATTAATTGTATTTAATTAATAATTCTTGACAATTTAATTTCTGTATATGGGTCTTTGTGGCTGAGAATAACTGTTGATTTTTGATTTGATAGTTCACAAAACTGAAGACAGCATGTTCCGCTTAAAAAAACAAGAGTTCTTGACTAAGAAAAGAACCGTGGCCATCTTACTGTTAATATAACACTTACTGAAGCCATCCCCAAATGAATGGAGTCTTGCGATAAGACATAGATGATTGAAAGTGAATTCAAACTGTGTTGTCGCATAAAAGAAACGACATTGACTTTTACGTCTTAAAACGTCTGATTTTCTAATCGTGTTATTTTTTCAATGAATTAGGTTAGTGTGCATGTCCAAGAGTATGTACAATAGAACTAACAGCGGTGTAGAGTATACCACTCTAGCACTGTAACGAGGCCTTCCTCAAAGGCAAAATTGTACGTGACTTTTTCGGGAATATACTAATTATTGAGTGGTGTATAATTTGGATGACAAGATTTCATTATCGGGAACTCCTTCCACAACCTGACCACGGATAATATCCCGTAAATAATCATATAACTGAAAATTTCTTTTATTATCGTTTCTGAGATCAGCACAGTCAAGGTAAAATTTACGACTTTAATAGACCACACCGCCACTTAAGACCAGGTGGACAACCATAGCGCTAGCAGCTAGCATTAGCTAGGGCTGTCAAAGCAACGTAAAAAGTTTAGATATGGGAATTTCAATAAAAAGCAATTTATTATTTGTGTGTCGCTTTAAAACCATTTTTTTTATTTGAAAATATAATAAAGCATATTTGCCATATGACAATGGAAAAATCTTGTTAATTATGACTATTGTTTCACAAATTGATAATTTGTTTGCGTTTGTTTGTTGCGATTACGCGTCTTTGTTTGCGTGCACCTGGTAATGCTCATTGTATGGAGCCTGACTTCTGTACCTATTTATTTTGTGCCTGGCAGCAGCTACTTATTTGTGGCCACAGACTAGGTATAGCCACTAAAGTCTTTATTTGTGTCGTGTGGGGTAGAAACAATTGAAACACGGGGGGTCGAGTGCTTTCGAAATTTTTAAGGATTTTTTTGGGACATGTTCTTTACGTGACCTAAATGCTGGCCTGTATTTTAGTCAGAAAGTTAGCCTCGCAATCCAGCAAGGCAGCATGGCCAGCATTTTGGTCTTATATTATATAGAGATCGTTTCTTTGTACTATCTTTAACCTTAGTTGCCTGTGGATAGTATAAACTATCTTCGATTTTATTGTTTATTTTCATTACACGGGAATTATTCACGTAAGATTCACGTACAGTCAGAGTAACCTAGGCCGGTTACTCTGACTATAGTTTCAACCGCATTCGGCGGTCTTTATCAAAATGTGTGAAAGTCACGTCACGTCAGTTTGCATTATACGATCTTCGATTCATTATTTTTTTAGGGTTCCGTATCCAAAAGGTGCAAACGGGACACTATTACTAAGCCTACGCTGTCTGTCTGTACTACCCTTTAACGGCTGTATCTTTCAATCTGTAATAGACAGCCAGATGAAATTTTCACAGAAATGTAATGTCGAATTAACTAAAAAAAAACATAATAAAGTAAAAAAAAAAAAACTAAAGGTTCCATACAACAAACGTATTTTTGTATTTGCTTTAATGTAAAAAGAGTAATACGTACAAGCGTCACACTTGGTATGATTATAAAACACGCTGTGAAGAATAACAACAAATAAGTAGGTAATAAATAATGGCCAAGTGCATGTCAGTGATAAATTTCTGTTCACTACCTACTCGTACGATCACCGAAGTTAAGCAATGTCAGGCGCGGTTGGTACTTGGATGGGTAACCGCGTGGGCTTTGATGATGAGGGATGTTGTCTTTTTTGTACTTTTGTAGCTATCAAGTTTTGTGGTGGTACCCTCAATGCGCGAGCTCGCCTCGCACTTGGTCGTTTTTTTATTTATTTTTTATTTATCTCAGTTAATAACCTTCATGCTATGTGTACACAACTCTGCCAAACTGCGTAGCAAATTGTAGGTTTGGGTTTTGTGCTTGGGTTATATGTGATAGGTGTTGAATGTCGTTGATGCGTTACAGATTAAAAGATAAAATAATGTAATCCGTATGGTTAATGTCTAAACCTACATTACTAGAAGGGTGTACTATTTCTAGTCTGCCGGTACCCCATGGCACAAATTAATTTTATAGCTATGATATAAAGCATAATATAATTACGTACTTACTCGTACTAGATCAAAGAAACCCTGTTAAATTGGAAACTGCTCGTTACAAAGAGATTTCAGCAAACAATATGATTTCACAAAAAAACATTGTTATGATAATTATAGCTCCGAGCATCAGGCTTTTATAATTATAACCTAACTGATAGACTCTTCGTGTTTTTATTTTATATCTTTATCTTATAGAATTTATAGGTAAAAGAGTTTATTTTCTATTCTAATCTTGAGGTAGATTAATTAAATAAATGTGTACTTACCTAATAAACCTTTAGATTTGTATTATAAGCTCTAATGGTGTGTTTCTTGTCCGTGTGATTGAAGCCCGCCCTCGCCAGAGCTATTCACCGGCTTGTCGTGTCTTAAATCTGTATATTATGGCAACTTTTCATAGTTTTACTCTTTCTTGCGGTAATTAAAGGGACTGTTACTGTCTGTAGCTCCCTCGCTCGTAGTAGTATAGTTACAAGTGTTGCTTGGTTACCATATTTATCCTACACTTTTGACAATTGACATTATTGAATTGTCATTTTCGTCACTTTTTGGAATTTCACACTCACCGATTTTATATCTTGAATAATGTGAAAATATGCGAGCGAGAGAGCTGCTGACAGGAACAGTACCTTATAAGCAATACTGTAAAACATTGACAAATGACAATTGTGACAATTAGTGAAACAATGTAGCAAACTCGAAAAGTATAATCAACACTTTTTGATATCTTTTCCTTATCACTTATTGAAGCAAAAAGGTGCTTCAAGGGATGGGAGGCTTCCCAAGCGTTTTCTTTTCGACTGAAATCTGTACAAGGTGGCTGACCAAAAACAATATTGAACAGGCTCACCTTGATATTCCTCGCCGACGGCTCCAGGACGTCCTGGTACTGATATAAAACAATACACGGCACACTCGATTGGTTTTTTGATGCTAATTAATACAAATTGTTATTTCCAGAGCACTTGTGGTTTTCGTCTCGCTGTCCGAAGTAGAATGTCGTTCAGCTAGTGATGAGGTAGTGTTTTGCACGGCGCGTAGATATGTTTTTTAGTTGATTGATTGCATTGACACCTGTTAGCGCAGCTCTTTACTGCGCTTGTAATTAGTCATTGCCTCTCGTTGACACAGTCTACTTAAACGCTTGAGCGGGAAGATTTGAAATGCGATATGACGGTACATTACCGCCCACCAAAATACACGTTAGTTGTATTTTCAAAAACATTCGAATAATGAATAATGATCTTCACTTGGACATAACAATGAATGCTGAAGGCTTAAAGACTATGCCCAAGTCACGAACATACTATAATAGAGCGAAATTGTTTCCTACGTATGTGAACAACGATAAACTTTAATGAATAATAAACTATAGCTAGTTGAATTACGTAACTTATATCTAGAGAAATGAGTCTTTAGCGATTTAATCAGTTTGATTGGGCAAAGGGCAGATCTTTACCAATGGTCGCGTAAGAAAAGACCCATTTGGTAGACGCAAGGTAGCGACACGTATCACTCCATCCGGGCCAGCATGTAAGCGTTCTACGCGGGCGATAGGCCACTGCAACGGAGGCGTTTCGGATTTAATTATAACCACGGAACCGATATCCAGTGGTTTTGAATGTTTCGTCCACTTTGCACGTTGAATTAACGATTGAAGATATTCATTTTTCCATCGCTTCCAAAAGTCTTGTTGAAAGCGTTGGATGAGTTGCCATCGTTTGAGACGCGTTATATTTACCGACGTAAGATCTTCATCGGGTACAGTAGTTAAGGGTTCTAACGTTAAGAAATGTCCGGGAGTTAGCACCGCAAAGTCATTAGGATCCGAGCTCAACGGGTAAAGTGGTCTCGAATTTAACACAGATTCTATTTGGACGAATAACGTGAAGAGTTCTTCTAACGTTAACGATTGGGTGCCAACGATGCGATAAAGAAGTGATTTGGTGGCCTTTACTTGAACTTCCCAAATCCCCCCCCAATGGGGGCTGGCGGGAGGATTCATCCTGAATGTTATTCCTTCACTACGAGCAGCATCTTGCATATACAACGAGAGTTCTCGTTGTGCCCCTACGAAATTCGTTCCGCGGTCAGAGTAAATGACACTAACTCGGCTTCTACGACCCACGAAGCGTCGCAGAGCAGCAATGAAAGCCTCACTAGTCAGATCTGTCGCTACGTCCAAAAATACACATTTTGTACTAAGGCACACAAATAAAACGAGGTAAACTTTGCTTATCTTAGCGCCACGATGTTTGCCTGCCTTAACGCGGAACGGTCCTGCATAATCTACGCCTACGATACTGAAAGGCTTAACTTGATTGACACGAACCGCCGGTAGATCACTCATAAACGGTTCGAGAGGGGTAGGATATGTTTTGAAACACCTCAGACATTTCGAAACTTGATGTCGAATAGCACGTTTAGCCGACAAAATCCAGAATTGTTGGCTAACCAAGTAGTGTAGCGTATTGATTCCAGGGTGACAATTTTCACGATGAAATGCGTCGATAATCATGTATGTCAACGGAGCCTGTCTAGGGAGCAAAGCAGGGTGCTTGTGAGTATATTCCAAGCCGGATCTCGAAAGTCTACCTCCTACTCTGAGAATCCCTTGGCTGTCAATGAACGGAGTGAGCTTTCGCATTGGTTTTGAAAGAACTTTGCTTTCTTTCAAACGTTTCATATCTTCCTGAAAGTTAAGAAACTGAGTGTGTTTTACGATAACCAACAGCGCGTTATGAAGTTCTGCACGATTCAGATGAGGATCAGAACGTCGATTAAGATTACAACGCAAATTGTGACTGAAACGAAGACACAAGCCGACGATACGTTGGATTTTACGAACAGAAGAAAATCGAATAAGCAAGTCATCAATCGGATGCGAGGGTTCATCATTTGTAAGGAGAATTTGGACCTTTTCTTCGGAACAAAGTTCCTCCTCAGAAAGATTTGAAGTTGAGCAAGGCCATGACTGAACGTCTTCAGAGAGCCAACCAGGCCCCGCCCACCATAACGAATTGTTGATAAGCTCGGCTGGTGTTTGTCCTCTTGAAGGAATGTCTCCAGGATTCTCAGCAGTAGGAACCTTTAACCAACGCGCGCCTGGAATCGCATCTTGAATATGGCTAACTCGATTTGCTACGAACGTCTTCCATCGAGAGGAAGGCGACCGGATCCACGCGAGCGTGACAGTTGAGTCTGACCACGCAAAAAAATCTGAAATGGGAATAAGGGATTGGTAAATCTCCTTCACGAATTTGAGTAAGTCTGCCGCAAGTACAGCAGCACATAGCTCTAGTCTTGGGAGAGACACCACCTTGATAGGGGCAACTCTAGCCTTTGACATAACAAAGAAGACCTTGATATTGTCATGAAGGTCACGGACACGAAGATACACCACAGCTCCAAATCCACGCATGCTACTATCTGCGAACCCATGGAGCTCACACGATTTGATTTGAGATGAAGCGAGGTGACGCGGTATTTTTAAGTTTTGAATCTAAGGAAGTTCTTCAATATAACGACTCCACTGCATCTTTATTTCTTCCGGAGGATCCTCATCCCAACCTACGCCCAGGATCCACAGCCGTTGGACGAGATACTTCGCGAAAAAAGTTAGAGGTGACAAAAAACCGATAGGGTCGTAAATTCTAGCAAGCTCGCTTAGAATGTTCCGCTTGGTACAAACGCGATCCAGAGGTTTGACTTCGAAGAGGAAATTATCGGAACGAGGTTCCCATTTCAACCCTAGAATTTTCAAAATATCTGACTTCTCAACATCCATCGAGACATTCTCAGTGAGACAGTGCTCCGAAGGAAGATCTTCAAGCAACGACGGGACATTGCTTGCCCATTTGCGTAGCTCCATGCCACCACGTTTCAAAATTTCGATAAGTTCGGTTTTCATGCGTATGGCTTGCTCGAGGTCTGAACTCCCAGTCACGACATCGTCGACGAATACATCTTGCTTTAAAATGGCTTTACCGAAGGGTAAATCACCACCTTCGTCGTCAGCGATTTGTTTGATTGTACGACAAGCTAAAAATGGAGCGGATGAAACACCGTAAGTAACGGTATTCAGTCGATATTCTTCTATCGGTTGAGATGGATGAAATCTCCAGAAGATTCTTTGATAATCACGATGCTCATCTTTTATGAGCAGTTGACGGTACATTTTGCACACGTCAGCAGAAAACACTATCGAATGAACACGAAACTTCAAAAGAATTTCCAAAATGTTAGCCTGTAACTTTGGACCGATAAGTAAAGTTTCGTTCAACGATACGCCAGCGATTGCGTCCCGATTCGATGCGTCGAAGACAACGCGCAGCTTCGTACTAACACTGTCAGGACGAAGGACACAGTGATGCGGAATGTAATACTTTCCTTGACACACTTCATTAGTGGGCACACGACTCATGTGACCTAACTGAAGGTATTCGGCCATGAAACTCGAATATTGTTGTTGAACAACCGAATCTGAGGAAAGTTTTCGTTCCAAGGAATGAAAACGACGAAGAGCTGAACCTCTGGAACCTGGAAATGATGGTAAAACATCGTCTTTGAATGGCAAGGCTACACAATATCGCCCGCTGTTGTCCCGAGTTGTCGTATCACGATAGATTTGCTCGCATCTCTTATCTGCCGCTGTCAGCACTGTAGCGTCTGGAAGATTATCTAACTCCCAGAACTTCTTGACTTCCTGAAAAAGTTGGTCATCCGATACGAAGAACGAGTTAATGTTGTCATCTGCTTGGTTATCGCCAACGCTTCCGATAAGAAGCCAGCCGAACACAGAATTCAACGCAGTAGGTTGCTTCGGTCCTCCACTCACACTTCCAGGTAGAATAAGAGAGGGGAAAACTTCCGCACCAAGAAGAACATCGATCGGAGCCGGTTTGTCCCAATCCGGATCAGCGAAATTGAGACCACGAATATGAAGCCAAGATGATTTGTTAAGCTTTACGCTCGGCATGTTTCCGCAGATGTTAGGTATTGTCAATGCATCCAGATTGAATGCCACTTGACCTTTAATACCTATTTGAAGTTGAACAGTCCCAGAAATGGAAGCTGACGCTTGCCCTACACCCCGAACTTGGCGTGAGGTCACATGTTTGTCAAGTCCTAGTCGATTAACTGCACGCTCTGAAATGAAATGAGCCTGACTACCAGTGTCGATGATGGCACGGAATGACTGGTAACAGCCCGACGAATCACGAATTTGTATAACGGCAGTAGATAGAAGAACTACAGAGTTTTCACCTATATTTGTCAAAGCACGCACGGGTGCACATGCCGGATCCTTTCTTTCAGAAGAATTTGCATTACTGTCCTGATCAAGGAGCGTGTGATGTTTCTGGCGACACTTCAAACAGCTAAACACAGAACGACAATCCCGAAGAGTGTGAGAGGGTTTTAAGCAGTTAAAACACCAACGATTTTGTTTAGCGTGGTCATGTCGTTCTTGAACAGTTTTCGAAGCAAATGATTTACAATGAGCAATCGAATGAAGCTCTGAACAGAAAGAACACTTGTTAGAAGTTGTTCCCGGCACAGCAGTCGCCGCACTAGCAGTTGGAGTTGATTTCGATTGTTCCGGTTGGCCTGTAGTTTTCTCTGAATCAGATAACAACGAAGACATATTCTTCTTGTTGTTATTGTTGTTGGTTGACTTGACAGCATTCTTGATACTACTACTAGTTGATGGTTGAGAATCACGATTACTCGAAAAGTGGGTATCTCGAACGAGCGCTTCACACTGCGATTCAAGAAATTCCTTAAGAGCGGAGTAGCTAGGTAGTTCCGAAGACGGGTGGTCCTTTTCAAAAGCACAACGAGTCTTTGAATCTAACTTCGATAATAAATGATAACACAGTATGAAATCCCATTCGTCGGTCGGTAGCTTAAGACCTTTAAGAATGAGCAGGTTTTCGTTAAAAAGATCTAACACGCGTCTGAATTCGGTCGGTGAGTTCATCTTTAGAGTAATATTTAGCATTTCGCGCCAACATGTGAATGCTAGTTCGCGTTTGTCACGATAACGATTGATTAGCGTTTGGTACGCTTCTTGGTAGTATGCGCCTTGGATAGGAAAAGTACGTATGAGCCCCAATGCGTCCCCGAATAAGCTCGCCCGAAGATATTGCATTCGGTCAGAGTCCGAAAGAGCTTCATTCAAGTGAATGAGCGAGTTGAACGCATCGTAGAACATTGACCACTCTTTTATACTACCCGAGAATTTAGGAAGATCTAACTTCGGCAGTCTAACAGCAGATTTAGGTTGCACTGTGGACGTCGCAGAAGTAGGCGGGGATACTAACGCGTGATGAATAGTAAGCACTTGATAATACACTTTATCAAATTCAGAACGAAGTATGTCTTCCCTCTCAGCTTCTTCATCGTTCACAATGCTCAGAATGTCTAAATGTGCATGCTCGAAGTAATCTACGTGTTTTTGTATCGAAGAATAATAGACGAGAAGTTCTCCTAAACGAGAAGAATCCGTTTTAGCAGCTACGGCAACTTCCAACACCTTCCGCAATCGGTTAAAAGCAATAGTGCGTTTACGTCGTAAAACGGGCAAATCCGTAGGCGAAGAGTTACTATTATCTTTAGATAATGATCGTGACAAAGCCATGTTAACAGTGCAAAATATTCGAAACGATAACAAAATAAAACATTATTCGAAGAAAATTATCAACAAAAAATATTTTATCCAATGGACATTACTAATCTCACCGCGTATAAGAGAAATATTTTGTTTACTACTGCACTTTATGCTAAATTCGTTTAAGTTCAACCTACCTACATATTTACGGTTACGACTGAATAAAATAGATGAATCGGTATTAGGTATCTATGATTACGATTTCAATTTACGAATATCTGCGTTATTGTGTGATTTCGAATAGCTGGATATCACTTAATAAATACCTTAATTGTTGTGACGTATAAATTGTACGCTTTAATACATGTACTGAACAAAAGAAAACGATAATTTACATGTACTAAATCGCACGAATCAACTTAAATCTGACAATAACAATCTATATTTTAGGCACTCGAATTATGCGACCGCGCAGCCCAGATGAAGAAATACGATATGTGGGTATTCGACCGCCATTAACATGAGAATTGCAAAGTTCACAATTACGATTCGATGTGAATGTAATTCCCATCGAATCGAATTCCCGAGGATTTCGGCACCATAAAATGAAGCAAAAAGGTGCTTCAAGGGATGGGAGGCTTCCCAAGCGTTTTCTTTTCGACTGAAATCTGTACAAGGTGGCTGACCAAAAACAATACTGAACAGGCTCACCTTGATATTCCTCGCCGACGGCTCCAGGACGTCCTGGTACTGATATAAAACAATACACGGCACACTCGATTGGTTTTTTGATGCTAATTAATACAAATTGTTATTTCCAGAGCACTTGTGGTTTTCGTCTCGCTGTCCGAAGTAGAATGTCGTTCAGCTAGTGATGAGGTAGTGTTTTGCACGGCGCGTAGATATGTTTTTTAGTTGATTGATTGCATTGACACCTGTTAGCGCAGCTCTTTACTGCGCTTGTAATTAGTCATTGCCTCTCGTTGACACAGTCTACTTAAACACTTGAGCGGGAAGATTTGAAATGCGATATGACGGTACACTTATAGTAGCGACGAGTTTTAGTATCTACAATGAAGTTATTTAGATCAATTTCACTAAAGCAAAAGGTAGCCTGGTAAAGGTAGGTGATTTGACTGTCAAAGGCCACTTGGCTGTTTTTATTTATGAAAATGTTTTTGAAGATAAGAAAGATTACGTTTATGTACTATGTTTATTTTATCTACATATTAAAGGAGTTGTGCCTAGCTTGTCATTAAAAAAAATAACCCTAAACCGCGGCATTATATATCTCTATAATAATTAAATAAATTTAATTATAGAGATCATGCCTCTATTTTTAATCAATCCTTAGTACAGTTACGTAGATTCTAGTATGAGACAGACAAGGTTATTACTGGAAATTGCCATATAATTACAGACTTGTCAAACAAACACTTTTTATAAAAACGCCGACAAGGGAAAAACGTCTTCTCCACTATAATCACAAATCAAAGGGGTGTCACCAAGTGTCACTCACGTTAACTACATACAGAATAGAAAAATTTGACACATGTCAACCCTGTCATTTTGTCGTTTTTTAATATTTCGCTTTGGAATGATTGTTGTGACTGTCGTAGAGAAAATTCTGAGAACTTTATTATATTTTCGGATACTCAAAGACAAATAGAACCCGACGTGGAAACTGAGTTACGAGGCAATTTCATATTTAATATAAACGGGAGAGCTCATGTAAACCAGGATTTCTTGTTGACAGCGGTCATTAGTGACATTTTGAAATCATTTCTATCCGAAGCTCATTTCACCCACTGCAAGGCCACAGTGTGTTAGGTAGTAGGTTATGGTTTTTAGGAATATTAATCAAGAAACGGTGTCGCCTTTCTGGCCCTCCCTGACCCTGGCCCTCCGAATGAAAAATGGGCATGCCGGTAGCATGATGCAGATCCAATGCTCCACTATCCGAAATTTCTAGACAAGCAACTTTGCGTCTATGTTCAAGGCTAAGAAGCTTAGTCTAAGCTTGGGATACGTTGGTGATAAGCTTTATTGCATGTGGCATGTCAATGGACTCTAATACCCCAAGCTGGGCCTATCGTTACTCCTTCGAGTCTGAGTGTGATCAGAATTTTGTAGACTCGTGGTCTCTAAACTAGACCACGTCTACCACTCTGTGGTTAGTAGTTTAGCTTGCTATTACGCTGGACTGAGTTTGCCACTCTGAAAAACACTCGTCAAAAACACCAAGCATAGGTATTTCCATAACTTGCTAAGTGACTATAGACTTGCGGACCGTTCCAATTGTAAGTGTCCATGTTTTGGAACCGTATATCATAATGGGTAGAACGCACTGGTTAAACACTTTCGCCTTATGACTTTGCGGGATGGGTGGCGAGAACCATTAATCTAGCTAGCCCACATTCCCTTTAAACATCTTATACGTAAAAATAAAAATGTAAATAATGTAAAATGGATAAATGTGATGCAAAGAAAACAATGTCATATTTTGAATATCAACTTTTATATATCACTGTACCCAATTAAATCACCATTGAAAATCTACTGCTTCAACTTTTCCATCGCACTTTTATCAAAATGGACGAAACATACAGTACTTTTCATAAAGTTCTTTCTGTCGTTGGAATCTCCATATTTGCTAAAAGAAACTGGCAATCTAAGCAATGGCTGCTTCTTCAGATCTTCAACTTTATTATTGGGATATTTTGCTTCATCTTCACTACTGGTTTCGTCACCACTAACTCTTCTAACCTCCTTCTTTTCATTCAAGGAGCTTGTATATGGACTACTGGAGCCATTATGACAATCTCTCTTGGCATCTGCTTGAATTTTAGAAACGATTTCAGAGAGTTTCTAAAGGAAATGGCGTTTAAAGACAACATGCTTGAAATGCCGCTGATAAAACATGCCATGCAAACAGACTGCGGGGAGAAACTCCTCGAATTAAAAAAGATGGTGAGAGGAACACAGGAGAGGTTATTGAAATATACGAGGTTGTTGTTAAAAACGTATGTGGCGAGTGTTTTTCTGAGTGCTACACTTTATCTCTGTACCCCAATATATGAAATGGTTCAGAAGCAAGATGAAAACTTGAGGCTATTAGGTAATTCTTTATTATATTATTGCTTATGTCCGTTGTCAAGTTTCGCTGTCTTCTTTGTAATATGACTTGACTTCTTGGGTTTATGGCGTCTTTGACCATAGAGTCACCACGATTTTGTACAAATTTACAGTAATCAACAACATGTCTTACGTATATTTTCACTCCATACAGTCTCAAGCCAATATGGTAAACGTGCGGCATGGAGAGATAAGTAAAAAAAAAGCGGTAACAAGCAAAAAAAATTAAGATTGGGTTAAGTGACACCACTTAACCCAATCTTATTTTTTTTTGCTTTGGAATAAGCCTATGTCCAGTAGTGGACTTAGGTAGGTTGACTATGACGATGACAAACTTTACCGCAATTTAAAAAGGTACATCATCATCATCATAATCAGCCATAAGACGTCCACTGCTGAACATAGGCCTCCCCCTTCAACCTCCACACTGAACAACCTGCTATCTGCATTCACTGGATGCCCGAGACTCTCACGATGTCGTCGGTCCATCTAGTGGGAGGCCTACCTGCGTCTTCCGGTTCGTGGTCTCCACTCAAGAACCTTTCTACCCCATCGGTTATCGGTTCTTCAAGCGATGTGGCCTGCCCATTGTCACTTTAACTTGCAAATTTTTCATTTTAATTTTATTTAAAAAGGTACGTCACTTATTTTGTTATCCAATCATGAGAACCTATGTGACGTCCAATAACCATTTTTAAAGCATCCAATCTTAAAACATTCTTGCAGATAATGAGGACCAATTTTTTCAGCCTTCGACATGTGGTTCCCGTGGTCTTTGGAAGACTTCAGAGTTTACATAGCATCTTTTATATTACACGCATATTGTGGCTATTTATGCTGCATTGGTAAGTACCTGTAGGTATTATGACAAGTTTAAATTAACAAGGTAACTTTTTTTTTTTTTTAACCCTCGATAAATGAACTGATAAGTTTCAAACGGCTGAACTGATTTACTTGATTCTTAGCTAAGAACACTCTCGATCAAGTCAACTTTTAAACCAAAATAAACTAAATCAAAATCGGTTCAACCTTATGGGAGCTATGATGCCACAGATATACACGTTAAACTTATTACACCGTTTTTTTACGACAGTGGTTTAAATTAATAAAATCCCACGAAATTCTAGAAGAGCTCATACATTTTAAGCCGTGAGACAAAGAAGGTTCCAGAAGATGAAAAAAGAAGGAAGGTGGATTTCCATATATTTCCATCCTCCATTAACGGCACTTGATTTTTTTTTAATGTTGGATCGGGAGTCGCCATTGCTCTTGGTTAAACAGTTAAAAACCGGCATTAAAAAAACGTTCAACTCTACCGTTTTGGAGAAAATAGGTAACAGACATACAAGCTGCACACAATACTAACACAACCTCTATTTATATTTCTGGTATGTACACTAAAGAGATTTTATTTATCTCTTACCATATATCTTCCAAGCACCTCTCTAATATATCTTTTTCGATGGGTAAAAAACTATTTGTTGGGAAATTTTGTGCATTAATTATATCACCTATTTGACCTTATTTTTAATCCTCAACGTTAACTATTTACGAGTTTAACGTGTATATCTATGTGTCTGTCTAAGGCATTGTAGATACCAAAGGACTGAACCACAGACTAGGTATAGTTAGCTACTACGTAGCCAGTCTTTGGGCTGAACTGATTTTGATTTAGTTTAGTTTTTGTTTGAAATGTGACTTAATGGAGTGTTCATAGCTAAGATTCAAAAATAAATATGTTCTCCCATTTTAAGTTTATAAGCTACTAATCGGGCGTTAAAAAAAAATTATACTGGTTAGGTTGTTTTTTTGCTGCTGTGATTTTGTAAAAATATGAGTTCTGTTACAGTTCTTCTCATGTTATAGCATACCCAGGCTTTCAATCAATCATCATACTCCTCGTGGGTCAAATAATCCGTCAATTAAGGATCCTGACCTTCATCCTCCTGAATCTCAATGAGTTGGTGAACGAAATCAACGGAAACGAAGTGATGACTTGGCAACCATGCTGTACCGCTGTTTTGACACAGTGTATTGATCATTATGTTAAAATTAAGAGGTATTTCGTCAACATAACATTAATTATAAATAAAATTGCCAAGTGCGAGTCGGGCTCGTGCACTGAGGGTTTCGTACAACCACAAAACACAAAAAGTAGTGCAAAGAAACCTAAGCCAGACAAATGCTAGACTAAAACGGAAAGGGTTACGGGGCATTGCGGGACTGGCGTAGAAAGAGCGTGATGGAGTAGAATGGATTGCGGGGCAAATGCGTAACTAGAACGGAAACGGTAGGATAGGAGTAGAGTGTATTATAGAACTAGAGCGGAAAAGACTAAACGGGAGTAGAAAGAATTACAGGAGGGATCATCATCATCATCAGTCAGAAGACGTCCACTGCTGAACATAGGCCTCCCCTTTTAACCTCCACACTGAACGACATCCTGCCATCTGCATCCACTGGATGCCCGCGACTCTCACAATGTCGTCGGTCCATATAGTGGGAGGATTACCTACGCTGCGTCTTCCGGTTCGCGGTATACACTCAAGAACCTTTCTTTCCCATCGGTTATCAGTTCTTCGAGCGATGTGGCTAGCCCATTGCCACTTCAACTTGCAGATTTTAATAGCTATGTCGGTGACCCTGGTTCACTGACATAGCTATTATGGTGACAGGAGGGATGCTGATTGGAGGATGAAGAAAGGATGGGATGGGAGTAGATAGGATTAAGGTATGTGAATAGACTGGATGACTGCGGGACTAGAGTGGAAAGGGCGGGACTGAAGTAGAGTGGATTACGGGATAGATGCCGAGTTGGATTGGAATATGCAGGCCTGTTGTAGAGAAGATCACGGGACTAATGCGGACTGGCGCGGTAATGAAGGGACAGAAAAAGTGGTTGGTGGCGAAAGGAACGGAACGGGAGTAGAGTAGATTATGGGACGAATGCAAAACCGAGTGGAGAGGGCGGTACAGGACTAAAGTGGATTGCACGATGGGTGCGGGACTGAAAGTGAAATAAAGACCGGAAGGGAGTAAAGTAGATATCTATACTACCCGAGCGAAGCCGCGAGCAACAGCTACTTTACAATAACACTGTATTTAACCTACAAAAATAAGAAGGTTCTATGTACCCCTGTTTTTTTAGCTTTGCTTGTAACTGACTGGAAGTCGATTGTAGCCTACTTTTAATCATTGTCGCGTTGATTTATACTTTTAGATTCGTTTTTTTGGAAAGCATAAGTCAGAAGATAGGTGATATGAGGATCGCAGCTTTAGATAAAAGATTCGCTATAAATTTTTGATCAAACTAATGTATTATTTTTCAGATTTTCTAATAAGCTAAATATAATATGCAGGCCGTTCTATTTGACACTAATATTGGTTGCAATCATGCTCGTTTGTATGTGTTCTGTGAAAATTGCTATATCGGTGAGTAAATTATTTAAATGGGCGGTTTTTTTAATATTAAAAAGAATCTGTCAGCGGTGTTTCATACATAATTTATTTAACTGTTTTATTCCATGATTTAAATAATACGATCGCAAAAAATAAATCGATTTTGTGCTTTGTATTTTGCATTCTCAAAGGTTCTTAGTTTTGCCAGGACATAAAGTATCAAGTTTAGTAAGAGTCTTTATAAATGTTTTTGATTTTGAATGGAAGAAAAACAAAAGAATAATTTTAAAAGTCATAGAACATATTAATTATATAACATATTTGTTAAAAAATATTATGATACATAAAAGCTGCCCGCGAAAGGTTACTGGTACAATTATGTGTACATTTTAACCGACTTCCAAAAAGGAATGAGGTGATCGATTCCACTTGTTTTTATATATTTTTTTTATATACATATTAATGTTTGTTACCTCAGAACTTTCGACTGGGTGAACAGATTTTGATGATTCTTTTTTATTTAAAAACTGGTGCTTCCCGTGTGGTCCAGTTATGACGTTTTTATGAAGTCTGTTTTTTATATTGAGAATTATACTAATATCATAGACGGAATTAAGAGTTTCTTGCGCTTATATTTTTGTTGCACGCCGAACCATTTGTTCCAATCTGGTGGATGACGGGTAGAAAATGTTAAGCATTAAGTCCTCCGTTAATAGATTAGTTTAGTACTGCCCCGGTGGCTCAGTTGGTAGTGAACCTACTTTCTGTGCTTGGGGGCGTGGGTTCGATTCCCATCTAGGACAAACATTTGTGTGATGAACATTTGTGTTTGTTCTATGTCTGGGTGTTAATATCTATTTAAGTATGATACCATATATATGTATGTATATCAGTCTCTGGCTGTCATATTACAAGCTTTGCTTAGTTTGGGGTCAGAAGACCATGTGTGCACTAATGTCCCAGATATTTATTTATTTATTAATAAAGAATGAAATTGTCGTTTTAAAAAAAAACTCCGTATGTGCATTTCTACGTAGTTTATAACTGTGCAATAAGGTATTTAATAAATAAATTGGTAAATTGTTTATGATTTTCAGAATAAGCTTTCCCCGGACACTATGAAATACTACGTCCATGAATTCTGCTTCATACTGGTTGTGTTCATGTTTTGCTTACTCGGACAGGAAGTTGATAATGAGGTAAATGGTAAGACATAATTTTGGAAGAAAGAAAAGAATTAAACATAAAAACCGGCCTCATTAGCCTATCATCTTCCCACTGCTGGGACGCTGGGACAGATTGTAACTATCGGGAAACACCCATTCCGGCAGCGCATTCCACAGACTAGCAGTTCACACAAAAAAAGTGGAATCAAAGCGCTTCGTACGGGTTTTCGGAATATCAACCATATAGCGGTGTCAATTTTTCGTTTCCGCTCTGGCAGTCCGATAGAAAAATGGGGAGGAGGGAATTAGATCATGCAGATCCGATGCACACTCTATGAAATGTATCCGATACAAAACTGATAGACTAGCAACTTTTCGCCGATGCTCAAGACTTAGGAGTTTAGTCTGAACCAGGGATTCATTGCTGATGAGCCTCTTGGCGCGTCTCTCAATAGACTCCAACGCCCCAAGCTGGTACTTAGCTGATCAATCCCAAAGATCCATCTTAATCTAAGGTTAAAACAATTTAGTCATGTTATTACTAGTTTGTGTGTATACCGCGAGCAGACCAGCGACCCGCAAGCAGCACCCGGTCACGAGTATGACTCATGTGTCAGCCATCGCCCTCCTCAACCATATTTGAGGGAAGAGAGACCCTCACACGATACCGCCGCAAGAAGGTGCCTTTGATGGTGAGCATGAATGTTCGAGGCATACAATAATTATGTCTTCGACTTTTTGAGGTTCTTGGACATTTCTTCACCGGTTTTGAGCGATACCATCGAAAAACTATTAATTTAGAGGATATAGGTAAATCTAACAGTAAAATTTTGACAGAAATACTAAAGACAAATAGTATTTTTTTTCCGTCGTATACCTTGTATTTCTTAAATTCATATAAATAAGCCTAAGCCTTTAAGTTAGATTTTAGAGGTCAATAAAAATGCCTCTTCATCTTTTCAGTATATTATATTGACTGATAAAGGTATACTTTGAATAAATTTTCAGTGCGGGCAACTTCAAAACGCTGTCACAGAGAAATGGTATATTTTTGACCAGAAACACAAGAAAAATATTCTCATATTCAGTATGGCGCTAAGTCAACGAATGACTATATACATCTTTGGTTCAATCAGTTTATCTCTACCGACATTCACTTGGGTAAGACAATTTTAACAAAAACATTATATTAATAATTATCAATGTAAAAAACCGACATCATTGAAATGTCAGCACTGGACCAAATTGAAATAGAACCACACGGGAAGCACCAGCTTGCAAACAAAAAAAGAAATATCAAAATCGGTTCACCCAGTCGAACGTTCTGAGGTAAAAACATTTTTTTTTAAACAGTTGACTTGAGAACCTCCTACTTTTTGGAAGTCGGTAAAAAAACTTTTTTTTCAATCTAATCATAACTACTTTTGACATCATCAGTCAGTAAACGTCGACTGCTTAATAAAGGCCTCCTTCTTAGAGAGGGATATTGCTATAATCCCCACGCTTGGCAGGCGGCTTGGGGATCGCAGTACGTACACCGTGTACTAATAGGACGCTGCTACCCATCCTCCGCTGGTTGTGGTCGCAGTTTTAGGACATGTACCCGCATCTTCCGGGTCCGGGTCGGGATTTAAATTTTTATTAGAGGGTGCTTAATCATAAAAAACTAGATAACTGTCTTGTCACCCAGTTCTGAACTACATTTAAAGTTTGAAATCATTGAGAAATTAGTATATAATACAATTTCAAAAATACGAACTAAAAAACAAGACAATATGATAATAACATAAAAGATCATTGAATACTTTTAAATCCGAATTTATAGGATATGTACCGTGATAGGATTTACTTGTTTTATCGAGATCCAGAAACTTCAGAATAATAAATAACTAGTGTAAATATTGACTGTCCCCGTTGGCCCAGTTGGGAGTGAACCTCCCTTCTGCGCTTTGGGGCGTAGGTTCGATTCCCACCTAGGGCAAACATTCATGTGATGAACATGTTTGTTCTTTATCTGGGTGTTAATATCTATTTAAGTATGTATTTAAAAATATATCAGTCTCTGGCAGCATAGTACAAGCTTTGCTTAGTTTGGGGTCAGATGACCGTGTGTGCAAAAATGTTGCGAATATTTATTTATTTATAATTTTTAAACCCTCGATAAAAAACAAATATCTGCAAACGGCTGAATAGCTGATATTCTTGAATAATAGCCACCTGACAAACAAATAAAAACTAAATCAATATCGGTTCAGTCGTTTGGGAGCTGCGACGTCAGAGACAGACACAGATTATATACATTAAACTTTTAATACCCCTCTTTTTAGAAAAAACTACAACCGTGACAAATACTAAGGCATGATTTCCGCCTATGCTGACGTCGGTCACGCGTATGAATATACATTGCGCTTTATAAAGGTTCACTTGACGTTGATGATCAGTGACGCAGGAGTTTGCAATTATATTAAGACCCACTTTTCCTACTTTTAGCAATTTTGGTCATTCTAGTTTTAGTTTGTATACTTCCATGGCTACCTTAAAATTATAAAAATGGTTTCATATCATCACTGAACGCTTTATCTAAGGAACTGACAAGACCGAAACACGATTAAGGTTATTTCGCTCCGTAGAAATAATATATGAAAGTAACACCGATTTGAGCTTTTCTTCCTGTTTTTTTGGAATTATTCAAATTCTTATTTACTAAATGATGTCTATGATATCTTAGTACACAGATTTCATAATTATGGTCATCTGGAGGAACAAGGGTTTCTAAAAAGTGGGAAAACATATCCATAAGGGGCGTGCGAATAAATTTATGATGCAATAGCTACGTGTGACCGACGTTAGAACAGACGTCAACGTAAGAGACAATCAAGACTTACCTACTTTCTTATATCACGATATGTTTCAGTTAGTCCAAATTTAAGTAAATGTAATGAAAAACAATAACAGTAAGTTTAAACAGTAATAAGATACTGTTAGCCAGACTTTTAGTTACATTTATTATTTTTGTTTCAGTTCATCAAAACCGGAATGTCATTTTTCACACTAGTGATGTCTGTTTTGGAAGAAGTAAATTAAATGTTATCGTGAAAACAAAAGTTACGAACATACTTAAATGTAGATTATCAAGAATAATAAAATGGTAGGTATTGCAAGTAAGGACGTCCTGGCATTTTTGAAGCTACTTTTTATCCAATAATAACGACGCACTATGAAAACGTGATATCAACATGTACACGATCCTAAAGTCAAATATGTAATAAATTAAAAGTAAAAATAAACCTCAAAACACAATTTTTTTTTTGCGAAGAAGTGCGCGTTCGACCAGTAACTCGTCTGTTGGTAAGCGACGATGTCAAAGATGAAGCACACAGACTAAGAAGATACCTTCTCGCCTTGAAAAGGCCCAAATTATATCTCTCAGGAAACAAGGAAACCGGCAGGTTGTTCCAACTGACACTCAGAATGTGTTATCATAATTAAATGCGTATACAACATTTCATGTCTGTGGTGCTATGCTAACCGTAATGAGGACTTCCAGTTAGGACCCATCCCTGACTGCAGCAACCATATCAAGAAAACCGGCTATTATAATATAATGCGTACACAATTTTCGTGACCGTTGAAGAGTATTTTTTTTGTCTGGAGCTTATGTCCTAGATGTCGATTAAGGTCATGCTTACCATAAAAAGCATTGTCATCGGACCTGAACTAACATGTAAAAATTCAATTCCGCAGATAAGAAGAAGTGGTTCTAATTCTAAGACCTAAACAATCAATCATACCAACATTACAAGTTTTCATAGGAGGGTTGCTAGCTTAATATAATTATATTATAGCATCGAATATAACCGACGTTTATCGGAACAAAAAAAAATGATTTGTCTATTAAACTTGTTTTTTTTTCTTGGTGTCAACATTTTCTCTTCTGACAAGGTGATCTATGTTTTCCTCTTCCATCCCGGAACCAAGACGAATGAAATATAAAAAGAAAATATTTAATGCGGACACTAACAAGCTGACAGAATTAGTTTACTCTAGTGGCGCAACATTTTGCCAGAATAAGCATTTCTCTTACGAACCAAAGAAATTCATTTTCGGCAAATTCGGGATTATTTTCTTAGTTGATGCCTCCATTTGTGTTAATGGAGGCGACTCGTAAATATTCTCTCTTCACGAATAAATCCACATCGGTAATGTTTATTTATTAGGCTATACGGATATCGTTGCGGTCGTCAAAATATTTGTATGAATACGGCTTTTTTCGGGAAAGATTTATGTGTTTGTTCGGAATGTTTTCGGTTTAAAAGGGATGTTACTGTGACATTTGTGAATTGCGTTAATTCTGGGTTATTTACAACAAAATGAACCGATATAAATAATCGAATAAAATATGATATATATCTTTAAATTTTCTAGATTTGAAAAACTAGGTGAGTATGTTACAGGCTAGGCTAGGTAGGTTAACAGAAAAAAAAAACTATTTAAATTAGAACGGCTGTCAAGGCGATTTTGTAAGAAATTTGTTGTAACCAGTTGCACCCATATAAACGAAACGTCAGTCATTTGAAATCAGAAACTTTGACGCGGAGTTCGACGCGTTGATCGAAATAAGAATGTTCAATCAAGTATCTGTCATAATGCCTGGCGACAGATTTTCCTTCTCATTTCTGTTCTATTTACTTCTTAGTTCTCCTTTCTGTGGGTAGGTAGATAAGTATTATTTTACTCATCCGAAGATTGTCTAGATTTTTTAGGGTTATGACTGCTTGTCGTAATTATCTCTAATGTACCTATTCTTCTTGTGATATTGTCTTTTTAGAGGTGTTAATAAAGTGTTATTGTAAGTACCTAACTATTATTTTGATTGTTTTTAACTCGTATTGTATTTTTGGTTTCTGTCATAAATATGTATTTTTTTATGCTATACATATAGGCTTGCGTTTGACTCGCCTGATGTTGAGCGATGATGCGAATGCAAAAAAGGCTTTGTTTTATGGAGAGGCATATCTTAATATCTGTCAATGATGGATGTGACCACAGACCTAGAAAAAAAAACCTATATGTATGGATATGACAGCCCGGTATTAAACCATTTTTTTCTGTTTCAATCACACCTGCGAGTGACCGTTGATTGATAAAAATTAATACTTGTCTTGTGTATAAGCTCAGAAACCCTAGTCTTTAAAAAAACTTTTACCGTAATTCATATATAAAATTTGACGTATAGGTAACACGACATTGTACTTCATGCTTTAAAAAAAAACATTTTTTTATCGCGAATAAGTCCCACCACCAACTCGTCTGTTGGTAATCGACGATGTGACATTTTAGTTATATATTTCTATGATCGGCTCTATTTATGATCATATTTTTATACGGGTAATACAGAAATATCTGTCTGTTACCTATTCTGGTATCATAAAGACAAAATGTGTGAAAACAGCGTCAGTTTCTAATGTTCCTATAATAAATTGAAAACAAAATGTATAAGTACTACCAGCGAAAGTCTGCAAAAACATCATTACCCGATGCGCTGAAGCTTAAAATAAAATTGGCTGGCGCGGTATTCTTTCAAGGGTTTTGGTTGGGTGCGCTGCTCGCTCAAGGAATGACTTGAATTTGGTTTCTGCCTTCGTTTACTTACAAATTTGAGAAACATAATTATGTATAGGTATATGTCTTTTCCTCGCGAGATATCGCAAGGAAAAGACAAACGTGACCATATTCTGGCTTTGTAGGTAAATAGTCTGGTATTTTTTTTATATATATAAATAGAACTGCAAATGAGCATATAGTCCACCTGATGGTAAGCAAAAATGGACCGCCTATGGACACCTGCAATACTAGCAGTGTTAACGGTGCTTTCACAGCCCGGAGAGGTAGTGTAGACACCCATTTTAGGGTCCCGTACCCTGAAAAGGAACCCTTATATGTTCGTTCTGTCCGTCCATCTGTTCGTCTGTCTATCCGTCCGTTCGTCCAAAGTTTTGAAACGCTTCTTACTTTTCTTCGGACGCTTAAACAAGCGGATAAAAACTGCAGAAAGGAAATTTTGTCCATGGTCCGTGCTAGGCGTGCTAGGTAAGATTGTAGTCAAACGCTTGCCTAGTCCGTTGAAAAAAGGCCTGGCCGTGGAACGGGCTCTTAAACGATCTATAAAAATATCTGAGCGTTTCCTCATCGGGAAGAGTTAATACATCAAGTGTATGAGAGATTATGCATATCGCATGCGTAACGATATTACTGGGGAGTGTGGGAATATGGGGCAATGCGTTCTTTTACGACGCAAAATCAGATATGCATAGAGCTGATAATATATCTGGAATTAAATATATTTAAAACAAGTCAAGCTTAAGTAACAATTTTTTCAATATAAATAAATTCATGCGCGATAAGTCCCGCTAAACATTTAAAACATGTTGTCAATTCACGAAAGCTTTTAAGTTATTATTTATAAATAATTAACTTTTGAAAACTTTTTATTTTGAAAGAACACGAGAACAAAGTGTCTTTGCCTTAGTAGAGATAATACGAAAAGTGTTAATGGACACATTCTTAATTTTTAAAATATCATACTTAGAAGTTTAAGTTAGAATTAAATTACTTATTAGCTTAACATTAGGCTAGATTGTTACTAAATTAAGGGGAACTAATTACCAGCGCAACCTATATAAATAAAAAAAAATACTTTCGCATTTACAATATTAGTCTGATTTGTTACTATCAGCTTAGTTTAAACAAAAAAACTTGTCACAATAAATTATTAATCCTGTCGTTTCCATTTCTCGTTTTCCGGTACGTTACTTGTAAGAAAATGTGTATCACATCACATCATCAACCAGAAACGTCAACTGTTGAACAAAGGCCTCCCTTTTACAGAGGGGTGTTACCATATTCCCTTCGCTTGGCAGGTAGCTTGGTGATCGCATTACGTTCACCGTGTACTAATAGAACGCCCGTCCTTCGGTGGTTCTGGGATGCAAGCAATTTTAGGACATACCGAGGTCAAATTTATCTTCAAAGCAACGAAATAAGTTTACCTATCAAACCTACGTAAAACCTAAAAACTACACTAAAAAACCTAACCTACCATAAAAATATTTAAAAAAAAATACCATAAAATTTAAAAAGTCGTATTATCAGCTCTTTACTAATACACCGCTCTAAACATCCTCCAAAATGCATTGGTCTGATAAACTTTTTCCTTCTTTTCGGTACACAACAAAAAGAGATATTTCTACAGAAGGCGACAATTTATTTCTTCTTTTATTCTCAGAGTGCTATAACACTCTGTAATGGCTTACTCCGTGGCAGGAACAAGACCGTTTTATTTATTGAGTAATGATTTAAAAGGTGTCTTGATACAGTTCCGTTTTTGTTCATTGGAAAAAAATGTACAAATTATTTCCGCGGATTCGAGAAAATGTTTTGTAATTTAAATGGAATTGCGAATAAATTGCAAATTGAAATGAAGCCAGTTTAAAAACCCTGGAAAGTTTGTCATGTTTGAGTACTGTTGGTATTTTATTTACTGTTAATACTTTGTTTACTGTTGAAAATTACATAAATTTAGTTCAAAAAGTCGACGACTAGCAAGATTCGAACCTAGTTTGTTTTATTTGTTCTTTGCTTGTTTGTCGTTTACCTAGGCTAAGTCACTAGTTTAGTGTATGGTAATTTATAAAGCCCGCTCCAGACATGGTCCGCGACTCACAAACAGCGCGATCACACGCTCAGGAAACATCCACACTTGCAATACAAAATATGACTATATGAAAGTAGTTTATGTACGATGCAGGGGACTAGAGTGCCAGTTGAGCACCGCAGCCACCAGAGTGTAGTCGGAACGGTGTAGGGCGGCGGCCGACCGGCTCCGCAGCAGCGCCTGCCAGCAAGGCGCCGGTCCCGTGGCGAACATGCTGCTCGCGCTGTACCACCAGGGTAGTTGGAACATCGCGCGCCAGGCGTCATTGTACTGCACGCGCATCTCTCTCATGGCAGCCTTGCTGTGGTTCCTCCATAGTTTGACAGTGTAGACCCTGGTGTAATAACTAATAAACAGCTGAGTCTTCACTGCCTCGCTGCAGCGTCTAAATCTCCTAGCCAGTAGGTTGCGTGCACTGCGATGACTCGCCTCTGCCTCTCTATATCGCCATGGTCAGATAAATTGGAGCTCAATACGTGTCCAAGATATTTGACTTCTTCGACTTGCGCAATAGTTTGCTGTAGTTTCACAGTAAAGTTTAATGAGATGGATGTCAAAGTAGCTGCTGCTGCGTTCCTCTCGTTGTGCGCATTAGCGTAGGTACTAAGTAAATTAATCATCATCATTTCAGCCTATCCTGTTCCCACTACTGGGACCCAGACCTTTTCTCGGAGAGAGAGAGAGAGAGAGAGAGAGAGAGAGAGAGAGAGAGAGAGAGGATAGCCCTATGCACCATGCTGGCCTAGTGCATGTTGGTGAGAGTCGAATGTTGAAATAAAAAATAAGCACGGCAGCTCAATCAACATTCAGTGGAGTATGTAATACGCCACCGCGCCACGTTTACGCTTCGCGGTCCTTTTGACTCTGGATGAATAGTTACATTTATTTATAGTAGAAATATTAATAAGTTATACTCATTTATTATCTCCCTCTAACTGTAATATATGATTATACAATAAAAGTAATTAATTGTCAAATAATTATAATTGTCACTACTTAGTTATTGCGTTTTTTTTTTGTACGTTTGTGACGAATAAACCTGTTGCTTTATTCTTAATTACTTTATCGTCCATGTACACAGTTTGTACAAATATTTTTTTTATGATTCCGATTAGACGCGGGATCAAAAACCGGGATAAAAACATCAGGGATCAAAGAGCGAAGCCGCGTAGAATATGCAAAATGGCCACACTTCGCATTCGCGCCCCTTTGCGGATTTTGCGCTCTATCCGCGGACAAGGTGTGGAGCGGGCTTAAAACAAATAATAAAGACCAACCATTTAGAGTTGGCGTTTAACATTTTAAAAAATTCACTAGTTCCAAAAATGTTCAACGCATTTCTAGTTCATTGTTGAGTCTCTAGCAAAGCAATTTTTGAATAAAAATACCTTCAAAAGACCGCTGTTTTTCTAGTTTCTGCAGCGACCAGGTACAGCCATCAAGGTTGTCTCATTGAATATGCTAATCGATGGTAAAATTGAAAATGCCGACCTACCATTAGATAAAGTAGGCACGTTTAGGACGCACGGGAATTGATGACATTTTTCGAGAGCTATTATTTCGGCCTCTAGATAATTATGGTGATTGGAAAGACATTAGAAGATTGGTGTTTTTTTGTGGGGTAATTTATTTTTAGTTAGGTATATGAGGCCACTTGACTGACCCCCGTACCACATGTGAACAAACATTGTATGACTACCTTTAAATGAAAGGTTTTGTACATGATATTTTTTGAAGACAACTCGGTCTACTGGGAAAACCGTATTTGAGTATTAATGTAAAAAAATCTTGTCTCTCTCATCAACTTTTTATATGCTTTTTTTCATGCCAAAGGTGGCAAACAAATTAATGGCCCGCCTGGTTGTAAGCGATGTTCGTCGCTTATGGATACTTGTAACACCATTGCGTGACGACACTTTACCGACCGAAACTCTTTTATCAGTCTGAAAATAAACCATTTTATAGTTTAATATCATGAACACGGACAATACTATCTGGAAATAGGGGGTAAACTGGAAAATCGCGTACGTTACTAACGTAGCTTAACAAGCGTAACTTTGTTTTATTATGCTCTTTTTCACTTACTTTTAATTTGCGCAAAAGGCGTATTGCGGAACTAATTAAGCTGCATAATACCGAATATAAGTGTCAACAAGTTTGAATTTTTATTACGTGCTTCGTACGTCCGGTGTTCCGGCGCTTTCTATGAGTCCCAGATGTAAGGAATACTGAAGTGGCTTCTAGAATATTCATAGAAACGCCAGAAAATTCTACATGTATAGTAAACGTGTACTTTTTTCCTCTTTTCCCTTGAGAGAATTTTGGCATCGCACGTCTTTTACATTTGCCAGTGTATTTAGAATATTTCAAGTTTTAATAAACATCGTTAAGTAAGACATAGTTATAGTCAGAGTCATAATCAAATCCAAAGTATGCTCTAGTTAAGTTCTGGGGACTTTCATAGAGGCTTTTGCAGGCAGCCCGCTGGCTCTTGAACTTATGTCATGTACGATGGCCATTACCTTCGCAATGATTCAAATTTATGTGCGGTGCTCTGCCACGTTAAAAATAGAAGTAGTGTAGTAGTTTACATATTTCTTTTTATGCAAATATGAGACGCGACGAGCATATTGTTCGCTTGATGGTAATATACGCTTCTCTATAACAGTTCAGTGTCACCCAGAATTTAAAATATTTCAAAACCAGCGGCAATGCGTTGCGTTTATTACCCTGAGATATTAGATTTAAAATTTCTTTCTTCCCAGTAATTTCAATGGAAATAATGCCCTATTATTATTTGTAGACAATTGGTTGTTGGTTGTTTTTTTATGTATTATTTTAGTTAATGCCACTATTTTTGTTAATGTAATTACTTTCCGTGCACGGTTGCCTGGAAGAGAATGCTTTAAGCGATAAAGGCCGCCTGTTAAAAGCCTAGATAATTACTGTAATGTATATTATGTTATCCTTGTTTTTGTGTTTTTTTATAAAGAGTTATAAATATTTTTGTATTCCATAGGTAGCAAACAAGCAGTTAGGATTCCTGATGGTAAGCGATCACCGTCGCCTATGGATACCTGCAACACTAGGGGCATAACAGATATGGGCTATATTATTATTATACTTTATTTCATACAATTCTCGGGTCTAGCCCGGACATTTGGTGGGCATTGGTGGAGCCGAAGCCAACACCAAGAGGCCCTTTTGAATATAAAAATACAATAAAATTATGGAATATGTATAAAATGGATTATGAAACTATTGTACATGTACAGTACAGGATTTAAAAAGTCTGGGCTATTGAGGTGAACAATTTGTGGGTAGGAAAACAGATCTATTGAATGAGAAACGGCATTATTATTACTATTAGTAATAATTTAGTATGTTTTGTATCTTATTTTACCGCGAAATTACAGGGCATACAGAGATTTGACATCTTATATCTCAGGGTGACGAGCGCAGTGCATTGCCATCCAGGGTTTTGAACTGTCGAAGTTCAAAATCCTGAGTGGCGTTGAGCTGTTATGGGCAAGCGTGAAGAGCTATCAGGCGAGCTACTTCGCTCGTCTCGTCAATCAGTATCATTAAAAAAAACATGTTCTGGATAGGAGAACAGATCTATTGCATGAAAAACGCCATAATTATTACTATTATTTAAGTATGTTTTTGTATCTTATTTTACCATTTTTGATGTTGATTTTTTATTATTCCCCTTCCAGTCAACCTCGCTCTCCAACCAAAGTCATCAAGTGAGAATAATTAGGGCTACCACAAAAACATTTTGTGGTCCGTGACGAAACTCGGGTTCCTATCCGTTTTGTCTTGCAGTCTGCGAACGACAACCGCCATTGTTGTCGACACTCGTTTGGAAGTTATCCCGTACATTTCGTTTTGCAAACCGCAGAGCGGGTGAATTTTGTCGTTCTTTCGTAAAAAATAAAATTACAACGATGTAATTTTAATTTTAAATACTCTAGTACAGTTTTATTTTAAACTAGTGCTGTTGCCCGCGACTTCGTACGCGTAGATTTTCATATAAACTTTCAACCTTTTTTCCCTCCTTTAATCCGGTCCTTGCGCAAAATAATCTAATCCGGTGTGCTATGTCGTTAACTTTCGTTCGTCTACGGATCTCATTTCTGATTCGATCCCGTAGAGAAACCCCGAGCATAGCCCTCTCCAAAGCTCGTTGTGCGACTTTGAGCTTGCTAATGAGACCCATAGTGAGAGACCATGACTATTTCAGTCCCATATAAATCGTCAAGTTCGTATATCATAGGGTCTATTCTTAAATTTTTATAGCTCGTAGGCAGACTGATAGAGCGTCCTAGCTACGCTAGATGTTGGCGTGGCTATGACGCTCAGAATCAGTCCTACATCTAATACTTTGTTGCGGCTCTGGGACCTTACGCTCGACTCGAACCGTGGGCTCGAATACGCACAGTTTGCAAAATCACGCGATCACAAACCTTAACGCACCGAGATACAGTTTGCGGCCGCGCAACTTTTCGCAATCACCTAAACTGAATCGTATATAACAGGCAGGGGTATATAAGGCCCTAGGTCTGGCAAAAGTATTGGACTTCTGTCTATCGGTCTCATATTGTCTTCTCAAAACAAAATAAATATTGATTGAAAACTCTTTTCATAACAAATAACCCTTAAAAGTATTAAAAAAAAATCGATTAAACGAACCACTTTAAATTCCAAAATGGATTACTTTTACAAAAACGTGAATTCAAATTTCAGACGCGTTGGTAAACACTTCGATATTTAAATATCGAAGTGTTTAGGTACGTACCCTCAGACCCTCAATGAGCCCTAACTTATTTGACCTTATAAATGTTTAGAGTTGAATTTAGAAACGAGACGCAAGAAAATGAATTATAGCTCAGCGCCTTAACAAAATAACAGACGGATAAAATCAAAGAAAAGGTTAGTAAAACTGTCTTCACATCAGTGTTAAATCACTTAATTTATATAGTACACAACTAATGTCCAGATGCTGAGAGAACGCTTTGGACAACTGAAATAATTTTGTTAAAAATAGAATGAAAACATTATCTTTTAATTTTTTACTGCAGTATATCTGTAAACAGCTACAATTTTTCCTTCGAAAAAAATTGATTGTTTTCGTTCAGCTTTTACAATGTTATGGCAAGATGCGTTCGCACCTGCTACACCACCTTACCATATCTCCCTTGTTTGTCTGATCTAAGGCCAAAACCCACTTTAGGTCGCTGTTCCAGCAGAGTTAATAAAATGTATAGGATTCCTATAGGATTCATATTTTGTTTTCCTATGTAGGTAACATGTTAATATTATGTTTGTTGTGACAGGTAGGGCCGAGAGATCGATTTTTATATCGATGTTGCCAGTGATGACATATCGTACTGAGACGTGGTCTTTCTGCTGGCCTTATGAACAAACTGAAAGTCACACAACAGGCAATGGAGAGAGCTATGCTAGGAGTTTTTTTGCTCGATAAAATCTGTAACGAGGATATTCGCCAAAGAGCCACAGTTACTGACTGCTCAGATTTGCAAATTGAAGTGGTAATGGGCAGTCCATATCGGTCGAAGAACCTATATATATATATACATAATCGATGGGGAAGAAAGGTTCTTAAGTGGAGACCATGACTGGAAGACGCAGCGTAAGTAGACTTCTCACTAGATAGACCAGCGACGTTATGAGATTCACGGGCACCCAGTGGATGCAGATGGCTGGCTGTCGTTTAGTGGGGCATCCTAAGGGGGAGTTCATGTTCACTAGTGGATGTCTTCTGATGGATTTACAGCATACACATAGATAACAAAACTCAAATAAATCTTATGTCAATTGAAACAGCGTTAATTGGACGTTTTCGAATACCACTGTAAGTATTTGTTGTAAAAATATTTCTCCTCCATTTAACTTGATCCTCAACGACACATCGCCGAAGCGTTAAAAATGAGGCACAAAACAGAAAAATAAACAAAATTACGCAAAGAGAAAACAAACATCGATCGCTTAAGATTTATTCGCTAATGTTGAAAATAAATAAATTCCACTGTAAATTTTTACTAAATTATTGCCACTAGGAGGAAAAAAATACGAAAATAGCTCCACGAAATCGCGTATGAAGCATAATAATGGCGGCGACATAATTTAAGCCTTGCATGTCTACCATGCGCACCACGACAAAATCTTGTCGTCACTTTGTCGAGCGAGATCGCGACAAGGTTTCAAGATTTCCTACGGTTTCATATGACCCTGTCTCGCTTCGGCACGACAAAAAGAGTGAATAAAATTTTATTGCGGCACGCATGCCAACCCGGTTGGTGCGATGTGACGTCCGATCGGCACAACATCGTGTAAATGTGTGCGTGAGGCTTGTGCGTAAAATCAGAGCGGCATATCTTGGGTGCTTCACTTTCTATTTCGCGGTGCTGTCTGCATATTTTTTTTCCTCCGTGACCACTGGTTTTATTTACTTTTATATGTGCCCGACTTACTTTATGTAAGCTGCCTAGCTTAAGGCAGTTCATTTTCTAACGAAATATCATTTCTGATTAAATGAATTCGATGCGCAGTGGGAATAAAAATAATACAACCTAACATCAACCCTTTTTCAAAAGTTACAGAAAAATCAATTCATTTTATTTGCTTTATGTAAGGTTTATCTAAAGGTACGAGAGAAGGTTATCATCATCATCATCATTTCACATATAGGACGTCCACTGTTGGACATAGGCCTCCCTCATAGATCTCCAAAAATAAATAAATAAATAAATATCTGGGACATTATTGCACAGATGACCATTCTGACCCCAAACTAAGCAAAGCTTGTAATATGGCAGCCAGAGACTGATATACATACATATATATTTTAAAATACATACTTAAATAGATATTAACACCCAGACATAGAACAAACACAAATGTTCATCACACAAATGTTTGTCCTAGATGGGATAAAGGCTGGTTGGAAGCGGCCTGCATCCAGCGTTTCCCTGCGGTCTCTTTTAGGCCATCTGTCCATCTTGTAGGTGGACGTCCTACGCTGCGCTTACCGGTCCGTGGTCTCCATTCGAAAACCTAACCTGATGGCTAAATGAGGGCCATAGTCCCTCGGGAAGGTTTTTTTTAACTGAATTTTTTGACAAGGGGTATCATATACCTACGTTGTGTTGCTGGAAGTAGTACTCTAAAATGTACTTCATTACATTCTCGACAGACTATCGATATAAAAAATATATTTACTTATCTATTGAGTATGTCTGTTATGTTTTTTGTAGATAGGGGCTCTCCTACTCCTGCGTTCTCTTCACCTTAAATGACCTCGAAGGTATATTTTATTCAATATAAATGTTTTACTATTGACGATAATATAGAATAGCATTAAGTAGGTACACGAGAGCAATTTATTGGTACTTTAACTCTATTTGCACGGTCAACTGCTTTTGAAAAGTTTTTACAGTTTTCTACGGCGTATTTTTTTTTACGCCTGACGTGCTACGACTGCTACGAATGCAGTTAAATGACGAAGATGACGTACGCAATGAAATAAACAGCGTGCTAGTGGGTGAATTGATGCAATTTAAGACATGCAAAGTAGGTAAACTCACTGTGTCTAATCAGATAAAGGTATGTGGTCATAACATACAATAAAAAATACATAGTCGAATTGAAAACAAAAGTATAAACTCATAATAACTACAACTGGCAAAATCATAATGTCTCGAGTGAATCGGTTTCACGGGAGCAAGCGTGCTCCATTGTAGACCGAATCATCGCTTTTCACCAACCAAAGTGGTGGTCCAAAGAAAAGCTTATTATTAAATATATATAAAAAACTGGCTGTTCTAATAAAAAGTTCATGTACATAAATTTTTCATTTGAATTGTCAGTCGTTATTAAAAAGACTGCTAGGATTCACACACGTTTCGGCAACCGCATCCGTAGCATTCGTAGCACTCGTAGCGCTCGTACCGTACCTCGTAGCACTGCAGTTATGGTAAAGTTTATTTGAATGAAAAATGTGAATTTTTTTCCTCTGTTCTAAAACTATCCACCAATAAATAATTTACGTTCGGTTAACATAATTGAGGTGGAGGGAAATTCCGTGTGTTATGTGTTTGTAAAGTCTTTTCGCTACCTAATTTATAAACTACATCAACTTTTAAAAAAAACTGACAAAAAATTACAGATTTTCGTGTTATGTTTAGTAATTATATTTTTCAATCATTATTACTAGCGCGACAAAATCCCTTTGCAATGGCTAAGGCGTTTAAAATGTTTAGTCACACTGTGACTATGCCACGCAAATTGAATCGTCTCTCACATATTCACTAATTTTCTAAAAAGAAAAATAAATATGTAAATATATTAAAATAATGTCTGGTACAACTGCGACCAGAACCACCGCAGGATGGGCAGCAACGTCCTGTACACACTAGTACATTGTGAACGTACTGCAATCCCCAAGCCACCTGCCAAGCGTGGGAATTATGGCAACACCTCTCTCTAAAAAGGAGGCCTTTGTTCAGCAATGGACGTTTACTGGCTGATGATGTGATTAAAATAATAAACTTGAAACATAAGAATGTTTTTTTGTGATTTTCAGTGATGGTTCCATAGTAAAACTTGTTCATAATTACAGTAGTTCATAGTTACAATGACTTTTTCAGCTTAAGACCACCTTTTCGTGTTGACTCAATTTTAGTGGATAGACGCGAAATCATCATCATCATCATTTCTGCTATAGGACGTCCACTGCTGGACATTAGCCTCCCCCATCGATCAAAAAAAGGGCCGGTTGGACGCAAAAATGGATCTGTAAATTCTGAAATGTCCTCAAAGAAAGGATGTGTAATTTTTTCACTGTTAAATCGCATCAAACTTTAGCAAAAGTACTTTAGCCATAGCTGAAGCTAAATCCAAAAATAAGCGAGCAGCTGAACCACGTCTTGTGTTTCACGTTCAAGGGTCTCATTGTGGCATTGTTTCCGATTTTAATATACCGTTTTGGGAAAGATTTGGCTCACTTGGCTTTTTTAACTCGGGGAAGTTATTAAACAAAAGTTTTGCATAGATTTTCCTGAAAAGAAAAAGAAAGTTCGTGAAGTTGTGTCACCAATTGGAATTAATTAATTATTAAAAAAAATATGCGCAACTTTATCATCATCATCATCATTCGGACATAAGTCGGGCATAATTCGGACATAAGTAAAAAATGGGCCTTACTTAAAAACGTAACTCAAGTTGACATACGCTTAAATATGCTCCGTCTTGTGTGACGATTGCCGTCAGCGAGAAGTTGAGAGAGCATTTTAAATCATAGATCAACTTGAGTAACGTTTTTAAGTAAGGCCCAATATTCGTATTCTTGTAACTGGTTAAGAAACGATTTACTTAGCTAAAATTAATGAAATTTTTGTGGCACTATTTCGAATATTTTTTATATATAATTAGCGACGCGCCCGGCTTCGCACGGGTGTAAGCTCGGCCTTCGACCTCGCTACTATGACTCGTTCCAGGAACACAAAATTTCATCAAAATCGGTTAAGCCGTTTACTCACCGTTTAAACCTTCCCTGGACTACGACAAACATTTCAAAACCAAACTCAGCTAAATCGGCCCAGCCGTTCTCGAGTTTTAGCGAGACTAACGAACAGGAATTGATTTTTATATTTAAAGATAAAAAAAGAATCACATAAATTGGTTCATACATTAAAGTTATATGATTATTTACGGGATATTTACCGTGAGAACCACCGTTTTAGGTTGTGGAAACCTTCCACAACCTTACCACGGTAAATAATGATTATAACTTAAGTAAACAACCGTGATAGTTTAAAACAGTGTTTTGGTTCATACATGTCGGAGTAATCAATATACATACATAAAAACAGACCCAATTGTTAACCTCTCTCCTGAAGTCAATAAAAAAAAATATGAAAGAATTTGACAGCTAACACAGATTTCATTTAGGAAGGTGTTTTAACAAAAGAATAAAATTACTAATAAAAAAAAACTTTTTAAAAGCAAGCTTTTAGGTGTCCACCATATAGGATTTAGTGTGACGTCATTTTATTTTTCGTACTATTCTAAGCAAACCCTTTAATTTGATACCCATATCATGGGGTGCATAAAATATCAACTGGTCCGCCATGTTTGGGAACCCGCCATATTGAATTGAGAGTGACATTTAGCTAACTATGCATTGTCAAACATTGCATTGTGCATTGTAAATGGTTAAGCAAAATTTCAGCACAATCGGTTGGGGATAAGTGTTTTGAAATTCAGTTGCAAGATTTGATCCATACTAACATAGTAAGTTAAATAATAGCTTTAAAAAATGTATGAAAACAGGGTAAACGGGATAAAGAGTTTAGGAGCCGTGTCATCAAAACTGGAGATGGAACCAATTTAAAAAAGGCCACTGTCATTGAAAAAAGTCAACAACTTACTAATACCAAGGACGACTAATACAAAAAAGTTTGTTTGTCTCTAAATTTTTATTCGAGTTAATAAGGAACAAAAAAATGAAAGTAGGAAAAAAAACTTGTAAATTGCTATCTATAATCATCTAATTTATTAGTACGATTTATTACCAAAATGCTGGGTCCCGTTACCCCGTTGTATAACAATGCTCACCCTTTGAGCAAAATAGAGACCAGAATTTTGATCCAGTATTTGCAGACGTGATTTACTTATAATGACAATTAAAAAAATACTAATTTTATTATTACCTTCAAATACTTCGTTTTGCATGGCATTGTGAAATAGATATTTCAAAAACTTGTTTAATATTCTTTGGAGTGGTGGTAAGGGTTATGAATAGAAGCGTTAGAGATTTCTCTTACTTTGTAAGAAGACCTATCATGGTACTCAAGAGCTTATCAGGAATCTATTTTGTCAAGCTTTTGAAAGATGATGAGAAGAAATAATGGCAAGTAGTAGCTAGAAGTAGTTGTCCAGAATAGGAGTTGATAGAAGTTATTAGAAAAGATGGTAGGAAGAAAAAGAGAGGACGAGCAGAGATGAGAGTAGTAGCAGACCTGTTTCACCACAAATCCTAAGCCCTCTCTGCCTCTCCTAATCCTAAACCTTGAGCCCTGTCTGCGAGGCGCTTTTACATCTAACCTAGCCGAAATATCGGGAGCTCCTTCCACAACCTTACCACGGTAAATATCCCGTAAAATAATCATATAATATAATCATAATCATATAATTTTAGTGAACAACCGTGATAGTTTAAAACAGTGTTTACTTTATTCTCTCCATTGTGAAATAACCAGATATTGCCAGTGAAACCTTGACGACAAATATGTGAACATAAGCGTTGCTATTTAGCGTGGTAATATCGCCAGTGTGCTGGGTACGCTGCCAACTGGTAGCGGGCTCAAAATTTTGGACTGTCTCTAAACCTTCAACTGTCTATGGGCAATCTAACTGTTTTTAACGTGCCAAGTTATTTAGCCATTTAGCGTGAGCTTGTTTTTTGTTAAGTTATTGAAGGCACTTAGCCGCAAAAAAAAGTTGTCATTTTTTTTTTTACAATAAATACGTGAGCAACGCTACAGGCCAAAGCTTGTTCGTAATAAAAAACAAATGAACTCTTCCCCAAGTAAGTTAATTGAGTTGGGCGACCGCTGTGATTGGTTACTTCGGTTTATGGCACTATGAATTGTAATTGCGAATTAGATGTCGTTTTGGAGGATCCTAGTCAGCAGTTTAGCTTTATATTGGACTAACTTGTACCTTACGTGGTTAAGTGGAGTAAATAACAGCATGACTGAAATAAAAGACATTAAAGGCCACAAAAAATCCGGTAAATAATACCTAAAATTTCAAAAGTCTACTGTGATTTATAGCAGTTTTCTAAATCCTAGATTTTATGTTAAAAATAAATCTTGAGATTTCAAGATAAGTACGTAATTTAAATATTTATACAAGTCCTCTCGGAGGAACATAAACAGAACCAAGATTAACAAACTTAACCTAATTGCTTTAGTGTTGACCTTTACATTTAATTTCAAAGTGGACTTAGCTCTAGAAAACCTTTTTAGGGTTCCACCCAAAGGGTGAAAACGGGACCCTATTACTACGCTGTATGTTTGTCTGTCTTTCTATCCGTCCGTCTGTCCTACCTTCTAACAGCTTATTTCTTTTATTGGTATCTTTAGAACCGTAATAGACCCAGTTAATTTTTTCACAGAATATGGCAGTATTACTTAAAATTAATAATAAAGTCAAAAAGTAAATTGTTTCTTTGACGATTCTCTAGTTTATTTCCGCTTCAAAGTCACATTATGTTCAATTACATTTAAGTTTTCATTCGTTTTTTGTTTTTTAAGTTGTGCTTAGTAAATATATTTGTCACTAGCTAATGCCCGCGACTTCGTACGCGTAGCGCAAGGTAATTAGTGGGTGGACGATTAGACTGACATATCCAAATATAAATGTTACACTAACGAACACGAACGGAACTTTAAATAGGCACAAATCTATCGGATTATTTATACTGAATATTTTATAGATAATACCTACACATATGACATGATTGTAGATTTATTGCTCTCCATTTTAATGCGGATTGTCATACTATCGTCATAGTATGATTTTAGTCTAGTTTTAATCTGACTCGATACAGGTATCCCGACATGTCCATAGTTTCAAATATATTTCAAGCAAATAATATATTACTTTCACTGGTTAAATACGTTGGAAGTGTGGAGCCATGGACCCAATAAGGAAAAAAAATTGGTATAAGTCAAGCGAAATGTCATGCATGACAAACGTTATTATTGAATTATTAGTAAATAGTAAGTAGGAAGCATGGAGCGGTATCTATAATAAATAAATAAAAAATTTGTCTGTTATTGGTCTTAAGTTTGATCCTGGCAAAAAAATGTATTCATTTTAATCTCCGTCGACTTGGTATATTAGCACGTCAGAAGTCAATACAAAAATAAACGTACTTTAAATTACGCCATAATAAACTGTAAAACCTCTTCAAAAGCAGTTGGCTGTCCTGAAAATAACAAACACAAAAAAAAAAAATTGGTGCAGTCTATCGGAAGTTATGCGGGTACATACATTTCGGCAATTCGTTTTTATTTCATCATCATCATCATCAGCCAGAAGACGTCCACTGCTGAACATAGGCCTCCCCCTTTAACCTCCACACTGAACGACATCCTGCCATCTGCATCCACTGGATGCCCGCAACTCTCACAATGTCGTCGGTCCATCTAGTGGGAGGCCTACCTACGCTGCGTCTTCCGGTTCGCGGTCTCCACTCAAGAACCTTACCTACTTCCCCATCGGTTAACAGTTCTTCGAGCGATGTGGCCTGCCCATTGCCACTTCAACTTGCAGATTTTAATAGCTATGTCGGTGACTCTGGTTCTTTGGCGAATATCTATATTTTTATTTACATATAGATAGATTATATGGCAACAGCCGCTTCAGTCTTCCTACCTACCATGGCTGCGAGTAGAAGTCTGTCATTACGACAACATTACTATAAAATAAGCTAGATGGCGTTATAAATAATTATTTAAAAAAATTTTTTTTACTATATATTATCATAAATTAATATAGCCTATGTTTCAATCAGGTATTTTATAAGCATATTCATGGAAACTGCTTTGAAATCCTTCTAGTAGTTTAAAAGATGTGCGCGGACAAACAAACAAACTGACAGCCGTCAGATTTGTAGTTCCATAGTTTGAAAATAGATTGCGTACTAAAACGATGTTTTGCGAAAAAATTGTAAATTTGCTTAAACTTTACGAATAATATTATTAAAAACGTAATAAGGTATTCAATAATTCCTAAAATAATGAGTGTAAATGGATCGTAGTTTCACAAATATGAAAAGTGCGTCTATTATAGGTAAATACGACACTTTACCTGAATCACGCAAACGGGATTTTTTTTGCAAGTTAAACCGATATCCGGTATTGCTTCTACTTAGTTAGAAGTCATGTGTGAAGGTATTTAATCTACACATTTATAATATGGTAGGGATTATAAGGGTTGTAGGATCAATTCTTTTACTTTATTGAAATTTATTGTTTTCCCACTTTTAAGCAACGCTTATTACCATCATGGATGTAACGTACTATCTTTTGTCGATGTTACCATACAGTTTTTTATTTACTTACTTATCTTGTAGTATAGTTGTTTTTTTTTATGAGTGCACCACTCCTGCGTCCTTTTAACCTTAATAGATATACGATATTCAAACGCCATTAAAAATATATTCCTGTTGCATCAAAGAAGCTGATTATACATAAAATAGATGCACCGAACATCTATACAGCACTAGAGCGTCCATAAGCCGCTCGAGAGGCCTTAGTTGTTTAGAGCCGCCTCGAGTGGGGGCATAAAAAGCCGAGAGCAGTCGAGCACCCTCTGCCGGCATATTGCGCTCTTTCAGTTCACTGCAAAAAAGTGAAACTGACGTCATCGTCAGACGCTATGAATATTTTTATGACAATTTTGTTGTAAATATTTGAAACTAGCTGTACCCGCGACTTCGTCTGCGATTTCTTCAGCAAAAATAGCCTATGTCCGTCCTCATGATACATACTATTACCTCGCAAAATTTTATCGAGATCGGTTAAGCCGTTTAGCCGTGATTGTGTAGCAAACATACAGAGTTACTTTCGCATTTATAATACATATTAATATATAGTGTGGATAGTTGTTAAGAGGTTTAACTAGGTAGTTAACTTTACGAAGTTATTTGTTTAACTCTGGAAACGCGTTCGGCTGTTTGACCCGAATCAAAAGTTAAAGAGACATTTGTGTACAGATACATACGGATACCCTACTGGACTTAGCCAGACTATATACGTGTCTTGGCCATAAGTTTGTTTCTCTTCAAACACATGCTTATTTTCGTGTACAAATATCGCAACTTGGTACAGAAACATATAGGTCAAGGTAAGGATGCGCTCTGTCTTGAAAAGGTAGCGTAGTGTTGATAACAGATATAAATTAAACATGGCTGAACATTTTCCATGGAATGCCGCTTCACATATCTTCGTCAGGGATATAATCATTCATGAAGACGGCCGCCAGAGACCTTAATCATTAGAATAGACACCGAGTTCACTTACTTTGCGTGTTATTGGCTTATCGTTGTTGATATTGATGAGTTCATTAACCGAAGCCGAGCCGAATCTCACCCAACCTCACGTGGGGCAGAGAGGGGGTCCCGGCAAATATAACGTGATATTTTTTCCCCACAAGAAACTATGTTAAATTGCAAAAAACATGTTTCTCCATTAATATGGCTAAATCTTACACAACATATTACAGATAACGTATTTACACAAAAAATAGGCAATTTCAAAAATCTTACGTGAGATTAAGGGGTGGGGGAGAGGGTCAAGCCAAATCTTACGACATCTCACCAAGGGGGGATCAAATAATCGTCATAATCACCTTACGTAATTAATGGACGCCACTAACTAGTCATAGTCGGTGTCTATCCTGGATAAAAGTCTGTGACGGCCGTAGAGCAGTGAACATCGTATGAAGTAAATAGTTTTAGTTCAAACATTCCCCTCTAACTTCGCAACTATTTTAATGGGAAGTGTTTTTGACATCCTATCTCGTTTAGAGATTCAACGTATCTCCTTCTCTCAAATGAGCCACCGAACGTTGGAAAGAGATGAAAAAACCTCTGTAAAGGCGTTGGGAGCTACCGGAAATTGAACCGACCCTTTTCACTTTAACACCAATTCTACGTAGAAAGTTCTTCGGATTGAGAAAATTGTTTTCATTACAGATTCTAATTTCTCAGATAAGAAATTTGAAGTTCAAACTTATACAGTGTATAAATAGAAAAGATAGATGGTACATAGAAATTAGAAGTCTGGGGAATAGTCAACAGTTTTTTTTTATGATACAGAGTGACGAGACGAGCGCTGTCGCCCGCCTGGTGGCTCTTCACGCTTGCCCATAACAGCTCAACGCCACTCAGAATTTTGAACTTCAATAGTTCAAAACCCTGAATGGCAATGCACTGCGCTTGTTTCCCCGAGATATAAGATGTCAAATCTCTGTGTGCCCTGTAATTTTGCTGGAAACATTGCCCTTCAATCCGGAACACAGCAGTTTTTGCATGCTATACAGTTACTTGAAACCCCTTTAAAATAAAATGTGAATAAGAAATTTATTTTACAGACTCGAGCGAGCAACTGGTTGATGCTCTTATAACTCAGCGCACTAACTCAGTGTTAAAGTTATAACTCAAGTCTATCTTGAGTCGGTAACTCAAATACTTAGCCTCCGAAGCTATTGAGAGGGATAAATCTCGCGACTTATCTGCCGTTCGCACGGACGTGTGCATCAAGGATAAATGAAATATAGATGCCTTGGAATGTGTATGAACGTGAAAGTTAACTTGTACATACTGTCTTGACTTGTAACTTGTATATTGTAATGAAGCAGACGACTCCGGCTGCGCCTACCACCAGGCCAGACCTACCTAGCCGGAAGCACGTCTGCCACACCCAGTTACTAGGGAGAGGAGCAGATGAGGACTACCTATCCTAAATATGACTATAAAAACTTCAAAGTCCACAAGTTTAATAATTCTAAAGTTCCTAATACACGACCACACTTGGAGAGTTTTAGTTCACTCACGTACGTAGAAAGGTATAAAATGTAAAAGGATAAAGAACACTTCCCACTTCCAAATATTTGCGTACAAACGAACTGTGCAGATGCGAGTTGGAGGAAGAAGAACCTCTTCAAGATGGACTCCGCAGGGGGCCAATGAGCGTAGCAGAAGACTCGTTCCTGGAGCAAGACTTCTTCAAGATCAAGTGCCGACTTCTTCAAGTCTAAAGATTTAAGAAGAACCTTTCAAGGTTTTTTTATCAAGTTCTCGCACGACCGCTCCATTCGAGAGCCTCCCATGTAATCCTCGTCTAGGTGTTCTTTTTTTGTTTCTTTCAAATTTTAAAATTTTGGAAATAAAATCAAGTAGTAGTTAGTGGTCTGTAAAACTTAAAAAAAGTTTAAATGTAAATTAAAATAAAATGGAATGAGAGATGAGGATGATGATGAGAAATGACATAGTACATTAATATGAGTGTCAATGATGGTCAGTACAAACCTATCAATGACAAAAATGCATACTTTTTTTTTTACAGCAGACGATACAAAAGTACATCATAGGTTTTTTTTGTTCAAAAGTACGATCACCTTGGGCTTGAACCAAAAAACGATTTTGAGAGTTAAGGCCAAGAGCAGAATAAAATATTGTTGTAGCTCGTCTGGGTTGCATCCGGGAAAATCCAAATGTTTTCGTCATCCCACATAGCTTCTAACTGGTGTGGTTTACCGTCAGATCAGAAAAAACAAAGGAGATATGGTAAACTGATTTGTTTAATGGTTTAAATCAGGCTAGATGGCTTCAATCGAACTCTCGAACCCTTTATTGCATGTGGACTGTTAATTCATTGGTGTCTCCATAAATTTGTCAGTGTGCGTAAAACATGAATAACTGAGTAATATAATATAGGATGATAATGGGACAAACTATTTAAATTATTGCATTGTCATTGGTCCTTGATAAGTGTGCAAAATTTCAATTTTATTTGACATTTTGAAGTAGTTGAAAATCAAGTTTAAATATTCCGTTACATACATACATACAGTACATGCTAAGCTAAAAAAAGGTTGTTGATAACGAAAAGTACATTGATCTCCTTTCGGATTAGTACTACCGTTGCGTGCAACCCCGTATTAAACACTTATTTTTCTTACATTGATGTAGAATCCCAAACCCTCTAGTAAGCTCCAAAAATTAATCTAATATTACATTGCACAACTAAATTATCAATAACATCAGAGCCATTTAATTCTTACCCTCTTAATTGAATTCTCAATCATACGGCAAAACTAGTTCGGAAGTTAGTACAAACTTTCCTCACGGTTGAACTACTGGACTAAGTTCAACTCAGTTCGACTGAGTTCCTTTGTTACAGTTTCTTTTACGGACTATGCTTACATTTATATAGGTATTGTTGGCAAAGGATACGTGTCTTTGGCTAATGAATTAATATATTGTTTCGATTATTATAATGTTGGAAGAGCATCTTTGAAGATTATTGAAAACCAGCTGTTGCCCGCGGCTTCGCTAGCTTAGTATAATAAAATTCTGTTAGTTTTTTTTTAAATTTTATTTTATATAACCCTTGTCCTGACATTAACAAACCCACAAAACAAGAATTATCCAATTTGGTGAAGTCGTTCGGAAGTTATGCGCGTATATACATTTCGGCGATTAATTTTTATTTATATAGATTTGAGACTGAAATGATAGTTAATGACAGGATTGTTTTAATCTTTTATGAAAATACTGCGCTCCGCGGTTTCACTATATTATATATTCCCTCAGAATCCGTACGTTTTCCAGGATAAAAAGTATTCTCTATCAATCTCAGATCTTCTATCTATCTGTATGCAAAAAAATCAAGACGATCAGTTGATATGTTGCTACTTGAAAGAGGAACAAACAAACAAGCACACTTTCACATTTTTAACCGACTTCAAAAAAGGAAGAGGTTCTAATTTCCACTGTATTTTTTTATGTGTGTTCACCGATTTCTTCACCAATTATGAATTGTTTCATGTTCAAATGTGGTACCATATAAATTTCATCAAAATCAGTTTAGTAGTTTGGTTTTAAAATAAAAATACTTAACTAAAAAAAAAAAAAACAAGTAAACGAAATTGCGTATATACATTTTGAAGTCGGTTTTTTTATTGATAATTATTATAATATTAGTTTGTTTTTTGTCTGTATATAGTTAGTCAGTACCTATGTAATTTGTTTATATATCATGTATTCAATACTTTGAGTCACATTAAAACAATCATAAATTAATTAATAATAAACTAAAATAAATTTTAGTATTTAATGTGTTTATAATTTGAAGAACCTGCTACGAAAATTAAGTACCGAGGTCTTAAAATCCAATATTTAATTGATGGAGAATTATTGTCTCATCTAAAATCTTGTAAATACGCACGAACAACATTCAATGTCCTAAGAGGTTTGATAAAGTTTTTCTAACGTTAACTAGACAGATGTGAATACACAGTTTATTAGTACAAGTTTAGGGAAAAAAAAAGATATATCCAAATGGTCTTGTGATTGACTCATAGCACACATGCCACGGTAGTCGGAAAATGATTTAGTTTTCCAAAGTTTGTTTGCTAGGTAACTTCAAAAATACTTATTGTCATTTTTACGTAAATATCGATACGTTGTTTCAGAAAAGTACTATACAAACCTTGGTCGCAATCGTGCATTTCTGGGCTACTCCTAGGAAAAATAAGTTTTCACGTTTGTCCTACGGTTAACTACCGCTAAATTAATGTACAATTAGCGAGTCATGCATGTGTTAAAATTACCCACTGTGTTCACCAAAAGAATTAAAAAACACGCAAACCCTTTTGCTTCCTTTAAATTTAGTCTGCGTTCCTCAAGTCGTGTTTCAGCCTAACTAATGTCAAATTTTCTTTACGTTCTTAATTAAACAAAGCTATTATTATGAAGATAAATGGAGTCAAGGTATGAGCTGAGAAAGTCTAGAAGAGCTTTCTTTTTATGAGGGCCCAGAAGTGAATTAATTATTTGAATACATCAAAAAGTGGCCTTCATATTTCGCAGTATATCTTACGTGAAACGACACTTTAGCAAAATGACCGGACCGTGAAAATGTAAGGATCATAAACGATCAACAATCCCAAACTTCGTAATTTTACAAAACATAATTCGTAATTTTTCGTGCATACGAAAAATCATACAAGAAGAAATGCCCCGCGCCATATGTCAAAGTGCCGGGTGTCAATGTGACGGGTGTCAGTGGCGTTATCATTAGATGAGGTATCGATTGATTTAGTAGACAGTCATGGATTGTTACTTAATGCAAGGTTTTGTTTAGTTCTGGAAGCACCCAATATCACTGTAAGAAGGTAAATGTAAAATTTATCAATGTATCACTGTAGTATCAGCTACCAGCTACAATCTTACGATCAAAAACCTAAGTATGGTAAATCATTTTTTTTCTTTCATTCAGAATATTATAGTATAGGGTTACGTGGAATGTTAGTATAGGGGTACATCATTATAACTTTTAAAATGGGACCAACCCTGAAATCGCTAATACGATATCAGCTGTTCCATAGAACAGAGTCATTCACACCCGACAAAATGTATGGAACAGCTGCTTTTTTTAAATGATTTCATGGTTGGTCCCTCACTAAAAGTTGTTCATAATGACTATAGACCCCTTTTGGCTAGTACACTATAGATGGCAACAATGCCAAAATAGCAATTGTTAGTGCGTTGGCTATCTTTGCGGACTCTATTGCAAGATACAAGCCCCCTGATAGCATGGTCACCTTCGTATATGGACATCAACAATATATCCGGGGCATAGTACTGACAATGCCCCGGGTAATATATTATTACCTACCATAGATGAAGGTGACCATTTAACCATTGAATTTAACAGTGGCCATTTGAAAACCCCTACTTGTCTTACCTAAATAGACGTTGTAGGTAGTTAAGAAAAAACAAACAGATGGATAACAATGAATATTCATCATAATCATAATTATTTCAGCCATATGACGTCCACTGCTGGACATAGGCCGCCCCCATCGATCTCCAAAAGGGCTGGAAGCTTCTTGCCCTTTCCTTCCTGGAAACGCTGGCGTTTCCCTGCAGTCTCTTTTAGGTCTTCTGTCCATCTTGTGGGTGGACGTCCACAAGATGAAAGCAAGCAGACCGGGTCGGGGTAACTTACTTTCATGAGCTGAAATACATTAATCGATCGTCATTACAAGCAAGTGGCCTCCTGTTAGTAAATGGTCAACGCTGCATATTGATACCTACCAACAATACCCGGGGAATTGTCAGTGCATTGTCAATCTCCGAGAACTCTATTTACCCTTCCTTCAAGTCAATTCTATCCTTTCTTTACCCTCTCCCTAAACATTTATTCCCTGTGTTATAATGTAACAAAGTACAGGTGCGCATAGCCGTCTCTAATTAAAAGTTTAGCCGACAATTTCTTGTACATGCCAAATGGCATGAGCTGTTTATTTGAAGGAAGAAGGCGAGAGGAATATGAATTGCCCTTTTTACTTTGATATTAGATTTGTAATGTATGTCAGAAGTTAAAACTCAAAATATGCGTTGAAAGTTGTATGTGTGGGATTGTGTTTGTGTTGCTGATCAATAGGCCACTATAAATAGACAATAAATAGCGCGGAACATTAAAAATATCGAAAGACTATCGATAGCAAATAGGTTTTACCAATAGAGACGTCATACTCATTAAAAAGCACTTAAAACATGGCGATATTTTACTATAGCTACCTACATAGAACTCGTAGAAACTTACAGCCTTGCAGCCTTCTACAGTCGTTCCAGTAAGTATTTCACTTTCTAAACACACAACATAGCATTTTTTATTATTTTCCATACTCCAAAACCGCGAATCGTACGTTTGCGTCGTTTCCAGACACAGGACGGACTGAGTTCACTCAAGCTAATTAACTTGTGTTTGTATTGCACAGACCTCAGTTTAACGTATCTACCTCAGTTTTTAAGTAACATCATTGATCGATGGTATTGTTATCACAAAACGTAATAATATAGATAGCTGTTTTACCTCGATTCGACAATGCCTTTAGTTCCGTTAATATGGTGCAATAATTTTAACTTATCTCGAAATTTGTTTCGTCATTTTCTTAAGATGCGCATGTATAAGCGCCCCTGAATTTAATTGCAAACCAGCGAAATACTATACCAATAAGGAATTTCTATGTATGTTAATATATAGACTTAGAATGTGTCTAATAATATAAGGTCGGGGAAAAAGTTTCTTCGTATTTTATAAACAAATTCAAGACATATTTTTTTCAAGTTTTATTACATTTAATTAAAGGGTTTTCCAATAAGAGGTGTTATTTTGAATAGCCCGCTATTTCGGTAGATGTCACTTTTGAAGCTGTCATTTCTTGGCATTTGACAAGTAGAAACTACGCCATTAATAAAAATGGTACGATACACGCTTCAACAACGCATTGAAATTATTAAAATTCACTATAAAAATGGTGAAAATTTGGCAGAGACGGTTCGTAAAACTCGAACATTTTTGGGTCGTCGTGAAGCACCTTGTCGGACCGCAATACAGAAATTGGTGGAAAAATTCGAGCTGTTGGGACAAGTTAGTGATGAGAAGAATAAAACCCGTGCACGTCGCTCAAGAACAGCCGAGAATATTGCTGCTGTAGCCGAAAGTGTTGAAGAAAACCCAGGTTTGTCCATTCCTCGTCGTTCTTTGGAATTAGGTATTCCACAAACGTCATTACACCGTATTTTGCATAAAGATTTGGGTCTTAAGGCTTATAAAGTCCAGTTAACACAAGAACTCAAGCCGGCCGATCATCAACAACGTCGTGACTTTGCTGATTGGGTCGTTGAAATGCATGAAAATGATCCGGAATTCCATCGAAAAATCATCTTCAGTGATGAGGCCCATTTCCACCTCGGTGGCTTCGTCAACAAGCAAAATTGTCGCATCTGGGGCTCAGAAAACCCAAGAGTTATTGTTGAAAAGCCTCTCTATCCTCAACGTGTGACTGTTTGGTGCGGTTTATGGTCCGGCGGAGTCATTGGACCTTACTTTTTCGAAAATGAGGCTGGCGCAACAGTTACGGTGAATGGATTGCGCTATCAAGAGATGATTAACGATTTTTTATGGCCGGAATTGGATGGTATTGATCTGGACAACGTTCACTTTCAACAAGACGGCGCTACGTGCCACACAAGCAACGAAACCATTGATCTTTTAAGGGAAAAGTTTCCGGACCGTGTTATCTCTCGAAGAGGTGATCACAATTGGCCACCGAGATCTTGTGATTTAACACCTTGCGACTTCTTTCTTTGGGGCCACGTGAAGGAGAAGGTCTACGCCAACAGCCCAGTATCGATTCAAGACCTCAAAGATGGAATTCGTGAGGCTATCGAGGACATAGAGCAGCCACTTTGCGATTTAGTTATGGAAAATTTCATGAAAAGGATTTTGTCCTGTAAGCGTGGCCGTGGTGGTCATTTGCCTGATGTTATTTTCCACTATTAACGGCATACCTTCCTCTTTGTAATGAAATAAACATCTGATGATTTATAATAAAAAATGGCATTTTTCTTTGAATATCAAAATAACACCTCTTATTGGAAAACCCTAATATATATGTACCATTTTGTTCGATAACTTGTTGCCATCTTTTAGGTAGTGACATGACCCCGTTGCTGTAGAAATTTTGGGAATTCTGATCAATAAAATGCAACAAGTAGTTTTGACAGTCCTCTCTTGATGTTAATCTAACACTACCCAAAGAATTCTGAAGAGATCGAAACAGGTGGAAATCTGAGGGTGCAAGGTCAGGGCTATGTGGTGGATGCATTAACACTTCCTAACCAAGCTCTCTAAATTTTTGCTGAGTGGCCAAAGATGTGTGCGGTCTGGCGTTATCATGATGAAAGACCACACTCTTTATGTTGATCAATTCCGGCCGTTTTTTCTCAATTTCTTGTTTGAGTCTCATCTGCTGTTGGCAGTAGAGATCCGAATCGATGGTTTTGCCCGGCGGTAAATGCTCATAATGAACGATGCCCTTCCAATCCCATCATACACACAGCATCACCTTATTACGTGTTAATCTGGGTTTCGCTACAGTCTGTGGTGCTTCACTGCCCTTTGACCATGATCGTTTGCGCACATTCTTGTCGTAGGTGATCCATTTTGCATCACCAGTGATCAATCTTTTAAAAAACGGTTCGGTTTCTTTACGTTTCAATAGAGAATCGCAAATGAGTACACGATTCATTTGGTTTCTTTCAGTGAGCTGGTGTGGCACCCAAATATCGAGTTTTTTTGTATACCCAGTTATTTTCAAATGGGTCAAAACTGTTTTGTGGTCAATCCCCAGGTCTTCAGCTACGTCGTAACTACTAATATGCCGATCTTGGTCCACTTTTTCAGAAATGGCATCGACTTTATCCGTAACAGGGCGACCAGAGCGAGCTGCATCTTTGACATCAAAATTCCTGGACTGAAAATGCTTGAACCAACATTGTGCTACTCTTGATGACACTGCATTAGGTCCATAAATGTCACAAATTTTATTCGCGGCTTGTGTCGCATTTTTCAGTTTTTTGTAATAAAATTTCACAATATATCGAATTTCTTCGTTAGATTTACTCATTTTATCGAACAAAAAAACAATTGAAAAATGGCGGGAAATTGCTTTTTACTTTTTATATTCCTTTTTTAAAATGTCATATTTTTAATGATATCAAAACCAGCCAGATACAAACAGTACAACCGATGAGATTTTTACTACAACTTTATACATACAAAATACGAAAAGACTTTTTCCCCGACCTATTACATTTTTACAAGAAGATCCTTTTTTGTCCTTGATAATTTAGATAGATAAATTATTTGCATTTGAGACCATACACGCAATAAGCTACTTCCACTACAATAATAGTACATTGTTATCCTAGGGGTGAAAATAACTTATTTAATCCCGAGACGGGGTTTGGATAGTTCGAAGGACTAAATAAGTCTTTAACCCCGAGGCAAACACTGTGCTTTTTATTATGAATACAAGGAAACTAAAAATAAACACTTGAATTGACAATGGCAAATGCACGAGAAGTGCGGGACCATAATCCTCAGAGGAGAAAAAAAAAGTTGGAACATGGTTCAATACAAATGTGAAAATAGAACTAGTTATTTTTTTATAATTTGAGTGTCTGTCAGTTGTGAATTGTCACTGTCAGTTGAAAGTGATTCTCCCTAGGGCTAAAACTTATTACTTTCAACCCGCTCCACAGGCAACTTTAGACCATGAGCGACCTTACGGGTATGAGCAATGAAAACTCATTTACTCGTATGACTGGAAAAAAAGAATTACAAATAAATAAAATGAACAACACTACAATTTCCATTTAAAACCAACAGTGTCCTTTAAAATATTTCACACAGCTGAAAATGCTGAATTTTTAGGCGCGCCTTTATTGTGCTGAAAATTATTACGCACTTCAGTGACGGGGCGCTTTCTCGAGGGCCTCTGTTGATTTTTCAACGGCTGAATATTATTACGGGCAACTTAATGGAACGCGGGGCTTTTCATGAGGTTTTATATTGAGTGAGCGAAATCTGGCCAAGATTTAATTAAAAAATCTGACCTTAAACCTACAAACCTACCTTAAATACAAGACCATATTTATACGCCTAGACAACCTAGATGCGTTATATATAGTAAAGTAAGTTAAAGTTTTTTATATAGTTATTTTAAGTTCTAGTTTTTAGTTAGTATTTTAAGTTTTATGTTTTTTAAGTTCTACATTATAAATTATATTAAATGATGCGTTATTATGAGTTACAATAATGTGGTAATGTGATACATAGTTTTAAAATATCACGGTTGTTCTGTACAGTTATATGATTACGAACGGCATACCGTGATAAGGTTGTGAATGGAGCTGCCACGACTTTACCTTCCAGCCACCATCCAATCCCTTCCCTACTCTAATATCACGACCGCTACCCTATCCAGTTAATACGAGTAATCATATAATTACAGTTTTTTTTATAATTAAAATATCACTCCACAGACACCGGGGTCCGTGACTTTTGTTACGCTTTTACTACAATTTTGTTAACTTAGAACGAATTTACTTTAGCTATACACAATGCAGGGAGAGGAAGTTAGTTATATCTTAAGCTAAGGAATTATAGTGTTTATGCGATTTAGAGGCAATATAAAAGTAACCTGTAATTGTGCGCTGACAAGACGCATTGTGAATACACTTCTATAAGCCAACTCTGCTAACGTTTATATTGAAGCGACTCGTGACTTGTTAATTGCTTTCGAATAATTCTGTTTTAAGGTGAAACGTTTCACTTTGGCGGGAAAATCAAACGTCAAACAGTTTTTTTGTCCTTGTAGCTTGTAGCAGTCAGCTTGTGACTACGGCCATTTTAACATGGTCGAAACCTCGAGCGAAAGGTATCTATTTTTACCTATTTTTAATAATAGGTCGGGGAAAAAGTCTTTTCGTATTTTGTATGTATAAAGTTGTAGTAAAAATCTCATCGGTTGTACTGTTTGTATCTGGCTGGTTTTGATACCATTAAAAATATGATATTTTAAAAAAGGAATACAAAAAGTAAAAAGCAATTTCCCGCCATTTTTCAATTGTTTTTTTGTTTGATAAAATGAGTGAATCTAACGAAGAAATTCGATATATTGTGAAATTTTATTACAAAAAAGGGAAAAATGCGACACAAGCCGCGAATAAAATTTGTGACGTTTATGGACCTAATGCAGTGTCATCAAGAGTAGCACAATGTTGGTTCAAGCGTTTTCAGTCCGGGAATTTTGATGTCAAAGATGCAGCTCGCTCTGGTCGCCCTGTTACGGATAAAGTAGATGCTATTTCTGAAAAAGTGGACCAAGATCGGCATATTAGTAGTTACGACGTAGCTGAAGAACTGGGGATTGACCACAAAACAGTTTTGACCCATTTGAAAAAAACTGGGTATACAAAAAAACTCGATATTTGGGTGCCACACAAGCTCACTGAAAGAAACCAAATGAATCGTGTACTCATTTGCGACTCTCTATTGAAACGTAACGAAACCGAACCGTTTTTGAAAAGATTGATCACTGGTGATGAAAAATGCATCACCTACGACAAGAATGTGCGCAAACGATCATGGTCAAAGGGCAGTGAAGCACCACAGACTGTAGCGAAACCCGGATTAACACGTAATAAGGTGATGCTGTGTGTATGGTGGGATTGGCAGGGCATCGTTCATTATGAGCTTTTACCGCCGGGCAAAACCATCGATTCGGATCTCTACTGCCAACAGTAGATGAGACTCAAACAAGAAATTGAGAAAAAACGGCCGGAATTGATCAACAGAAAGAGTGTGGTCTTTCATCATGATAACGCCAGACCGCACACATCTTTGGCCACTCAGCAAAAATTTAGAGAGCTTGGTTGGGAAGTGTTAATGCATCCACCATATAGCACTGACCTTGCACCCTCAGATTTCCACCTGTTTCGATCTCTTCAGAATTCTTTGGGTAGTGTTAGATTAACATCAAGAGAGGACTGTCAAAACTACTTGTTGCATTTTTTTGATCAGAAGTCCCAAAAATTCTACAGCAACGGGATCATGTCACTACCTACAAGATGGCAAGAAGTTATCGAACAAAATGGCACATATATATTATAATTAAATGTAATTAAACTTGAAAAAAATATGTCTTGAATTTGTTTAAAAAATACGAAGAAACTTTTTCCCCGACCTTATATTACGCGACAAGTCCCGATAAATATAAAAACCATGTTTTCAGATCGCGAAAGTTTAAAAATGTCTATTGCTAACCGTAGCAGGTTAGAGACTGTCAGTCATGGAAGAAAAATGTGTCCGTTGCAAAATCACAATCACTTCAATACACATTGTTAAGGTGAAACGTTTCACTTTGGCGGGAAAATCAAATTTCAAACAGTTTTTTGTCCTTGTAGCTAGGCCGGGTAATTATTGTGAAATGGCATAGCGTTCGCGAAAATTGTTGGCCGTTCATTACATTATCATGTACAGCTATTAATCAGTTACTCACCATATTACTTACATTTGGCAATAAACCGTTTGAAACAGCATAAATTTGTTTATTGACAAATGTATGTAATAATGTGCATTGGAGATAAATAACTTTACGCGAGTTTGTAAAGAATAATAATCAATTTTCGCGAACATCATTATCGTTTACAATAATTACTCGGCCTAGCTACAAGAACAAAAAACTGTTTGAAATTTGAATTTCCCGCCAAAGTGAAACGTTTCACCTTAAGAAAAAAAATATCTTACTATTACAGTACTTAACTCTATCTTATTCACTTTTTGAATATATTTTAACATAAAAAAAAACACAGAAAAAAAAACAACAAAACAAACAGTTTTTCCACAACCTTACCACGGTAAATATTCCGTAAATAATCATATAACTGTAGTGAACAACCGTGATAGTTTAAAACAGTTTATGTTGATAAAGTTGATGTTTTTTTTAAAGACATGCTGAAATAAGTAAATACTATGTAATTTAGATAGACCATGATCAACAACAAAATATTTGTACACCAGATAAGATAGAAATTCGTGACACACTTTGTATATTTCATTATGTAAAACAATATTCTCGCAAATAAACCATTTTTGACGTGAATATGTCTTTAAACTTGCTTCCATAGGGAGGCAATAAAAAAAAACTGATGATAACAAAATCTGAGGATACAGTTTGATGCTGCAGCTACATATATTATCTATCGTCTATATCCAAAATTTAATCAACACCACTCTATAGCTAAAGAATATATCTAACTATACCTACCCTTAGTCTTCGACCAAAATAAAATGAATGGACGGGCCCAGTAGAAGAGCATTTTTGAAGATTACAAAATGAGCGCCAGCTCTCATTTTGTTTCAGTCGGTCTCTAGCCGTAGGAAGTGAAATACGAGTCTATTGTTACGCGATAACGAAACATCTGACAAAATTATGAATTCGTATGCTTTACCGAAGTGTAAATACACAAATAAAACCGATATCTATTTTTTGTAACATATATACTGTACATTTTTATAATTAGGTGTTGAAGTATATGTCCGACGGTTTTGACTCGTTTTTACTGATCAAGTTCAATGGTTAGGACCCGTCCATTCTTTTATTTTGGTCGAAGCCCTTAGTACAATAATTGATAGTTTTCGAAAACTTTTTTCGTTTTCGTTTTGTTCCATACATTGCTGGGCTGAAAGCTATACGAAACCTTTTTTCGTAAACACTGTTTTAAACTATCACGGTTGTTCACTAAAGTTATATGATTATTTACGGGTTATTTACCGTGGTAAGGTTTTGCTGCACTCGAATACCTTTTTTCGTAATTGAGTGCAGCAACCTATACTGCCGATTACTACCGATTTTAGTTCATCCGCGTTTCCACTAGAGGCGCTTTGCTAAAATGTATGGAACAATACGAAAACGAAAAAGTTTTCGAAAACTATCATATCTTGTACTAAGGGTACAGATGACCGTGATTTCGTATGCGTAGCGCAAAGTAAATCGTACACGTATTCACGTAAACAGACAACAGTGTCCAAGACACAGTCACACCCATTTTTTTAAATTTGAATTCTCTCTTAGTTGTTTATCTTAACAAACGTTGAAATGTGCGAGTTAGATAGCTATGCGCGTTTAACTGCCTCTTAATATGTTGAGTTTAAAAAGATCCTATTTGTATTCAAGATTTCAGCAAAAAGGCAGCGTCAATTTTCATCCTGCCTTCATACAGAAAAACTAGTAATCTAATAATGGAGCATTGCATCAAAGCTTTGCGGCTTTGAGCTAACTCATAACATTTCTTTGCCTCTACAGGACTATGCATATATAGACTGTACTAAGCCGAAATGAGAAAGAAAGAAAATCAATTTTATTCGACATTACTCCGAAAAATACTTATACTTATCTAAAGAATACAATCAGTGTTGAATGGGTCCATGCTGAAAGTAAAAAGACTATCAGCGCCGGTTTTCAGATGAACCCTTGATTTTACAGGAAAAAGGAAAGGATAGAGTGCAAGATTAGCCATGATATAGCGTTATCTGAAGAAGCCTCAAGGGTTTATACAGGGTTACGCATACAGACTGCACTGCCGAAAGGAGATCATTGTACTCATCGTTGTGAACGACTTTAATGTTTGTCAGAATTTATACTAAACACATTGAACCAAACGATAAAAAAAAGAGAGATCAAAGCGTCTTATTGTGTATTCCTAGGGGTGATTATAGAGTTTTTTATAAGTACGCTAATTTATACTAGATTTTATACTAAATACACTGAACAGTACGATTTAATTTGGATGTATTTTTAGTAAATATCTTTGATTTCTGAACGTATTGTACCTATTTGCACTTAAAATGCTGTTCAGCAATTAAACTATTGTTCACATATAGATACAGTAACATCCTTGGAAAAATTATTTCTTTAAAAAATGTCGCTCTACTGCCTGAAGAAAACGTCAAATTTGAGACTATAACTTTATTTGACAGCGACGATCGTAAATACATGATTGCTTTGACACATTCAGACTTACTCTGAATAGGCTTTCACTACCGTACAGTTCTCAATCTTAGAGAAAGCCTCGTGCTTCCTATAAACACACAATTTTCCATACGGAGTATACGGGCGCTATCGAACGTAAAGTTGTACAAGAGTTTTATTTCAAATAGTGCGGGAGTGAAAAACGTTATACCCTCATAGACGGTTAGAAAGGGGCTTATTGCTCAAAGCTGCACCGCACGGTTTTATGCGTCGTTCACATGCAAAAGCAGATTAATTTGTTCTACTAATAGATTTTTTATTATTATAAACTTTGAACCGTAGCCTTTAAGATTTCTTACTTTAATCGTTGAACTGTTTTTCTATCTCGGTTGCTGCGTATTTTGCCCATTTTGAAGTACATATTAAACCTCGAGCGGTTAACGTGATTTCAGGGTTGCTGGGTTTGAAAATTACGTCGTCGCTTGCGCCGTTATGAGTTTTAGAAATGGTATTATGAAAATACAAATCGGATTTAAAACAAAAATCTTCTAATAGCAATATCGATTGTAATCTTGAACAAACAATTTTTAAGGGGGCTAGCGGATGTCTGTTACGCCAACTGGTCTCACCCTATACAGATCCCGCGAGATCAGTTGCCATATCATGACATGTGCGGCGTGCGCTTTACAATCTCTCGGCACCTCGTTCGATCCTTGGTCCTGAACCAATGACTATTTAGCATATAAATAATGTGCAGTTTTAATGCCATCGCTCAAAAATGGTGAAAGAAAACATCACGAGGAAACCGGTATGTCCAAGAACCTCAAAATGACATTCATCAACATGCCAGCATAGTGGATTATGGTCATCCCTCCTCTCTCTGAGAGAAGGCCTGTGTCCCTGTAATGAGAACGTGATAGGATGATGATAATAATTTTCAAGTTTTGCATTATTTCGATAGCACATTGTATAAAAGCGAAATGCTACTTATTCACTAACCAACTGTATCATCACTCTAAAATAACTTCTTGAGCTACGAGCCTGAAATTTGCCAGGTAGATATTCCTTATGGTCGTTAGAGATCCGCTAAGAAAATATTTTGCGGAAGGGCTGAACTAAGGGGAGCAAATAAGAGTTAAAAGGTACGTGTACGAAGTCACGGACATCAACTAGTAACTGTATTTCTGTCCATAATATCAGGAAAATATATTTTGTTCGAGAGCAAGTGGGACTACTCAATAAATCAAGCGGGAAGTGAAGCAGATCAACTGGTATCCCAACCTTGAACCATCGACTGACTACGGCTTAAAAGTTATCTCTCTGGTTTGCGAGCAGAATACAGTTAGGGTTGACACTTCTTGAAAAGCAACCGTTAAGCCTAGTCAGAGACTTCCAAAGTCTAAAAGTAGAGCCTCTCAGTATAAATGAACTTATAAACTTAGTTACTTATTATATTATATTTTTCTTATTATATTATAAGGAAATAAAACAAAGGTACACTTATCAAGTTTTAAATAATAAATTAATAAATATCTGGGACATTATTGCACACATGGTTATCTGACCCCAAACTAAGCAGAGATTTCAATATGGCAGCCAGAGACTGATATACATACATATATATTTTTAAATACATACTTAAATAGATATTAACATCCAGACATAGAATAAACACAAATGACACACAAATGTTTGTCCTCGATGCGAATCGAACCCACGCCCCCAAGCGCAGAAGGCAGGTTTACTACCAACTAAGCTAACGGGAAACCGGTACGCTGGATGTAGGCCGCTTCCAACCGGCTCTTTTGGAAATTGATGGGCGAGGCCTATGTCCAGCAGTGCAGTGCGGTGGACGTCCAATTGCTGAAATGATGATGATGATGATGAAGCTAACGGGGCTGTCCAACGGTCAACGGGTTTTTGTGGCTCTTGTGTGAAAATTAGGCCCACAATCTGTCGCTTTTATTTCTGGTGTGCACAATGAAGAGTTTATATCTATCTTATTATAAGAAGAAAATAAAGAGTTTCTTGCTTTTTAAGAGTATAAAAAATTATATTAATAAATACTTATATTGATAAAATAAAAAATTGTTGACAACCCTATGCAACTTTGTCAAGACTTTCCGCCGAATTTCGTATTCTTCCTAACGCCGCATCTCCTAGCTTCAAGTGGCAATGTTGGGTGTCACGGAATCGTTAATAAGCTGTTATAACGCAATATATGTCAATTAAACAAATATCAAGGACATTAAAAAAGTTAAGTTCCTTATAGTAAAACAATTATTTATATTATCATTATCAGCTTTCATGTTCCCACAGCTGGGACATTAGGCCCCTCAAAGAGAGAGAGGATAGACTTCAATCCACCATTCTAGCCAAGTGAATGTTGGTTAATGTCATATGTGTTTGAACTTTCGAGGTTCTTGGATATACTGGTTTCCTCACGATGTTTCCCTTCACCGTTTTTGACTTTTAGAACCATGGCATCTAAACTGCACATAATTTATTTACGTACTAGATAAATCTTGGTTAGTGGTTAATTGGTGCAGGACTGAGGGTCGAACCAGATGCCGTCAGATTGTAAAGCGGTCATGCTACCACCATCGTTCCAAAACAATGGTAATTTATGGTAAAACCGGCGCGTAAAATTAGATGTCTGTGATACAGATACCTGCCTACTTTTTAACCTACTATTCTTTTAAAACGTCATCATCATGATCGAACTGATCTGAAGTTGGATTCAAGAAATGGATAGTGATACTCTTCAATGGCTGCCAGTAAACCCCTTGAGTTTGGCATCCTTTGGTTTGTTAAATGAGTCGCATAAGCATGTTTTTTAGTTTTTAACCGCCTTCAAAAAAGGAGTGGGTTCTCTTTTTTATGTTTGTCACCTCAGAACTCTGTCATTTATTTTCAGGTTTTTTGTATGAATGGATATACCTTAAGATTGGTTCCATACAAATTTCATTAAAATAGGTTCAGCAGTTTGGCTCTTAAATCAAAATAACTGGAGAATTCGGTTACTTCGTAGACAATATTATGTCATACAAGTAACCGAAATTGACTGTGTTATTAATTTTGAAGTCGGTTTTTTAATTGATAATTATTCAACCATAATGTTGATTTGTTGGACGTCGCAATTCCAAAGGGTATCGAACTTAAATATCAATATCCCAACAAGTAGGTAGGTATTTAATCAATCATAGCATAATATCTGACCCATTCGTACACTGATTATATTTGCAATCGAATGCTAGTAACTAAGACAAGTTTTCCGCGAACATTCGTGCTTCTAATTAGACATACTATACTTTTACCATTATACTGGAAGCCTGTTCGTCATAAACAAATTATGAACGCCTGTGTGATAACGCTGCTCTTGGTGCTGTGTTTGTGTGAATGTAAGAGGTTTTCAAGATGCAAGCTGGCAGTTGAATTGCAGAAGATTAAGGTGGTGGATAAGACGTTTTTAGGAAGCTGTAAGTTACCAATACTTAGTTGTCCTTGGCGTTTCTCTCACACTAGTTATATGATTGATAACGTGATATTTACCGTGATTATACAATACATTATTTGGCATAAATGTATTAAATGTCCAATGTCCATGTTGTACCCGTGTCGGTAGTCGTAGGAAACGATACTCCCGTTCAAAACTGTTTTTCTGATAAATTTCTATGTAGTGTAATTCCGCTTGTGCCAAATACACGTAATATGTCGGAATTACACTAGAAATTCATCAGAAAAACAGTTTTGAAGATGGACTTCCGCAAAGTAACGCCTGAATCAATCAACTATGATACTCTTGTTGTTGACCATTACACCTATCTTGGACAGATTGTTCAGCAAAGAGGTCCGAAGAATCCAACTCGGATGGGCAGTGTGACATCTTCATTCGGGTAATTGCGTGAAATCTTCTCGTCCATGATACCACGGCCTATGCTCAGCAGTTGACGTTTTCTGGCTGAAGATGATGATGTATTAAATCTAGTAAAAGAAAACAGATGAATACAACAATAGGCTAGTTGAGTCGTGTTTCATTATTACAAATAGCAGGCTTAGCGAAGAATGTAATAAACACATACTGAAAAAATAATTTAAATCGACAGATAAATTTCGGAGATATAAGCATTTAAAGTTTTTGGTGGGGATTGAGAGGGAATGCTCTGTCTGTTTTGTGGGTAGACGTCCTATGCTGAGCTTACCAGATGTTGGTCTCCATTCAAACCTTTCGGCCCCATCGGCCATCAGTTCTGCATACTATATGCCCTGCCCACTGCCATTTCAACTAGCTAATCCGGTGGGCTACGTCGCTAACTTTCGTTCGTCTACGGATCTCCTCATTTCAGACTCCAAATTTCATTTTCATTTCAGACGACCTAAAAGAGATCGCAGGGAAACACACAGATCGATGGGGGAGACCTATATCCAGAGAGGACGTCCTATGGTTGAAATGATGATGATGATAATGATGCTCTGTCCTCTTCCCGCAAAGCGTATTAGTATAATAGTATTATTATGGCGTGCGCAAGGGTTGACGTCATAACTTGCTATAGTGCGCTCTTTGCCTAGTGTGAACCCACGCCCCCAAGCCCAGAAGGCAAGTTTACTACCAACTAAGTTAACGGGCTGTTAAAAGGCTATTTTACTTTTACTTATTTACCCTAAAAGAGGTTGTGGATGAAGCTCTCGATATTTCAGCACAGTTTACATGTACCATGTTCACGTAAGTTACTGCATTGTCATCGGTCTTTGATATATGTGCAATATTTCAATTTAATTCGACATTTCGAAGTAGTTTAAAATCAAATTCAAAAATCCGTTACATATATACATATATACATACCAAGCTAATAAAAGCGTGTTAAAAATAGTATTCACAGCTTCTTTAGTTTAAATAATATATCATAATAATTGCAATACTTACGTTGTTTCTTCGTATTATTTCTTATCGCAGCCACTATCATCGTTTAATTTACCTACATACTTGTGAGTGATTAACTTTAATTGCATTTATCTTGGACATTTTATGAAGTTGCTGGTAGAGTAACGATAATATCTTTATCTAAATACTTTGCGTTCATAATTAGTTATCTATGAACAGGGTTAGACAGAAAAGGTATACTAAGACGAGAGTATTTATAATTGTGAAAAACATTTCCTATGAGACCAACCATGAAATTTCGTACACAATATCAGCTGTATCATAAATTTCATTGAGTGCGAATGGGTGGTAAGATGATGCAGTAAGAGGGCAAAGCGAGATTGTGGAGCTTCTGCGCAGACCATGACGTACCTACTCTCGTACCCAAGCTGCTCCTTGCCTTGTACATTACAGGACCCGTACAAGGCTTGCTCCTATGGGGTTTCTATGACCAAATGCAAGACGATATTATATTTTTTTTAATCATCGACACGATAAAGTAGGCCTACCTACGCTGCGTCTTCCGGTTCGTGGTCTCCACTCAAGAACCTTTCTTCCATATCGGTAATCAGTTCTTCGAGCGATGTGGCCTGCCCATTGCCACTTTGCAAATTTTAATAGCTATGTCGGTGATTCTAGTTCTTTGGTGAATATCTACGTTCCGGATTTTATCACGCAAAGAAACTCTGAGCATAGCTCTCTCCATTGCCCGTTGTGTGACTCTGAGTTTCTCCAAAAGGCCAACAGTTAAGGACCACGTCTCAGTACCATATGTCATCACTGGCAACACACTACATACACTCCGGTTACACGTCCGGTTCACTGGAACTCATTTTCTCCCTTTTCCCCTGGGTTTGATACTCTGGCTGGGTTTTCCCCCAGGGTCCCTCAGCAAGTCGGCTTCTCGAGGCTGATGCCTTACTTCCGCAAAACTGCGATGAGAAAGATCACCGTGATGATGACCACAAAATTTATAAAAACAAATTTGGGACAAAGTTTTGTTTATTAAAAGATTAAATAATGAGTAAAAGGATACTTTTTTTATCGCGGATAAGTCCGCGTTTGACCACCAACTCGCCTGTTGGTAAGCGACGATGTGGTCGAAGATGAAGCACGCAGACGTAGAAGATACCTATTCACATGTTTATTTCTTAAAATTAGGAATATCGTGGGTAAACTTTGGGTACAGCTTGTGGTTAAAATTATGGATGGTCTTATGACGCGTTTTGCGATTATTATAGATTCTTACAACAAAAAATAAAAATCAAAATAGACGTGACGGGTGATCAAAGAGCTGGCGCTTACCTTGGCCAAACAATAAGTTTGGCCATTCAACGTGGTAGTGTCGCTAGCTTTTTAGGCACCTTACCCGAAGACAGTGACCTTAATGCAGTTTTTTATCTATAGCTTAGTTTTGGATAGATCAAGATAGGTATTCAGTTTAATTTAGATTTAATTTAGTTAGGTTTCTATTTAGCCGCTTAAGTATATTTGAAATAAATTCCACATGAAAAAAAAAACATTATATTTACAAAATTAAGTGTAAAGATGAGCAAGAGAGCCACTATCGCATCTTATAGAAATAGTGCCAGACATCTGTATGCGTACATCTAGTTCCATATTTTGCTCACCTCCGTATTTAATTCGGCGACATTATCACCAAAACAAAACAAAAACCCGCCTACTGTTATCACTGGCATTGACATTTCCTTCTAAAGTCCATTCGGTAACACTGTTACAGAAAGAACAACTTTATCAACGTAAAATACGAATCAAAATCTACTACAAACTGTAAATGATTTGCCATAAAGACCAATGGAAAAACAACTCTTGCGCATGTTTACTCATAACTTTGATATTCATCATGTGGAACGCACGTGTTTTTGTGCTTATAGTTTTTAATATAGTTTTGTTGGTTGAAAGTAAAAGATTTGATACGAGATGTAAACTAGTTCGAGAGTTACTCAGGGCAGGATTGCCTAATGATCATTTGCTTGGACAGTGTAAGTGTGCTTATAAATCTACGAACCGGGTACCTGAGTCTATTCCAAAAAAAAACACCTATTTAATTACTTTAACTTTTGGACCCGGGTATGTCCTAAAACTACGACCAAAACCACCGGAAGATAAGCAGCAGCGTCCTAATAGTACACGGTGAACGTACTGAGATCCCCAAGCCACCTGCCAAGCGTGGGGATTATGGCAACACCCCTCTCTATGAGGGAGGCCTTGTCCAACAGTGGACGTTAATTGGCTGATGATGTGTGTGTGTGTGTGTGTGAAATCCTTTAAGGAATTAATTTATAAAAACGCTTAAGTATATGCAAACTTACGTCTGTTTGTACACAGAATCCAAAAAAAAGAAAGTCCATGTTTCCATATTTTAATAAAATTTCTAATTTAGAACCTTAATCTTGAAATTATACTTGTATTTATAATTTAATATCATATTCCAACTGCGAATCCTTTCATTAAGTTAAAACTAGAGCACGGCAAAGCCCACTCAACATTTATTTAGTCTAATTAGCAGCAATAACTCGCCTTACAAGTTTTCCTTCAGAAAATTAATAAAAAATTCTGATCCAAACAATGGTTTTCCTTAATTATTCCTTAACCTCGATTTTAACCCACTTGAACTCGAACAGTCGGTGTATACTAACAGTTAATCGGTGATTAAAACTTAACCTTTGGTTTGTTTAACAAAAAGTGAACTGACTTTATGAGTTCTCACATATAATCAGGAGGTGTACTACAATTTCAAAAGTATTTTTATGTTAATCTTACATCTTTGCCTCACTCTGTCGCCTAAACCAAGACAAAATTCAATGTAAGATTGAAATAAGAATATATTTGTGGTAACCCGATATTTCTTCATCAAACAAAAAACTCATTTTTAGGGGTTAGGTTCAGAAGGAAAAAAGGAACCCTGATAGGATCATATTGTTGTGCGTCTGTCCATCTATCTGTTAGGACTCAAGAAAATCAAAACCTATAGGGTACTTCCCGTTGACCTAGAATAATTAAATTTGACATAAAGCAAGGTTTTACAGCACATAGGTATAAAAAAAAATCGAACGTTGTTAATTTCAAATTAAATAAAAAAAAAATTACAAACTTACATTTTGTATTTGGTATGTATGTACGTATCGGAGCCTCTGTTTGCAACCTACAAATTTAAGTTTGTCCATCAATAATTCAACATTTTGACTGTTTTTCATCGAGACTACTCGGGATGGACGAACTATCTACATACACATTTTATTAAGTTTGTACGGAACCCTTAGGGTGTGAGTCCTACTCATACTTGTCCGTTTTTTTTCCTAATATGATTGTGTAAGAATATTTCATTAATACTACATACAAATTTTATAAATATAGCAAAATATTATAAATATTTAGTAAATTTTAATATCTTTAGGAGGAATTTGATACCCACTGCAAGTTTGACTCTATATATCTCCGGTTAGTGTCTTTGCAACAATGTAGTTAGTACTTAAAATCACTCCTTGTGCCCATAACCTCTGTCTTTTTAGTGATTTTTAAAACGTAGCTGATCACAAATAAACTTTTTGCTTTCTTTTCTATAAATGCAACTGGAGCAAACAACGTTCCAGCAATCGCACAATTGGATATGGAGATTTTATAGAGCACTGGATATGAGTTGCCTTTCATTAACGTCGGGTTAAGTACGTAACACATTTACTTTTAAACAGTCCGTTAAACTATTGTTCAATCGGTTCCTTAACATTTAATCATTAATTTGCATATTTAATGACGAGCCTAAGTTTGAATAGTTTAGTTAGTACCTACACGCGATGTAGAATTTAAATGAAATTATTCATTGTGGTATTAACTTGGGTATGTTAATGGTGGTCAAAATAACTCGACAAAATAATAGTGTCTGGAATGGGAAGCATATTATTAACTATTCGAAACTTTGGTCAATTATTACTGATATGAAGTAGGCGTAGAATTCAAATATTTAGTTAGTTTTAGAAATTGTAAAATGATCGGGGTAAAAAATTGTCTTTCGTACAATTCTCGGGTCTAGCCCGGACATTTGGTACGCATTGGTGGAGCCGAACCGAAATCAACACCAAGAGGCCCTGTTGAATATAAAAAATACAATTATGAAATGTGTATAAAAAGGAATATGAAACTATTGTACAGTATAGGATTTTTAAAAACACTGGGCTATTGAGGTGAACAACTTGTGGATGGGATAAGAGATCTATTGAATGAGATACGGCACCTGCCCTATCTCAAAATTGTCTTTATTATTATGACAAAATAAAAACGTAAAATAAAAATACAGATAAATATGGACTTTTATTAAATTAATAGTGACATACAAACAGACAGAATCTCAACTAATCGATATTACAGTTATATCATTAACGGGATATTTATTGTGATAAAGTTGTGGATGAAGCTTCCGATAATTTGGCGCAGTTACATGCACCATGTTCACGGCAAGACTGAACCATGCACGTGGTTGGGCGAAAAGTACAAAGTTAGGTGCAAAAAAAAACAATCTACCCTCTTTCTTAGTCTTAATTGAAATTGTCTTTGTTCCCGTAAAGGTAAGCGTCCACTGGTCCGTATTGTAGGCATCGGAAGGATCGGATCAAGCCAAATTGAATGCCTGAAGGAGGTTCTCCGATAGTTACAATCTGGATGTCTTCAAATCACGAGTGAATCGGTTTCTTCTAGGCAAGTGTGCTCTATCGTAGACAGCATCATCGCTTAAGAGTGAGCCTAAAGCAAAATCTTCAATCTTTGATTAGATTTTCACAGTAGTAAATCATGTCCAAAATCGAAAAAAAAAAATACGTTAGGAAACTTCAATATATAAGTAAAGGTCGACCCTGACGAAAACATGGTAGGATAAAATTTTCTCGATAGAAAACCATCACAAAGTTACCTGTAATTTTCAACATTTTTGGTTTGCATTCTGTTTTGGTACATATTATTGAACAATAAATTATGTAAATATTATCACTCATGTATAACCTAGAGCTGACCCTAGCAATTTTTAAAAATATTGTCTATTCTATAAGCTATGAGAGTAGAAAGCACTTGGCGCTTACAACATTTTTAATCCGCGCTATACGCTGTCTTTCGTCTCGCGTGACATAAGCTTGAGGCATCGGTTTGTTGCACCGATCAGTAACCATCGCTCTGTTGAGACGGGTAGTCCATGTCAGTTCAGACGTCGAGTACGCAAGCTTGGTTCCGCGCGTCGTCGCGCCGCCCGTGTTTGTTATCCGTACATGCGCTGGGTGTGGCGAGATGCGCGGGGGAAATAAGAATTTATCCTGCCATTAGGCCCAATCTTAATATCAGGTAAGTTGGCGGTCAAACGCATAATTTGTGACAATTTATCACAGCTTAATAAGTAGTACTGGATTTGCTTGAATCCAACCCACCCGCCCGGACCCGGGTATGTCCTAAAATTGCGACCAGAACCACTGGAGGATGGGCAGCAGCATCCTATTAGTACAGGGTGAACTTACTACGATCTCCAAGCCACCTGTCAAGCGTGGAGATTATGGCGACACCGACACCCTTCTCTAAGAGGGGGAGGCCTTTGTTCAGCAGTAGATGTTTACTGGCTGATGATTTGTGTGATCCATCCGATGAATATGACGCAACAATTGGATGCATATGTATCATGTCTATCGAATGAAAGCGGCCGATAATAGAAATAATAAATTTTGTGGAGTGTACATCGGATCATGAACTTTTTCATCAGATGGCCAGGGCGGGCATGAAAAGGTGACCCCGTTTCATGGTTGATACATATTCCGAAAACCCGTTCGAAGCGTTTTGATTCCAATTTTATTGTGCAAACTGCTAGTCTGTAGAGTGCGCTGTCTGAATATACCTATCTGAATGTGTTCCGCGATAGTCTCATCTCATCAGAGTATCTTCCAATCGAGTATAAGTTTAGGCAAGCGTGGAGCACGCTTCGTAGATCGCATCATCGCTTAACATCAATAATAAAAACTTCTTATAAAATATATATGAATTAGCTCAGTCGTAAATATTTTCTCCGCAAATATAATAGCGATAACGTAAGAAAATTAAAAAAAAAAAAAACACGGTCAATTTTCAAATTCTGTAACAACTGAACGTCATTTTTTCCATGGGATTTTTGTAGAAACTTTAGACCATAACTCGAACAATTTGACATTAATATTTGTCGGAATTTTACGATGCCATTAATATTCTACAGTAATCGATCATCAGCTTGATGAACACACTCTACGCAATACAAATTATATCTCCAATCAAAACTACAAAGAAATAACCACAAGTAACTACTTCATTTTTTATCCAAGACACGATTGTTTCTCAGAAAATCCCGAGAACAAATAGACAAAGCGTTTCCTCATAAGCGTCGTGGGAACAAATCTCTTGATTGGACCAAAACAAGTTAGAATAAACGCCCAGTATGGACTTTACTGCCTAAGACCTAACAATAGTCCCTTTTTCCTTTCTTTGAATTTTCATTACATACAAAACCTAATTTTGAGGAGTAGTCTCCTTAATCACGATACATAAGCAAAATAATAATTATTAAAATTGAAACAATTCATGTTTATGTGACTCGTTAAAAGAAACCAATATTAAAGGGGTTTTTAAATTTTTTATATTTATCCATTTACACCATAGACAAAATTGTTCATGCATTTGTTTGCTCATTTAAATAATAATTTTCTGTAAGACGTAGGTAACACTGACAACATTTTACGACATAAATTAAACTTAAATACTAGTGAGTCCAACTTTTTTTATAAAGCGATAGAAACGATAGCGAGATGATAGAAGAGGGGGAACTTTTGTCCAGCAGTGGGACTAAGAAAAAATAATTAGCCAAGAGCGTGTCGAGACACGCATATGGTAGGGTTCCGTAACTAAAGCCATATAATTGTTGTGTTCAGAAATTGATAGTTATAGAAAAGTTCGAACGAACGAAGCTCTGTCTGTGGACTTGGCCAAATTTCGGAGATGTTACATCCCGACATAGCATATACTTTTTATGGTTTAAACATAGAGAAAACTGATTGAGAAACATAATTTTTTAAGACCATTTTACAAAAAGATCAATGACCTTTGAGCTAGAATGCTTTGAATTTATTACAGTTTTATCACTGTTTCTCAAAAAGTCATAATCAGATAATGTTCTAAATAATTTTGAATGAAGGTTTTAAATATGACCTATCTGTATTGTAAGACTCAAGTTTATATGTCTTATAATTTAGAAATGCAGGGGTTGTTGGTCCCCACCAACTTTTTGCCACTTTGGCGAGCCATATTTCGCAAAGTATAGACTTTATAAAAAAGTGATGTATCAAACCTTGCCTTCATTTTAAAAGACCTTTTCAACGATACCCCACACGAATAAGTGGAGTGAAAAAAAAATCATCCCCATTTCACATGTACGAGTGCCACTAAAATGCAGTATTATATATTTTTTGTACTTTTAAAATTGAGATCTAAATTATTACTGTTATTGTCCAAAACTTCATACTATTATCTTAATAATTATAGAAGTTAGAAGGTTTAAAAAAAATCGGACGGATGGACAGACAGACAGACAGACAGACGGACGGACAGAACGAATTTATAAGAGTTCCTTGTCGGGCTACAGAACCCTAAAAACAAGCAATTTACAAAGACCACCATACACAATTTTACTTAGATAGTTATAGTAATGTAAATTAATAAAAGGACGTATATAAATGAACTTGGGGTGTTTTGGTGAGAGTTCAGAAACACGTAGAGCCAGTATTAAGTATTTAAAAGTTCCGAGAAGTAAGTCTCTACTGTTTTTAGTGTGTAAAGTTTTTTCCAGAAAGCGTGATCGGAATTCGCGATCAAATTGAATGTTACACTTTGTTTATGTGATTACATTGATACTGGATTAGGTGACTAATGAAGCTGTTTGTTTAGATTGTTTTTTGTTTGTTCCAGGATGTTGTAAGCTTTGTATCGATGTATTGTAAAGAAACGTAACTGAACGCAATGTCTAATGGCGAATCGAGGCGGCGTTGCTGGACAAAGCGACCGTGGAAATAGACCAGGGTCGATAATTTTTGAAACCAAAAAAAATAGTAGTAGGATGAAATCCATTAGAAAAGGAGGGGAATATGATAAAAATGAAAGGAAAAATAAATTACGGGCGATCTGAGTTAGGAGGGGGGGGGGGGGTTAAGGGTAAAAAATGGTTTATCTCGATTTCCGGTAAAACTACAAGTCCTATGAAAAAAAGTTAAATGGCAAAGTTGTAGGTAATAAAAAGATCTACAACTTTTATACCAACAATTTTTTTACATAACCTCAAAATTTATGTGAAAAATTCTAATACTTAACCAAGTTTTTGGTTTTAATTTTTTTTTTTTTATTTGTTTTCTACGGAATTTGGTGAAAACTTACCTTTTTATGTCCCAAATACACTGTAATTTATTTGATTTAAAATATTTATTTTTTCACCTTATTTTGACTTAATATCAAAAAAGCACCCTAATTTTCAATCGAAAATTCTCGTGTCAAAATATTAGCTTTTTTTAAAAAGTCGGTGTGCTTTTTGTTCGTTGAAATCTCTACTTTCTGCTGGTTAAAAAAAATATATAAATACAATAGTAAATGTTCTCAGAAAATGCATTTTTTATGCCATAGGTGGCGAGGTGGTGGTAGATGATTTTGAAACTACGGTACGATAATCTAGGCAAGTGTACTCCATAGTAGACCGCATCATCGCTTAACATCAGGCAAGTTGGCTGTCAGGTGCCGTACCTCCTACTAGCTCAACAGTCAACACTATCAAGAACTTGCCACATAAGCCCAGATTTTTTTACCAATTTTATACTGTACAAATAGACTTATATTCCCATTTATACACTTTCAAATAAATAAATAAATATCTGGGACATTTTTTCACACACGGTCATCTGATTCCAAACTAAGCAAAGCTTGTAATATGGCAGCCAGACACTGATATACGTAGTTTTTTTTAAATACATACTCAAATAGATATTAACACCCAGACATAGAACAAATACAAATGTTTGTTCTAGGTGGGAATCGAACCTACACCCCCAAGCGCAGAAGGTAGGTTCACTACCAGCTGAGGCACCGGGGCAGTCGGTTTCAGTAGTAGTATTTTGTATTCATCAGAGCCTATTGGTGTTGGCTTCGGTCCCACCAATGTCTTTTAGAAGATCCGAAAATAAATATAAATAAATGTAAAAGTTAAGTTAAACTTTTAAATAGAATAAAATAGACAAATTGATTTAGTTTTTTAGTTGTAATCTTATCCTTAAAAAGAAACTCAGAGCACAAAAGCAATGCAAGGTAAACTATTCCCAAAGGTAGAAAAAACAATTTCGTTTAAGAAAGTGAATCGAGACGAGACTTGATGAGGATGCAGTGTTTTTCTAAAGATCTAGAAAAGTTGCACCTTTGCCCTTGGGATCGTTGGCCGTTTAACAACCTATTTAATTTATTAAAAGCTAGTTTGAAATAACTATTCTAGTAGGGGATTCTATTCAACGACTTTAAATTTCCACCCTATAGACTCCTGACACCTTCAGTTAACACATTAGCGCAAAGCGTGCATAAATGCTTCGTAGATAATATTATGTATGCTTTTCGTGCATAGATTCGTTCCCTACAGGCTCCCAAAAAACGTGTTATCCGACTATAGTAAGTAAAGTATAATAAGTTTAGTAAGTATGTAAGTAATGGTACTAGTTTACACGCTCGACCGCCATATTTTAATGCGTCTTCATAAATTACTTGGGTTGTTAACTAGCACCGAAAAAACGTATCACCCGACTAAAGTATAGATGATACACAAACACATGACATTCTTTTTTGGGCAATCGTATAAAAATAAACGTTTATTATTGCACATTCTTCTTCTACTATTGCGATTAAGTTCGTAACGTCTATCTAGGATATTCATGTCGGTGACTCTAGTCTCCTGTTTTCATAGCATAAAGTGGCAGTAGGGAAATTCGGAAAAATTATTAAATCAAGCCCAAATTAATATTTGATTATTATTTTAGTAGCAGGGTGTATGATTAATTCATGCACGGAGATACGCTAGCACGAATAAACGACTGTACGTGTCATTTGGCAAACATTCTAGACTCTACAATGTTTGAACAGCTAAGTCTAGAGAATCTAGAGACCTATCACGCAAAAGCGTTCCTCCACTAAATAAGCAATGGAGTTTCGTGCTTTAGGATTATACGGAACGACACTTAACCATATCAATATGAACTTCTTTTTTACTAGCAACCAACTGCAAAATTGACCGATCAAATCGCGAGAAAGAACTCAGTGGTTCCACCATAGTAAATAGTCATTAGCATTACCATCAACCTACTTTGATGCTGGACATCGACAACTTCCGAGGCACGCCAACCTGCCTGAAATTCAGCTTTTCGCTTTAGCCTCTGCCAGCGTAAATGGTCACTCCATTTTGTTAGAAATGGATTTATTCTAGGAAATAAAAGTCCGCGATCAGGCATCAATAATTTATCGCAAATAGAAAAGAATCACTCCAATAAATAAGCTCAATAATACGACCGTTAACAAGTTCTATTTAAATTACAGACAATTATAATTATCCTTTCGAAAGGACATGAATTACACTTTGAGAACCACTTTAGCACACGTCTCGAAACACACTTTAGCACTGTTGACGACGATTCACTGTTGAAGACTGCCCGAGTGGACTGTTCACCGAAAGAACTGAGCTCGGAGGGTGGCTGGGAAGTGGGGGTAAAATTCCCACTTCTCGGCTGGACAGCTCGGGTGTTGCCATAAAAAAAAAATGTGTTGCCATGAAAATAGAACTAAATTCTATTAATAATTTTAAATAATATCTTACAATTGAGTCTCACAGCGACCTACGCAACGTTTCCCGCACTCTTCGCATTTTAAGTCTCCTGCACTTTAGGCCACGTGAACCCCAAAGGTTGACTTATGCGGCAAATATGATTGGCCCACTGCTACTTCATTTCAATTTTTTTTTCTCAACTTTCTCAAAACTTGGTACATAAGAAATAGTGATCTCCACCGGGACCTTCAAGTAGAGTTCGTTGAAAAGCTTATTCAAAAGTACGCCGAAGCTCACGAAAATAGACTTCATCATCATGTGAATGTTGAGGCCATCCAGCTCCTTGACCACACAAACATTATTAGAAGACTTAAGAGAACAAAACCGTTCGAGTTAGTGTAGTGAAAAATAAAGTGTTAGTGTTAAGTAGTGTAGTGCTACCTATAAAGAACACGAGAACAAAGTGTCTTCGCCTTAATAGAGACAATAAGAAACGTGTTAACGGACACATTCTTAGTTTTTAAAATATCATACTTAGAAGTTTAAGTAAGAATTAAATTACTTATTAGCTTTTAGGCTAGATTGTAATTAAATTAAGGGGTGCTAATTACTAGCGCAACTTATATAATAATTAAAAAAAAACTTTCCCAAAGCATCCTACTGTCTATTTACTACAATCTAGTTTATTCTTATCTGTATAAAAAGATTTAAGTATCACAAGCGTTTTACTGGAATTAAAGTCGAGATGTGCTTACAAATTGAATAGCACCTCTTAACTACTATCTAAATTAATTGATACTCACCAATTGAAAAGCTTTAGATGACCTTTTCAATTGACTCAATTAATCGTTTGAGGCTTTGTGGCTTTGATAAAGTTTTGACTCATTTCGTGGTTTACGTACCTAATTGGTGGAGAATTATTGGATTCGTAAACTTTTGTTTACTTTTGTTTTAATGGTTGGCAGGCTATGTGTTAAAACTGGACCCGGGTATGTCCTAAAACTACGTCCAGAACCACTGGAGGATGGGCAGCAGCGTCTTAATAGTACACGGTGAACGTACTGCGATCCCCAAGCTGCCAGCCAAGCGTGGGGATTATCGCAACACCCCTCTTTATGAGAGAGGCCTTGTCCAACTATGGACGTGAATTGGCTGATGATGTGTGATGCTAGGTGTTTGTCCACAGCTTCCATAATGTTAAATGATGTTGTAGTCAAAATGGTAAATACACCAAGCCTGGACTGGCTTCCAAGTGATGCTGCTGGAATATACAGTTAGATAGATATATAGATAGAAACTCTTTATTGTGTACACCAGAAATAAAAACTACAAACATAGAAAAAAACTTACGAACTAGTGGCGGCCTTATCGCTAAAAGCGATCTCTTCCAGGCAACCATTCCGCCAGGTGCTTGGCGACAGATTTTTAATTTGAGAGTTGAATGACTTATCACCTTGTTATGGTTTCCTTACATTGTCCTTCTTAATTACAATCCAAATTCTAAATTTAGATAACAAAGATCTGATCTTCATATAATAATAAAAATGTGTACTCGAGAAAATGACAATAAGTACTTGCTATTCTTAAAGTTAAGTTAAAAAAGCATGTATTTTCTCACATGTGAATTAATGTAATTTTTTTGAGAACATAATATTTGAAACCATAAAATTTGATGTTATCGTTTTTACTAAATTTCATAACGTTTAAACATTTTGCAAAGAATTATTCTTTGAAAATGTTTAAAACCTGACAACGGTATTTTGGCGCATCTTATTTTCGTAACGGTATACTAAGTACCATGGATTAATGTACTTGGATAAATATTCACTGAGAAAACTGCGTAGACGCTCTCGATAGCTCCAAAGTGATCGTTGAGATGGCGATAGTAGTGTCCAATTAGACATTAAAATGAACTAATACACAGAATACAGTAATAGTTAGTATTATGGCACCGAAAACTTTACTTTACCTCGCATTTAAAGATAATCGACGTTGCTAGCGCCTTTAGTAATACAAGTCAAATACAGTAGATGGCGCTTTACTATAAATAATAGTATGCAATGATTTTGTATTTCATTTTAAAATGCCTAACAATCCGTTGTTTTAGTGAAATAATTTAGAATAGAAGTAAATAACATTTAATTAAAATAATACCAGGATTTTCCACATCACCATTGTTTTTTTCCATGGATAACAATCGAACGTAGGTAGGTACCTACGTAGGCAACATTTGATCGAAGTAGCTATGTTTTCTTGATTGCAATGGGTTTATGTGAAAATAACAGGTGACGAACTTCGACAAATATAAATTAAATGGACATGCCCAGAAGAAGAACATTTTTGAAGATCACAAGTTTCAGTCGGTCTCTAGCCGTGGGAAGTGCAACACAAGATTATTGTTACATGATAACGAAACATCTGACAAAAATATGCCTTCGTGTGTTTTCCGGAAGTGTAAAAACACAACAAAAACACAAAATAAAAGTTCAGGTGTCACTTTTCACTCGTGAGTATTTATTGATCATTCTATTTTGTCATAAAATGTAAATTAATTTCATCAAACATCGCTAATTAGTCCCCATTTTGTTTTATTCCATCGTTGCGGGATAGAAATATACGCATATACTTAGTGAGACAAGGAAAGCATCACTATGTTCGACAATCTTCACCGCACATCGGACATGCCGAACTTGAGGCGAATGTACCGACAGCAAACTAATTTCGTAAATTATCAAATTATACTTCGGTTAAATGTTATTTTCAAACTGTTTTATTTTTACTTTTAATATTATTTATTGTAGATTTCCTAGTGATGTTGCCATGCACAAGAAATGGTTGGAAAAAATACGGGCAGTGAGACGAGATGAAGAGTGGACTTCAAATAAATACACCCGTGTATGTTCTAACCACTTTACACCCGATGAAATGTACACGACGAAAATAGGAAGACGAAAAATACTTAAATAAAACTGCTATACCTCATCAGGTAATAGTTATGATAAATATTATTTTGTTCTTGATTCTGTAGCCCAACAAAGAAATCTTATAGTTTCGCCAGGTCTGTCTATTTGTCTGACCCGTTTTATAAGACACTACGAATACAAAAAACCGGACGAGTAGGAGTAGGACTCGTGCTCTGAGGGTTCCGTTGGAAGGAACCCTCAGAGCGCGAGTCCAAAAAAACAACTAACTGAAGTTGAAATATTTAAAGACAAACTTAGCTTCATAAGTTTCATAACCAGCAAAGATGTATTTATTCTGTACTGATTGAAATAAGCTACAGGTCAGTGAACTTAAGTTGTCGTTGGAACGTTCATTCGATCGAAAATAAATTGACGAATAGCAGCAATTCCCATACGCACCGCATGCCTAACGCGCGTCGGGCACTTTTCTCTTACGCCGACAAGCGGTCCGTAACACACTTGGAGGGTTAAGTTATAATAAGTTTTGCGTAAATTAATCCTCAGCTGACATGTATAGGCACAGCCGGTAGATTTTAAAACATTTTTTTTTGTGCTTACCCCTGTACCCATCCCTCTAAAATAACAGAATAATAATAATATTACCAACTTATTTACCAACATGTCTTTCCCCCCTACGCTTATTACACCTTCTTTAGTAAAAGATGTTTTTCAAGTAGCGAAGTAAACACTGATTTATTAGTCACGTGACCAGTCACGTCCATCCACGGCGAGACGCAGTGAATAAGCGATCGGTTTTGCTAACGCTACTCAACATGTCTAGCCGCCTGGTGCCTGTGAATGTCAAACGGTTCAAGAGCAATAGACAAACACAGGTGTTCTCTTTTACTCACGTAGTTATTATAATTAGCTATCTATTTTTTGCAACAAATTTACTGTACATGGTTACAATTAGGTATTGCAGTATATGTCCGACGGTTTTGACTTGTTTTTACTGTGAAAGTTTAATGGTTATGGCATGTCCATTTACTTTATATTTGTCGAAGGTGACGAATCGAATTATAAATGTATGATTATTATTGGTATATCAATTCAGCTGCCATTACTCACATTTTGTAACAATGAAAACCATAACTGTGGCAGAAGTTAGTCACCTATCGTTCGCGCAAAACTTTATGAGCCCTCTGAAGTTAGGCGCGAGGCCTCCCCGACGCCCTGTAAAGTCCCTCGGATACCTATAATATGCGTACTGCGCAGCCACTGGGCCTAACTTCAGAGGGCTCATAAAGTTTTGCGCGAACGATACCCTATCTATGAATTGATTTAGTTTTTTTTTTCTTGAAAAGTACTTTAATAATTAATATAATTATATGTTGTTTTGTTATTAATAAAACGAACTGTTGTGTTTTTTATTTAAACATTGTTTTACTTCCCTAAACTGAGTATGAAACGTTTCACGTTTGGCGGGAAATTCAAATTTCAAACAGTTTTTTTGTTCTTGTTGCTAGGCCGGGTAATTATTGTAAACGATCATGATGTTTGTGAAAATTGATCATTATTCTTAACAAACTCGCGTAAAATCTCGTATCGCGTATCTCCAATGCACATTACTACTTACATTTGTCAATAAACAATTTTTTTCTGTTATAAACGGTTTATTGCCAAATGTAAGTAATACGGTGAGTAACTGATTAATAACTGTACATGACGACCAACAGTTTTCGCAAACACTGTGTCATTTCACAATAATTACCAGGCCTAGCTACAAACACAAAAAAAACTGTTTGAAATTTGAATTTCCCGCTAAACAAGAAACGTATCACCTTAGGGCCTTACTTTAAAACGTTACTCAAGTTGAACTATGTTTTAAAATGCTCTCTCAACTTCTAGTTGACGGCAATCGTCACACGCGAAAACAAGACGGAGCATATTTAAGCGTAAGTCAACTTCAGTAACGTTTTTAAGTAAGGCCCGAAATTTATAATAATGGTGGATTATCATAACCCTTCGGGTACGGAACCCTAAAAATAAAAGTAGCAAAACGCACGACTGTGTGTAAGCGCCATGGTCTTGCTCCACTAAATGCGACTTTAATACAACATTTTAAGCCTTATGGTTATCTGTAGTAACAAGCAATGCTTAAAAGTGAGTAAGCCTAGCCTTAAGGCTCAATTTGGGCAGCGTTTAGTCCATACAAACTTATTCTCCTGTTTCCTCCCTGGATAATACCGCTAGAGCCATATTTTTTTTTTATAAAATTTATCTCCTTTATGGCCAGGCTTGTGTCATTTATTTTTTCTCGTAAGTTAAGTACTATAAGAAATATGAGCCTTTAAAAATCCCAAAAAATATCAAATTTTTACCTCCGTGTTCAGACGTCTCTCAAACAAAATTTATGAGTTTGTAAAACAAAAATAAATGACAGAAGCCGAGAGCAAACCTTTTTAAACAATTAATTGAAAAAAATAATGAAATCGGCCTATTTTTGAATGAGGAAACAGAAGAATCCGAGACGATAATTTTGTCTACTTTTCGTAGGTATAAATCGATCCGAGCTGCAGTTGTCCTTATTGCGCTCTGCGGGCAGAGGCTCGAGGTCAGGGGAGGGTCGGTCTAATACGTATACAGTTAGAGAAGAGACATGTAGTCGATAATTGTATCGACACATTAGTGCTGTCCATCGATATCGATATGTAACGGTTCTCGTCTTTAGTTAGTGTTTTGTGCGTGAAGTGAATTTAGCACATTACTGCAACGGTCGGCAAGTTAGGATTTGGACAAAATTGTTGACGCACAACATGATTTATTTTTACTATGGAAACTGACGTGGTTTTCGCACATAACACATTTAAGTACGAAAAGAAAGAATTTAAAAAAATATTGTAACTTGTGTATCAGGAATATCAGGATCGTAACAAGTGGAAAAATTTATAAATAAATAATTCTCTTAATATTAGTTAATTTTGTTGAGCTATTTTTTCAAAATTTTATTCAAATACATTAGGTTAGGTTAGGTTAGCCAGAAGACGTCCACTGCTGAACATGGGCCTCCCCCTTTAACCTCTATACTGATAGTGATCGACATCCTGTCATCTGCATCCACTGGATGCCCGCGACTCTCACAATGTCGTCAGTCCATCTAGTGGGAGGCCTACCTACGCTGCGTCTTCCGGTTCGTGGTCTCCACTCAAGGACCTTTCTTCCCCATCGGTTATCGGTACTTCGAGCGATGTGGTTTGCCCAATTGCCACTTCAACTTGCAAATTTGAATATCTATGTCGATGACTCTGGCTCTTTGGCGGATATTCACGTTTCGGATTTTATCGCGCAAAGAAACTCCGAGCATAGCTCTCTCCATTGCCCATTGTGTGACTCTGAGTATTTCCAAAAGGCCAACAGTTAAGGACCACGTCTCAGTACCATATGTTATCACTGGCAAAACACACTGGTCAAAGACCCTTGTCTTTAAGCACTGTAGTATCTTGGACGAGATGTCACGCAATTTCCCAAACGCTGCCCATCCGAGTTGGATTCTTCGGGCGACCTCTTTGCCCAAGTTGGACCAAGAATGATGGTACTGATCGTTTTTAGTTGGACTGACCTAAATGAACAATCGATTACCGGCACGGGTACAACATGGACATTGGACATGATTTTTGTCTTGTCTATGTTTATTTTAAGACCCACCTGTTGAGAAAGGCTACTGAGATCGCTGAGCATCGCATTGAGGTCCTCCAGCGACTCTGCCATGATGACTATATCATCGGCAAAACGAAGGTAAGTGATGTATTCGCCATTAATGTTGATGCCCAATCCGTTCCAGTCCAAAAGCTTGAAAACGTCCTCCAATGCGTTCGTGAACAGTTATGGAGAGACAACACCTCCCTGTCTCACGCCTTTCTGCAATTGGATTGGCTCCGTGCCTTCGTCCTGTAATCGGATCGACATGGTGGCGTTTCTATACAAACACTTCAGCACTTCGATATACCTATAGTTGATATGACAACGCTGGAGGGACTTGCAATGCTGCCCAGGTCTCGATTGAATCGAAGGCTTTTTCATAGTCCACAAACGCTCTAGACATAATGGCCGATTATACTCCTCAGTCTTCTGTATAATCTGGCGGAGCGTCTGTATGTGGTCTATGGTGCTCCAGCCTTTACGGAAACCGGCTTGTTCGGGAGGCTGGAAGTCATCAAACCTGTTTTCGAGACGGTTCGTAATGACCCTGGAGAACAACTTGTACACATGGCTCAGGAGTGAGATGGGTTTATAATTATTCAATAAGGTGTTATCACCTTTTTTGAAGGAGAGCACTACCACCCTACTAGTCCATGCTTCATGCGTAGTACCTTCGAGTATGACGGAATTAAATAACTTCTGGAGGACTAAAAGTACCGGTTTTCCATCCGCTCTCAGTAGTTCTGTCGTTATTCTGTCATCACCCGGCGATCTTGTTGTTCTTAAGCTTTTCAGAGCCATTCTTATCTCGTACAAGCTGATGTCTAGGATGTCCTCAGTGTAGTGTTGGGTCAGTTTAGCTATCTTGTCCAGAGCTGTACCGATAATTAGGCTGTCGCGTCAATGTGTACAACTGTCCGTAAAACCTCTCGAGTTCTCTCAGAATCTTCGGCTTTGATGAAATGATACTACCATCCTCGATCTTCAGCTTCATCACTTGGCTCTTCCCAATAGACGAATTCTTTGCGAACACTATCCAGCCCTGGTTCCACTCGATTGCGTCCCTAATACATCTTTTTTTATAGGAACGCAGATCGTGTCGCACCGATTTTGAGATTCGTCTGTTAAGTTGGCCATATTGCGACATATCAGCTGATGTTTGCAGTCTCATCTCAGTCAGGTCTTTCATTAGCTTAATGGTTTCATCTGAGAGCTTCTGAGGTCTTTTCCGGCGTGGGGTCTTAAAGAACTTGGACCACACTGCTTGGACAGTTTCCACCAGCCCATTGTTTAGTACGAACAGTTCCGCTTTCGGCTCTGGAAGCGATTATGCAATTCGAGTTGGAAGTCTTTGGAGTTTTGGATTTGAGTATGACCAGAATGGAGCGTGGACTTCACCAGACGCGACCTCTCAAGCTTGTTGATATTCAATGTGCCTCTGACAAAACGGTGATCGCTACCGGTTTTCACCTTGCTAATCACGGAGACATTGAATATTCGCTTCTTGGTCGTCATGATGAAGTTGATCTCATTTTTGGTCGAACCATCGGGGCTCATCCACGTCTACTTCCTGCATGGTCACTTCTGAAAGAAGGAGTTCATCAAATAGAGTTCCTCCTTCTCCATGAAGTCAACCAGCCACTGGCCCCTCGAATTCCGCTGTCCATACCCATATGACCCGACTCTTAACTCATCAACATTCCGCGTTCCATCTTTGCGTTGAAGTCACCCATAACAACGGTGAAGTATGTTACGGAGGTATCTATGGTCTCGGATATCTCCTCAAGTCCTCATACAACACCTCTACTTTAGATTATTAGATTATAGTTAAAGTTATCACAGGAATTGTACATGGTAATCCTTTCCGTAACTATCATCACATTATAGACCAGCACCCTCACAGGAAGTTTTCAAGCGTCCTGTGAAACTGTACTATTTCTTGGAGTAGCTACTGTATCGTTATTATCTCGCTTTAAGTTTATAAGTATGTATGAATTTAATATTTTTATTTATGTATGTATATTATTTTAACTAAAAACTTGGTTATTTGAATTTTTCACATAAATTTTGAGGTTATGTGAAAAAATTATTGGGACCATAGTTGTAGATATTTTTATTACCTACAACTTTGCCATTAAACTTTTCAAAAACTATATTGCAAAACTATAAATCCATAGGATTTATAGTTTTGCTGGAAATCGAGTTGAACCATTTTTTACCCTTAAACCCACCAACCGAACTCAGATCGCCCGTAATTTATTTTTCATTTCATTTTTATCATAATAATGGGTTTCATACCACTGTGTTTTTTTTTGGTTTCAAAAATTATCGACCCTGGTCTATTTGGCGTAGTCGGTTAGTAAAATATGAGCAGATCGCAAAATAACAAAAATCACTCGACATTCGGCAAACGCCGATATCAACTAGCCGAGTAGACTGCGAGGCGAAATGAATTTGTAGGCAACTAGGCATTCAGTGCGGGAGCACGGGCGGGCACGCACACACGCACAGTCTGTTCGTCACGCACACGTATATAGCTCGCTCGTCAGGGCGCAGCGAGACAGCAATAGAGTTGCTAAATACCTATTCATCAAATTTCTTGGCCATGGTATATCGGCTTAAGGCTAGGCTTAGATATTAATGTAAATAAATATAGATATAGATTACGAAGCACATACTTATGTTATGTATAATGTACGAAAAATATATTGATTGTTTTAAAATATTTTTATTTCATTTCTCGAATTCTGGACGCTTTAAAATTTATTTAGAATTCATTCCGGACAAAATCATTTAAATAAGTAGGACTGTTACTACACAATTTAGCGTAATTCAGGACGTGCGAGCGCTACCTACTTCTATATTAACCTAGAAGTTTCCTCTCTGTCTATCGCGTAACTCTTGTCGCGTTATCTCTGTCTATCGCGCGGCACCGGCACAAGTCCGACAAGCCGGGCTAGCATGCGCACCGCAACAAAATCTTGTCGTCACCTCGTAGAGCAAGAATGTAACAAGGTGCCTAGCCTATTTGTGCTTACGGTTTCATATAGCCTGTCTCGCTTTGGAACGATAAAAAGAGTCGTCAACATTTTGTCACAGCGCGCATGCTAGCCTGGCAGACGACTACTTGTAGCTTCATACCTAAAGTGCGGAGTGCGCCAGGCCTCAGGTCTGGTAGAGGCAACTAGGTATAGGTACTAGCAGTTAGTACCTTCACAACAGAACAAGGGCCTTACGCCCAACTCTAAGCACGGGCCTAAATAAGTGCAGTTTGCAAAATCACGCGACCGCAAACCGTATCTCGGCGCGGTAAGTTTCGCGTGATTTTGAAAACTGCAACTATTCGGGCCCGCGTTTAGAGTTGGACGTAAGGCCCTAGGTCCTAAAGTAACAAATAGACGTGTGGAACAGATCGCCGCCCCTTCCAACTTACGGGAGAGAAAGAGTGAGAATAACATATTTCCCTCTCTCCTGTTGGTCAGACGGCGGTTGAGGTCAACCAAATCCACACGGAATGTAGGTAGGTATTTGTTGCACCAAAATTGATTAGTAGGATTAATTTAATACTACCTCGAAATTACAACAGTGACCATCTGAGAATTGGCATACTCAGAAGAAAACCGGAATTATTAGAAAAACAGGCTAATCTTTATTATAATAACTAGGTAGTTTCAGAAACATGAACTAATAAACTAACAATAATAAATATAATTATTGCAGTAAAGCATATCTCCTTTGTTTGTCTGATCTGAGGGCCGCGTACCGTCACGTGTTTAGGCAAATTTTAGATGATTGCTAAAAGTTGCGCAAAAGCAATCCATATCTCGGCGCATTAAGGTTCAAACTGAATCGTTTATAACAGGTAGACTTCGGCCCCGAATGGCGAACGAGCATGTTTAAAGGTGACGTTAATGAAACATTTCTAAAAAATACAAAAATACAATGCTTTTGCACAAGTACTTACTGTATGTATATAATATAAATTTAGTTTTATGGTTTTATGAAAACATATCGAGGCTGGTCGCGGCATCCGAAGTAAAAAAATAATAATAGCGCCAAAACTGTTTTAATGATGAGTTTCTAGTGTAATTCCGCTTCTACGTCGCTTCAAGTACAATAAGGAATTTGTGATAAAACAGTTTTGAAAATGGGCTTCCGCAAAGTAACGCCTGATTCAATCAACTAATAATAGCGCCATCTACTGGTTTCGTTGCGCTTCTCTTGAAATGCTGCAAAACTTGTCTGCTAATACTAGTTGAACCTTTTAGTACGCTAGCTGACTGTAGCGCTTACGGAAGTTCGAGACAACCTATAACACGATCAAATTGTAGCGCCATCTAAGTTTAATCCGTTATTTTGGCATATTTCCGATCTACGCCATAATGAACCGCTATTAATAGTCTCACTATAATTTGTCGATGTAAGTACTCAATATTTTTTAAGCTATTGCATAGCTTCTATCGCGGGCCTTGAGCGTGGAGACCGAATCCAGAAATTCCGTAACGAAAATAACCTAACACCCTCAGCTAGATGGCGTTGTAAAATATGTTTGATAAAAGAACGACATACATAGAGTTGTAAAACCTACATAATTTTATTTGTTACAAGTAATTAAATAATTATAATTGCATAAGTTGATAAAAAATGCTATGCAATAGCTTTACTGCGGCAGTCCCCGAGTGCCACACGTCTTTTTTTTTTGTTTATTGTTGTCTAAGATCCCACCATAGAACGACCTTAACCGAGCTGGTTAAGGGATGAAAAGTATTTTATATTCAATTAAAGATGTCAAAAAATATATTGCAAATGGGTTGTCTAAAAAACTTCAGTCCAGAATATGATTAGTTAACAATAAAAAAAATTTTTTTTTTACTTTTCTGGTTTGGTTAATAGACAATTATGGGGTATCGTTGACAAGGTCTTTTAAAATGAATGTAAGGTTTGAAATATATGAAACTATGATAACCCTAGATCAATAAAAAAATAACTAATGTTGTTCCAAGTAAATAATTATGAAAAACCCCAAGTAATTTCCTTGTATTTTGATATTAAACGCTTTTAAAAATCACAATTACCATTCAATCAATCGCGGAAACCTAAGAAATTATTTCCTTGTTATTTTTTCCAGGGGTTTGTCTAGCAGAAAAAGTGAGCAACAGAGAAACTAGTGCTTTGACGACCAAGGGGGGAAAGAAATATTACGGGTTATATCAGGTCAGTTAACTTAGTTCACATTTATTAGATAGAGCTCATTATGCAATGCGATAAAAAAAATGTATTTCATGGAGTGTTTAAAAAAAGTTAATTATAAAGGGGGCTAACTTAGCGTTTTAATGCTCATTATGTTCACATTATATTATACTAGCCGTCCGCCCCGGCTTCGCACGGGTGTAAGCTCGGCCTTCGGCCTCGCTACAAAATATAATATAGCCTATGTCACCCGGGGATAGTGTAGCTTCCCAACAGTGAAAGAATTTTTCAAATCGGTTCAGTAGTTTCGGAGCCTATTCATTACAAACATACAAACATACAAAAATAGGTACAAATCTTTCCTCTTTATAATATTAGTGTAGATTATATGTCAACATTGTGAGTAAATTAGGTCCTGAGTTGTCACCTTAATAGACTCATAAAAAAATTAAGGTGAAATAAATTATAATTTGGGAGGAAAGTATGAATACTATGCACAAGTATTACAATTAAGAAATTTGAATTTTTATACGCACTTAGTAATTCGCACCCGGATTCAAAGAATTACATTCCATTTTATAATGGAAACTGACGTGGTTTCCACACATTTTATTTATTATGACACGGGAATTACTCACGTATGATTAAGCTAGTTACTCCGACTATAGTTTCGACCACATTCAGTGAATGCGCGCGCGCGGCTCCATCTCGCTTTGCACTGCGGACCGTCGCATGCAACGCACGTGATAACAATGCTGCTGATTGCGTGCGGGGGTGAAGGTGCGTAGGCGCCATAGTCAGAGTAACCGGCTTAATCATACGTGAGTAATTCCCTGGTCATATTAATAAAATTATATTCAACTCGAACATTTTCTTATGCACAAAATGATCTTCCTTAAACCGTTATCGTCCATGGGAAGCTGAGTCGTAAATTATACTAGTTGTTCGCCCGAACTGAGACCTCACGTCCCCTATATCTTTCAACCCTTAGCTCATATTTTAACTTAACAATTCTATTAAAATGAACAATTTGCCTACAATTTTACGAAGATCGGATCAATAATACGCAATTTATCGTGTAATTTATCGTCGAACAAATATAAAAACGTACAGAGAAAAGCTGACTTATCCCATTACAATTTGAAATCTCGCTTTGCTCGGTCAGTTAAAGTGTTTTCTTAAATTACAGATCCCAAATCAATGGTGTAAAGTTGGAAAACCTGGAGGCGAATGTAACGTTCGATGTGAAGGTGAGAACGACAAGTTACTTACTTTTTAACGTCAGACGCGACGAAAGCAGGGAGTCTTATAAATTTATGTATCTGTCTGTGGCGTTGTGCTCACAAATAGATGAAACGATTTAGCTTATTTATGTTTGAAAGGTTTCTTGATCAGGAGTATTCTTAATTATGATTCAAGAAAATTTGTACTGCTGTTTTAAGACAATCTCTTATGTCAGGGGATTTTAAATTTAAGTTATACTTGTTTATGTTCGTTGAGTATCGTTCGCGCAAAACTTTATGAGCCCTCTGAAGTTAGGCCCAGTGGCTGCGCAGTACGCATATTATAGGTATCCGAGGGACTTTACAGGGCGTCGGGGAGGCCTCGCGCCTCACTTCAGAGGGCTCATAAAGTTTTGCGCGAACGATACATACATATCTTAGTATTGCATTACCACTGATTATTCATTCGTTTTATTTTTTCAAATGTTTCCCAGGATGTTGAAATGATGAGACTGTACAATGTTTTACAATACTTACTCTTTGATCCATACTCCGATACTATAGAATGCCATTGGTTCCAGTTCTGTGCTCGGAATTTACGTAGGTTTGACTGCACAGCGGCAATAAAGTGGTATCTGGGCAACCGATGGGTCACGGCCACTTGCGACTCTAATATATGCCTTCGATATTCCTCCGGCATATGGCCCGCTCAGCAAAGTCTATGAGTCTTTAATAGTTTGTATTTTGATTAGTTAATAAAGGCTATGAAAAACAAAGTTTATTTAATAACTTAGTCATCATGAAAATGTAAAAAAAAAAATAAGCATTTTCATGTCGCATTTCTTGTAAACCAACAATAGAATAGAAAACAACAATTTAGCGCAGAATTGTAAAAGCTGGATTTCAGCAATCTATGGTTTTCCATCTTTTATTTTCCGCTACCAGTAGCTCTTTTCTAATCCATTTTAAAAACCACTCCGCTATGCAAACGACAAATTAATAGCTTAAACTTTTTAAGTTCTGATCGAACGCTCTCTCCAAACTAGAAACGTTTACCTTTTACCTTCCGATTCAATTTGTCTAAGTGCTAACATTTCCCGCATTCTATACAATGTAACTTTCAGAGCGCAAAGTGTTTATACTCGAGACGAACAATGGGGTAACGGTAAACAGTGCTCTAGATAGGGACTGGAGGGCTCTAATGCCGGGCAAAATAATACATCGGTATCCTCTATCTACAGCGAACCATTATCTATCCTAATTAGAAAAAATCATTCAAAGATCTTTAACCTGAACATTCTATGCGATGTTTTACAATGCCAAGTCATTTGAATGCAGTTGAGTGTCTAGACTAACAAGTCATTTGCCTGATAGTAAACGTCAAGCTTGCTCATAACAGCTAAGTGGTAAATGATTCTTAATTATTTGATGTCAGACTTACCGACATATCACAATGCATTAGCATACATTAGCAAGCAGAAGTGGCAGGTCATTTCAGCAATTTTCGATGATAGCAAATCGGCATCGGCAAAGGTGTGGGGCAGCTCTTAAATACGATAGAGTTACGACGTAGAGGCAGTATGAAGAAAGGCTTTTAATTATTACGTAATGGAAACTGACGTGGCTTTCACACATTTTGTTTATATCATGGGAATTACTCAAGTCAGATTAAGCTGGTTTTTCCGGATATAGTTTCAACCACATTTGGTAACCTTCAAACCGATTTCAAAAAAGGAGACAGTTCCCGTATTATACGGGAATCACTCACGTAAAAAAGCCGGCTGTCCCGACTATAGTTTCAACCGCATTCGGCAGTCATTTTTAGGGTTCCGTACCCATAGGGTAAAACAGGACCCTATTGTCCGTCCGTCTGTCACCAGGCTGTATCTCATGAACCGTGACAGTTAGACAGTTGAAATTTTCACAGATGATGTATTTCCATTGCCGCTATAACAACAAATACTAAAAAATAGAATAAAATGAATATTTAAGGGGGCTCCCATACAACAAACGTGTTTTTTTTGCTCGTTTTCTCTCGATATTGATAACGGCAAGAGATAGACACTTGAAATATTCACAGAATATTTAGTTATACATATATTCACTGTAAAAATTAATTATTAAATTAAAATAAAATAAATATTTAACGGGGCTCCCATACAAAAAACGTGTTTTTTTTTGCCTTTTTTATAGCTAATGGTACGGAACCCTTCGTGCGCGTGTCCGACTCGCACTTGGCCGGTTTTTGTTTCTGTGGCACTCTATTCAAATGCGGTTAAAACTATAGGCCAGAATAACCGGCTTAATCTTATTTGCGTAATTCCCATATAATAAAATAAAAAATATCTTACGTAAGTTTTTACGTACTGTCGTGATTTCTACTGCAGGACAATGGCCGAATCAAATAGCAGCAAGAGTAGCAAATCTCTCAAGCATGTCCCGAGATTTTACGATTTACTTTTATAGGGGACAACTGCTCGATCCATTGCTTCGTATTGTTGCAAGTACACTTCAAAGTGCGCTGTTAAACGGGAGATGATTGTGTTTTGCGTGATGATGTCGTAGAATTCCAAGTGTGTATCAATTTAGTATACTATCGTAACTATGATACCATCTACGTTTGTTTTTAGTATTGTTCTTTGTTTCTTCTTTCCTTTTAATTTAATTTTGGCGTCGCACGTCTTGTGCATAATAAATATCGTCGAACAAGTAATAGTTTTAAAATATCACGATTTTTGTTTAGTATTAAAATATCATTTATTATTTTCTTTAATTTAGTCGTAATTTGTTTACGTAGATATTTTTTTGTTGTTGTCATAGATAATTGAATAGTGATGTATATATTTAAACCAAAATGGAATATTGATACAATGGGTTCAATTTAAGAGTTAGGCAAAATGTTTAGTAATTTTTTAACCGACGAAGAAGGAGGCCGGTTCTATGTTCCACTGTTTTTTTTTAATGTATGTTCACCGATTTCTCCGCCAACTGTTGACATATTTTATTTTTTTGTCTTTTGTTAATATGTACTTCCAATTTAGTCCCATTGTCACCAAGTTAGGATCTGACGATGGGAATCCCAGGGAAATCGAGGGCAGCCCTTCAATTTTATTGGCACTTATTAAATTTTTCGTATATTTTTGAAATCGGTTTTTAATGTGGTCTACTTGTTTAATGATATTTCTTTCACTACACTTATTACAAGAGCCACTAGTTTAGTTTTTTAAATCCCCTTAGCCTTAATTAGGTTTCTATCAAATTTTCACATAACCAGGCCTGGCGCACTCCACACTTTAGGTATGAAGCTACAAGTAGTCGTCTTGTCGGACATGCCGCGCCCGCTGCCGCACGATAGACAGAGATAACGCGACAAGAGTTACGCGATAGACAGAGAGGCAACTTGTAGGTTAATATAGCAGTAGGTAGCTAGCGCTCAAACGTCCTGAATTGGACTTAATCATGTGGTAGTAAGAGTCGTTACTTATTTAAATACTCTTGCGGAGTGAATCTTCTGTTCTTGTACTATATGTTGAATCTTGTTATTGTAGTTTCTTTATTGAAACACAGTATACTTTTTATGTAGTTTATATTTACGTTTATGTAGTTTTTAGTTATTACAATGTTGAATTAAACTGAAGTTATATTATCACTCGACATCTTGTTTTACGGAAGAGACCATAGACATTTTTAGAGGGGAGATGTCGATGTGGTAACCATATAGTAATATAGATATGCCATCATCAACACCTTCTCCTATTTTTGAAATTTAAACATGCAATTTAAAAAATACTTATATGCCTATTCTCTCTTTTACAATTACAATTCTTATGAATATTATCTTATGCTATTATATCTTATGCTATTATATTTATGTATTATATCTTATGCTATTATATTTATGTATGTGTTAATTTTTCAGAATGAAAGTTAAATTTAATTCTTGCAAGTGGTTTAGTCAGTATGTCAGCCAGTTGCAAGTTGGTTGGACAATAATTTATTTCTAAATTCCCTTTAGCAAATTGTTCGTGAATAAAATAATATCTGACATCAATGTGTTTTGATCGCTTGTTAAATGCTCCTGTTTTTATTAACTGAATTGAGTTTTGGTTGTCGATATTCAAAGTTATTTTTACATCATAGTCGAGTAGTTCTCTCAATAAAGATTTTAAATACAATGTTTCTTTACAGCAGTCTGCTGCAGCTATATATTCGGCTTCAGTAGAGCTTAAAGCTACTATTGGTTGTCGCTTAGAACACCAGGAAACTGGCCCACCACCAAAAATTATTACAAAACCTGTAGTGCTACGCCTGGTGGTTTTATCGTTTGCATAATCAGAATCACAATATGAATTTAACATAGTTATACTTCCATTTTTCTTGAATCTTATACCTTTATCTTTAGTTCCTACTAAGTATTTTAATATTTTCTTAACAGCAACTATATCCGATTGAGTTGGATTCTCAATACTTCTACTAGCTTTATTTACTGCTTGTGCAATATCTGGTCTTGTTCTTGTTGATAAATACAATAATGCCCCTACACATTCTCTATAAGGAAAGTTTGTTTGTACAGTCATGTCTGTTTCATTTTCTTTTTCATTCTGGCAAGGTATACATGTGGGTTTTGCATTGCTCATATTAAAGTTTTTCAGCAAGTTTTCTATGTAGTTTTCTTGCTTCAAAGTTTTTCCTGTCTCGTCTTTTGTTATTTCTAATCCAACAAATTTTTTAGGTTCTTTAAATATTTTTATCTGGAATTCCTTCTCCAAACTACATAGAATACTCTCCAATTCTTGTTTGTTCTTTGATATGGCAATACCATCATCTACATAGACAGCAATAATTACAGTTTTGTTCACATTAGTAAATACACATCGTTCAGTTTGTGTAGGAAATAACCCTAACTTAGACATAGTGTGGGTAAAAGTTTTATTCCATATTATTGGCGCTTGTTTCAGCCCGTACAGAGCTTTATTTAGTTTACATATTTTGTTGGAGAATTTTTCATAGCCATTAGGTATATTCATATAAATATCATCATCTAGTTGGCCGTATAAGAAAGCCGTCTTAACATCAAATGTCATTACTTTGTAGGTTTTTGATGCAGCTATAGCCAGTATAGATTTAAGGGCAGATTGACTCACCACTGGGCTGTAGATGTCCTCAAAGTCAATACCTTTTTGCTCGAAACCTCGGACAACGAGCCGTGCCTTGTATGTACCATCTTCCTTTTGCCGGAACACCCATTTGTTGCTTAATATTTTATTACCTTTTGCTTCTTCTTTATCTACTAACTTCCATGTATTATTTTTATGTGACGATTCTTTCTCTGATTTTATTGCCTTCTCCCAATTTTCCTTCTCTTTTCCTGTTGTTGCTTCTGTGTATGTTAGTAGTACATAGTTTTTTAGCTTTTCTGGTAATTTTCTTACTCTTTCACTTCTTCGTGGTTCTTCTACAGTGGGAATGTTAACTTCCGGTATATGTGTATCTTCTTCTTGTCTTATTATTCCACTATTCATTTCATATCCCAATTCTTCTGTTCCTATGTTAGGTAGATCTACGTTTTCTTCTCTTTGTCCTTGATTTTCCATGACAGTATTTTCCTGTCCTTCATTTTGTGTTATTTCATCCACTGTTATTGTTATTTTATTATCTTTCTCATTTGGTTTCATTTTATTCTCTGTGTTATTGCATATTACTATATCTCGGTGTATTTCTACTCTCCTCTTTTCTGCATTCCAAAGTCGATAGCCATTATTTGCATATCCAATCATTATTAGCTTCTTTCCTCTCGGGTCTAGTTTTCTTAATGGTCCCAATTGTTTGGCATACACTGTATTTCCAAATACTTGCAGATTTGAGAGGTTTGGTTTCTGTCCGTTCCATATCTCATGTGGAGTTTTATTGTTTAGGGTTGTACTGGGCAGCCGGTTAAGTAAATAGGTAGCACAGTATACCGCTTCACCCCACATCTCATCCTTCATGTTATTTTCAAACAGTAGTGCTCTGACTTTTTCCATAATGGTGCGGTTTAGACGTTCTGCTTTGCCGTTCAATTGTGATGAGTATGGGATGCTATAATCTAGTTTTATTCCCTTCTTAGCACACCATGATCTAAATTCATTATTTTTATATTCTCCACCGTTGTCACATCGTATGCAGGATACTTTTTCATTCTTTTCTCGTTCTATTTCTTCAATGTAGTCTTTGAGTACGTCTGTTACTTCACTTTTATGTTTCATTAAACTCGTTTTAGCTAGGTGGATGTAGTCATCTAGTATTGTTACAAAGTAACGGTATCCATCATGTGTTGTTTTGTCAAGAGGCCCACAGACGTCCGAATGCAAAATTTTCATTATTCTGTCAGCTCTCTGTCTTTCCGTATTGAATGGTAGTCTGGTTTGTTTAGATTTTATACATGTTTCACATTGTTCTTCAATTTTACCTTGTCCTTGTAATTCTATGCCATCAGCGATGCTAGGCAATATTTCCAATACATTTCTTCCGGGATGTCCAAGCCTTTTATGCCATTCTAGAGCAGTTCCTTTTTCTTTGGCTAAATATAATTTTTCTTTTAAGTTTTCTTTGTTTTCGTCTTCTAAGTTTATGTAGTATAAGCCATTCTCTTTTTTACCTTTAATTATCATTTCTCCGTTCTTGTATATTTTAACTGAGTTTTTACTGAACAGTACCGATCCATTGTTATTTGTCACCGAGTTCACCGATAATAAGTTTTGAGCTAAATCGGGAACATACAGGGTTTCTTTTAGTATGCAGTCTGAACTTTGGACTGATCCGGTTCCTTTGGCCATTATAACCTCATTGTTGGCAACAGATACTTTTGATTGTTGTTGATGAAATCCACTCAAAATGTTGATATTATTGGTCATGTGTGAAGTGCTTCCGGAATCAACAATAAATTTTACTTTTTTGACATCAATGTTCTTATTTAGTACCATTAATGCTTTGTCTTTATCTTCTTTTTTGTTATTTTTATTTTTGAAGAAACAGTTTTATCTTTGTGGTTATTTTTCTTGCATATACCGCACTGAGTTAATTTATTTTTGAACTTACAATCCTTTTCCTTGTGGTTTGCTTTTTTACATATGCTGCAAGCCTTGCACTGAGCTTGCAAATGGTTTGTGCGACCACATTTGTAACATTTTTTGGTTGATGCTGCTTGCAAAGCCACTTGATCTTTATGATTTGCACTTCGTGTTTCTTCGAGTAAAAGTCTATTTGTTAAATTTGTTAACGTTTTTTCGGTATGTGGTGTTGATTCCCAAGCTATAATAAAATATTTGTAGTCTTCCGGTAGGCTAGTTAAAATCCGGGCCATAATTAACTCATTGTCAATTTTGTGATCAATGCAGTTTAGCCGAGTCGCTAAGTTTATAATATTGGAAGTCAACTGGTTCATTGTTTGGTTTTTTTCGTGTTTGTAGTTGAAAAACTCTTGTAGAAGGTTAGTTTTGTTTCTGAGTTCATCACCCTCCAATCCTTCCCTTCAATCGAATATTCCACATAATTTTGTATACATGTCTCTGGCGGTCTTACAATTCATTATGTGTAGTTTTAACTTCTTATCAATGGTCTGTAAGATGAGCTTTTGTGCGTTGGCGTCGTCTTTCTCATCAGGCGGCCCCGATCCCGATGACACCCCAACCTTCAAACCATGTGCTTTCATGTATATTTCTATTTCAAACTTCCATAATCGAAACGATTCAGCATCGTTGAGCTTTTCTATTGTTATTTTTTGTTCTTCTTGCATTTTTATTGCTTATTTCTGCTTTTTACACCGAATGATTCGATTTTTCTTGTTCACAAAGTTTTTTAGGTTATTATTCAGTTTTTTACATTGTTTTTACGCACTGTGCCCGTAACCTGTTGAATCTTGTTATTGTAGTTTCTTTATTGAAACACAGTATACTTTTTATGTAGTTTATATTTAGGTTTATGTAGTTTTTAGTTATTACAATGTTGAATTAAACTGAAGTTATATTATCACTCGACATCTTGTTTTACGGAAGAGACCATAGACATTTTTAGAGGGGAGATGTCGATGTGGTAACCATAGAGTAATATAGATATGCCATCATCAACACTATATGTATTCTGTGACATAACTTTAATCCGCCAAAACTCGAGTAGTGTACTTTTTTATTTTGTTATACTACTAGTTTTAACTCAAAATATTAACTAAAACATAAAAAGAGATAAATAATAATTTACTTGAAATTTTATTTATTAGTTTTCTATCTAGCTGGTCCTTGACTAGGTAAAACTATTATTAAAAAAAAACAATAAATAACTTTTCAACTTTCGCGGTTTGAACACGCGACACAGCAGCGTCCTATTAGTACACGGCGAACGCACTGTGATCCCCAGTTGCCTGCCAAGCGTAGATATTATGGCAATACCCCCGTCTAACAGATTGGTCTTTGTTCAGCAGTGGACATTTACTGGCTCGATGCTTTAATTTCCTTCTGTAATACAACCGTAAGAAGTACAATGTACCATTGTCTTCTTTAGAATAGTTTGGATGGATTAAATTTGCCCCAAATTTTACCACTGGTGAGCCCAGAATCACTCATTTACGATGCCGTAGAGGCATTTAAAGCCTCTGGTTCCAATCAGGGGTCTGATATCTTTAGGTATAAACAACCCTTAGTTACGGACTTTCACAATACGGGAACATTTCCATTACTCATAAAGATGGCTTACTTATAGTGAAGTTATTACAAATCACTTCCATAAAAATGCTCCCATAATCTCAACTCAACATGCCACCATTCGAGAATCGACGTTTTGATTTATTCTCGAGACATTGAGAGCATGGTGACGGTGATCTATAGAGAATTCGTGGTAACACATGATGCTCAGGAGCATAAATAATTTGAATTTTATAGCTTTTGAATAATGCTCGAGTTTTGAGAGAAACGGGAAACGGGGAGTGGAAGTTGTGTGTGAGAGTTTTTTAGTATCGTTTCATATGGAAGTATGGGACGCACGTTTTAAATATCGTTTGTGATTTGAACTTCATTTAAGAGTCAATTCTTGATCTAGAATAGGTGGGCTACCATCTTTGTCCACAATATTGCGCAAAACTAGGCAACTGTGAAACAACCAGGTTGGCAATTTCTAGTTCAATTTATGAATATCATAATTACCCTGATTTACGGAATCATTTATATGAATATAAGATGTACACAATTCATCATTATTATCGTCATCATAATCAGCCTATTTAAGTGTTAAAGACAATAAAAAAAATATTAAAAGAGACTCTATGTTTCGTCACCATAAGTCATGGTGGGCAGGACACATTGGTTGAAGAAGCAAGTTTTTAAACATTGTGGCATTGGCGGTACCTTCTATGGCGTTACTTGAAGAACGAAACTTACTTTCAAATAAATCAAAGTCTTTAAAGAGAATGCCTATAAAATTTCTAAGGACTAAGTAAAGCAGAGATACACTGAACTAGAAACATAAAATAAGTCAGGATGTAGCTTCAAGAACGGAAACCTAAGTAACATTTTTACGAGCATTAAACTAGCCTTATTTCATTCGGATTACAAGTTTTGCTGCTGATATTTTCTACTTTAACTTTTATATTACACTCATACAAGATTGTGAGATTTGTAGTGCTGTTTCACTTGTAACTACTTGTTTTTATTTAGTAGAAAACACAGTTGAGAAAGATCTGTTGTGGGATACGAGGTACGAAAACGAGATACGAAATCTTCTGATACTGCTTTTCAAATCTAAAAAATAAATACCTGGGACATTATTGCACACACGGTCATCTGACCCCAAACTAAGCAAAGCTTGTAATATGGCTGCCAGAGACTGATATACATCATCATCATCACTTCACTATATATATATATACATATATAAAATTTCCATGTCACAATGTTAGTTACCGTACTCCTCCGAAACGGCTTTACCGATTTTTACCAAATTTTATATGCGTATTCAGTAGGTCTGAGAATCGGCTACTATCTATTTTCCATACCCCTTAGTGATAAGGGTTGTTCACCCTTAAATTTTATTTTTATTTTTTTGACGATTTTTTTATTTTTTATTAATTTATAAGGCAAAACAACGTTTGCAGGGTCAGCTAGTACATATATATTTTTAAATACATACTTAAATAGATATTAACACCCAGACATAGAACAAACACAAATGTTCATCACACAAATGTTTGTCCTACATGGGAATCAAACCCACGCCCCCAAGCCCGGAAGGCAGGTTCACTACCAACTAAGCTAACGGGTCTGACCTGATACTGCTTATTATGGAAACTGACGTGGTTTTCACTCATTTTATTTATATTACACGTATCACACGTTACACGTATATTACACGTTCATTTTATTTATGCGGTTGAAACTATAGTCGTAGTAACCGGCCTAATCTTACGTGAGTAATTCCTGATGCTACTTTTCAAACCGGCTTCACATCCCCGAATGGACACTCCTGCAATTATTTTATTCACACGATCTTATATTATTAGCTTTAATTGTGACTAAGTATCGAGCTGTTTGTAAACACATTTTCTAAATTCTCAGCCCTGCTGGACGACGACATTAGAGACGACACAGCGTGTGCTGTTACCATCTTCCACCGCGAAGGGTTCAAGTACTGGAAGCTGTGGGAGACGAGGTGCAAGAACGACAATCTCATAACTTCTGAGATTTATAAGTAAGTAAAACTAAGGAGAGCTTACACAGATCAAATAAAGAGAAAAGAAAACGCCACGGTCACCATCTGAAAACTGACCATGTCTTGACTTCCGTGATCGTTTAGAACCTAGTCGAGCTACGCTACGATCGCTACAGAATAAAGAAAACTGTTGATGATGTAGACATTAAGACATTTAGTATTTTTAAGGCCAAATATTCAATCATGATTTACAACTAACCTATTCCTGTAATCTGCGATATTCCCAGCCTTTTTATCCTTTTATTATTTGCTTAGTAAAGGATTTGGACCCGACTTGATTACCATAAAGGGTCAGGTACCTTTGCGCTCTCAAAACACCCTAAAAGTATTTTTCTTACTATACTTACTGAAAGAATACTTGTTTGTTAAAGAGTTTATGCAGGCTAGTGATGGATTCTAACCGGATATGCCAGTATTCGGTTACTTTACAAGGATTTTTCTGAAGTAGTTTTTTTGAGTTACGAGACGAGCGAAGTAGCTCGCCTGATGGCTCTTCACGCTTGCCCATAACAGCTCAATGCCATTCAGAATTTTGAACTTCAACAGTTCAAAACCCTGGATGGCAATGCACTGCGCTCGTCACCCCGAGACATAAGATGTCAAATCTCTGTGTGCCCTGTAATTTCGCTGGAAACATTGCCCTTCAATCTGGAACGCAGTAGTGGTTGCACACTACTGCTTGGCGGTTGAATAACTGGCAAAAGTGTGGTATTTCCCCAGACAGACCCCTGCAAAAGAGTGCTAACACTACATTGTAGCTGGATTTATTAAATAAAAGTTATTCAGAACCATTGATATAATATAAACTTAAAGCAGTATTAAGACAGAGATCATTGTACTCATAATTTTGCATAGTTTTTACTTTGGGAGGAACTGAATCTACAAAATGTATTTAAAAGCTGATTTTTTCCGAGTTATTTTGACTATAGTTTCATCAGTATTTAGCGGTCGTTTTCAAGATGAGCGTGCACCGGCTCCATCTCGCTTTGAACTCACGAAACAAAACAAATCAAAAGAGACATGAAAATAATTCCCGTTTTATACGCAAAATTTATGTAAACCAAATCCAGATAAATCTAGCGTTTAAAAAACCCGGACCCGAGACCCAGGTGAGTACTAAAACTGCGACCAGAACCACTGGAGTATGGGCAGCAGCGTCCACGGTGTACACGGTCCATAGTACACGGTGAATGTACTGCGATCCCCAAGCCGCCTGTCAAGCGTGGGAATTGTGGCAACATCCCTCTCTCAGAGGGAGGCTTTTATTCAACAGTGGATGTTTATTAGCTGATGACGTCAGTGAAAATCACATCAATTTCCATAAGGAAACAATTTATATTTTTATTTAAATCTTAAATTCTCAAGTCTCTAAACTTGGTTTCTATTTTATCCGGCATAAGCATTTATCTTATTCAGCTAAATTGAAAACCTCTGCATCACTATCGAACCTTATGCAGACTCACGTGAATTTGATGTTGAAAATTGCGTTCTGCATAATAGGATCACGGTGGCAAGTTGATGCATACAATTAGGTTTTATCGAGATGATGAAAGCTAATAAGATTTTGCAGAGTCCATTTTTATGTAGAAAATCCAGAATCTTTTTAATCAAGACCAAGAAAATTTATTTTAACAGATATACAGAATGACAAATTGTTACGGTATCGACTCTGTTGTACCAATATCTTTTTTATGCCATAGGTGTCAAACAAGCAGACGGGACGCCTGATGGTAAGCAATCACCGTCGCTTATGGATACCTGCAACACCAGGGGCATCACAGATACGTTGCCGACCCTTAAAGACTCTATTAACAGCCCTTTTGAAGAACCCACATTGAAGCTACTTGGAAATGCCGCAAAAGCTCATTCCACAAATTCTAAACTAAACTAAATTTGACAGTTTTAAAATTGTTGCCAAAGAAGGTCTCACAGATGCAGGTAATTTTAGTCCCGTCAGATTGGTTTAGCTTAGTGAGTTGTATTCACAGAATAGATGCCAATAATGACCAAAATTGGATCGAACAATATCTTTTATAGGTTCATTCAACCGTTCAATACTTTTCTACATAGAGTGAACCCGCTTTAAATAAGAATCCGAAGAGTTTGGCACCATGACTCCTTTTTTTTGGCTTGCATTTGACCACCAGCTTTCCTGATGTTAAACGATTCCTAGAGATTAAAGCAAAACTTGATGTCGTTTTATTATCATAATACTAGCTGCGCTCCGCAGTTTCACCCGCGTAGACATATAGTGAATTAGCACTATTTATATAGAAGGAGAGGTTTAAGCTACCGACAATGGAAGAAAATAGCTGAGTCCGAAAGAAATTATAAATTTAATGCAAAGAAAAATCTTAGACAAATCTTAGAAAAAACGAATAACAATTCTATTAGAAAATCGATGTTCTTTTATTTTTTTCTTTTCGCGCCCCAGCGCCACACGTCGTGGAAAATTGGAATGAAATTCACGAAGGTTGGCGCAAGGAGTACGAGTACGCCACATCACCCCCTTCCAGAGACCGTCAAGGGCGATAATACTGAGTAGGAAAACGCACAGTGCGTCCGGAACGAGTGGTCCTGGTGTTGGGAGAGGCAATGGTGGTGGTATCGCTGTTTGCTTAGCGGCGTCGCTGGAAGTGTGTGAAAGTATATAGGCTGGCTTTAATCGGTCTGCAGATACTTTCACATCTTTTCCTTTGATGCGAATCTTAAACACTTTATCATCCCTTTCAACGACTTCGTGAGGGCCTGTATATGCTGGCTGTAGGGCACTTCTCAATGCGTCTTCCCTGAGGAAAACGTGGGAGCAGGTCGACAAATCCTTGTAAACGAAGACTTTGTTGATCGAGTGGTGGGATGTCGGAACTGGCTGAATGTTGTTAGCAAATGCTCTGATACGTGATGAGAATTCAGTAATGTCAGTCGTGCCCGAGCATTTGCCAACTTTATGGCCAAGGAATTCTCCAGGCAAACGCAGAGCTTCCCCATAAACCAACTCGGCTGAAGATGTTTGAAGATCCTCCTTGAAGGAACTTCTGATACCGAGCATCACGTCGGGGTCACCAATTATAGTGAATTAGCACTATTTATATAGAAGGAGAGGTTTAAGCTACCGACAATGGAAGAAAATAGCTGAGTCCGAAAGAAATTATAAATTTAATGCAAAGAAAAATCTTAGACAAATCTTAGAAAAAAACGAATAACAATTCTATTAGAAAATCGATGTTCTTTTATTTTTTTCTTTTCGCGCCCCAGCGCCACACGTCGTGGAAAATTGGAATGAAATTCACGAAAGTTGGCGCAAGGAGTACGAGTACGCCACAGACATTCGTCAGGAAATGTAAAATTTCTGGGATAAAAAATATATTTCCAAAACTAAATAACATTCCGACTCTCCAACTAAGTATATATATACAAAAAACACGTCAATCTGTTGCTCTGTTGCTACGTGAAAGATGGACAAACAAACCAAAACAAACACAGTTTTGCATTCATAATACATACAGAGTAACACACTGAACGAAATATATGGAACTGCTATTTTTGTTTGCCATTCCAGGGTTGATACCATAGTGAAAGATGTTCATAATGAAAGATGTTCATAATGATAAGTACAACAGCTCTTTCAGCTTAGTTGTACCTTTACCATACTCACTTACTTACTTATCTTTCCGTGTAACCCAGTATTCAACGCGAAATTTAGTGCTATCATAATACAGTTAAGTAAAATGCCAAAAAAAGCAGTAGTCTGACATTATAAGCTTCGTATCCTACATTATTAAACTCCGCTAAAAGAGATGTTGAAAGTTTAACGCGTGTAGCTGTGTGCTTCTTTGTGGCATCGTAGCTCCCGAATGGTTAAATCAATTTGGATTTAGTTTATATTGTACTAGCCGTCCGCCCCGGCTTCGCACGAGTGTAAGCTCGGCCTTCGGCCTCGCTACAAAATATAATATAGCCTATGTCACCCGGGGATAGTGTAGCTTCCCAACAGTGAAAGAATTTTTCAAATCGGTTCAGTAGTTTTGGAGCCTATTCATTACAAACATACAAAAATAGGTACAAATCTTTCCTCTTTATAATATTAGTGTAGATGAAAGAAATGGCTATTGTCAAAGGGATTGTATGACAAGTCATACAATCCCAAAAAGTATTTTAATGATGGTAACAAAGATTATTTATCATCATATTAATTTTACTATTATGCTTGTGTAAATATTTTTGTTAATTATTCCTCACCTACACTGATCTCAGTATTTTTTTTATCAAGGTACCTAATTTTGAGTTTGTTTGTGTTGTTTGGTTGTTATGTTAATAGATAAGTTTTCATTTTGTATTATAGTAGTATGATATTGTTATGTAAATTCTTAATCTACACTAATATTATAAAGAGGAAAGATTTGTACCTATTTTTGTATGTTTGTAATGAATAGGCTCCGAAACTACTGAACCGATTTGAAAAATTCTTTCACTGTTGGGAAGCTACACTATCCCCGGGTGACATAGGCTATATTATATTTTGTAGCGAGGCCGAAGGCCGAGTTTACACTCGTGCGAAGCCGGGGCGGACGGCTAGTATATTATAATTAGGTATGTGCATGCCTATTATACCCTCAAATATTGCACGTCCGTGAGGATATACTGTTGATACTGCCTTAAATTACTCTACCATTGTACACAGTTTTATGCAATAAAAATTTACTTTACTTTAGGTTACTTGATTGAGAGTATTCTTAGCTATGTTTTATGAAAATCTGTTCAGCCGTTTGAAGATTATCAGTTTTTAACAGGGGTTTAAAAAAAACAATGTATCCTTATTTTTACACAATGATTTTTATTACAGATGCCCAGACTTGACATCACCAAGGACAAGTCCAGAAAGAACTTCTTACTCCAGCGATGTGTTGAGGTATAGAAGAATGCTACTTTTTAAAAGTTTGGCTCATTCGAACAAGCCAGTAACGCCGATCCACAGTAAACACTGGTGGCCTTTGGAAGCTGCAATTAAATGGGTGTAAAAGTAGTAGCTTTACCTAGTCTAAGGTACAAGATTTGAGTATGGATCTACCTACAGACTTGTAGGTCTCAAAGGGTAGGTATAAGATTTTTGTAAACATTTTTATAATAAAATATAGAATGTTATGAGTTTTTATTATTTTATAATGCTCCTATTACTGGAAGGTTTAAATATAATTTAAAGTTAAATTTTCTAATTAATAAAAAGTTCCATACATTTGTCCAGTGTAAATGACCGTTTTCTATGGTACAGCAGAATTTCGCGATTTCAGGGTTGGTTCCATAGTAAAAGCTGTTAGTAATGATGGGTAAACCAACCCGTTCCTGCTTAGTACACCCTTTCCGCGTAACCTAGTATATTCACGTCTATCGATGAATACTTCTGTGCCTGCCAGTAGACAGTGGAAACAAAACTGCACAGAAATTGTAATAAGTAGCAACTTGTGAGACTGTATATAGAAGTTTCAAGAGAATTTCCACAAAGTTAGCAGACAAGTGTCACATCTGGCTCCCAACTGACTGTGTTTACGAGTGTACGGCGAAAACTCGAGATGGTCTATTATAATGAGTAATGATACAGTCTGACCCTTAGTGTGGAGTTTTTCGCGCTCTAAGCCATATTTGGAGCCACATTTCTAAAACATTATTTTGCTCGTAATAATAATCCATAACGTAATAAAGAATAGTGAAAACATTAATACAATACTTTAGGATAAAGAATCTACATACAGGTCATAATTTCGCAGTTCAGTATAAAATTCTAGGTGATATTGCAGTTCTTTTGAGAAGTGGTGCTGTGGAAGGGGGGAGGGATCTAAAATTGATTTTAATAAAGGTTAAAAAGCCTCAGTTTTCTTTGCAAACATATTATAAACATTAAGCTTCAAGATCAAGAGCTATTCCAAAGTGGTATCGATAAAGATAACATTGGTTCAAGTACCAAAAAACTACAATCATTTCCAATGTGTTCATGCAAGCATTTCTCTTTTATCGCCGGGCAAAGCGAGTGCGATTGCAATCGATTTCATGGCACATTACGCGCACTTGGGGCGGAATTCACAAGGCGGTGTTTTGGGGCCTTTACTTTTGATGTGATAAGTAGGTATCATTAACAGATGCTTGATTTTTTGGGACATTGATTGCTGTGATTTTTTGTCACTACTCACTTAGTGAAGTTGTGCTGGAAATGTGATGATTGCATTAATAATTCATTACCAATGAATTTTTTTCATTGACATTTAATTCTATTTAAGTATGTATTTAAAAATATATATGTATGTATATCAGTATATCAGTCTCTGGCAGCCATATTACAAGCTTTGCTTAGTTTGGGGTCAGATGACCATGTGTGCAATAATGTCCCAGATATTTATTTATTTTTTACATAGAAATATAATGAACTTTTCGCCCTGATTAACATAAATTACTTGTTTCTGTTTTTTTTTTTGTAGTGGCGTTAATATAATAAAATGTGTGTGGTTTTTCAAAAGATATTGCTTTTCAGACCAATAATTATTATAAATGCGAAAATGTGTATGTAAATGTATTTGTCCGCGCTCAACTTTCTAATGGTCAAACGGATTTCGATGAAATTTGGGATGAAAATAGCTTCTGTCCTGAACACATAAATTAATTTTATACAGAAAATAATTCCAGTTATTTTAGGCGGGTGATACTGTGAGCTGCAGTTAGTTCCGTTAATAAAGGCTTTTGTCCGTTAAGAATAACATGCTAGTAAAACTCATCTTTTCTACACAATTCAACATGTTCTTTAGAAAATCCTGACACCCAGTATCTTTACAATTATTCGTATAGCTAAACTCGGATGCAAGCGCAGCTGGTGCATGTTAGTCGCTCCGTTGCATTCTTTGCAGCTACGAATTCACTCTTCCAAAGACAAAGCTTGAAAATTTAGTTCTATCAGCTTTATTTATTTTAGTTTCAGTCAGCTGTTGCGAGTGATAAGTATACAGACTAGGTAAAACTACGTTAAATGAAACAAACGTTAACGTTTGTGTTTCTTCAAAGGCCCAAACGAAATTTTTGTGTCTGTTTGTTTTTTCGTCTTTGGGTCAGTGCTCAAGAAAAGAGTACTACTATTAGATAGTTCTTCGGATTGGTTCCTTATTTTTAACTTCGTGTACCTACAATTTAATAATTTGAAAAAACTGGAGGGAATGGCGCTCTTAGACTATTTATTTTATTAATAACATGAATCTAATTTTACAAGAAACTGGACAGAAATTTAGTACCACCCATAACACGGAGTTTTGTCAAGACCTCAGGAGAAAAAAATAATGAAGTAGGTACCTACTTACGATATATACAGCAGTTTTAAAGCAACTTGTAATTTTATGCAACTAAATGAAGAGACGAGCAAGTGACGTGCCTGATAGTAAGTATTACGTACTATGTCGATTATTTGCCTAAAAATACATTTAATCTAAGTTTAAATTCACAAGCTTTATTCAAGTGGAGACATCACTAACGTTTTATCGTATCTTGACGACTCCACATAAACGTTAAAGAGGCTTCTTAATGGCAGCAGACAGCGTTTAACAAATCGTTATCATACCTACCTATATACCTATATTCGTGTTTTACCCAGTTGAGACACAGGTGTGACACGCTACGATCTCTGAGTTCCCTCGAGGACACATCCTGTATGTGTTTTTATATGCACGTATGCTTAGAATTTGAATGCAAGCTTGACTGTCTTGAATTGAATTTTGAATCAGGTAATCTTTATGTCTATTGTAATAATAGTATTAGAAGACTACCCGCAAAAACGGATGATTCAACGGCAAACCTATAAAAGTAGAAGCTCAAGCCGCGCGCATTCATCCGATCCGACTGCTCCTGGCAACAGGAAATATTCAGTTTTTGGTATAGGCGCCGGTTACCACAGGCACACACACACACAACGATCCCGCCGGCGGGATCGGAGACCCCCAGGATCTGTTAGAAGATCGGTTAGATTCTCTCCAAATAATCATTCAGTTCAACAACCTACTAGGGCCACAGGGCACACCCCCTCTGGGGTGCCAGGGCAAGTCTAATCTCCCACTCCCGGCGACGGTCCAAGCCGAGGCTCGTACCTCCGAGGTGCCCTTGCGCTTGTCGCCCAAAATCTAAACCATGTTGGCCCAACGCCCTCTGCGTTCACCAACTAGTCCGGTCAAGCTGTAGAGGCCGCAAGGCCAACAGCAATAAGTCACATTAGAAAAAAAAAAAAAAAAAAAAAAAACGCGCGCATTCATTCTTGTTCGAGACTTTGTGCGGAGCGGACGTATTTTTAGAAATAATTACTCATTGTAAAATGAATTATCGTTTGTTTATATAATTAGTTAATCTAAGGTGATTATGTAATATATATTTCTTTTAAAAACTATACCCACTTCTGTTTTATTATATCAGAAGTGGGATTCGAACACTGCTCACTTATTATCTTACTATTCTGTAAAAGCACAAAGTCCCGATCAACTAAAATTTTTATCGTGTTTATTTTGTTTTGTGAAAATTGTGATAGAGCTTCGGTGAAAATTGTGATTCAGTTAAATAGTGGATCTCTTATCGAGACCCCGACCCTGTGAAGGATGCTGTAGCGCAGGCGTTCGACTAGCCATAGTTCGCGCAGCTCGTCGAGAAGCCATACGCATCCGCCCAACACACCGTTCCAAATTTCTAATCGTAATCTCAGCGATGGCCATGACCGTGGTCATCGCACTCGTGGTGATCGCAGTTACATCCGTGATCGTAGGAACAGTCGTGGTCATAACAGACGTCATCAAAAGGATTGGAGCCGCAACCGAAACCGTGAGTACAGTAGCCATGATTCCTGGCACACGATCATGTCTCGCCTCCGTGCTTCGGAATCACGCGCACCCGTCCCGCCCGTAACTGACCAGCCGGGCTCGGTTGGACCGTCGTTTGGAAACGGCATCAAACAGATCGTGGAGGCTATCCAATCATTAAAAACCGTAAGTACTCACTGTTACTATGTGTCTAATTTCGACCCCCAACGTTCACGATGTTGACTCATGGTTTTTCAGGTAGACAAGGCTAAGTTTGCAAACCGTTGGGATAATCGTGAGTGTCTTGCTCGAGTCGGCAGGTGTTTTAAAGGTGACGCAATATATTGGTTAGATGATTGGGTTAGCAATGACCGTTCTTGGACCAATTTCAAAAAAAAGATTTTAAGTGTCTGTGTGTAAAAAAGGGGATACGTACGGCAAACATTTTATATGAAGTAATGTCCACAGATACAAACAGCTTCCTTATGTATGCCGAATACGCACAAAAATCTTTACTGCGTCTGAGCATTGTTGAAGGCCTTAGTGATGATCTCATTACGGTGATAGTTCTACGTGGAATTAAAGATCCACATGTAAAGACGTCGGCAACGAATGCAAACCTGACTCCCAATGAGTTGGTGAACTAATTTCCAACATTTATGAAGCCTGATCTACGGATGTTCAAGCGACACGTCGCCCTGGATCTTTAACCGCTAACTACAAGAACCAAGGCAACAAGCGACCGTTTCTGGCTTCTGGTTCAAGCTCTGGTGCTGGTTCTAACTCCAAATGTTATACTTGTGGGGAATTTGGGCATAACCAGTTAAATTGGCCTAAGAAGCCATACATTACTGGAACTAGTATGAGTAATCCAAGGATGGCTACCTCAGGAACGGGTAATACTGGAGCTAGTAAGCCACCCAGTAAAAAAAAGACAGCACATGTGCTTACAGTAAAAAGTCGGGCCACCATATTCGGGACTGCTTTGCAAAGTATCGTTCCGATTTAAATAAAAGTAAAGTTAAGTTTTGTTTGAAGCGAAATGATGTCGTCATAGGTGTTATTGACGGCATACCTGTTGACGTATTGATGGATAGCGGCGCATTAGATGTGTCCCTTATACCATCAGCAACGGTGAAGTATCTTTCTTGTACAAAGAAACATATCAACCGACAAATCAAAATGGTGGGTGAATTGATCACTCATGTCGTTTCATACGTCTCACTTGTAGTTGAACTAGAACGTATAACACTGGATGTAGATTTTTTGGTAGTTCCGAGCGAAAGCATGAATGCTCCCGTCATAATTGGCACTGATGTATTAAATCGCGGTGTAGGTAGGTACTAGGACCCTTACCGATACAGTCGGTATTGAGTGTCGTAGTGACAACCCTGCAATTTTTCAAGATCAAGTGAGGGTAGGACAACTAAATACCCGCTCTTCTCGCCGGACTCACCTGCAGTTTTCAGTCAGCTCGTGATCACGGCCATTGTAACATGGTCGAAACGTCGAGCGAAAGGTATCTATTTTTACCTTTTGGTGCCATTCTACAGCAAGTTCATAGGGATGGTACTCGACGCGTAGTTGCTTATTATAGTGAGGTTACGAAAGGTGCTGAATCGAAATACCATTCTTATGAGCTCGAAACCCTAGCAGTGATACGGGCTCTCATACATTTTAGACACTATTTCATAGAATACAGTTCGAAATTGTCACAGATTGTAATGCCCTAAAGGCAACAGAAAACAAAATAGATTTGTTACTACGTGTGGCAAGATGGTGGATTTACTTGCAATATTTTAACTTTAATATATCGAAAGGGAACCATCATGCCACACGCAGAGTATTTAAGCTGTAACTTTTGTATTCTCAATAGAATTGAACGGCACCGTAATTGGGCACAAATCGCTCAAGCAGGTGACGAGGAGACTCAAATCATGATGCAATCATTAGAACAAGGTAAATTGTATCCTAAAAGGTACGTAAAGCGCAACGACATGTTGTACTATCGATTTACACCAACAGGTGAAGAGCTGAGGCTCCTTTGCTACATACTGTAAGGTTATCGTTTGAGTCTCCTGCGTATATTTCACAATGAGCATAGTCATATCGGTGTAGATAAAGTTATAGGCCTAATATTACAACACTTTTGGTTTCCTAGACTTAAGACTTTTGTAACTAAGTATCGTATGTATCTCATTGTTTGACATGTATCGCCCACAAGCTTGTACCACGTGCACCCTTACAGCCAATCACATCATGGGACAAATGGCACGTTCCTTTTGAAACTTTACATGTCGATGTTTTATGTTTGACCGCTTCCCGTGTCAAAAGGTTATACATTTGTTATCTATGCTTGTGGTCGACGCATTCACAAAGTATTGTCTGTTGACACCAATGCCGTGCACCAATGTCACGACAAGATCATGACGAACTGAAACATGTATTTAAATGTTATGTCATTGTTTTGTACTCCTAAGTTAGTTGTATCGGATAGAGGATGTATGTTCGAGTCAACGGGCTTCACTTCATGGATGCAAGTTTTGAGAGTACGACTTCATCATATTACTGCCGAAATGCACCACGTCAACGGTCAGGCAGAACACATCAGTACAGTTCTCAACATGCTACGAATTGCAGTTAACCATCGAAAGAGCGATTTGGCTAAAGAGCTGTGGAAATTGCGACTCATTCTGATCCTGATGAAATAGAAAAGTACACAGACTTCTGCTCTGAACCTGGTGATTGGTCATGAGAGTACAACGCCTGCTATCCGGACATCAGTGCAAGATGTCCCAATGAGTCCCGAAACATCCAATCGCGAGTTGCAACGAGAGATGCTTAGGCAAAGGACGGCCGAACGATTGACAGAAAATCAATTGCAGTAAGACGTTTACGTTAATAAGGATGAAAGACCTCCTAGTAAATTTTAGAAAGACGACTTTGTGTTCGAAATCAATTATGCCCAGTCGCAGGGTAAGGTGGACCCTGGCATGCGAGGGCCTTATCGAGTCGTTGGTGTTCTTCGTAATCATCGGTACAAATTGGAATTACTTGCTGGAGTACTCGGAAAGAACACGTATGCAGCTGCCCAGTTCCTGGTCCCCTGGAAAAGCGAATGGACTCCTGAAACGTGCGCTGCATTGTACGAGCCTATGTACTTACCGAACTATCGGAGGTACCTTGTGAAAGCTTTTCGCGATGCGAAGAGTCACTGGGGAGGTACTACCTCTTTTCTCCCCAGTGTGAAAGCTTTTCGCTATGCGAAGAGTCATCGGGGAAGTACTACCTCTTTTTTCCCCGATGTGAAAGCTTTTCGCGATGCGAAGAGTCACTGGGGAGGTACTACCTCTTTTCTCCCCAGTGTGAAAGCTTTTCGCTATGCGAAGAGTCATCGGGGAAGTACTACCTCTTTTTTCCCCGATGTGAAAGCTTTTCGCGATGCGAAGAGTCACTGGGGAGGTACAACCTCCTTTCTCCCCAGTGTGAAAGCTTTTCGCTATGCGAAGAGTCATCGGGGAAGTACTACCTCTTTTTTTCCCCGATGTGAAAGCTTTTCGCGATGCGAAGAGTCGCTGGGGAGGTACAACCTCCTTTCTCCCCAGTGTGAAAGCTTTTCGCTATGCGAAGAGTCATCGGGGAAGTACTACCTCTTTTTTTCCCCGATGTGAAAGCTTTTCGCGATGCGAAGAGTCACTGGGGAGGTACAACCTCCTTTCTCCCCAGTGTGAAAGCTTTTCGCTATGCGAAGAGTCATCGGGGAAGTACTACCTCTTTTTTTCCCCGATGTGAAAGCTTTTCGCGATGCGAAGAGTCACTGGGGAGGTACAACCTCCTTTCTCCCCAGTGTGAAAGCTTTTCGCTATGCGAAGAGTCATCGGGGAAGTACTACCTCTTTTTTCCCCGATGTGAAAGCTTTTCGCGATGCGAAGAGTCACTGGGGAAGTACAACCTCCTTTTTCCCCAGTGTGAAAGCTTTTTGCGATGCAAAGAGTCGCCGGAGGATTACATGCGCCTTGCCTCCGGTGTGGTAGAAAGCTTGTCGGTATGGGCCCGTACCGATAAGTCACTGAGTGGGTTGGTAACCGATAGGTCATTGGCTTACACACTGGTGTAAACCAATGCCTTGTAAGTACTCAGTGTCCTGTTATTATAATAACGCACGTACGTGAATGTAATTTTGGTGTCAGGTGACTTATAAACTAACATGAACTTACTTCACCTAACACAAACTAACGAACTTACCTAATAACAATAACAACAACAAGAACAATGAGATGACTTTGCGATATCGCGCATTTGATTTCAGACACGACTGATGATGACCACATGAATCCTGAACAACCGAGTGAAGAGGCTGCTGGACCCACTGCTGCTCTGCTCTGCACTGCTGCTGGCTACACTGCCAGCTCATTTCAGATCTTCAGAAGACGACGAGCCTGACGAGGATGCCAGGGTGTCAGGAGAGGCCGTATTAGAAGACTACCCGCAAAAACGGATGATTCAACGGCAAACCTATAAAAGTAGAAGCTCAAGCCGCGCGCATTCATTCTTGTTCGAGACTTTGTGCGGAGCGGACGTATTTTTAGAAATAATTACTCATTGTAAAATGAATTATCGTTTGTTTATATAATTAGTTAATCTAAGGTGATTATGTAATATATATTTCTTTTAAAAACTATACCCACTTCTGTTTTATTATAATAGTATCTTTCAGTTTTTGAAAAGCAATGTCAGTATTGTCAGTGTCACATTAAGTGATGTTATAGTTACTCTGAAATGCCGCAAGAGCTCATGCCACAAATTGCAAAGAATTACATTGCGGTTCAAGGATTTTTAATTTTTGAGGCCCTTTAGGAACTTAATAAATTTGGGAATTGGACAAAATGGAAATAGAAAGGCTTCTGGTTTTTCCAACTCAAGTGACCTCTGTGGTACTACAAGGGTCTAATTTGGGGCCTTTCTTATTTATTATCTTCATCAACGATCTCATAGAGCATTCGGAGTATGTTTACTACACGCCGATGCTTTAAAAATGCTTCCTTACGGTTAATAACATACGTCACAACATTATCCATAATTACGCTATTAATGGCCAGGATCTTACAAGGTCTAATGTTGCTAAGAATTTGTGCGTTATGATACAATTGATAATGATTTTTAATTTTCAGTACACTTTCAACGCATCATTAAGACCCATTAAAGGATTTTTAACCCCTTGCTCTTTTCTTTACTTATTTTTTACTCTTGTCAGAAGCATTCTAGAATTTGGTAGCCCTGTTCGATCACCGCACTACAAAGTGCATATTGAGGAAATAGAAAGAGTACAGAAAAGGTGTTTAGGCTACCGTCAGCAATAAGGACGTTCTAAGTTTCACTATGAGGCGAGACTAACCAGAATTAATCCACAAAAGTTATAATCACATCAAAAGTAATGAGACTTATTATCTGTATTAAATGATTCACTCTTTTGTAAACCCTAAGTTACTTACTAAAATAAACTTTCAATTATGGCGTTCTTAGAACTAATCGAAATTTTTGTTTACTTTACGGACTTATAAAAATAATATTTCCTTTTATAGCCCGCTAGCAAGAATGGCTCGTCAGTATAATGGCGTTAATAATAATAAGCTAGAAATAGATTTATATTTTATTGCGCGCTGTACAATATGAGAATAGCCCCCTGATGAATGACAGTATCTTTCTCTAGTCATGCAGAATAAAACCAAATTTTGGTAAATTGGTATTTCAAAATTCTGAGTGGCGTTGAGCTGTTATGGGTAAGCGTGAAGAGCCGCCATCAGTATGTCTATTCTGCAAGCTAAGTGAACGCGCAAGTGAAGTGATAAGATAAGTGAATGTGATTTTTTCTTGCCTATTTCTTCAATTAAATGTCAAAACATCGAATTATAAGGATAAGGGACTACAGTCGAGGGTGATCACTATATAGACATTTTGATATTTCTGTATAGTAGTCGACAAGAAAAATACACGTTCACTTGCGCGTTCACTTAGCTTGCAGAATAGACCGGCAGGCGAGCGACCCTGCTCGTCTCGTCACCCAGTATAAAATAATAATAATAAAAACGCAAGGGCGGCTTTATGGCGAGCCTTCGGTGAGTGGCGACACCGTGTACCCCGATTCCATGGGGCTAAATGAGACCCCTGACCCCTGGATTGCCTTAACCGGCCGTCTGGGGGTGGAAACCGCAAGAGCTAAGAAGCTAAGCTCCAGGGTGGAAGAGTTAAAGGGCATAACGCCGCTAGTAGCTCTTAGTGAAAGTGCAGCACACCTCTCGACACCCTAAGCTATCCACGCCAATGTTGCCCCTCCGGTGCCAAGATACGGCAGCCTTTATGAGGGGCCCAGTGCCATTCAGTGGGTGGCAAGTCATCACCTGCCGAAATATATTTTGAGATGAGACAGGATAAGGCAGGTGCCGTTTCTCATTCTATAGATCTGTGATTCCATCCACAAGTTGTTCACCTCAATAGCCCAGACTTTTTTAATCCTATACTGTACAATAGTTTCATATTCCTTTTTATACATATTCCATAATTGTATTTTTTACATTCAGCAGGGCCTCTTGGTGTTAGATTCGGCTCCACCAATGCCTACCAAATGTCCGGGCTAGACCCGAGAATGTAACTAAATATGTTATGAAAATAAAATAAAAAAATTTAAAAACATCGTCCTAATTTTCTCTTCCAGATCAAAATTGTAGAACTGAAAAGCCGAGAGCGTTGTACACCAAACAATCGCGGAAGCTTTATCTAAACAAGCAGAAAGTTACAGCTGATTACAAAGTTGGATCCACTGTCAGCAATGTCACGACACGGCAGTCTCTGGAGCTTAACGAGTTGTGTGTACTTAACATATTATGTGTATCCAAGTGTGAGTGTTTGGAAGTTCAAATTTACAGGGTTCCACTGAAAAAATGTCACACACATTAAATAAAAAAACAGTTGATATAGTTTTTAAAATTCAGGATTGTTCCGTCCGTCAGATCAGATTTTTTTATTTTTTTTAACGCGGATAAGTCCGCGTTTGACCACCGACTCGCCTGTTGGTAAGCGACGATGTGGTCGAAGATGAAGATATTAACAAATGAGATATGATAAGGTATGGCGGGTGCGGAAGGCTCGATGGCTTTAGTCGAACTAATAGAGCGTACGATTTCTTTTGGTATTCTCATCAAGTGATCAGTCTTTTGACTGTAAGCCGATGAGGTGAAGGCTTCTTAATGTGGAGGGCGCTGCTCCCAGTGAAGCCAGCGCTTTCTTTTGCACAGTCTGTCTGACTATCCTGGTCGAAGATGTCCCGCCTTTTTTTGAGCGTATGGTTTCAGGGATAGTTATTTGACCCGCAGTCTGATTCGGGTGTATATCTAGTCTTAATTTTTAGTTGGCTTCATGAGTACCTATTTCCTTTTCTACCATAGCCATGTCGAGATATTTATTCATGAACCTCTGTTGTTCTGGTAAACCATGGTGCGTTTGAAATCAACATACGACCTTGTCGCCCTTTTTTTGCATGTGGACTATTAATTAGATCATTGTTGTCCCTACAAGTTTCTTAATGTTTTTGGAAGCTTGATGCCGCGACCGAACGCTACACTCCGCACATATCCGGATGCCAGTCACAGCAAATTAGTGAAGCTTAGGCATCTGCGAAACATGGCTCAGTGTGCAATAGATCTTGACGAAGCTACACCATTATCATGGATTCTGACGAAGCTGCACTGCTTCTGGATTTAATGATAAAGCGAACATATCAAGCATGCCTTAAATAAGCATATTATAGTTTTAATAATTTAATAACATTATATTTGCATTGTCAAAATGTTTGAAATTAAGTTAAAAATAAATAACTGAAATTATAATAAGGTTGAATCTAGCTTTCGTCACGTGTGATACCACAGGATCTTTCGGCATCTTGATTATTCGCTTCGATGGATCACTGATGCTAAAAGTAACTAGTCTGCCGAGGCCCTAAGTGTTCATAAGAAACATTTGTAAGTGAGCCGTGCTTACAGTTCTGGTGTTTGTGAAAAAGCGGAAGAGAACGAAGACCATTTGAACAAGAATAATAATTGAAGTACGGCATATTATTATTAAGTTTAAATAATAAATGAATTGTAAGTTCGAATTTGACCGCGAACTTGCCTGCTGCTAAGCGATGATGCGATTTACAATGAAGCACGCTCATGAACGAAGAAGAAACCGATTCGCTTGTGATAACTAATAGTCCACATGCAAAAAAGGGCGAAAAGGTCGTCTGTTCGGTGAGTTACACTAAAGCCGTCAATACTAATTTAGGCTAGATACGTTTTTTTAATTTCATGCTTATGTGGGTGAACTATAGCTCTCGAGAGTGCTCGTCTTGTTAAGACAATCCGTGAGTGGTGTATGTCTGTGGGATGCAGTGTAATGTTGTAAGTGTACTGAATAGTATAAGTTTTAGTGTAATGTTTGAAGTATAATGAAAGATTCGTGTGAAGCCAAAAACAAAAATTACCCAACTTGAGCAATTATTATTAAGAAGTAAAAAGTTCAGACTTCATTCAGAACTCAAAAGAACAAAAGAGTTCTAAATTATAAAATTGGAATACTCAAATTATAATACGTCAAAGTAAAATTGACAAAATTATGGTGACGTATCTTTTGTCAATATTGAAAAATAAATATTGAATTATTATTCATATCCGCCTCCCTTGTTTGTCTGATCTGAGTTCAGAACAGCCTTAAGTTTTATGGGCGACTAGTACAATGACACCTCTTGGGTTCAAACCTCGACTTGAATAAATCTTTTGCAAACCATCAAACTTATTAACATAATCTCTGAGGTACGATCGCAATACGGCGTAAAGCAGGCCGATCGTACAACAATGTATTTCTAGATTGAATGTCAAGGAAATCTTCAGGTCGAATGTCCTACGTTATCTTACCTTCCGTTCCCTTGTTATTAAGGCGTCCTCTGATCTGACCATATAATCATGGCAGGCTATCAGCCGCTCTGACGACGGTCACGTTGTCTTTATTCTAGCTATTCTGGGAACGCAAATGAACTATTATAGTGCTGTAGAGATCTTAGTTTGACTAGTTGCTTTTAACGAATGTTCCTTTTTTACAGTTTAATATTTTGACGGAACTGACAGTGTGTTACTCTAACTTGTCGTATTATTATTGTAACCGGATTTATTCCATACTAGCTGCGTCCTGCAGTTTCACCCACGTGGATTCTATAGAGGGCTTTTTTTGGAAGGATAATATGATCTTTTATTATTTAAATTATAATGTATGATACACCTTTTTTTGCTTTTTCTAGGAAGATTATAGCTTTTTCTTTATTTAAAATCTAGTATTCTTGCTAACAAACGTTAAGTATGTGTTAAAGCTAAAGTTTGTTTTATCTTGTTTTCATGCTTGACGATATTTTATACGTTAGCGAGGAACATTTTAAGATTTATTGATTTACTTGAAAATTTTCTAAATAAGCCCGTAATTATTGCTTAAATTTTTATTTATTTATTTATTTTGAATTATCTATTGTACATTTGTATCAAAAAGAAACAGACAGACATTTAAACCTCATTTACACAATTCCAGTTTTCGAACTAATAGTGCGTGTAGTTGGGCCGGAATTAGGACTGTAGAGATTCTATCTCGGGTTAAACATTAGAGTTTATTAATATTTATTACGGTCCGACTTACCAGATTGGTTCGGTAGTCTGTTTATTGAACGAGGATAATCGATTAGAAACACTAGAGTATAGAATAGAGTATTAGTAGAGTATCAAAATAAATACTGTTTTTTTTTTTTATTAAGTTCTTTATTGGTTCACAAAACTGGCCGTAACATCTACAAATACATTATCTTATGTATGTCACAAACAAAGTGATTAATTAGCGATTATACATAATGACTAGACATTATGTATAATGGCTAAGTTGTGTAGAACGTGATAAATTATTTACTTTATCTAGATATTATTCATAATAGCCTGATTCTAAGCAATGATGTGGTCCACGATGGAATGAAATGATGATACCTAATTCTACTAAGACATATCTCCCTTGTATGCCTGAACCGAATTGTTTTCAAACTTATTCTCCTATACTGATTTTCCAGTAGAAAGATCCAATAAAAACTCGTTTGTGGTTATACTTATATACAGTTCATTGAGTAGGGTCTGGTTTGACCGCCAGACAGTCTAAACGCATCATGCATGCAGTAAACAAACGAAGGATACTGTAATGTCATATACCGAATAATTAATTTCAGGGCAGTGCCTTACAGAATTTAGACAAAACCCCTGTTTTATTTTGGACTCGTTTTTTTGCCCGCGTCTTCGTACGCGTAGATTTTCATATAAACCTTCAATCCTGTTTTCTTCCCTTATTCCGGCCCTTGCGCAAAATAACATAGCCTATACTTCAATCTGGTCATAACTAAGCATATTCGTGAAAACCGTATTTAAATCCATCCGCATTTTCTTCCAGGGGTTTAGGATATGTGCGTGAACAAACAAACAAAAATTCTATAAACTGCCTTAACATCAGCTGCTTATTTTAAGACGCCCTGTGTGATGTATTGATAGAAGCATAAAAGTAAAAACACCGTCAACAGCTTTCAAATCAAATAAAAAGTATATCATGTCATGTCGGGATGATACATCTCTGAAATTTGACTGTCCAGCTTCGCTGGCCACGGAACCCTGACATAATGCTTGTCTTGACACGCTCTTGGCTAGTTATTTCTTATTTCACGTGCATTTGTATGTATACCTTGATTAAAAATCCCTGAAAAGGAACTACTCTATTTATCTGTTAAAATATCACAGTAAAATAAAATTCATTCTTTATTCTTATTGCAAATATACACTTTCTTCTTCTAGAAGCTAAGTTTATATACCCTGCATAAAGGGTGCAGCAATGACTTATGTAGTGACTGTTCACAAAACCAGACCACAGACATAAACATATAAATTTAAGTATAGTTAAATCTATTACATAAATATTATACTATTCAAACTTAACCTAGGGTGAAGTAATTTTACAAAACAAAAAAAAAACATACTTAGTTTGATAGGTTACTAATTATATATGAGATCATACAAAACTTATGACGCTACTTTCTTAACTATTTATATATCGATATTTATTTTCTAATTATAATTTTCTAAATGTTATCGTCTAAAAAATCTTTTATCTCGTAATAAAAAATTTGGGTTAGAAACTTACGAAGTTGGTTCTGGAAAAGTATTATTATTTCTTTCTTTCTTTATTGAGTCCGGTTTTTTTTTGTATAGGTTTATTGTCATGTAAAAAAGGCCTTTCTTGAATATTTCTATTCGCGGGCCTGAATTAAAATAGGATGCGGTATATTTTGTGATTTAAATGCTAACATAGAATAAAACCAAGAGAATGTAATACTCCTACTCCATGCATTGGAATGAATCACCAAAGAGGTTGTAAGGCCTATAACATCCTTGATCTACACGTTCATTCATCTAAGAAGGTTCCTTAATTTAAATAAAAAGTTTTAATCTGGCTGATTATCTGAATGACAGTTGACAGTTTCAAAATTTTAATAGTTACGTCAAAAACATTCTCTTTACTTTGGATCTCCTTGCTTGAGGCTATGTGAAGATCCTCATATTACGTTTCGGGTAACGAAGAAATAAATAATTGATTTTTAATTAATTTCATGTAATAATAAAGAATTAAAATAAATGATATAATGCCTATGTTTCAATCTGGTAATTTCTTAGCATATTCGTGAAAACCGCATTTAAATCCGTCCAGTGGTTTAGGACATGTGCGCGGACAAACAAACAAACAGACAAAAATTCTAAAAACTGTCCTATCGTGTTCAGCTGCTTATTTTAAGACGCCCTGTGTGTTTTTTTTTGTTATCTCGCAATTACAGTTTTTTTATCTCTACGTTTTTATTATATGTATTGATAGATAGAATAGAAGATAGATAGAAAAGTAACTCTTTTTTTACGTAGTAGACGACCTTGTTGCCCTTTTTACATGTGAAATATTAGTTAGTTCATTGATGTTGCTACAAGAACTTTAGTGTCCGTGAAAAATGAGTAAGTGAGCCACGGTATGGTAAAAAAATATGTATGACTAGCTGCGCCCCGCGATTTCAACCGCGTGGTGACGAAAATTGCTGATGATGAAATGTAAATCATGTTTTTTTAGGGTTTTGTACCCAATGGGTGTCAACGGGACCGTATTACTAAGCCTACGCGGGCGTAAGACTCCAGACAGCGTCGTAATAGTTTCCCATTTCCAACTTTTGGGTATGGAACCCTAAAAAACATTTGAATCCCACTAATCACACTAATATCAAGTATTCAGCAATGTATATTCCAAATTTCATCCAAATCCATCCAGCCGTTTCTGCGTTATATATATATATATACACTAGCCGTCCGCCCCGGCTTCGCACGAGTGTAAGCTCGGCCTTCGGCCTCGCTACAAAATATAATATAGCCTATGTCACCCGGGTATAGTGTAGCTTCCCAACAGTGAAAGAATTTTTCAAATCGGTTCAGTAGTTTCGGAGCCTATTCATTACAAACATACAAAAATAAATATATAAATAAATAATAATAAGTAAATACGCAATTGTGTTTGTTTGGATGACATATTTTTTTCAGTTATTTTGATATTAAAATAAAATTTTGATAAAATTTATATGGGACCACATCTGAAGTATGGCCTGCCAAAAAAAAAACATCAATATCAATTCATAATTGGCGGAGAAATCGGTAAACATACATAAAAAACAGTGGAATATAGATCCCTCCTCCTTTTTTAAAGTTTGTTTAAAAATGGAGATATTTGAACAATAATTGTACTAAAGCATATCTAGCTTGTTCGTCCAATCTGAAGTTTCTACTGTTCTGTTGCAGTAACAATGTACCTATTTCTTTAAATTTTAAGACTGTTTATCTTTCCTTGTCAAATACAAGGCTCCTAATCTAAAATCGATAGCTGTCGCTTTGGTGAGTCCGGACTACATAATTGTGAAGTGATGAAAATTGTTTTAAGTGTTGTGATTGTAGTTTATTGCTAATAATGGCGCTGAGCATGTGCGCTTTACAATCTGACAGCATCGTCTGTTTCATGACGTCCGTGAACCGATGACATATTTAGTACTGAAAAAAATTATGTGCAGTTTCGATACAATCGTTCAAAAACTGTGAAAGAATACATCGTAAGGATACCGGTATGTCCAAGAGCTGGTTGTAGTTTAATGATAATAATGTTATAGTTGCCATGAGTAAAGTGGATTACGGGACTATGCGGGACTGGAATAGAAATAGATGAGATGGGAATAGAGTGGATTGCAGGACGAATGCGCCGCTGGAACAGAAACAGATACAATTAGAGAAGATTTTGGAACAAATTCGGAACTAGAGAGTAAAAGGCGAGACAGGAGTAGAAGGAATAACGGAGGGACTGAAAAGGAAAGGGCAGGATTGGAGTAGAGTGAATTACGGGATAGTGCGGGAATTAAGTGGAAAAGGGGGATATGAGTGGGGTAGATTACGATATAAGAGTTGAGTGGATGACGATACGATATGAGAGTGGAGTGGACGAATGCGAGACTTGGGTGGAAAGGGTGAAGCTAAAGTAGAATAGATTACGGGACAGGTGCGGGACTATAGCGGAAAATAACAATAAAAAAGAAAGGAAGTAGTAGTAGAGTAGATTTCGGTCACCTATGAGAGTGGAGTGCAGTGGATGGATGCGTGACTAGATCGGAAAGGGTGGCACTGAAGTAGAGTGGATTACGGGGCTGAATCACAAAAGGGCGGAAATGGAGTAAAGGAGATTACAGGTCGGATGCCAAGATGGATCGGATAGGGCGGGTCTGTAGAAGAGAAGATTACAGAACTAATGCAGGACTGGCGTGGTAAATGCGGGATCGAAGAATAGTAGATTACGAGACGGATTCGGGCCTGGAGTAAAAAACGGAACGAGAGTAGAGTGGATAACAGGATGGATGCGGGACTGAAACTGAAAGGGCGGGAAGGGAGTAAAGTTCATTTTTATACTACGCGAGTGAAACCGCGGGCAACAGCAAGTCGTCATTAAACTTACTCCGCATTATCGCTTAATAACAGGCGAGTTGGCTTATTGATATATAACATAAATAATAAAATATGTCTAAGTACGAATAGTCATACGCGTAAAATACGTAACGAAATCCAAACAACGTCAAACTATGACAATGAAATTTTCTAGAAAAATCATAATATAGTATAATATGAGGAAACCCCCTTTTGAGAGGACGAACATCTAAACCTGAGCCTAAAAATACTGTAAAAATCGTAAAATGCATAAATTTAATATATTTCACTTACTGCTCTCCAAAGCTTACAAAAGCGACACAAAAAAAACCTAACTCGAAAATATGAAATCATCCAAACTTCATTAGCCGGCTTTAAACCAACTTTCCAGACATTGATTGATAGAGACCTCGAATGATACTCGCTATTATATCCAAAGTTTGTTAGAGTCCTCTTGTTTTATGAAATATGGACTATTCATTGACAGGGAATGGTAATCTATCTAAATGTCGCAAACAGTAACCTGTAAAGTTATTGTCATATTTGTGATACAGCGTGACATGCCTGTGTTATCCTGAAATTATAGGAAGGGGTCTATCGATACATCATTTTCATCAAAATCTGTTAGGCACTTGGACCTTCAACAAGCCAAAAGTAAATTAAAATTAATTAAGTAGTAATATGTAAACGTAGGTACGTTTGAGCTATGAGGAGAGTACTTTTGACTTTGCGTCGGGCAAAAAATACATGTTAGGAAGTCGTTAGGCAAAAAATATATGCAAAAACCAGTAACACGCATTTCCATTCTATAAAACGCACACTTCAATTCAGCAGCCATTCCTTTGACTTTATTTCGGGCAAAAATACACGTTAGTTAAATAAATATTCAATAAACCGATAACGCGCATTTTCATTCTACACAGACTCATTTGACTTTACGTCAAGAAAAATACACGTTATACAAGCAAAAATTGCAAAATACCAGTAAGACGCAAATTCATGCTATAGTGACTCGTTTTACTTTAATAATTAATACATGTTAGACAAGAAAAAAATTCAAAAAAACAAGTAGCACGCACGTCTCAACTCCTTTGACTTTGCGTCGGGAAAAATACATGTTAGACAAGCAAAAATTGCAAAATACCGCTGACACCCATAGTCAATTAGTCATGCTACAGCGACTCGTTCTACTTTTAATAATTAATCCATGTTAGACAAGAAAAAAATGCAAAAAAACAGTAACACGCTCTTCTACTACGACTCCTTTCGTGCTATAGCGACTAGTTGTACTTTAATAATTAATCCATGTTAGACAAGAAAAACATGCAAAAAAACTGTAACACGCACTTCTCAACTCCTTTGACTTTGCGTCGGGCAAAAATACAAGTTTGACAAGCTAAAATACCAAATGGTAATATGGACCCGGGTATGTCCTAAAACTGCGACCAGAACCACCAGAGGATAGGCAGCAGCGTCCTAATAGTACACGGTGAACGTACTGCGATCCCCAAGCTGCCTGCCAAGCGTGGGGATTATGGCAACACCCCTCTCTATGAGGGAGGCCTTATCCAACAGTGGACGTTAATTGGCTGATGATGTGAAACAAGAAAAAAAAAACAGTAACACTCTTTTCTCCAGCAAGTCCTTTGACGTCGCGTCGGACAAAAATACAAATAAGAACAGCAAAAAATATAGGTACGCAAAAACCAGTTATACGCACTTCCATTCTCCATCGTACAACCTATTTAGCAGTTGCTTTGAAGAGAATTCTAAAGGATTTTATGTTGTAGTAATTATATTATAACGAGCTGTTCTCCGTCGCGGCAAACTTGGAGGGTAGATGAATGAATTGTATAGAAGTGTTAATGCTGTTACAGATTTAAAGGGGTTCCTTATTTGCTTTACGGTAATCAACTTTGGGATCGTAACTTTAAGGTTAAGGTTTGAAAATCGGGCTGATTTCAATAAACTGAACTGATACTTAATTAAGTTGTAGGATTATTATTGTCTTACTGGCGGTCTAATATTTTGTCCAGTTTCAAGTATACTATGAAATAGTGTGGTTAAAGATATGTTATAAGAGCAATGGTAGTAAAAAAAAGTAATTAAGAAACGTAAAAAAGTAACGGCCGGGATATTTCCATGTTTTTTATGAATGACAGGTTTGGCGTTTTACCACAACTGACTTATGTTATCGATTTCAGATCAGACAAACATAACATACAATCTATACTTATAATAAATAAACATATATAATACATACATAGGTAGAAATTTAATATACATACATATTCGTTAAACACAATGTTATCCTCATATATCTTTGCGTCGTCGGGTATGAAAGGCCTGCCCTTTCTACACCCCATCTAGTTCTGCAAAGCAGGCCATTAAGAGATTTGGTCGCATTTACTATGTAAATACCAGGTGCAAATGGAAATTTTCAGCTGCAATTAGATGACAAAAACACATTCGACCTAATTTTCGTGGCAGTAAATTGCATAATTCTGCGACTTTATGGTGCAGTAACAATTATCTTCATTATACAAGACCTAATGTTAGCACCTAATAGAACTAAAATTGAAATTCGGGTCGGAAACTACGTACAGCAGTCATAGTTCAGAATTAGGTATTTTAGCAACAAAATCATGAATATGGAAGGCTTCACTGATACTTAATAACATAAGTAAACCAGAATTTAGTTGAAAAAATCTTCTGGTGAGGATTTTGGCGTCGCACGTTTAGTGTATTTGCCAATGTCAAGTACCGAAATATTTTCATCTTTTATAAGATGATAATAAACAAGTCATTAGATTGAATGTCATAATCCAAAAATCCTGTCCACTGAGCGCCACTACATGTGTACCAAAGCTGAAACAATGGACAATTACTAACACCTAAAAAAAATATTACATTACTAAAGATTGTAATGGATGGCGTTGACAAATAGTGAAGTCAGTGTGACCTTGGTGACAATAACCGACTTGACTTGATGTCAGTTCTGTTGGCTACTCACTTTTTATCACTCATTGTTTGCTAACGCCATCTATTAGGACATTTTGTAAACTTTTTTTTAATCGGCTGTCAGAAAATCACCTATTGAGATGGTTTGGTATGGTTTTCAACTTGCCAACGTTTGGAAACCTGTATTAGGTTGCCTTTAAAATAAGCGTCCAAAATGTGTTCAATATGCTTACCATACGTAGTGATACAGTGCGTATTATCGGGACTTAGATTCGAGTTCGTGATAATCGTAGCAAAAATTTCAAGAAAAAAAAAAGCAATTTTTCAAGATCAAGATCAAGTGAGGGTAGGAGAACAAAATATCCGCTCTTCTCGCCGGACTCACCCGCAGTTTTCAGTCAGCTCGTGACCACGGCCATTGTAACATGGTCGAAACGTCGAGCGAAAGGTATCTATTTTTACCTATATTTAATAGTGCGCGATAAGTCCCGATAAATATGAAAACATCGTAGCAAAAGACTAATAAAATATAATCATCAATATAAAAACAAACTTCATAAAAATGTGTCAGAACTGGACCAAATTATAATGGGACCACACGGGAAGCACCAGCTTTCAAATAAAAAAAGAATCATCAAAATCGGTCCACCCGGTTGAAAGTTCTGAGGTAACAAACATAAAAAAATAAAAACACAGTCGAATTGATAACCCCTCCTTTTCGAAAGTCGGTTAAAAAAGAAGGAAGATTGTGTTGTCCAAATACTGATGAATTGAAATCCATCACATCGATTGAAATTTGGGATTTTTGAAAACAGTGTTTTTATCTTGTTTTAAAAGAAATGGGTTCAAAATATACATATTTGGAATCGTAATAAACTTGCCTAAATTAAAATAAAGACAAACTTAACTATTAAATTAAAATACTTAAATATAATGAACTACATTTCTCTAATAAACCGCTGCAACTAACCGATTCCAAATATATTTTTTAATTTATTTTTATTATTATCAAAAACTATAAATTACCCACCTTCATAAAAGTAAACTAAGTAGAGATTATTAATAGTTGAATTGACTTTATTAACTACAAGTAACTTGGAGCAAACTTAAATTAAGTAGGGAAACTTTGAAGCCCAACCTCTGTAATTGATACGATAAGTTTTTATTAAGTACCTTGTTCTTTTTTTTCAATTTAATTTATTTAAATTTTCTATTAGATAGACAAACGGTTATAACTTCATAGTGACTATTTCTACAGTTTTTTTAAGTTTTCGTGGAGATGCACTTTAAGATTGTTATGAACTAGCTGCGCCCCATGGTTTCACCCGCGTGGTAATGAAAATTGGTGATGATAATGATGAAAAGTAGCCTAATTATGTGTTAATCCAGGATATGTGTTTTTGTAGTGGTAGGACTCTTTTGCAGGGGTCCGCCTGGGGAAGTGCCACACCTTTGCCAGTTATTCAACCGCCAACAGTAGTGTGCAAACACTACTGTGTTCTGGATTGCAGGGAAATGTTTCCAGTGAAATTACAGGGCACACGGAGATTTGACATCTTATATCTCGGGGTGACGAGCGCAGTGCATTGCCATCCAGGGTTTTGAACTGTTGAAGTTCAAAATTCTGAGTGGCGTTGAGAAGTTATGGGCAAACGTGAAGAGCCATCAGGCGAGCGAGTTCGCTCGTCTCGTAACCCAGTATCATAAAAAAAAAAACATAAGCAATGTATGTTCCAAATCTCATTCAAATCCATCCAGCCGTTTCTGCGTAATTGAGTAACAAAACATCTATCCATCCATACATCCATCCATCCATCCAAATTTTCACATATTATACGATATTATAGTGTGATTTAACCGCGTGGCGCAGCTAGGACACGATAAAGTAGTTTTTTCTCTATTTATTCTTCAGGTCACTGTAAGCGACTACTGCATACATACACAAACACGTAGGAAAAATCATTGGTGTTATATGTAAATACTTTTATAACATTTTCATAGACATCCGTCATCTATAATTTAGCCACTGAGAGAATGCATCTGAAAACTGCAATATCATTTAAAAATCCAAATGAAAACATTGTCTTTTAATATTTTACTGTAGTATATTGGCTACCAGCTTACATTCAAAAACCTAGTAAAAGAAATCAGAATTCACTGTTTTCAGCTGGCAACTGTCAGACGTATTCTTTCAGCGGCCTTACTTTTCCTACTTAGGTACTTTAGCGTACTTTACCTGTGACCACTTACACTGCAGTGTTAGAAATGTCTGGAATTAAAATAATCTAACAAATATTACAAATGCGAAAGTTTGTGAATGTGTGGTAACAATTATTCTTCGTAACTACTAAACCGATTTTGATGAATTTTGGAATGTAGTTGTTGAGTTGTCACTTTGACACACACAACACTTACTGACACCGGTATAAACACAGTAGCAGCAGGAGCATGCCGCAGTCCGTGTTGTGTGTCGTAGTTACAGGCCTGCGATTTTTCAAGATCAAGTGAGGGTAGAAGAACAAAACACTCTCTCTTCTCGCCGGACTCACTCACAGTTTTCAGTCAGCTCGTAACCACGGCCATTGTAACATGGTCGAAACGTCGAGCGAAAGGTACTTATCCATTTTTACCTAAATTAAATAAAGCGTGATAAGTCCCGGAAGTTTAAAAGTTACATTTTAAAAGTAATGTCTGAAATACAATAAACTTCTGAAATCGCTTCAGACTCAACAATGTCAAGTAAAATATTCTGTTGCGTCATACTGATCTATAGTTTTGTTTCGCTGTTGGTCAATACAATAAAGCTAATTTCAGACTACGCTGTACTATTGTGCTATATAGTATAGCAAATAAGGAAATATGGAAGAAGCCAATAATATATAGTACAGTTAAGTGTGAACGTGTACATAATAATGTATGGTGCACGATATTGTGGTGCTATGAAGTAGGTATATGCTATTATATTATAGCGTAGCTTGATATTAACTTAAAGGTCATAAACTATTTAAATAAATAAATATTCAGGATATTTTTGCACACACTGTCATCTGACCCCAAACTAAGCAAAGCTTGTAATACGGCTGCCAGAGACTGACATACGTACATATATATATTTAAATACATATTTAAATAGATATTAACACCCAGACATAGAACAAACACAAATGTTCATCACATAAATGTTTGCCCTGGGTGGGAATCGAACCCACGCCCCCAAGCACAAAAGGTAGGTTCACTACCAACTCAGCCACCGGGGCTGTCAAATTGGGGTATATGGGGTATTGTGGTAGAGCCTTCGAAAAAAAAGATCGAAAAGTACAGCGCCCTTAAAAATGCAGCATTGCACAAGTATGCGCGTTTCAGAACAAAACGCTCGCGGATTCTGAACAACGTGTCACAGTTTCAGGATTCAGGCTTTTCAGTCGTCAGTCGCGTTGGTGATGTCGAGGTGAACGCTCGCGCGGCGCTCCGAGATACCCGATAATTGGTGTATACGTGATCCTCACAATAATTGGATTCCAGTATGTGATCAAAATTTACATGGAAATCGTTTTCGTAACATTGACGAATTAAATTCAATGTGATGTGCAAACTAGAGTGATTGTTGTATGTGTGTGTATTACTCGGTGGTAAGTTTCAATTTGCGCTGTATTTGTATAATGAAGAAGCACTTTGTGCTTGTAATTACCATAATTAATGCATTTACGAACTGATAACATTTTAATAGTTTATACTCAAAAATATTATGCCCAGTAGTGGGTGATGAAAGGATGATTACGAAGACGAGATAGGTAGGTACAAAATATTTAACACTCGTTAAGATATTTTTTGTGTGCAAACAAAAATTTGTCTTTTGACGGAAAGTGTTTTAGCGATAAAATCCTTCATTTATTTCTCTGCGAGGTCTGATTGTTTTAATTGCAAGCGGATATGTACCTATCTAAGATTTAAAGACTGAGTATTTCACAGCATGACAGCGTTTGCACGCAGCATTTTGTGGTGAAATCCAAGAAAGATCGTGGAAGATCTACGTGAAATCTATTTTAAAAAATATGTCAAAATAATTTCTCTACATTTGATACAGTAACTATTTAAGTTTAGTTAATCAAAGTTCGGATATCATAATGTAAATTGGGTTTGAAATTTCATACAATAAAATACCTATACCTAATTGTTTTGAAGGTCTCAAAAAATTCGTCAAAAATGTTACGAGTCGTGTTGAATTCAAAGTAAATAAATGATTAATATTAAACGTTTTATTACTTATGCAACTTAAAAAAATAATTTTTATAAATTTTTGTAGGTACATTTTTTAAACATGATATTTAATCATGCTTTTTTGGTGTTTTAATTTTATTATCACTAACACAATCTAGAGTAGATTTACGAAAAGACTCGCGTTTTTAACTCACGATATTATATTGCTGTCTTTTCTTAAAATAAATACCTACCTATGATCTTATTCTAAGTGTATTTTCTATTATTATATTCAAAGTAGGTATTAGTAGGTAAGTGTAAGATAAAAATAACCTTCTACTTATTACCTCATTTTCACTCAACTATGGAATACCGTACCTATGTGAAAGTTTGGATGGATGGATGGATGTATGTTACTCAATCACGCAAAAACGGCTGGATGGATTTGGATGAAATTTGGAATATAGATTGCTTATGTCCTGGATTAACACATAGGCTACTTTTCATCATCATCATTATCACCAATTTTCATCACCACGCGGGTAAAACTGCGGGACGCAGCTAGTTAAAAATATTTATTTACTCGTTAATTCGTTCACTCGTTAATTCGTTCACTCGTTAATTCGTTCACTCGTTCCTCGATGAACTCGCACTCGATTGGTCCTGCCATTATGTCACCATGTCGGATAAAGAGCCACTTGACGGCTCCACATCAATGAGGTAATTTTCCATTGATAGCCTATTGAACACGTCAGTCTCATCAGCACCTGCTATTGAGGACTTGCTGCGTACTTCCTCTATGTCGCTCTCACATTTCAACATTATTTATAATGACTGTTTTTTATTATTATTTAATAAGCATCTCCATGGACACCGGGGTCCGTGACTCTTGTTATGCTTAACGACTGGTTATCCAAGTGAGCGCGGTGCGCGAAAATTTTCGCGACCTTTTTACGTTATTAATTTAAATAAAAAACGAACAAACAAACTATCCAAAGAGAAAATGGTTGAATACAATTACCTATCAGTACAGGCTGTTACGTGCATTCATTAGAGCATAAAACGAAAAAAAAACCTCATTCTACTAAGTAGGTAATCGTTAGTGACTTAGTTTCGTTATTTTTCTTTATCAAGTAAAGTTTATAGTATCGTGTTTTGACCACGGTTTGTTGTTATTGTTATTTAACTATTTAAAATTGATTGGCATACCGTCAAATTTGGTATAACGTCCCGTTAACTACAATTACCTATTTTGATTTACTTAAGCTATACACAATACTAAGAGAGGGAAGTTAGATCTTAATGAGATGAAATGAAATAGTTTATTGTCCAGATTTGCATCCACAGCTTATAAAAATTAAAATACACATTAAAAAAAATAAGAACAGTTTTTTTTTTCGTCTGACCCATGCGTCTAACGCGCGCGGCTGCGATCGGCCGCGATCGATGCATGGAAGTTCACATGGCGTGAGGCTGACTCACTTTCAATATTTTTATGATACCTAAAATTCTTAAAAATAATGCGCAAAAATCTAAAAAACAGCAGAGATTGGAGTGCGTCTTCGAATATTGAACTGTCTATATTTTTTATTAATCGTCCCTAGAGATGGCGCTTAACCGCCACTTCAGAAACAAAAGCCTTCCAACCGAGTAAATATACCACAATACGTTGACATCCGAAAACCGTTCTTCATATTTTATATTTGCGTTCTTTCACGTTTTTTATAGCTCTAAAAGTAATTGAGGCAGTACAAAAAAACAGTTCGGAATGTGCCATAACACTCTGCCCTTTTAGTTTGGAAGCCAGTGTTTTGTATTGTTACTAGTGTATTCTAGGCAATTTTTTGTATTAAACTAGTGTTAGAGTGATGTCTTCAACTGTTGACACTCACTAGTGTTTTATTTATATAAATAATGCTTGTTCTAACAGTGTCCTGCTTAAATTACTGATCTGATAGTATATAAAACACACTATCGGAACCGTAGAACTGCTGGACATTCCTACTATCACAACTGTAGAATTGCTAGACTCACTATCAAAACCGTAGAACTGCTAGACACACTATTAGAACCGTAGATTTTCCGGGATAAAAGTGACATCATATTATGCTCTACTATAATATATTAGCTGTATATTATATATAATATACATCCGGTTCATAAGACAACTTATCACATAATATGTACAAATAAAAAATACACTCGAATTGATAATTTCACCCATTTTAGAAGTCCTTTGACACCAGGCACCGTTCAATTGCTTTTTTCGAAATGGAAACGTCATTTTAGATTTTATACTAGTAAAAATATATATGGATGAGAGTTGCAAGACGCAGGATGTTATGGGCAAAACTGGGGGAAGCCTACGCCAAAGAGGAGACATCTAAGTAATATGACTAAAGTGCAAAATTAATATTGCGTAACAGACATAATTATTACGTAAGTATAAAATTATTTACCAACCAATAATATCTGACATACATAATAAGAACAAGGATAAATGTAAAATATGTAAATAAAATTTAAAATAATAATTGTTATTAATGAAATGAAATGTGTATAAACACTGTTTTAAACTATTACGGTTGTTCACTAAAGTTAAATGATTATTTACGGGATATTTACCGTGGTAAGGTTGTGGAAGGAGCTCCCGATATTTCGGCGCAGTTACATGCACCATGTTCACGGGAAGACTAACCCGTCACTAAGTAAGTCTTCCCGTGAACATGGTGCATGTAACTGAGCCGAAATATCGGGAGCTCCTTCCACAACCTTACCACGGTAAATATCCCGTAAATAATCATTTAACTTTAGTGAAATGTGTATGGTTGAAATAAAGACTTTTTACTGTTAATTTTACTTGTGTAAAAAATAAGCACTGGCTCCTTAACTTTTTGAGTAAGCAATAAATAAGGGTGACTACACATTCAGTAGCGGGTAGGGTGTCACCTCGTTCGTGTTTATTTAGGACTGTTTTAGTTTGAAACGCGTTTTCAAGGTGAAGTAGAAGTTCAGTATCGGTAAACACTAGGTCCGTTTGAAGCTCACTGAGATGTTATGTTGGGATTAATACAGATTGTTTGTAAACAAACATTACAACATCAAACCGTTGAAGTAGATCAGGGTTAGATCCATATAGGTTAGGTTATTTGTGGTCGTATAGACTAACAGTACAGAGTTCATTTTTCAATAACGTTTTCATGATAATTATGAAATCACGCGTTTATATTAAGAAATCTCATGTGAGACAGGGATAAGGGCTCTGAGCTGTTTGACAGTTGTCTTGCCAGTTGCATTTTTTCTTGATTTGAATTTATTTTTCACAAATCATGGTAAACCTATAATACCTACTTCCTCGTACCGCCTATCTGTTTTGTAAGGTCGAACGGAACTGCGGGCAATATTCGTTTCCTGATTTACTGGTACGTAATTGACTAGGAAAAAAATAAGGTTTCCAGAGTTTCTCCCTTAGTGAGTAATTACGATTCTGGGAACTAAAATAATCTTTTCCGAGATACGCCGTACTAACTTGTAATTAATTTACAAAAGAACAAGACTTACACAATTCCTTAAAAGGAGTCCCTATTTAGAAGTTGATAAAAATATGTACTTAAAAAACTTTTTAACGAACCAAACATTGTTAGAATACTTCAGAGAATAAAACCGTTCGAGTAGGTAGTGGAAAACAAAATGTCAGTGTTAAGAAGTTTAAGGGTACCTCTAAAGAACACGTGTACAAACCCCCATATTCATAAACACAGTAAATAAATAAATATCTGGGACATTTTTGCACACACGGTCATCTGACCCCAAACTAAGCAAAGCTTGTAATATGGCTGCCAGAGACTGAAATGTACATGAAATCCTCCCCTTGAGTGCTCACTTTGCTAAGGTTTTGTTTGTTAGTCCTCCAAACCTTTGTTTGCAACTATCACGGTTGTTCACTATAGTTATATGATTATTTACGGGATGTTTACCGTGGTAAGGTTGTGGAAGGAGCTCCCGATATGGTGCATGTAACTGCCCAAAATATCGGGAGCTGCCACAACCTTACCACGGTAAATATCCCGTAAATAAACATATAACTCCAAACCTTTTCTCATAATTATAATGTGACATTGCTAGTCTCTCAAGGTTTCCTCAGTCCACTTTAAATGAGAACACATTACGTCATATGATCTGTAGGCATCCTTTATTGAGGTAACATTAATAAAGAAACCTTAGGGTTACATTATTTTATCCACTAAAATGACAAAACAAGACTTAATCCGAACTTTAAGGATAAGTATAGGAGAGGTTACGTCAATAAATATTTATTTATTCATTATAAACACCATTACATATAAACTAAAGCGATGCTATAATAACTATAATATTTTTTTACTATTCTAACTAAATATCAAAAACATATTTTACATATATTTTTTTTGCGTCAACAATAGATGTCACAGAGTATTGACATTTTGTGAGCCGTTATAATGGAATATGAGCGAAAGGGTCTTCCTTTTAAAAGAGACAATATAAGAAGTGTATTATTGAACCCATTCTTAGTTTTTATAATTAAATAGTTACGTTTGCGGGGGGCCGCCTGACCTTTGCCAGTTATTCAACCGCCAAGCAGTAGTGGGCAAACACTACTGTGTTCCGGATTGAAGGGCAATGTTTCCAGCGAAATTACAAGGCACACAGAGATTTGACATCTTATATCTCGGGGTGACGAGCGCAGTGCATTGCCATCCAGGGTTTTGAACTGTTGAAGTTCCAAATTCTGAGTGGCGTTGAGCTGTTATGGGCAAGCGTGAAGAGCCATCAGGAGAGCAACTTCGCACGTCTCGTCACTCAGTATCATAAAAAAAACGTAGAAGTTTAAGTTACAATAAAAAAGGGAATCCTTTAACAAATAAAAAAAACCAGCCCACGCAATTGACAAAATGTATTACTTACTAAGTTACTATATTCAAGGCACAAATTAATGGACCCGGGTATGTCCTAAAACTGTGACCAGAACCACCGGAGGATGTGCAGCAGCGTCCTGTGAACGTAATGCGATCCCCAAGCCGCCTGCGAAGCGTGGGGATTATGGCAACACCTCTCTCTATTAGGCTTTGTCCAACAGTGGACGTTAATTGGCTGATGATGTGATGATGTGAATTAAAGGCTAAAAATTTAACTTAATGCTATTCTCCATCAAAGTTGACTCGTCAAAACCTGTCCTTTTTGATCTCCTAACATAACCACGGTTAATGTTGTTAAATAATGGCTAAGAGCGTGACGAGACATATAATAGAGTTCTGTTTTAATAGATGGTAAATTTCCTCCATAGATTTCCATCGTATAGATCTGTTTGTTTGTTATCAATAAAATTGTTTATCTGTTCTCCTATCCACAAGTTGTTCACCTCAATAGCGCAGTTTTTTTAAATCCTATATTTAAGAGTACTGTGAAATAGTTTCATATTCCATTTTATACACATTGCTTAATTATATTTTTAGATTCAACAGGGCCTCTTGTTGTCGACCTATGCCTAACAAATGTCCGGGCTAGACCCCGACAATGTTTTAGAATAATAAATAAATATTTTATTTCAGACATTATAAGTCCATATTAAATTCCTTTCATATTCTTTTTTTTAGTTTTGGCTCATTGAAACCGTAAGTACTGAGATGGTAAAAAACGCTGAACTGTGAACTCTTAAATAAGCCATTAGAAGTGCCCTTTTAAGACAGCGAGAAATTATGCAAAGTCGCATTTCCCTAAAACTCTCGACTTCCAAAGTAAAATTGTGAAAAACGCAGTGAAAATTCCATTTTTCATCTTACTTCGACAACTTTCGGAATATACTCGTAGTATTCTCTTTAAGAATATTCCCTAAAGACTCCGTTATGAATAAGTTCATTGTGTTATCGAAACCTATATTTTGCAAGAAAATTTATTCGCTTTTGTGAGAATGATGAGCCAGAAAATTTGCATCTTACATTGCACCATTTTATACAAAGTGCTTGTTGTTTAAACAATTTGTTTGTTGTAACAAATAGCTTAATTGCTTTAGCGTAGTTTTCGAGACTTTAGAAAAGATGAAAATTTTTACCTGACATTGGTTCATGGAGCTTTCAAATTTACAGTCCGGTCGCTGAAATAATGCGTCTGACGGCTACAAATCTGTATAAAAACATGTTTTTTACCTGTACCTATATTGGCTACCAGCTACAATTTTCAAGCTTCAGCTGCTCCAGCTACAAGCTTCAAAACTTTAGAAACCTAGTAATAGTGATCAGATTTAACTGCTTTTGCTTAGCAGCTTCCAGACGCATTCTTTCAGTGGCCACGCTACAGGTGCACACAAAACGATATTCTTTCTTTCTTAGTGTTTTACTACATCTACGGTTTGCTGAAATTGAACTCAAACCTAAGAAACCCCATATGTATTAAACAATCAAAATAGTTTATATCGTGTTTTATAGGTATGTATACTTTTCAAAGTTTATTGAGTCACCGTTATATATGTGAAAATTAGTCCCTGATTTAAGCCCTTGCGTAAAAATAAGTAATTTTGCACAGCATATAACTAGCTTAAAGCACCACAAAATATTCAAGAGACAATTTCGAAAACTAAATACTTACATCAAATACACTTACATAAATTATTTTAGCCAAATTCAATGTTGTCTTGTCATATGCGATGACGCTGGCTCAATTAGCTTAGAAACAATAGATTCTAGGCTTTATTTCTACAAAGCTAAGGCTTGTATTTGTACAGTAGATTCTAGATGCTTTTCTGCCATACTCTGCTGCATATTCTGTTTATATTAAGCGAGTACGTACACGGAGTAGATGTAAAGAAGAGGTGGCATAAGCCAAAGTGTGCACCGTGTTTTTGTTAGGCCTAACGTCATCGTCAACATCATAAACATTTCATTATCAAATCATCTTGATCTCAAATCAATATATCTTTTTTAAATTTTAAGTAAGGAAGAGCTTGTAAAAAAAAGTGCGCACAGTATATAAAATAGCACCTACAGTAAAATGTTTTTTGTTTTGTTGAAGAGAAAATGGCGCTAACATATATTTTGTTAAAATAATTAAACACTAATATACCGCATGAGGTTTAACCCTACCAGAACCTATTTATTTCGGGATAAATCATAGCATATTATTTGTTGCATATGAGTAAATTTCACTTAAATCCGTTCTGTTGCAAGGGAATTAAATAGGGTCTAAAATACATACATACAGACAGCCTCGTTAGCTCAGTTGGTAGTGTACCTGCTTTCTGCGCTTAGGGGCGTGGGTTCGATTCCCATGTAGGACAAACATTTATGTGATGAACAGTTGTGTTTGTTCTATGTCTGGGTGTTCTATCTATTTAAGTATGTATTTAAAAATATATATGTACGTATATCAGTCTCTGGCAGCCATATTACAAGCTTTGCTTAGTTTGGGGTCAGATGACCATGTGTGCAATAATGTCCCAGATATTTATTTATTATTTATTTATTATTATTTATACTTACATTATATATTAGTAGGTTCACATTGATTTTAAAAAGTGTCTCTGTTTTCTGTTTTGTACTCTGTGTTGAACTGTTGAAGTTCAAAAATCTGAGTGGCAGCTGTTATGGGCAAGCGGGAAGAGCCATCAGGCGAGCGACTGCGTTCGCCTAGTCACCATATCAGAAAAAAAATTAAAAAAAATGGCGCCACATTATAATGTATGTATCCCAGTAGCATCATATATTACAATATATCAGAAAGACGTTTGTTTACAACTACAAATTTGATAGAATTTCATCGTGGAAGTAGTATAAAAAATACAGACCGAATTGAAAACCTTCCTCCTTTTTGAAGTTGGTTAAAAAAGCTAGATGTAATTATTTTCTCTCTTCGAGCACACATCACTGTTGAGAAAAATATTGTAATGCCATCTCTTTTTTGTATCTACTCTGTGAGAGTTTGCGACACAGACGCGTTGTCTAATGAAAATTGTCTCGCCGTTACTAACTGTTATTTTAAACTGTGCCCTTGTCGCCAGTTTGCCACCCACTGGGATATATCACAACGCTTACTGCCAAGATAGTTTAATTTTCACAAAGGAAAATAACGTACCAAACAAATTATTTTAATACAAGGACTTTGTACAAAATACAAATAAGAACATATTAATTTGAGAATGTATATATATTAGTATGTAAATTTTTTAACCAACAACCATTATAAAAGCTGAATGAAAGCTTTACTTATTTTAAAAAAAGCACTGTTTCTGTAGGATTAAGGGGAAACGCAAGGCTCAGTGCCAGCTCGTTGGCTATTGGATTATCCCTGCAAGCTGCAGTCATTGCAAAAAGCGAATGAAAACAAAGTTTTTTTATTTTATTAATACTGAATGATACCTGCGTCCCGCGGTTTTCACCCATCGTTTTGGGAACGATGCCTTCTACAGCGGTCTATTAGATTAGTGCAGGTAGTTTTATAAATTGAAAGTTCGTTAAAAATTCCAAATAAGCATTGTTTATTGTGTTGTGTAGGTAGGCCTCCCACTAGATGGACCGACGACATTGTGAGAGTCGCGGGCATCCAGTGGATGCAGATGGCAGGATGTCGTTCAGTGTGGAGATTAAAGGGGGAGGCGTATGTTCAGCAGTGGACGTCTTCTGGCTGATGACGATGATAATTTAGGACAGAAGCCACTTTTTAGAAAAAACTGCACTTAACAAAAGGGGGAAAGGAAAAGGGGAGTGGTAATAAATGTGAAAAGTGATTTATTCAATGTACGCCACTATAAAACTTGATCTTCAGTTCTGAACTCCCGGCTGGAGAATATCCTACTACGCTTGCTTAAAAACCAATGCTGATTATGATGATTGTGTTAGTTAATAAATATCTTTAATGTTAGAAGATAATACAATAAAGAGACATGTATATTAACCCACTTCCGAAAAGGAGAAGGTTATCAATTCGACTGTTTTTTTTAAAATGTTTGTTACCTCAGAACTTTTGACTGGGTGAACCGATTTTGATGATCCTATTTTTTATTTGAAGGCTTTCCATTTCGTCCCATTTCAATTTGGCCCAGTTCTGATGAAGTCGGTTTTTCATATTGATAATCATTGAACGTTGGGATCAAAATTCCTCTTACATGAGCTTTCCACGTGAGATGTATATATGTGATAATTTTTTGACACTCTCCGAAGAAAAATGCGCCAAGATGTGTTATTTTTTTACACATAGCGTTCCCTAATTCTTTCTAGGTGACGTAACATTTTTTGTGCACGCACTCGGCATACGTCACCAGTAATGAAACGTGAGTTTTTCTGTTTGGTTTTTCAACAGAATGCGGGTGGACGTATCTAGGCTGTGATCTCGAGGGCACATACCTCCCTTTACGATCTGTCCTCCATGCCAAACTAGCAATTTCTAAAATGAAATCTTATCACCATACTGGTATTATAAATGTATGTGTGTAGTCATAGCCGTATTTCCGTTAAAATATATAATAACAATATATTTTTTTACATAATAATAAATAAATATAAATAAAATCTGGGACATTATTGCACACATGGTCATCTGACCCCAAACTAAGCAAAGCTTGTAATATGGCTGCCAGAGACTGATATACATACATATATATTTTTAAATACATACTTAAATAGATATTAACACCCAGACATAGAACAAACAGAAATGTTCATCACAAAAATGTTTGTCCTAAGTTGGCATTGAACCCACGCCCCCAAGCGCAGATTACAGTACATGCAGGTACACTACCAACTGAGCTAACGGGGCTGTCGACATAGGTAATGGGCATATATTTTTTTTTTACTGGGGCAAGTGCCTATAACAGTAACAATACAAACAGTTAGACTGCCCTTAGACCGTTTAAGGTCTAAAGACAATCCAAATGCTCAAGCCCAGACTCTAAAACTCACGTCTCCATGAAGACCCCCGTTGGGGGCTGACAAAATTCATATTCATGGGGGCTGACAAAATTCAAGTGGGGACTTCGAGTACAGCCCTGGCAATGCGTGTCACGAAAAAATTCTGACTTCAGTGCGTGTCACGCTTGCGCGTCTCACAAACGCGTAATTTACATCGTTTGAACGTCTAAGTCAACGAATTTTTCTATTCAAAGGGAATTAAGTTAGCGAATGAACTTTACGAGTGAACGCAATAAAAAGCTCATAATTTTTTAGGCCATGAAATTATAATAAATAGTATTTATTTGGTTTTGGTTTAGTGGTGGTGGAAAAACTCAAGAGTCACACAGCGGGCAATGGAGAGAGCTATGCTCAGAGTTTCTTTACGCGATAAAATTCGGAACATAGATATTCGCCAAAGAACCAGGGTCACCGACATAGCTATTATAATCTGCAAGTTGAAGTGGCAATGGGCAGGCCACATCGCTCGAAGAACTAATAACCGATGGGAAAGAAAGGTTCTTGAGTGGAGACCGCGAACCGGAAGACGCAGCGTAGGTAGCCCTCCCACTAGATGGACCGACGACATTGTGAGAGTCGCGGGCATCCAGTGGATGCAAATGGCAGGATGTCGTTCAGTGTGGAGGTTAAAGGGGGAGGCCTATGTTCAGCAGTGGACGTCTTCTGGCTAATGATGTGATTTGGTTTTCATTGGCATCAACGAAACTAATTTATCAAAAAAAAAAACCAGCGTCTCTTATCCAAACGTCAGAAAAAAATACAAAGGCAACAATTTTGGAACTTTTCCAATTTATTTTAGTTTAAAGAATAGGACACAAGAATTGACATCAGTATCATTATTGCAAGGCAGCACATTTTTTTTATAATACATAAACTCGTCACATCATCATCAGGCTGAAGACGTCCACTGATGAACATAGGCCTCCCCCTTAGATTTCCACACTGCATGAACGACAGCCTGCCACCTGCATCCACTGGATGCCCACTACTCTCAAAATGTCGTCGGTCCATATAGAGGCAGATCTACCTATGCTGCGTCTTCCGGTTCATGGCCTTCACTTAAGAACCACTCCTTCTGAAGCTGTCTGGAAAAAACAATCAAATTTCGAATGTCAAAATGACAGATATGAAACTGGTAGATATTATTTTGACATTTATTTCTTCAACTGAAACCAAAAGCTAACCACCATTAAATCTCAACAGAACAGACCAGATACTCTATCCAGTATAGTCGTCAAACTTATATATACAGTTGATTGAGGGAGTCACTATCGTATTTCTAAGCAAAACTGCTAGCCATCTGTAGAATATGATTAGTTTCATCATTTGGCCAACTTTTCAGATAAGCTGATCACGACAAACTTATTTGTAACGTAGAACAAGGATGTTACCATCGTATTTCTTTAGCAAAACTGCCAGCCATCCGTAGAAAGTGTTTAGTTTTATCACTTGACCAACTGTACCGATAAGTCGGTCGGTCTGTAATGACCTAATACATATTACGGTCACGTTTCGGATGTAATGTCAGTATTTCTATCTAGCAATCTATGGACTGCCAAATCGGAAGTGGGTGCTGGAACGACTCTCAAAACGTGGTTGAAATAAACTGTGATATTGAGAGCTAACGGCATTGAATGTTCAAATAGAAAACATTTCAAACTAACTGTGCCCTGCGGTTTCACCTGCGTGGGCATTCCCGGAGGAAGTTAAAAAAAAAGTTTATAAAAGAGCAGCAAACTGGCTTGCGGTCCAGCTCTATACCACCGCCTAGGGACACATGCAAAACTTTGCAATGTCGTTGATGCTTTGATTGTAGACACCCTTTTTTAAACGTTACATGTGGAAGCTCGGCAGGAAGACCTTCGGGGAAGGACATTTCACACCTAGCAAGTTCACCGAAGAGAGTAGCAAGAAACGAATATGGGATTTCTAGCTTTGCAAGATGTCTTCCACTGCTGAATATACTTTCCTAAAACGTACCACACTGAACAACAGCCATCCACTTTATGCCCGCTACTCTCACGATGTCGTCCATCTAGTCTAGTGGTTGGCTTATCGACGCTGCGTCTTCTGGTTCGTGGTCTCAAGAACTTTACTTCGCCATCGGTTGCCTGTTTTGTTGTGCAATGTGGGCTGCCCCCTGCCATTTCAACTTGTCGATTCTAGCAGCTATGTTGCAAAATGTAGAGGTGAGTTTTATGACGGTGTTAAGTAGAATATGTGGAGTAGAATTTCGACTAAGCGATGACACTAAAAAGTTCTTCAAAAATGTGTGTGTGGTTTTATCTATTTTCAGAGTCTGTATTTATAACAGGCTTATTCAATGTTTTCAAAACAATAATTCAATTTCTATAAAACAATCTGATGAGAACTTCAAAATTAAAATTATTTGCAACCAAATGCGAAAATGTATTTTTTTGTGTTTGTTTCTCATTCACGAAGCGAAAAAGATCGTGGATAAGTAGATTGACATGATTTTTTGCATATTTATAGTAACAGGGCCGTGGAATGATAATACGATACTTCTTATTTTATCCCGGAAAAAATTACGGTTCCTGAGAGAGTTTCTACACAGGTGAAACCATGAAGCTTACTTAGCCAGTGGAAAATATTTCATATTATACAAAATTCTATGTTCAGGTGAATTTTTTTAAGTGATATTTGGATAAAAAGAGTGAGTTGTGAAAAGTGTTCATTAATAGCAAGCTAGCACCTCAAAAATATGAAATTGAACCCAACAAAACATTTTTAACGGCAAATAAAATCTATACGAAGCTATGAAACGAATTACATATGAAAGATGATAGCACCTATTGTACCTTCCCCAGAAACCACAAACGGAATCCGCCAATATTTGTTTACAGTAATCTAGACAATTAATCAGGGATCACAATGTTGACCGGGAATGTGTGACAATTTGCAAATATCAGCTTAAGGACGGTCAACACAACAAATTGACAGAAATTATTGTATACTTGAAGATTATTAGTTTTTTTTCTTAGTGCCTTAAGTAACTAAATAAAATACAACGAATTATCATCATCATGGGCCAGTAGACGTCCACTGCTAATCATAGGCCTCACCGCCACACTGAACGACATCCTGCCATCTGCATCCACTGGATGCCCGCGACTCTCACAATGTCGTCGGTCCATCGGTCTACCTACGCTGCGTCTTCCATATTTCTTGATGGTCTCCACTCATGAACCTTCTTTCACCATTATTAGTTCTTCGAGTGATGTGGCCTGCCTATTGACAATTCAGCTTGCAAATTTTAATAGCTATGTCGTTGAGTCTGGTTCTTTGGTGAAAATCTACGTTTCGGATTTTATAGCGCATAGAATTTTCGAGCATAACTCTTTCCCTTGCACGATGTGTGACTCTGAGTTTTTCCAAAAGGTCAACAGTTAAGGACCCCGTCTCAGTACCAAATGTCACTGTTAAATACCCTTGTCACTGCGGTATTTTGAACGAGAAGATGTCACACAGTTTTCCGAACACTATCCATCCGAACGAATACTAAATGCTTAATAGTTTACTATTAAGCCTATTATACAAAACACAGATTACCCATAGACCGTTGAAGGTTTAGAGACAATCCAAACGCTTAAGACGACTTACTATACCAGAGCTATGACTTGAGTGAGTATTGCAATGCACAGAATTTCTATTTAACTGTCATCTTATCTAAAACTGTCACTGAGTGCTACGAATTCAAAATCAAACTCGACAAAGAGCTCACCTGTCTTTTCTGAATACCAAATTCACCGACAGCGCTGAATCCGCGCTTGACGTAAGTATATATCAGAATCGCAATGCAGTTGGTGGGATACCGAGCACGCTGGCGACATTACCCCGCTAAATGGCAATGCTTATACGATTCTGGTCATGCGTCTAATAACCTAATTATTCGAAAGTCTCGGGACTCACCCGCAGTTTTCAGTCAGCTCGTGACCACGGCCATTGTAACAAGGTCGAAACGTCGAGCGAAAGGTATCTATTTTTACCTATATTTAATAGTGCGCGATAAGTCCCGATAAATATGAAAACATATTCGAAAGTGTCATATTTTATCTCACCATCCTGCTAACCATATCTATTACCCAGAGAAATGTGTAACCGATGTAATTTTCTAGGATTAAAACTTTCATCCGCCGATCCGGCGTTATTTTACTAATGAAGAAAGTTTGAAAGAGATAGGGACCGGTAGGGCGGAGTTAGGGAGTGGAAAAGCAAATGTTTATCAGGTATAAGCATACCTGTTTTTGAATGCCATTAGTTTGTAACGCAACTTCGACAACAAACTTGTAGTGGCTTAGGCCGAAAAAGGCAAATTAGCTGCTGTTTTTCGGTCGTAGTCAACTCAATGAATACTAATTTTCTAAGACTTTGACCCACCAAAATAAGAAGAATAATTATACATTTTTATATTATCTAGTTTCATAAAAGTAAGTAGGTACATAAATATCTTGTTTTTTCTTTCTCAAAAAACTTTTTTTGAGAATTTAAATTCTTTCTCAGCTAACGGCATGTTCTTGATTAAGTGAAATAATTAGGATAACAAAAATAGGTATTTAAGTCGGTCCTTGCGTTCATTTGCTCTGGCAGCTGCATTAAAATTGTAAAAAAAGCTGAGTAAAACATTTTATTTTAATATTTCACTAAAGTATATCGGATTACTGCTACAGTCATACGTTCATAAATCTAGCGAAAATGATAAGAATTCATGATTTTCATATAGCTTTTGCAATGTTATTACTGCTTTCAGAACAAAAAATATATCCTAGAACCGTGTTTAAGTTGTTTCAAATTTTGTCGCTCTATATTTTTTGAAGTCTAAGCTATATGGCCTTAGTACGAGCACTTGCGAAAAAGTATTCGTTCCGTAAACGATAGCAAAATGATGAACAATTGAGCAGTGCCTCTATCGGACGTAAAGGAAAATGAATTTTTCATACATTTGCTATCGTTTACGGAACGAATACTTTTTCGCAAGTTCTCGTACTAGCCCCACTGAGTTACCATATTAATAATTAAATGTCGAAACAAAACCTAATTGTGGAAAAATATGACAGTTAATAAGATCAGATAAATCCTCAAACGAAACGAACCTGTTAGCTACAGATTTTTCCAGAATTTCCAAGAATTTGTATCAGTTACGGTCGTAAATGAAGTCGTATCGTAAAAAGTTATGAGAGTTGTATTACAATTGGACTCTTCCAAGTTCTGCGGAGATAACATTTTAGTGTGACTCGGGTCACTTTCTTTAAATTACCTACTTCAGTTATGAAACTTGTCCTGAATGTTTTAAAGTAACGCTAGCTGTATGGGCTTCTTATTCATACTTATGCTGATGGTGAGTATTCAAGACTTTATAATGCACTTGGGGTTGTACTCATTTTTCAACTTTAGCTTACAAAACATGTCATAACCTATATCACGATGATTTCTAAGGTTTTCAAAATTATTACAATATATTTATATCCTGAGTGTGTTTTATAACTCAAACATTTATTTGGATAGCATTGTAGGTATAAAGGTGTGTTGCCAGTGCTGTTTTTTTTTCCATGTTGAGTTATGGTACTGAGACGTGGTCCTTAACTGTTGGCCTTTTAGAGAAACTCAGAGTCACACAAACGGGCAATGGAGAGAGCTATGCTAGGAGTTTCTTTACGCGATAGAATCCGAAACGTGGATATTCGCCAAAGAACCAGAGTCACCGACATAGCTATTAAAATTTACAAGTTGAAGTGGCAATAGGCAGGCCACATCGCTCGAAGAACCGATAACCGACGAGGAAGAAAGGTTCTTGAGCGGGTCCACAAACCAGAAGACGCAGCGTACTTAGGCCTCCCACTAGCTAGATGGACCGACGACGTAGTGAGAGTCGCAAGCATCCAGTTGATGCAGATGGCAGGTTGTTATTCAGTGTGGAGGTTAAAGGGGGAGGCCTATGTTCAGCAGTTGACGTCTTCTGGCTGATGATGATGAGTATAAAGGCTGATTCATTTATAATTTACAGTGTATTAATATCAAATATCCAATGAACAGTGAAGCTGCTGATTTCAATAGTAGACTACTGTACTGTATTATCTTAGTTCCTTATTAGTTAAGTAGGTACGCACTTATTTATTGTACGTCTATAAAGATAGTGACTGTTAATACTTTTAACTGTTTCAAGACCTTTGTTAATAAGCTAAGCACTTGGTGGCACTAGCTCGCAAGTGTTTTCTATCTGTTTGTAATTTTAATGTCTGGTGTATACAGTAAAAAGTTTCTAAGCATTCATCTATTATTCTATTCTATCCTGTCTGCCTGTTCTGTTCTATTCTGTTTGTTCTGTTCTACATGTTGAACTTAAACACTTTAAACGATCTAAGACATTCGTTTTAACATCCTCAAACCCGTGCCAAGGAGAAATGAAAAAATATCCAAATCAGGGATATATCAACGGGGTTGCGTAGTTTTATTATAGAGTTTCCATGCCCGCCTTCCGCCTCCATCATCAGATCAGCTTCATGTTATGATAATATTGCATTATCATCTGATTTACATGTGCATGCAAAATTTTAGCTCTATCGGAAACTGGAAAGAGGGTCAAATTTAACTAGCAAGATTTGATTACAGGCAGTTGGACACCGGGACAGGTAAACTAAATAAAAACTCGTAACATAGATTAATTTTAATAAACAGTTATATGATTATTTACCGGGGTTGTTTAACAAATGTGTTGGTCTATAACCACCGACGCAAAAAGAGGCGTCTTATAAGTTTAACGTGTTTATCTGTGTGTCTGTTTTAGGCTTCGTAGGTCCCAAACGGCGGAACCGATTTTGATTTAGTTTATTGTTTGAAAAGTAATTTCTGCGAGAATGTTCTTAGCTATGAATTAGGAAAATCTGTTCATCCGTTTAAAGATTATCAGCATTTTTATAAGGTTGAAAAAATCAATTTATTCTTGAATTTTGTTTATTTATTAATTAAAACGGCATTAAACTATTTATATCAATTAATTATAGTTATCTAATCGTATCCAAATAAAATAATTTACATGTCACAAATTCCTAAATATCTAAAATATGTCAATTTTATAATTGTAAATAAACATTATCTCGAAAAAACAACTGATATAAAAACAAATCACGCCCTTGTCCACTCATTCCTGAGCAAATCCTACAAACCTTCCCAAGATCTTTTGTAAAACAAACCGAATGTTTCAAAGCCAAGTAAGCTTTAAAAAGCGTTTCTTTCCCGGGACAAAAGTAATTACTCGCGTTAGTTCAGAGCCGGAGCTGGTTCATTAATATGGTAATACCGTTCCTGCATCGAATTTGAGAGAGGGACGACGAACTGGGATGCAGTCTGTTCTAACTAGGGGTATGGATGACTAAAGTAGGTATTGTACGTATATCAGACAAATAAATGAGATATGGTAAGGTGATGTGGCGGGTGGGAGCGCATCAGGCGAAAAATAGGCTTCATGCTTTTAGTCTAACTCACCCTGCAGACGTTATATCCCCCCCTTTTTACCTGATTGCGCAAGAAGGAGGGTTATGTATGTATGTATGTATTTATGTATGTATGAATGATGGTTTCTATGGCATGCCCTACAGTCGGCAACGGCTTAATGGATTTCGACATGTGAGGTGTCATATAAATCGTTTGTACAAGAATTAAAGATGACGTCCGCGAAAAAATATGAGGGGAAAATAGTAAGTTTACTTTGCTAAATAGAATAAATACCATCATTATTTAGAGCTCACTCAGCAGATTTCAAAAATAATTACCACTACTTTGAAATATTCAGTAGTTTACGAGATAATTTAAAGCGGTATGAAAGAGCTCGATATCTACTACGAGTATAGATATAGGCAGGTACGCAGCGCGCTGCTGTTACTTTTTAGTTACGTACTATTTATACAATCATCATCATCATCCCGTATCAACCCACTGCTGGGCATAGGCCTCCTCTCCCTTGCGCCATTTATCCCTGTCTCAGGCCAATCTCATCCACGTAGGGCCTGCGATGGGTGTGATGTCATCGACCCATCGGGCTGGTTGTCTGTCCACGGAACGCTTATCCGCTATTGGTAACCACTCTGTCAGGGCTCTACTCCACCTGCCATCACCACGCCTAGCCACGTGCCCTGCCCAGCGCCACTTGAGTCGCATTAATACAATGCAGTCAGTTAATATATTTTTTACGCTACAAGTTTCTTCATCATCAACATTAATCATTTCAACCTAACATGTTCCCACTGCTGGGAGTCTGGGAGCCTTCTCTCAGAGAGAGAGGATGGGCCCTAATACACCATGCTTGCTCAGTGCATGTTGTGAATGTCATATGTCTTTTGAGGTTCTTGGACATATCGGTTTCTTCACGATATTTTCCTTCACCGTTGTTGAGCGATGACATTGAACTGCACATGATTTATTTAAGTAATAAATAAGTCTTTGGTGCAGGGCCGAGAAATCTTTGTGATTTACACAACAAGTTATTAAGTGTGTATGAAAACTGGGTAAGTTCGCCATACTGCTTTCAGTTTTTAGCGTTAAGCCGTATTTTTAACCAACTTCCAACAAGGAGGAGGTTATCAATTAAACTGTTTTTTTTTTAAATGTTTGTTACCTCAGTACTTTCAACTGGGTGAACCGATTTCTATGATTCTTTTTTTTTATTTGAAAGCTAGTGCTTCCCGTGTGGTCCAATTTGGTCTAGTTCTGACAATTTAATGAAGTCGTTTTTTATATTGATAATTATTCATTATATTTTTTTATTATCGCAAATAAGTCCGCGTTTAGCGGTCAGAAAAATTCAAGCTAGAAAATGGATGGTACACGGAGACATTAATTTTATTAAGGCATATCTCCCTTGCTTGTGTGGTCTGAGGTATCGTAGCTGCTTGGCTTACTTCATACTATAGCGCAGATTGGAGAATTAAGTACCAAGTACTTATTCAGAAACTTCAGATATTATTATGGGTATGTATATCTAAAGTTTCTAAATAGTGGGTATATCTGAGTTTCTGAATAGCTCTTGAATAGTAGGTTTGGTGAAGTTTATCGTTGTCTAATAATTAATATGTCACATGTTAGTGAAATTATACTATAAATTTGTATTTATTTAGGAATAGGATCAAAGGAAAGAAGAACGAAGGAAGGATTGAAGGGGAATGTTTCCAGCGAAATTACAGGGCACACAGAGATTTGACATCTTATATCTCGGGGTGACGAGCGCAGTGCATTGCCATCCAGGGTTTTATACTGTTGAAGTTCAAAATTCTGAGTGGCTTTGGGCTGTTATGGGCAAGCGTGAAGAGCCATCAGGCAAACGACTTCGCTCGTCTCGTCACCCAGTATCATAAAAAAAAGATTGCGTTTGACCGCCAACTCGCGTGATGTTAAGCGATGATGCGATCTACGATTGAGCACGCTTGCCTAGAAAAAAACCAATTCAATCGTGATTAAACTATCATATAAAAATAAATGTAAATTATTTTTTTCTAAGTAGTTAAATAAATACCTAACTAAATTAAACTAAAATCTATAAACTATGGATAAAAAACTGCATTAAGGTCACTGTCTTCGGGTAGGGTACCTTAAAAGCTACATTACAGCTAGCGACATTAAACCGTTGAATGGCCAAATTTATTTAAATTTTTTAAATTATTTTTTTCAGGTAAAAACTCATGAATCAATTATTAATCTCATGTCAATATTAACACAAATTAAAAGACATAAACACATTGATGTAAGGAAATAGTGGGAAGATACGGGACGAACTTCTTGACGTGGACCGCACAAAAATAAACACAAAATAAGCACAAAATTAGGCCCACGGGCCTAATCGACTTCAGTCACAATCGACCTGGCGTTTGAGATAGCACGTGAAGTACTTGTCAAAATTTTGTTGGAACCGAGCCATATTGTATGAGTAGGTACAATGTTTAGATGTCACGCGTCTTCCCCCTTTTGAAACGGTTATAAACATATTAAAATGAAAACAAGTCAAGTTTTTATAGGTGCTGGTATTTCCTACAATTTTTTACCGCACACCAATTCAAAACCAGGACAAATTCCGTCCCACGCAAACTTCCGCACTGAACCATGCGCTTTCGCGTCGCGCTCCATTTGTTAGAGATTGATGTTTAACTTGCTCCATAGGATTTATCGATCGAAAATTAAGTTTCCGCAGTTGTTAACTCATTAAAATAAATGCTTGCGTTTTTCTAGCATTGCATTTCAGCGTGGTAATTTCGCCAGCATGCAGGGTTCTCTGACTACTGGTAGAGGGTTTGACCGTATGGATTGTCTTTAGACCTTCAACGGTCTATGGGCAAACTGTATCGTTAGTGGAAATAAATAATAATAATAGTATAATAGAACAAAAATTCACAAGCAGACTTCATAAGATCCTCAACACACAACTCAACGCTAAGAACACTATAAAAGCTATAAACTTATTTGCTATCCCCATTCTTATTCTTTTGGAATAATCAACTGGCCACAGTCACATTTCATGAGACTCCAACGTAAAATACGTACACTAATGACAAAATACAGGAAACATCACCCACGATCTGCTATCAACAGATTAACGCTGCCCAATATAGAGGGAAGAAGAGCGCTAATTGACATCAAGAACTTACACAATACACAAATAACTAGACTCCGAACATTCTTCCACAAAAAAGCAAATACATCATCTATGCACAGCACAGCCGTTAATGCCGATCGCAAATACACACCACTTAATTTACATAATCACACCAAACAAAACAATGAAACTATAATATCTCCGGAACAAAAACAACTGAACTGGTTGCAGAAATCGCTCCATGGCAGGCATCGTCGCGACCTTTTGAACCCTAATGTCGACAAAATTTCATCAAATCTGTGACTAAAACGTGGTGAACTATTTCCGGAGACTGAAGGGTTCATGCTCGCGATACAAGACCAAGTGATAGACACGCGAAATTACAGGAAGTACATAATAATACATGTGATATCTGCAGGCACTGCCATAGTGCCCCTGAAACAATACAACACATAACTGGAGCTCGTAGATCAATCACACAGTCAGATTACAAACACCGGCATGATCAAGTTGCAGCTATCATCCATCAATACCTCGCTTACAAACACAAACTCATCACTGAAAAACCGCGTATTACAAATATTCACCTGAAGTAGTGTTGGAGTCAGCAGATTACAAATTGTACTGGGATAGGACAATTATTACCGACAAAACCATCCACCATAATAGGCCAGATATCACAGTTTATGACAAAAAGAATAAATCAGTTTTCCTTATTGACATTGCCGTCCCAAATACTCACAACATAACATCCACATACAATGAAAAACTCACTAAATATACGGATCTGGCCATCGAATTAAAAACACAATGGAGAGTTCAAACCGTTAAGACTATTCCGATTATTATTTCCTCCACCGGTGTGATCCCATATACACTACACACTAGTCGACAGAGTCTTGACATACTCCGAATAACCTTCATCTTGCTACAAAAAGCAGTAATTTAAACACCTGCAGAATAGTAAGAAAATTCCTGTCTATAGATGAATAAAAAACATAATAAATAAAAAACATATAAGATTTAAAAAAAAAACGCACTAATTTTCGTTTGGCCAAAAGCCCGCGAATATTAGCTAAACCTCGGAAACGAGAGATTTTCGCAAGAAAAACTATAAAATTAAATAATAATAATAACGTTTATTTGGAAAAAATTACAGTGGTATTATAAACAATAGGAACGGTGTTACTTACAGTAGTTCTAGAACTGTGTCGCAGGTAACAACGCCCACCTTCGAAACTGTACAAAGTTCATAGTTACAATGAGAGATTTCCTTAAACAAACAATAATTCGATGTATCGATTTAGTATGAGTCGTTTCAGCGTGTGTGTTGTGTATGTGTAGTTTATGTGTATGTGTGTGTGTGTGTGTGTGTGTGTGCGCGCGCAAGAGTGCGTGCATAAGTGAGTGTGTGTTGTGTGTGATGTCTTTGACAAATGTTAAGTATGTAAATGTGATTGGTTATGTAGATACTTTAATCAGATCTTTAGTGTCTTGATATGACAAGGATTTAAGTCATTCCATACATTTTTGTTTTTACACTTATACAAAGGGAGAGGGTAAATACATAAATGTTTATTAAGTGTGTTATATAGTAAGGAGCTGATAGAATGATAATGACGACTTGCAATGGCTGTGCGGCAACGTTTGTAGCTGCATACTTTGTCAGATCTACGTTTGTTAACAATTAAGTCCGGATCGAAATTTAACTCTGAATGTTTTTTTAAAACAGTTTGCAGCACAAAAAGCTGTCTTACAGTAAGGACTTCACACAACGAGTAGAGATCAGTGGTGGGAAAACGGAGAGGTTTCTTGGCAAGGACTTTAAGGACAGCTCTCTGCGCTCTCTCCAGTCTTATCATATGTGTTTTAGCAGAGCCACCCCATGAGGTAATACAATACGATAAAACTGATTGGGCTAAAGCATAGTACACACACTTTAGGTATCGCAAGTTGACCACGGATCTAAGAGATTTGAATACATAGATAAGCTTTCGTACGCGGGTCACCATAGAGTCTATGTGGAGTTTCCAGGACATTTATTTACTGTCACACCAAGGTACTTTATGGACGTGGTTTGCTCCAATAGCGTGCATTCACAGCTGCTATTAGCCGTGTTACTGGGACAAGTGTGAGCTCGGATGGAGAAAGAGAAAGTAGGTTGCATTGAATTGTTCGGTGCAAAAGTAATAATTTTGGTTATTGAGAGGTTGAGGGTTAGATGATTTTCATTTAGCCAAGTCATTACTGTTCGCAAAGCATTTTCACAGTAGACGCGAACCTCCTGCCAATTTTGGCCATGGATTAGTAGTGCTGTATCATCAGCATAAGTGACTACTTTACAATTTGGTAGGGACATGTTACACAAGTCATTTATGTAGATTAGAAACAGGGACGGGCCGATAACGCTGCTTTGCGGGACGCCAAAGTTTAGGTGTTCTTCTCCACTCTGGAGGCCATCAATTACTACGCATTGGGTACGGTTGCTAAGATAGCTAGAAAAAAGCTTCAGAGCAATACCTCTAACGCCAATTGACTGAAGTTTGGACAGAAATAATTATCAATATAAAAAAAACGACTTCATAAAAATATCAGCACTATACCAAATTGAAATGGAACTACACGAAAAACACCACCTTTCAAATAAATAAAGAATCATCAAAATCGGTTCACCCAGTCGAAAGTTCTGAGGTAACAAACATAAAAAAACAAAAACACTCGAATTGAGAACCTCCTTTTTGGAAGTCGGTTAAAAACGCTAAAACGCCAAAATGGTACTTATGGGAAATGAATTTTCCCAAAAACCTTTTTACTTTAAACCAAAAACTAGCCTAAAAAATCAACAGTTACGGCGTTGCAAGCACCAGAGAATTCAGACCAATATTCTCTTCCAATTTAACCGCGAGAATCGACGTGTCTTCCTCCTGTCATTTTATTTTGCGCGAAAAAACTGTCGGTTTTTTATTAGAACGGCACGTTCTACTATCGCCGTTCAAATAACAAACGCTGCTGGTGCGTATACGAAGCGTATTTTTGGCTACAATTGAAGGTTTTAGATATTGATCAGTATTGAACATCCCTTTTATTGACAACAACGAATATTTCTGCAGCAAGATTTGAACTCATAGTAAGCTAAATAGATACCTATCGATACGAATGTACTATACTAATATTTCAATAATAAATTTTAAAAAAATTGACAAAAAAACAACGCCTAATTAGAAACCGCTCATTATTATACAAACCAAACCTTGGTACCAAAGGTACCTTAAAATCAAATTTTCGTATACTTTGTTTGAAATAATTTATTATCTACGCTATACACCTAACATCAAATATATTTAAATTTCATAGCTTAAGGTCAAAAGAAAAACTAGTATTACTAAAATAACTCACCCGCAAAATAAGAAAGACTATGAACCCGACGAATTTATCGTTTGACCTTTTTCACAAGCAAAATGGAGTTGTTTTAGACAAATCGCAACTTTGGCGCGAATGGATCGGACCGTTTTCTAACTGTTGGGGCGGCACGGTTAAGGGACGGTCACACTTTACATATCATCAAAGCGTACTTATTACAATATGTTTGAATATAACACATAGTATATCATTTTGAATTTGATTGTGAGCTTATGTTTCGTGAGTGTTTCCCTCACGCTCGCGCGTTTTAAAACATGTGGAGATATTTAATGACCAAATGTACTCAATTAAATAAAGCGTAAGCTGTCTGAATTAAGAAAATAATACAAATATGTTCAGTTTCTTTTTTTTTTTTTTTTTTTTTTTTTTTTTTTTTTTAATCTAATTTTTGTTTGGGGCTTTAGTTGCCATGCGATTATGCCAGCCCCAAAAAAATTTTATTCTAAGAAGCTTATATACATACTAACATTTCAATTTTAGATTTAGTTTTTTATCTATAAAAACGTGTTTAAATTAAAAAAAAAAATATGCTCGAGTGAGAAAAAGAATGCTCAAAGCATGGGCTTTGTGCGTTCGAAATTATTCGAAATCCTATTGCGTATTTGTCAAGATGTTTGCTGATCGATTTTGTTCAGAAAGTTCTATTGGGTCGTTCCCCTATTTGATGCTTAGATAAATTTAGATACCCGCATGTATTCAGTGTAAGCAAAATAAATTTATTAATCAGCTAGAGACAAAGACAGACTGTCTGCGACGAGTAACCCGATGATGAGATGAGAGATGAGAGAGAGAATGAGAAAGACAATACATTGCTGTCAAACACGTAAAGTCATTTTGTAACGGTAATTCTATTAGTTATATTTAGGGTCCAGTACCACTGAAAAAAAAAATTGACTGACTGCGACTTGCACTTAGCCGGTGTTTATTTCACGTAATTAACGACTAACTGTAAACGGAATTTACTCCTCTTATATTTTTGCGTATATTTTGAGTATTTTTTATTTATAACATGCCTTAATAATATGAAAATAATAAGAGAAAATAAAATACAAAATATAACGCAATACCTTTGACTTTATTTACAGCCATTGTCAATAGATGGCGCTGTAATATCTTTAAAACGCACAAGCTTTTGTCTTTTGGAACTTGTTATATGTTGTGTGGTGCGCGAGCACTTGACTAGTTTATTCTTTATTCACTGCTTGAAGACTACGCGTCTTGTAATCCCGCCTTAATTTTCTATCGGAACGCAACATTACCCGTCGCTTAGGTACAGAGAGTAAATAATGATTTGTTTACTGTTTCTTATCGATTTTTTTGCGTATCGCAGCGTATCGTGGCGTATCGTTCTCCATATCAGTTTCGGCATTAATGAGCATTTGTATCAATTACTTGCTGGGTCTTTAAAATTAAATTGAGTTGTATAGCGGAAATTTGTATTATGTTTTAATTTTAAAGCTTTTTTTGCATTGTTTTGTAGAAATTTAATTCCACATAAGCCTGTTATAATTGCAAAAATTAAACAAAACATAAGATATCCTTCCCTTCAAACTTCAGTCCAGCAAAGAATAAAATATATATACTACATATTCCATTATTACAGCACACTTCGTCCTTTATCTCTTCTGTATGTCCTCTCCACTAAGGTTACCTGTAAGAGATCGCTTATAGCGTTAAGGCCGCCAATTGTTTCTATATTCTTTAGGTTTTAAGTTGTTTTCTCTTATGTAGGTATGTCATTACTAGTATGGATAATAAAGAGTTATCTATCTATCTATCTATATAGTAAAACGCAAAAGTATCGTGAAAATTAAACATGTGATTGTAAAACAACTAACTGAGGGGATTCCACTAAAATTCAGTACAATAATAACCTACTGAACCAAACTCTCCCCAATCCGATCCCCAAGCCGCCTGCCAAGCGTGGGGATTATGGCAACACCCCTCTCTTCGAGGGAGGCCTTGTCCAAACAGTGGACGTTAATTGGCTGATGATGTGAACCAAACTCTTGAGCTCCCACTATTTAGTGTCTAAGATCAGTTTTTCTCCCCACGTGCAAGCGGGCTAATGAAGTTTACTTTGCGAGACAGTGAAAAGGATTTCCTGTGATGAGAACACGTACAGTTTCATCTTTACGGTACATTCCGGCGTTACATTTCCGGCTGTTTTTTCCGATTATAGTGATTAGTGAAAGGAAACGGAAATAGCTGATACATTGTTGTTAATTAATTATGTGACCTTTTAATATTGGCGTATTCATTTAGATATACGATACGTCATCATCATCAGCCAGAAGACGTCCACTGCTGAACATAGGCCTGAACGACATCCTGCCATCTGCATCCACTGGATGCCCGCGACTCACAATGTCGTCGGTCTATCTAGTGGGAGGCCTACCTACGCTGCGTCTTCTGGTTCGTGGTCTCAACTCGAGAGCTTTTCTTCCCCATCGGTCATCAGCTCTTCGAGCGATGTGGCCTGCCCATTGCCACTTCAACTTCCAAATTGGTGAATATCTACTTTCCGGATTTAATCGCGCAAAGAAACTCCGAGAATAGCTCTCTCCATTGCCCATCAAAATAACGTGGAGCAATTTAAGCTAGCGCGTTTGTCAAGAGAATGTAGCATCCAATTGGAAGACGCATTTAATTCGTTTGACGCGTTTATGTAACCATGGTTACCGTGTTATTTGTCATCATGGTTACTGTTTTAACATGTTTGCAGCAATAACGTTTGATGGTTTGCAGTGAATTACTGGCGTGTTTTGTGTTATAATACGGATTTGTAGCCCAGTTGTTAGCTGTAGGTGTAAAATGAAATTTAAACCAGATGTGCGCTACAAAAACTATACAAAATCAGATCCCAAAATTTAAATTACCCTGTCGCTGTCCAAACACTTGATTAATTACACGAGTGAGTATAAATGACCATTAATTTCATCGAATGAGGTTATTTTAATGAGTTTGCTTGCAGCGGGATGTTGTGTATCGTAATTAACAAGAAATTGTTTCAGATTGTACGCGATTTTATGTACAGCTTTTACTATGGGACCAACCCTGAAATTACGAAAAACTATCGGCTCATGTTACGTTTCGTACCGTTGAATATGACTGACATAGTCATGATTGACACAGACATGAATGACATAGACATGTTACATTAAATTTTGATAATTTAAAAGTATACCTACATAAACGCGCTCCGCCGGAAAATTCACAGTGGAATTATAAACGCCGTCCAAATTTGTGTTCAACGGACAATCTCCTTCGTTTGATGGTTTATCCCAATACGTTGCATTGGCGAAACTGTGATGGCTCCGCTCCACAAGAGAGGCCATTAAATATGAGTTGAAGTTGATAATTTAAAATTTTGCGAGGTAATAAAAGTATGTATCATGAGGATGGATATGAGCTATTTTTTCCAAAGAAATCGCGGACAAAGTCGCGGGTACAGCTAGTTTACCATAAATACATTAAACATGCATGTTATTTTCTTTACTCATATGCCAAATTTTTTGTTATCTTATGACACAGATATATTTTTGATAAGACGACAAATTGCAGGGTTGAACACTATTTTAATGTACTAGGACACAGCCTTTTATAGGTCTGTAAAAGGCTCCGAAGACTACATATTATTTGACAGAGGGCCTTGTACGCTTTATAAATCACGTGAATATAAAAAACAGACTCCGTCTATGCTCTTTATTCTGTGAGACTATAAATGATAGATGTCTATAGACATTTTATGAAATTATTTACAAGTAACGCCATTGATTTGTAATAAAAAATTGTTAAGTTTGTAATGTGTATAAGTGTGTGTGTAATGTATTTAATGTCAAAGTGTTATAATTGCGAAAAACTATAAAGTCATTTTCCATAGTATACAGAAATTCTATTCTAAATCCTTCTATGTGTCATAAATGTCCATACTAATTAAGGTATTTTAAGAGAATATATGAGCGATAGTGGCTGGGCGGTAGCAAGTGCGCTTTATAATCTGACGGCACCCAGTTCGTTCGGCCCTGCAACAATGACATATTTAAGAGCCGTAACAGACACGTCAACATGGCTGACGTCAACCACCTCAAGCAACGAGAGAAAAAGAGAGGGAAATTATATTCTCACCCTTTCTCTCCCGTTGGTCAGACGGCGGTTCGTCAGCCAAGTTCGATACGTCTGCTACGGCTATCAGTATATTGCAGATTCGATGCAATCGCTCGACAACGGTGAAGCAAACATCGTGAGGATACTGGTATGTCAATGAATCTCAAAATTTCAAAAACATGGGCCCATCCTCTCTCTACCTATCTCTCTAAGAGAAGGCCTGTGTCCCAGAATATGATAGGCTGATATTGATAATGGTGATGAAGATAAGACAAAGCAGACATCAATTTATTTACAAACACGTCTTTCAATATAATGGGCTTAGACCAGTCAAGGAAAATTTTCACTTATTATTTCACTGTCGAAACGAGAAAATGTCGATGGAAAAGAAAATTTAAGAAGTTTTCCTTCCGGAATACCCTAATACATTACCAACTATCCCACTCACCCATATAAAATACACATGTGGGCAAAAGGGACAAAACAATTGTTTCTCGCCCTAATCTATCCAGACTCATCGCACATTAGGTGGGTATTTGCGAGAATCGTAACTTACGAGCCTTATTTGGGTTTGAAGTATAATTTATTATGTTCAATTCTATTCGTTCGTAAGCGAAAGGTTAAGCAATAAATTGGGCGCAGCTGCGTTACAGACATAAGTCGGAATTAGGTAACAAAAGAGCCGATTTGCGAGATGTTGGAAGGTATTTGCCGTAGTTTGTGTTGTATAGACGAACATCAGGTGGCGGAATATACGTTGCGGCAGTTTGACACCGCAATCGATTTGCCGTAATTTGAATATTTGCCCTAACACTTAGTAATAGCATCGGTGAACGGTATTTACTTCTTGGTTGAAGATGTATAGATCTGTGTATTTGCTGTAAGTGGCCTTAGTGGAAAAATAATTATAATCTAATTTTTATTAGGGCTTTAGTCGCTATGCGATTATGCCAGCCCCGTTATCCCGTTTTATAAATTTAAATATTGTTCGCACGTAGATACAAGACAATATTATGGATCAGAGAAAAAGTGCTCGCCAATTTTATTAGAAAAGGTCGAGACCACTTTTTGTCGAAGAGTGTTTTTTGAATTATGGAAACATGTATTACCATGTTTGAGATAACAAAACATCAAGCTCACTTAGTATCAGTTAAACAGTGGTAAGACGCTTAGACTGGTAGCAATAGAAAAGAACCACAAAAATTTATGTTACTGAAATGTAAAATAGATAAGCTTTAGCTGTAAAAAGTCAAAGAAAACAGAATGTATAAATGACAGCAGTGTTTTTCAAACTTTTTCTCGACGCGAACCTCTTAGTATGAAAAAAAAACCGGGACCCCCTACCTTCCACAGTTTATAATCTGCATTTTATTATATTGCAAATATCAATTACCTACAACCTTTTTTATTTTTATAATTACTCATTAATTAATTTTACTTCTTTTTTTTTACTGTTTTTTTTTTTCTTTTACCGAGGCTTCGCGACTCTCGCGACCCCCTTATAGAGGCATGGGACTCGCGACCCACATTTTGAAAAACACTGAATTACAGTCCAACTTAAAATTGACCGTAGCGCGTTATCACCCATATGACATAACACAAAGACAAAGTCCACCATCTGTCCCTTGAAATAAACACAGAGTTTCGATATTCAAACGCAAGTTAATGCATTAGAAATACGATTAGAAACTACTTCAAAGTATTTGGCGTCACGTGCGTTTGCCATATTGGACCGCCATTTTGGTTTCCGCCATTTTAAATTTTATGACACATGACACAATGCAAAACGTACCGTAGCCGGTAGCCATCTCAAATTTGTATTCGGTACAGATGCGGTTTAAAAAATTCATGCAAGTTCTTTGCAGAAAAATGGATATGTAAAATCGGGGGAAATTTGTAAACGACTAGTTTTTAAGTAAAAAAAACTATTTTAATGATAAATTTCTAGTGTAATTCCGCTTCTACAAAGAAGAAAAAAGAAGCGAAGTGAAGTAGAAGCGGAATTACACTAGAAATTCATCATTAAAACAGTTTTTGAAAATAGACTTCCGCAAAGTAACGCCTGATTCAATCAACTAGTTTTTAAGTGCTTATGAAGTAGGGTGTAGTTTTCTTGCATTTATTTTCTGTTGAATTGTTAAGCGAGACTGGACAAACCTTTTTACTTTCATTTACATATTGCTAGAGTTTTCGTTAGATACTGTATAATTTATGTAATATTTTTTATATCTACGATAACGGTGCTAACATTTATTAGAACAGTTAAACTTTAATATTTTCACTATGATAATTATGATAGATAATAAAGTAACCTTTTCAGGGTTCCGTAACCCGACAAGTAACCCTTGTAAATTCGTTCTGTCCGTCCGTCTGTCTATCTGTCTGTCCGTCCGTCCATCCGTCCGAATATTTTAGAACCTTCTAACTTCTATAAGAAGATTAAGTATTAAAAAGATAAACTACTTCACGTGTTGTGTGTGAAATTCAATAAACGGAATTTATTTAATTCTTTAGCCTCTTTAACTAAACTCTTTTTTTGAAGTCAGGTCAATAAATCACGTTAATTGCAGGCGTCTTCTCCGTTAAAGAATAAAATGCAAGATATTCTTGAAACATTTTCTAAAACTAAAGGTGTAGTGAAAGCCCAGAACAAGAAGTCTGTGGCCTTAGTACGAGAACTTGCGAAAAAGTTATCGTTACGTAAAAGATAGCAAATGTATGAAAATTTCAGTTTCTTTCACGTCCGATAGAGGCGCTGTTAAATTTTTCATACTTTTTGCTATCGTTTACGTAACGATAACTTTTTCGCAAGTGCTCGTACTAAATCCACTGATAATAACAAAAATATAGCTACATAACAAGATAGCTACTTAGCTATCTTGTTCCAGTAACTAGATATCTTCAATCCGGGATCGGGACCGTCTCGCAAACGCCGCCAAGATTTTAAACCCGTTTCAGATACGAAATTATATGGAATCCAGTAATCAGTGGCCTTACTAAATAATAAACTGGGGCACTTGCCCCAGTTTATTGTGTGTGAAGTGAAAACTTATTTAGCCGCGTTGGGCTATTTTTGGTGTGAGCAAAACACAGAATAGTGAGGGGAAAATGTTATGGGTTCGTGTCACCGACATGCTAATGTGACGTTTTAGTTTTCACTTCTGTCGGCAGTCTCCATGACTGTCAATTTTATTTTTAACTGAGTTCCAAAAAGAGAAGGTTGTCAATTCGACTGTTTTTAAAAAAATGTTTATTACCTCAGAACTTTCGACTGGGTGAACCGATTTTGATGATTTTTTTTTTATTTGAAAGCTGGTGCTTCCCGTTTGGTGCCATTTCAATTTAGTCTAGTTCTACTGTTTATTTTTTTACAATTTAACAATTAAAACAGAGACGAGAGACATCTGTCGGAACACCTCAGTACTAAATCAGGCATGCGCTCTCTAAAACCGATAGTGTCTAATTAATGCACGCGCTATGGGATAGAGGGCGCATATTTAGTCCAGTTCTGTCATTTTTATGAAGTTGGTTTTTTAAATTGATATTTTATTTTATTTTAATAGTTCCCGACCCAAAAACGTGGGTGGTATAAGATTAAAATAGATACTGTTATCTAACTCGACAACAAAAAATCCAAAAGGAGGGAATTATACTTAGCGTGTGTGTATGTGTCTGTGTTTCTCCCATCTACTGCGATTTTGATAAATAGGGTGTAGATAGATACCTCTAATTTCATGGAAGGTCACTAACCAGTGACTTTCCATGAACTTAGACTTCATATAACCATAAGAAGTTATCATAAATACAAGATAGTAGTGACATGTGAAATGAGGATGAAAAAACTTTCCCCACTTTTAGCAATTTTAGTCATTCTTATTTTAGTTAGTATACTTCGACGGTTAGCTAAAAAAATGGTGTCACATTAAAATTGAATGTTTTATCTAGAAAATACGGACATTTCGCTCGATAGAAAAAAAAGTAACACTGATTTGCGATTCTCTCCCTGTTTTTTTAAATATTTAAGCTGGAATGTAGTACGCGAAAAATCTAATTCCAATATTAGACCCTTAACAGACGTATCGAACTTGGCTGATGAACCGCCGTCTGACCAACCGGAGAGAAAGAGTGAGAACATAATTTACCTCTCTTTTTCTCTCATTGGTTGAGGAGGTTGACGTCAGCCAAGGTGACGTGTCCGCTACGGCTACTACGTTCGGAGAGCCATCTGTCTCTTTCTTCCAGAAAATCACAATAGTTTAACGTTGTCTGATAACCTAATCGGTCAGTAAGCGTTGCTTTAAAGTGGGAAAACCTTGCCTTAAATATCAATTCAAGATCATCCAGTACGATTCAAGTTCCACAGTTTCCAGTTTCAAGATAGCGAGGATAGCCTAAGAGGACGGATCTAGCGTGAAATGACCATTTTTAAAACTTTTATTTTTATCGTGATGAAACTATTCTACTTTGTTACTTTGGTACTCTGCTTAGAATGTAGGACTGGAAGCTTGGATTGACAAAAGAAAATAAAGAAATTGGTTGGGTAGCTCTGAACTCAGATTAAGACGCTCTTTTCCGACTTTTAGCAATTATGGTCATTCTAGATTAAGTGTGCATACCTCCATGGTTAGCTTCAAATTATAAAAATGGTGTCATAACAAAATTGAATGCTTTATCTTGGAAACCCATGAGACCGAAACACGATTAAGCACATTTCGCACGATAGAAAAAAAATATCAAAGTAGCACTGATTTGGGCTTTTATCTCTGTTTTTTTTGGATTCATTCAATTACCTATTTATTAAATTATGTCTGCGATATCTTGATATATAGATTTCATAATTATTAAGGAAACCGGTAAAATACATTTTACATTACAGCTATACTTTTCGAAAAATATGAGAAAACCCCCAAAAATAGAAGTAGCAAAACGTACGACTGTGTGTAAGAGCCATGAGTTTGCTCCGCTAAATGCGACTTTAATACAATAAACCAAGGATTATGCTCATCTATAGTAATAAGCGTTGCTTAAAAGTGGGAATACCTTGCCTTATGCGCTGTAGAATAGTTTAAGCTTGTAGCTAAACAATCATTTTAATTTAACCTCGTTAGATACCTACCTTATGTAAATGAATAATTAACCCGGCGAGCATGAGCCAGGGTATCTTACACCCTGTTTTTTTTTTATAATCTTACGTGAGTAATTCCTGTGTAAATAAAATGTGTCAAAAATGTTATTGCAACTATCAGAGAAAAAAATACTCAGTCCGAGCTCAAGTGTACAAATCGTGTGAAGCCATAAACCTTATTTTTAAACATTTTCTAGGACCAATTTTTAATAAAAAGGCTACAGTTCCAACCACAAAAGCGCCTGCATACTCCTAACCCATCAACCAATTCCCTTGTTAAATGCTCCCGAGTGAGTCTTAAAATGTAAAATGGCCCAGATATCACACAAAGTGGGCGTGTATTGAATGTATCATATCCTTGAGCAGTACGTGACGTGAAAACGTATAGGCATTAGTCTTGCCAGTATGGATTATTCAGGACCTGACAGTTCCGTTTGATATAAAAGAAGGAAAAGTGTAACCTTGCTCACATTTATTTAGCTTCTTAAAACAAAAACTGTTTAACTAAGTATACACACCTAACTTTAGTACATAGTTCTTTTTAACCGACTTCCAAAAAGGAGAAGGTTCTCAATTTGACTGTTGTTTTTTTTTTGTTACCTCAGAACTTTCGTCTGGGTGAACCGATTTTGATGATTATTTTTTATTTGAAAGCTGGTGCTTTCCGAGTGGTCCCATTTCATTTTTTTTCAGTTCATTTATTTTATTTTTTTACAATACATATAACAATTAAAAAGTCATTTCTACACAAACAGTATTATAAGAGACATAATATTCTGTCGGAACACCTCAGTACTAAATCAGGCATGCGTTTTCTATTAATGTACGCGATAGTGCCTAATTAATGCACGCACTATGGGATAGAGGGCGCATTCTGTCATTTTTATGAAGTCGGTTTTTTATATGGATAATAATTTTTATATCTTGTGTAAGGCATAAAAAATAATTCATTAGTTTCGAGCACCCTTTTGGTTTATGTCATTCCGATCAACTCGTGCCGAGCAAATTGTTTTTTCGTTTTCTGCTATCCTGCATCCAAATCGTTCGATTCTCATTTCCCGCACCCAGATGGAGTTGATAAAATGAGGATTCAATTTTATCGGGTAAACAATTTAATTCCCGATGACGATATTCAATGGTATCTGCTGTAAAGTAAAACCACAACCCGCAATTTGTGAGGATGCGTCTTTGGATTACATAAGCACCCAAACTTTATCTAAGCCTGGTCTGTGGTTTTACCCGTTTTATGTTAGAACCTCAGATCAGACAAGAAGGGACATATCGTATGTTTTGTTTATATTACACGGGAATTACTCACGTAAGAATAACCCGGTTACTCCGACTATAGTGTCAACCGCATTCAGCGGTCATTTTCAAGGTGAATGCGTGCGCGCGGCTGCGTCTCGCTTTGCACTGCGGGACACCGCACACGACATCGAGAAAGTCGCGGCCATCCAGTGGATGCAGATGGCAGGCTGTTGTTCTATGTGGTATTCTGAAAGGGAGGCTCATGTTCAGCAGTGGACGTCTTCCGGCTAATGATGGTGATTGTGATCTTGGTAGCAGCAACACGTTAGATTCCAACTATTTTACTAACCATGCATCGTATGCGAACAAAGTATCCTTACAATACCGGAGGATTGAGCAGCAGCATCCTATTAGTACACGGTGAACGTACTGCAATCCCCAAGCCACCTGCCAATTGTGGGGATTATGGCAACACCCCTCTCTAAGAGGGAGGTCTTTGCTCAGCAGTTGACGTTTACTAGCTGATGATAATGATGATTATCCTTACAATGTGTGACCAGCTAAAATTGTACTTACCGTGTTATTAGAAAAAGGTATAGCAAAACAAAATTAAATAAAACCATCGAATTCCATAAAAGAAAATTTTATTCCATTAATGACATCGATCCCGATTCGATTCCCATTCGATGTGAACGTAGATAAGCCGCGAGATCCAATTCTGTCGGGTAAACAGTTTACAGGGCTTCGTTTGGCAGTATCGAATGATAATGGGATGAATTGGAGATAATGGTGCAGGGACGATGCGTTTTCGGTTACAAAACGGTTTTGATAATTGCAAATTAAATTGAATTCGGTTTTGTTACGTTTTAATCTCAAATCTATTTTCTTAAGTACGTAATTCTATATAATGGGCAAGTTTATTTTTTAAACTAAATACAAGTTGACTACCGAAGTTAAAATTTGGGCTAGAATTTGGCCCAAATCTGTAGAAACATGTAGGTATATAGACAAAGTACCTAGTTAATATCAAATCTTAATCTACAATAATATTATATAGTTAATCAGGTAACGTTTGTAGGTATGTATGTTTGAGGCACAAATAAGATCAAGATCAAGTTGTAGACGCAAACAGCAAGCAAGCAAGCATAATTTAGTGCAAGAGTAATTTAGTGGTCAGGCTAACTGCTTTTGAAGGGTTTTCGTAGTTTCACATCACATCACATCATCAGCCAACTAACGTCCAGTGTTGGACAAGGCCTCCCTCATAGAGAGGGGTGTTGCCATAATCCGCACGCTTGGCAGGCGGCTTGGGGATCGCAGTACTTCCTAGCCGTTTTGTGGAGTGTAACTTTACAAAATTTCATTCAAATTTAGTTTTTGACAAGCTTTGTCCAAGGGATTAAAAAAGTACGTTCACCGTGTACTATTAGGACGCTGCTGCCCATCCTCCGGTGGTTCTGGTCGCAGTTTTAGGACATACCCGGGACCGGGAGTTTCTAAGTTTACGCAATATGAAACTGATTTAGCTTCATTTGACTCTTTGAAGGCGTAATTTCTCAACTAAGACGTTGGAAGCAATACAAAGAGACAGGAAAAAACAAGCTTTTATTCACAACTAGTATTTTCCTTCATTCATCGTACCTACATTTAAAAATAAACTACGTTTGCTTAAAGAAGTATCAAAAGTATCAACTTCAAGTAGCGCCATGAAATGGACCGTTTCACGAACGATAGATAAGTTTTGATAAAAAAATCTTTATACCTCAAAAACGGACCCAATTTCGGGCGCGCCTAACTTTATAACGAGTTCTTGCCAAACTTTTGGATGTGGCAAGATTAAATTTGGCAGCTGCGAAATACCTTGACACCTTGATTTCTCGAAAGTACACAAAGCAATTCATACCAACACATCAACTTTATAAGGTTTTTTATTTTTATTGAAAGTAAATCAAGAAGTCATCAATAATGGACCTTCCTCAGGAACTGTAAATTTTTCCGGAATAAATGTCCCTGCGGTCAAAGAAAAAAAGTTCCGAATATAAGTAGAGAATACAAGTTGCGCATTCCCTGAGGGACCTTAATTTTGTTCATCAATCCATTGTAGGACACAAACCTATTTTAAAGAAAAAACTTTTTTTAAACTGGCTTGCGTTTGACCGCCAATTCACCTGATGTTAAGCGATGATATGGTCTACGATGGAATAGGCTTGCCTAGAAGAAACCGATCCGTGATTTGAAGACACCTGGATTGTAACTACCGGGGAACACCCATTCAGGCAGCGCCTTCAACAGACTAGCAGTTTCACAATAAAGTGAAATCAAAGCGTTTGTGCGGGTTTTCGGAATATCAACCATAAAGCGGTGTCGATTTTTAGTGTCTGCTCTGGCAGTCTGATAGCAAAATGTGCAGGAGAGAATTAGATCATGCAGAAAAACTGTTCACTAATTTTATTCTAATAGTTATTGTTTTTGTTTCAGGTACCTAACAAGTGAAGTAAAAAAAGGATTTAGTTTTAAATGTAAATGACTAGCAACAAATCATTTTAGGACCAATCCATTAAAAAAGTGTAAATCAAACAAAGTGTTTCATAAAACAATGACCACTATAAATCTTATTCAAAAAAACGAGTAAACTGAGTTATTGGGATAAAAATAATTATAAACAATTATAAAATGTTGAAAGATGTCATTTAAATACCACTAGTTCATTAAAAAACAAATATAACAATAACACAATTAAAAGTGAGTTCTAAATGCAGATGAAAAATAATACTAAAATGCTAAGTGTAATAGAAGCTAAGAAGTTCAGAAGGAAGTCAATTTAGTGATCAAGATGACCCTGATAAGAACGATAATCGCTTGCATCGCTTTTTATCTAATTGGTAAGTAAATATGTATAACTTAACAGGTAAAGTGTTGTCTTGAAAAAGTCTAGCATTTAAGCTTAAGGTGAAACGTTTCACTTTGGAGGGAAATTCAAATTTCAAAGAGTTTTTTTGTTCTTGTAGCTAGGCCGAGTAATTATTGTAAACGATAATGATGTTCGCGAAAATTGATTATTATAAAAACTCGCGTAAAGTTATTTATCTCCAATGCACATTATTACATACATTTGTCAATAAACAAATTTATGCTGTTTCAAACGGTTTATTGCCAAATGTAAGTAATATGGTGAGTAACTGATTAATAGCTGTACATGATAATGTAAAGAACGACCAACACTATGCCATTTCACAATAATTACTCGGCCTAGCTACAAGGACAAAAAACTGTTTGAAATTTGATTTTCCCGCCAAAGTGAAACGTTTCACCTTAACAATGTGTATTGAAGTGATTGTGATTTTGCAACGGATACATTTTTCTTCCATGACTGACAGTATCTAACCTGCTACGATTAGCAATAGAAATTTTTAAACTTTCGTGATTTGAAAACATGTTTTTTATATTTATCGGGACTTGTCGCGTAATATTAAATGAGTATAGGTAAAAATAGGTACCTTTCGCTCGAGGTTTCGACCATGTTACAATGGCCGTGGTCACAAGCTGACTGAAAACTGCGGGTGAGTCCAGCGAGAAGAGCGGGTATTTTGTTCTCCTACCCTCACTTGATCTTGAAAAATTGCAAGGTTGTCAACGGGGTTGCTATAACGGGTTATTCAGAGAGGGTATGTAAATCTAAAGAGGCTCATGTATTTTGCGATTAACCAACTCAGAAACAGAAACCGAAAAAATAACTACTATTCTATAGAAAATTGCGACTTCAGGGTTGGTCCTATTGGAAACGTTGTTCATAATGATGAGTACAATGAGCTTCTATCGGCTTAGTACCAGCGTTCCGTATAACCCTGTGTTCGTGATTAGATGTAAAATTTTACGTTGCAATTTTTCTTATCTAACCTGAAAGACTATGCTTAAATCTCAGAAATGAAACCAGGATTATTAAGATATTTGAGGATTTATTATAATATCACAATAATGTCCTATTTGCTTTACAGCTCGATATCAAGTGCCAGTCTGTGCCAGTCTTAAATTCAAATGACAATTATCTGTTGGTGACGAGTATCTGTTAATGTTACCATTTGAAACGTCGTTACTATTGTATCTGTCAACAGTCAAGGGATGCTCGTCACCACAGAGCATAAACACTTTTACATTATGGTTCATATTACTATTACATACAAATGATTATATACTCGTAATTATGGTAATAGTCTTACAAACCTGTGATCAAAACTTCATTTTTCGTTGTAACGTAGGTAGTCGAAAAAATTCATCATAAGTTGAAATTCCTATTAATTTTCCCCGGAAGACCATAATTCATTGTCAAAAGTTCCCGCTCCACTATTCTGCCCCATTCCAGTGAACCAACAAAAGAATTTGTTTGCTAATAATCATGCTCCCATAATACTGGGACACTGTAAATTTTCCCGATAATATTTTGTACAGCATTTATTTTGCGTGGGATAAAATTTATATCGCGGAAACGTGCTCAAGTGACTATCTGCGGGACAATTTTGCGGGTACATGTTCGAGATATTTTTGTTCGTTAATATATAAATCTTACGGAAGATCCTCGAATCTCGTTCTAAAGATTGCTCATTACTGTTCTGGTATTCGTTTGTGCCATGTTTACGAATTTCCCCCCACAATATGAAGGCCTCTACACAGGCCTCGGGCCCGTCTTAAATTAAGATCGTATCATTGTTGATGGTACCTATTTCATTTTTCCTCGGTGAATTCTTGCAGCGTTTTTGTTAATTGGTACTAGAGGATTTTGTTTTTGCTTTTTCTTGTTTGAAGATTCTTTTCAGATTTATGGTTTAAATCTGGTTTCTGGTAAAGAAATATCACTGAAGACGCAACGTGGCATAACTTTTTATAGTTCTAGCTCCAGAGGTCTTGTTTATTTATCCAGTAAAAAAAAAAAGTTTTTTTTTTTTTAGATAATTTAAAGCTGCTTTTGTGCGCGATCTATACCTGTCATTTGTTTTGTTCCTATGACCTTAAATGATTTACTTTTACGACCAATGATTTAGCTTGCTTTTTATCCGAAGTTGCTATTCAAATAAGCATAATAAACTTTCGAAATGAAATAAATCGATTGGCCTCAAAAGAGATGGTAGGACGAGCTCAATAGTGCAGCGGCTAGACCACAGATAGCTTTCGACCGTAAGAAATAAAAAGCGGAGAGGAAGGCCTTGAGTGCAGAAGGACAGTGAGGCAGTGAAATTATTATGGCTAAAATAGTTAAAAACCTTGAGGGTTGGGAGATCTTAATGGAGTCATCATATGCCTAAATATATTTTGAGATTATTGAGATGAGACTGCATAAGACAGGTGCCGTTTCCATCCTATATGAATTTAATATACCTGTTCTTCTATGCATTTCTTGTTCAAAAAAAAAAAACCACTTTATTTGTAACCACCAACAATAGTCAATGTACTAACCGATCTTTAAAGTTTAATTTATATTTAAATACAAAGACACTTTTATTTATTGATTTTGGCCTTATTAATGCCGTATAAAGCTAGGTCCTGAGAATATAAAGATAAATAAATAATAATAATTGATTATAAACTTGACTTTACTTCTTTTTTGGGTTCCGCACCCAAAAGGTTTAACGGGACTCTATTACAAGGCCTACGCTGTCTGTCCGTCTGTTCGTCCTACCTTCTAATGGCTATATTCTTAGAACCGTAATAGATAGCCAGTTGAAATTTTCACATAATATGTAATGTTACGGCGATTGCCTAAAAGTAATAGTCAAAAAGTAAAACTAAAGGAAAACACAACAAACGTTTTTTTAACGCTATTTGCATTTGCTCAAGTGTAAAGCCGGTATACGTACATTTACAATCAAATTCGGTATGATTATAGTGCACGATCTAAAGTAAAATAATAAATAATGGCCAATGCGCGAGTTGCAGTGCAGTGCGAGTTGGTTATACATTTTTGTTCACCATCAAGTTAAGCAACGTCGGGTGCGGTTGGTACTTTGAAGGGTGACCGCTTGGGGCGTGATGTTGTCTTTTTGCACTATTTTTTGTATTTTATGGTGGTATGAACCCTCAGTTCGCGAGCCCAACCCGCACTAGGCCAGTTTATTGTTAATCTAGTGCTGTTGCCCGCGACTTCGTACGCGTAGATTTTCATATAAACTTCCAACTCTTTTTTTCCTCCCTTTCGCAAAATAACATAGCCTATAGCTAAGTATATTCGTGAAAACAGCATTTAAATCGGGCCACTGGTTTAGGAAATGTGCATCTGGACAAACAAACAAACAGACAATAATTCTGCAAACTGTCTTAACGTGTTCAGCTGCTTATTTTAAGTCAGTATGTGTGATATTTTTTTTGATATCTCGCAATTACAGTTTTTTTCTCTACATTCTTATTATATTTTACTATTATAGACTTCGACCAAAATAAAATTAATGGACGGGCCCTAACCATGGAACTTGATCAGTAAAAACGAGACAAAACTGTCGGACATACACTTCAACACCTAATTGTAAAAATGTACAGTATATTTTGTTACAAAAAATAAATATCGGTTTTATTTGTGTATATACACTTCGGTATAGCATACGAATTCATAATTTTGTCAGATGTTTCGTTATCGCGTAACAATAGACTCGTGTTTCACTTCCTACGGCTAGAGACCGACTGAAACGAAGTTGAGCACTGAGCGCTTATTTTGTAATCTTCAAAAATGCGCTTCTACTGGGCCCGTCCATTCATTTTATTTTGGTCGAAGATTATAGATATAGATTTATGCATAGAAGATATAGATGAGGCGCAAATTTTATGACAAAGGATTTCTTCCCCAAAAACATTACGAGCATAGCACCGTGAATTCCATCTCCTCAGACATTCTATTCTATTTACCTAACCACAACCAGGCTTTCTCCTTAATAAGCCGACGAAGACACTTCTCACATGACGTCGTAAACATCGTGTTTATTTGTTACGTTCCTAAAAACCAGATGAATCGGACTTTTTTATTGTTACCCGAATAATAAGGCACTTCATCTTGGGAGGGAAAAAGTTCACGTAATAAATTCACATTGTGGTTTGCTGTAACGAAAAGTAGTCGTTTCTTGCTGTCTTGGGGTTACGTTGTTTTAATTTTGTTATGTTGAGTAGAATTTTAACCACGTATGTATGTAAAGGTCTTCGCGTACTGGCAGAGTAGAATGATAATAAGTGTAGTTTTTATATAAATATATTGTTTCTTTATTCAGTAAGACTTACATATTACAAGGATATTTACTTAAATAATGCATTTAACTTAGTCCAGATTATTAACACTAAATGTTGTGCCCTAGACCCTGAACTAGGTGAAACCTGTGTTGTAGGATCTAGTCTGTTTCATGTTTACTGTAGCAAAGATTATAAAATATATTAAGTAACAAAAAAGAAGAAGTGAAGTAATTTTACAAAATATTTAAAGTTATTGTTATACTCCTTGCATTGGAACACAGTAGTGTTGTGTGTTGTTAGTTGAGTGTAATCTCTCAGAATTCGAGTATGGGTTCGAAGAGACGACGATATTGATAATAGGCTTGCGTTTGACCACCAACTCTCCATGATAAAGATGATGCGGTCTACGGTGGAGCACGCTTGCCTAGAAGAAATAAATTAACTCGTGACTCGAAGACTCCTAGATTGTAACTATGGGACCACCCACTTAAGCTGCGCATACCACAGACTATAGCAGTTCGCACAAGAAAGGTGTAATCAAAGCGCTTCGTACGGGTTATTGGAATATAAACCATAACACGGTATCGATTATTTATGCCCACTTTGGCAGTTCGATGGGAAAATGGACAGGCGGGAAATTAGACAATGCAGTCGTAGGAGCCGCCGGAGGTACTCAATGGTGTTGCTGATATGATACTGCAAAGTCAGTGCGATTGAGAAGGCAAACTCAGAATAATCCAGAACAGACATTCATAAGGCACGAGTCAGGTTTTTCAACCAATCTGTTACAACACGTAGTGACTTAGCAGTTGCTTCACTTGTATCAAGCCCAAGTCTGATCGTTTGTTGAGTCCTGCTGCAACCTATTCGAAGAAGCTGTCAAGTACAAGCTGAAAGCTTTAGATTCTGTAGACCGGCGTGCTATGAAGCTCATTAGTGGCAACAAACTAGTTTAAAAAATTGCAAAGCCTCGAGCACTAGCGCGAAGTAGCTTGTCTGTCTATTATATACCGGATACATTTCAGCAAGTGTGCGCAAGAGCTTTATGACCTTATTCCACCCTCTTTTTACTACCAGGACAAATAGGACTGCACACTACCACCCGTTTCTTGAATTTGGGAAATTCCAATAACTCGTACAAAACGATTTGGGTCGTCATTTGTGATACGTACTGCCCGGGAATGGAACTCCCTGCCGTTCTCCTTGTTTCCTGATAACTACAATCTAGGCATCTTCAAGGCTAAAGTGATTAGATTTTATCTAGATCAACTTGATCAATCCTCGGTCACGCTGTTACTGACCATTGGACGAGTTAGTGGCTAAACGTAGATGGTGATCAAAGTGAAAAAGACCAAAAAAAGACGTCACTTTTCTGAAATTGTTATGTCAATATGGTGTCGCATATTCTGCTGGACGTGCCTGCTTTACTAATCTTATCCCAGGAAGTGTCTGTGGAAAGTTTACTCCACTACAATTCTGCTGAATGGAAAATGTGAATGAATCTGTGATTCCTGCCATGAGCAGTAAATGTATTTCAATGGCTACAGAATTAATCTCATGTAGATGGACACTGGCCAGAAATGATGAGGTATGTAGTGAAATTGTGGATAAGATCTATTTATCATTAATGCCGAGATGGACCCATTCGACAATAATTTATGTTCTTTAGATATAAGGTGTTTTTTATTTGTCGAATAAATTGTTTTTCTTGTTTTTTTCTTTATCTGTTTTTATTTTTACCCAAACCAGGACCAATGGTGATGTAATAATGGTTGCAATGATGAAAACGAGCTACGGAAACCACACCGATATAGTAAAAAAATATCTGCTGTCCATTTAAAAATGTCATTCTCTCTTAACAAAATCAATGGAAAAGCTGATCTTTTTTTCGGGATTTTTAAGTTGGTTCCTTAGTTTAATTGTTCTAAGTTACAGAATACAAAGATCTCCATCATTTTACGTAACCCTGTTCTAGCTCGTGATGTCGTTTAATTTTAAATGCGGTATTTTCAGCATTTTGAAGTTAACAATCGTTAAAATAAATTATGAGAAACAAACTCGGAAAGAAGGCGTTGGTAATAAAGCAGAACATTCCAGAAGCAATAGAATTAAAATTCAATTTCAAATCTGTTAGAGAAAAACAGAGAGACGTACCTAATAAAAATGAAAGCTTTTTTATTTATTCAACACTTTTCTTTATGGGCAAGAGATTTCTCTCCTCTCCACTCTGTAAAATCCTTTTGGGCCTCTGGGAGGTAATTTTTACCAAGAAATAACAATATCCGTAGAGGGTATCCTTAAAAAAGGACATTAATTATGTAATTATTAATTTGAACGAGGAAGGTTTAATTAAATTAACGAGAATGTAAAAGGGCTTTACAAAGGTATTCGAATGAAACAAAAGGTAATTAAGAAAGGGATTAATGCAATCAAGGAGTAGCAGATTTGTATATTTTTTGTTCAGTGGATTGTTAAATTAAATATTTAGTAGTGAAGTTAAAAGGGAATATAGTTTTTTTTTGTTTCACAATATTAAACGACAAATAAGGATATTAAGATTTTTGGACATTGATTAAATTGTATTGTGGTCAGTTTTCTTCGCATAAAAATAAGCTAACCTAGCATCTAAGTCATCATCATCATCAGCCAGAAGACGTCCACTGCTGAACATAGGCCTTTAACCTTTAAGAACCTTTCTTCCCCATCGGTTATCAGTTCTTCGAGCGATGTGGCCTGCCCATTGCCACTTCAACTTGCAGATTTTAATAGCTATGTCGGTGACTCTGGTTCTTTGGCGAATATCTACGTTTCGGATTTTATCGCGCAAAGAAACTCCGAGCATAGCTCTCTCCATTGCCCGCTGTGTGACTCTGAGTTTTTCCAAAAGGCCAACAGTTAAGGACTACGTCTCAGTACCATATGTCATCACTGGCAACACACACTGGTCAAATACCTTTGTCTTCAGGTACTGTGGTATCTTGGACGAGAAGATGTCACGCAATTTCCCGAACGCTGCCCATCCGAGTTGGATTCTTCGGGCGACCTCTTTGCCTAAGTTGGACTTACCTAACTGAACAATCTGTCCAAGATAGGTGTAATGGTCAACAACTTCGAGAGTATCGTTCCCAACGATTACCGGTACCTTCGGTACCGGTGTACCTTCGAGTATGACGGAATTAAATAACTTCTGGAGGACCAAAAGTACCGGTTTTCCACCCGCTCTCAAAAGTTCTGTCGTGATTCCGTCATCACCCGGCGCCTTGTTGCTCTTAAGCTGTTTCAGAGCCATTCTAATCTCATACAAGCTGATGTCTGGGATGTCCTCAGTGTAGTGTCGGGTCAGTTTAGCTCTCTATTCCTGAGCTGCGCTGACAATAGGCTGTCGTGTTGAGGTGTACAACTGTCCGAAAAACCTCTCGAGCTCTCTCAGAATCTCCGGCTTTGAAGAAATGATACTGCCATCCTCGATCTTCAGCTTCGTCATTTGGCTTTTCCCAATAGACAAATTCTTCGCGAACACTTTTGAGCCCTGGTTCCGCTCAATTGCGTCCCTAATACATCTTGTATTATAGGAACGCAGATCATGTCGCACCGATTTCGAGATTCGTCTATTAAGTTTGCCATATTCCGACATATCAGCTGAAGATTACAGTTTCATCTCAGCCCGGTCTTCCATTAACTTAATGGTTTCGTCTGAGAGCTTCTGAGGTCTTTTTCGGCGTGGGGTCTTAAAGAACTTGGACCCTACTGCTTGGACAGTTTCCACCAGCCCATTGTTTAATTCATCCACAGTTCCGCATTCGGCTAGGCCCTAGAAGCGATTATGCAGTTCGAGTTGGAAGTTTTTGAGTTCGAGTTGGAGGTTTTGGATTTGAGCATGACCAGGACGGAGCGTGGATTTCACCAGACGAGACCTCTCGAGCTTGATGTTGATATTCAATGGGCCTCTGACAATTCGGTGATCGCTACCGGTTTTCACCTTGCTGATCACGGAGACATCATTGAATATTTCCTTCTTGGTCGTCATGATGAAGTCGATCTCATTTATGGTCAATCCATCGGGGCTCATCCACGTCCACTTTCTGGAAGGTCGCTTCTGGAAGAAGGAGTTCATCAAATAGAGTTCTTCCCTCTCCATGAAGTCGATCAGGTGCTGGCCCCTCGGATTCCGCTGTCCATACCCATATGACCCCACTCTTAACTCATCGACATTCCGCGTGCCCACCTTTGCGTTGAAGTCACCCATAACAACGGTGAAGTATGTTTCGAAGGTATGTATGACTTCAGATATCTCCTCATACAACGCCTCTACTTTATCGTCAGGGTATGTCGAGGTCGGCGCATATACCTAGATGACCTTCAGCGAATAACGATCGGTTATTCTGAGTATAAGGTATGCTACCCTGCTCGACACACTATCGACCTTAACCACGTTGTTGTAGAGTGAGTGTGGACGAGAAAACCTACACCACCCTGGGACTTTCGTTCTCCTTCCCGGAAGAAGAGCATGTTACTGGAATTTAGAACTATCGTATCATGTCCCTCTCGTCGGATTTCAGATAGTCCCATGATGTCCCAACGTATTTTGCTCAATTCTTCCTCCAGCTCGATAATCTTCTCGTCAGTCCTTAACGTGCGGATATTGGGTGTTGCCAGGGCCAAATTTCGTGGGGGTGGTAGCGGGGCAACTGCCGGTGATTTTTTGCACCCCCTGCTCCACCGTTACCTGGCCAGCTACCTTGGCCAGGGATAGTGAAAATGCCGGGGACTGGGGGCCGTACGTTTTGGTTGTCTGTCATTGGGAGGGGAGGGGTTTGCCATAATCTCCACGCTTGCACCATGAAATTTAGAGGATGCTGCTGCCCATCCTCTGGTGGTTCTGGTCGCAGTTTTAGGACATACCCGGGTAGCTTCTAAGTACTAAGTCAGTATTAGAATGTGCGTTTCAGTGACCGCTATTGGCATTATCAGCGATAGCGCTACCGTGTTGAGGATGGCACTTGATGCTGTTTTCTATTTTACAGACACTATTAATTATATTTGTTTTCGCTTTCATCAACGCCATTGTCGGCCTATCATGTTCCCACTGCTGGGATACAAGCCTTCTCTCAGAGAGAGAGAGGGTGTTTCTTAATCCACCATGCTGGCCCAGTGCATGATGGTGAATGTTAAAATAATTATGTCTTTGAACTTGTGAGGTTCTTGGACATACCGGTTTCCTCACGATGTTTTCCTTCACCGTTGTTAAGCGATGACATCGAAACTGCACATAACTTATTTAAATACTAAATACCGGGGCGAGAATCGATCCGGGTACCATCAGGTTGTAAAGCGCCCATGGTTCCCCCAGCTACCATCGTTGCTTTCATTTGAGAAGACAATGTTTTGCACTTCGACAATTTTTTTCTTATTAGGCGTCCTGAAATCGCTGACAATAAGTATGGTAGAAAATGATTTGTGTAAACCGTCATTCCGTATCTTGACATAATTGCCTGATGCCCAATCAACGTCCGTGACGTCACCACCCTGTCAACAGTGATTGCACGGCCGTTGATTGACACCGTGATCGTTACTTAATTGCGTGGGAATACATTTTATTATATATGCGAAGGGAAGGTCTTTTAGACCTTCCACGGGAACAAGTTGACGTGTGTGTTGTGTATATTTCTTTGACAACTAATTGCGCACCGTTGATGTGTTGAAGAATGTTGAACCATAAAAGTGAATTGAAAGCGCTTCGTACGGGTTTTTGGAATATCAACTTTAAAGCGGTGTCAATTTTTCGTGACTGCCCTGGCAGTCTAATAGTAAAATGGGCAGCAGGGAATAAGATCATACAGATCTGATACACACTGTCCCAAATGTATTCGATAAAAAACCGATAGATTAGCACCTTTCAACAACTAAGGATACGTTGCTGATGAGCCCAGTTGGCACGATTTTCAATAGACTCCAACGCCCCAAGATTATTAATTTAAAGAACTAAATTTCACTAAATTAAATTAGTAGAAGAATAGTTATTAAAGAAAAGAAGTGAGTATTTAACTAAACCACTTTATTCATGCCATAAAATGTTGATCAGCCACCCTGCCAGACATAACAAGTTTATATTGTTGCCTGTCTTGTAAAATGCTTTTTTCACCGCTCGCCGAGAATCCCATTTCTGAAGGTATGCCGCGCCTTTGTATCAATCAATCAAACTCTGACACGTGACATACTGCCGATTAAACTAAAGTTTGGAATACTAAAATAGCAGAGCGATTACAAAATTGTCATCTATATTTGACGGAAACAGGTCATCGTACACTCTACGCCGTAGAGCCTACGGGAACAGATCGGTGTTTATAAGTTTGTGAATTTGTATATTTGTTCGCCAATAAAGTTTATGCTTCATTCCGACTTACCTTTTCTTTAGACCAAAGTTCTTTCAGTGCTTTTATGTGACGGAACCCACGATGCGCGAGTCTCACTCGCACTTTGTCAAATTATTCTCTAAAGCAAGGTTTTTCTTCAAACGAAATCGCGATTATGCACACAGAAAACTAAATAAATCAAATCAAATAAAAATCAGTTTATTTGTAAGAATATTGTCATAAATGATGGTGTAGGTACAAACTAAGGTACTAAGTCTTCGCTCATAACTATAGTATCGAACAAAACATATTTCGCTTCCTAACTGGTTACGATACTATGCGATTGCGTACGCTTAATCTAAGCTTCCAACTCGGAAATCGTATTTGTATTTACTACTTTCCTACAAATTTTTTGATCAACGGTACGCAATCTTCAAACAAATGTACAAACATACGTAAACAAACGCCGACTTCTTCCCGTGAGTTCTGAGATCTTCATTTCATTCGATCATTAAAATTATACACCCCGTGATCAAGTAGCGATCAGTCTTCAACTACTTGCATAAAAGTTTTCATGGAAATCAGATCAACAGTATGCCAGTTATCGAATAAACATACATACCGATTTGAGAGTCTTGTATACTGTCCCATCCATTCTTATTGTACATTTATTTTTCAAGTTTTTTTATACCGTGGTAAAAGAGCTGATATTAATCTTCAAATGCCTGAACAGTTATTTTTGTATTTTTTTATTCATGTTTTTTTTGGGACTGTTATAGTTAAGCTACATGTCAGTCTCATTGTATAAACTAATCTAGAACACTCAAATTAATACAAAACACAGACCGTAAACACACAGAGTCAAAGGTCACTTGAGGTGACTCACATATCTGAACAGATCCCTGGCTGCGTCCGAGTTGGGTTCAGACAGTAGCCTGTTAAACAGAGCCACATCTAGTCTGTTCAGATTGTAAGTCACCTCAAGTCTCCTTCTCTCACAACAGATTTTCTTAAATCATAGCTAAGAATAACCACGATAAAGTCACCTTTTAAACAAAACAAAAAAAGGGCCACCCCTTTGGGACTACGATGCCACAGAGAGACACAATTAAACTTATAACACCCCTAAAGTCAAAGTCAAAGTCATTTATTCATAATTATAAATTTACACGTCAATGGTATTACAAAATTCTATACATTTACATTATGTATTATTATTAATTATTTTAATTATTTTATTTATTATAATATTATTTTATTTGGCTATGAACTCATTGAAGTCATAGAATGTTTGCTCGATAAGCCAGCGCTTGAGTCTGCTTTTGAAACAGCTCGCACTTGGAGCAGTTGTTACTGTATCCGGCAACATGTTGTATACCTCCGGGCCCATAACGTGGGTCAGTTTACTGGATTTCGTGAGGGAGCGTGGGATACCGACCAGCTTGTTTGCGTTCCGGATGCAGCAAGAGTGCTTCTCTCCTCGTTTGCTATACAGGTCCAGGTTATTCCTCACATACACTGCCACCTGGAAAATCAGAATGGCAGGTAATGTGAGTATCCCGAGCTCTTTAAAATAGGGTCTCCCCTAAAAATAGGGTATGGGGTCCTATTTTTACGTTGTGGCTTAAAAACGCGATGCATCCTCGTAGAATCCTTTCCTCATCACTTCTTAATGTACAATTTGTTTTACAATAAAAAGCGATGAAAAGAAAGCCTTACGTAAAATCAACAAAAGCTAACTGAATTAGGAGATCGTGTGTACGCCTTGCTTTTTTTGACTAAAATCGTTTTATTGCCACATTTTAGCGATAAATCTTTTTTTTGGCCGTCGTCATTTGTCGATCTTTATTTACTGCTTAAAAGCTTTTTACAACTTGGTGGGCTGGGGAATTAATGTGTGTGAATAAGAGAAGAAATGCGTGATTGGAATCACTTATAGCTTTATTTGATTGTGCTTTACATTTTTTGGTAGCAATATTTGTATTATTGAAGAAAAATTATTCACATATCAAATCTGAAAACGACTTTAGTTTTCTTTAGTAAAAATTTATCTGTTTAAAACGAAATTTACCATGAAATTTTATCTCATCATTACCACCTTACCATGTTCTTACTGTTGGGACACAGGTTTTTTCTCAGAGAGAGAGAGAGAGAGAGAGAGAAAGAGAGAGAGAGAGAGTGAGAGAGAGAGAGAGGATGGGCCCTAATCTACCATACTGGCCTTGTCCATGTTGGTCTTTGAACATTTGAGGTTGGACATCCTGGTTTCCTTACGATGTTTTCCGTCCCCGTTTTTGAGTGAAAGCATCGAAATTGTACATAATTTATTGAGGTACTAAATAAGTAATATATTCAGGAGGATCCAACTGGTTGCTGCCAGATTGTAAATTACACATGCTACCCTCCTCTACCACCACTCCTGAAAACTTACTTATCTCCAATTTCTTCGAGTTTAAAATGCTGTCCCTGCTTGTGCATTGATTGCGAGACATAAATTTTGCCTATGTTATCTGTAGGTGACATTTTTTCCTCAAACACATGAACTTATTTGACATTACTAAACGTCCACTGAGACGATTCTTAAGTAGATTGAGAGACGTGCCAAGAAACTCAACGATTATTTCGTTTGGACTATAAGTCTTGAATTTTAGATCATCGCCCCAAAGGGGCTTGTGTATAGGTTTTTATGCTGGTCATTTTTCGAGGAGTGTGTGTTCCCGACATAGCTATTAAAATTCGCAAGTTGATGTGGCAATGGGCATGCCACATTTCTCGAAGAACTGATAATCGATGGGGAAGAAAGGATCTTGAGTGGAGACCACGAACCGTAGGACGCAGCGTAGGTAGGTCTCCCACTAGATGGACCGACGTTATTGTAAGAGTCGCGGGCATCCACTGGATGCAGATGGCCAGCTGTCGTTCCAAAAGAATAATGGTGAATTAAATGTCACACAACTATCAAACATCATTAAAATAATTATTGTAATTACGATATACAAGCTTTTGTTTGTCTTTACAACACTAGCCTTCGAAAAGAAACTTATCTCGTGTGATACTCTGACAACTTCGATGAGATAATGCTGAGAACTTAAGAAATGCCTACTCATAATGAACGATCTACAGGATCAGCATTCGCCATCCAGTCAAAACAACACAATGAAGTCCCCTTCAGACTATGCTACTCGTATAATAGTTAAAATAGCATTAAAGCTTTTCTTTTTCAGAGGTTGACAAGCTAGACCACAGCTGACCACAGTTTACCTAATGTTAAGTTACTTACAGTTACGGCACCGGTACTGTACCGGCACTGAGTCGCGGGCAGTGGATGCAGATGGCAGGATGTCGTTCAGTGTAGAGGTTAAAGGGTGAAGCCTATGTTCAGCAGTGGACGTCTTCTAGCTGATGATGATGATGATAATATCGTTATGTAAAAAGGCCTTCAACGTCACCCCAAGCAGGGCTCGCAAACATTTTCCATAACCTGTATCCCATAACTCTTACTTCGGGGAGATCTAATCGGAAATAACCGATTTTAGTGGCGATAGTAAAGAGCTGCGTAAAGCTGACCGGACCGCACATAAATTTCCTCTTTTTCATAAATCAGTCGGGATAGAAAAATGTTGGTGACACTGGAAAGATTCGCAGTGGTGTGTTTGTGAGGATCTAGTCCTTGGATCTAGTCTAGTGGAGGAAATTAACTTCGACATAATTATCAATTTAAAAAACCGACTTCATAAAAATGACATAACTGGACCAAATTAAAATGGGACCACACGGGAAGCACCAGCTTTCATATAAAACAGAATCATCAAAATCGGTTCGCCCAGTCAAAGTTCTGAGGTAACAAACATAAAATAAGAAGAAGAAAAAAACAGTCGAGTTGAGAACCTTCTCCTTTTTGGAAGTCGGTTAAAGAGGGCGACAAGGCTGTCTGCAGGGTGAGATCGACGAAAGACATCAAGCCTGTTTTAGGCTAAGATGCGTTTACACTTGCAACGCCACCTTACCATATCTCCCTTGTTTGTCAATATATATCATAGAAATAAAATATATGTCATAGAAATAAATAAAAAACAGTTGAATTGATAACCTCCTCCTTTTTTGAAGTCGGTTAAAAAGACACCGCATCTTAGATGGTGCGTCTGTTCCACGCTCTTTTAGTAAGTAGATAGTGGATACGTGGAAACGTGTATTTCTTATAATTTTGTGACTGGTTACGCCTATTAAGATCTACCTATTAAGATCTACGCAAAATGTTTAAACATTATCTGGACTAGTTTCACCTCAAACGCCAAGTCCTTTGAAAATGCTAATGTAAAACATGAGATTAATAAGCTTTTTGAAGAGAGATTCTTAATTCGAACGTATTTCTAACCGACAAAAATGAAGGAGGTTATCTGATCAACGCGTTTATTTTTTTATTTAGGAACATATATACTGCTAGATGAAGATTTTTCTATCAATCTAGAGACAAGTTAAGTTGCTTCTCTATAAACTAAACCAACACAAACATGTAGGAGAAAAAAATAGCACCCCATCCCAATAAATAATACACGTTTTATTGCTTCTTTTATTGTTATTGGATTACGTTGAAACTGTAGGGCTTCTGATGCCGACCGTTACGAGAGCCGATAAAACTAGGTGGTAATAGAAAATTGAGCCAGAAATGGATTTGTGGTGACCGATTTGTTGTACACTATCTATAGATTTTTGAAACATATCTATGAACTTTGAATGAAGTAATTTAACTGTCTGTTACTTTTTAACTGTTTACTATATTGGATTAAAAGAAAATAAAAATATTAACTGTTTAAAATAGTTTAAAGAGGTTCAGTTTGCAAAATATTTCATGAAAAAGTTTGTCTGGTTCTTTAATAATACGTACCCATAGATTAGGGTGTGGCAAACGAACCCTACAATAAATGTTGCCGAATAAAAATAGAACATTGTTTAAAGAGTTTTGATTTTAACAATAGAGATATTACTTACAATAATCACTGTTTAATTTCCTCGCAATTGCTGAACGGAAAGATGGTGACCGAGCAATAGTGCTTTACAATTAGACGGCATCTGGTTTGATTCTCTTCCCTGCACCAATTACATATTAAATACTTAAATAAATTATCTACAGTTTCGATGTCATCGCTCAAAAACGGCGAAAAAAAACATCGTGAGGAAATCGGTATGTCTAAGAAACTAAAAAGTTTAAAGACGTGACATTCACCAACATGCACTGGGCCAGCATGGTGGATTAGGACCCATCCTCTCTCTGAGAGAAGGCCTGTGTCCCAGAAGTCGACACGAAAGAAATTAAAAGCCGAGCATAAACCAACCTTGTGTATATAAAACCTATTTCATATCCGCCAGCTCGAGCTGATAAATATCTCAGCTAAAATGGTTTGCATTATGCACTCATTGTACAATACTCTATTTAACTAATGGTTCATTCCATGTTTATCTGCTCACTGCAAGTACTTATGTATAAACTTTTTTTTTATTAAATGGGCTAGCTTTTGACCACAACTCACCTGATGGTAAGCGACGATGCGGTCTAAGATGGGGCACGCTTGCCCATGAGGTGCCTATTCACTCTTGTCTTGAAGAGACCCAGGTAGTAATTTATAGGGAAGACCGAGGCAGGAAGCGCATTCCATTCCTGTGCAGTTCGTATAAAGAAGGAATTACACAAACACAATAAGTTCGTTTTCATTTAGCGTCATAGGGTTAAATTAATCATTTTCCACTACGTAGACGTAAATGAACGTTAACGTTAGGCACTCACTTACCTACCTATAACAACGTTAACATCAAAATGATTACTGTAACCACTCATCATTAAAAGCTCGTCAGCTCTCTCGTCACAATAATCAGGTTTGGTATGATAAATTACCTTTACAACAATTAATCTTGCTGTGGAGTTTACACTTTGTAAGCATTAACTTTATGTGATAAAAATATTATATTATACGAGTAATGCTTGTATGACAAAATTGTTAAGCGATGTCGTAAAACTCTTAAAAAGGATAGAAGATACAAGTTTCTTTCCGGAGGCATTTATGGACGAATATGAAAACGTGGGTCAAGGCGTAGCCGAAGCACAACTTCCGTGAGTCTATAACTGCCCATTTGCCACCAAAAATGTGTTAAGTACCAAGGATCCACTAGTGCTATGTTCTTGATAGTACTTAAAAATTAAAAAGTTTTATTCGTTCAAAAAAATTTACTGACTAAACATACACCGTATTAACAAAAGATGCTGAAGTAGGTAACAAAATTAACCCTTTCTAACAGTGTTTCATTGGTGTGCACTGAAACCCACACTAGGGTGACCTGTGTTGTGGGCTTCAGGCTCTTTCTTTGACAAGGTACATAAAAAGAAAAGCGAGTAGAAAATAAAAATTTAATACATAGTTAACATTACTAATTAGGCACTACCTACATACTGAAATAAGTGTGGATTAGGGCCCAATTTTGTCTCGTGTGTGTCATGTTTGTGTTTTGAGGGTAGGTAGGTGTCGTTGAGTGAGGAGGAAGGTAGGTGTGTCAGACATTGCGTCACTTATCTCAAATATTGCGTGGAGCTTTCGCTAACAGCTACTGGGACACAGCCTTCTCTCAGAGAGAGAGAGAGAGGATAGGCTCTAATCCACCATGCTGGCCCAGTGCTTGTTTGTAAATGTCATAGATATGTATTTTTTTTTGTTTTTTGAGATTCTTGGACATACCAGTTTCCTCACGATGTTTTCTTTCACCGTTTTAGCATTGAAACAGCACACAATTTATCTGAGTACTAAATAAGTTATTGGTGCAGGGCCGGTGATCGGGCCAGGAAAAAAAAGAAGAATATCTACACTAATATTATAAAGAGGAAAGATTTGTACCTATTTTTGTATGTTTGTAATGAATAGGCTCCGAAACTACTGAACCGATTTGAAAAATTCTTTCACTGTTGGGAAGCTACACTATCCCCGGGTGACATAGGCTATATTATATTTTGTAGCGAGGCCGAAGGCCGAGCTTACACTCGTGCGAAGCCGGGGCGGACGGCTAGTAATGTATAAATAAATAATAATAATAATATTGTCAGGTTGTAAAGCGCACATGCTATTTCTCGGCCACCATCTCTTTACGTGGATACTTACCTAAAATTATACGTACGAGAAACGTCATATTTCGTAAAAAAGCAGTTGCAACCAAGTTTAGAAATAAAAAAATCCGGGTGGTTTTGGGTTTTAGTATGAGTCAGTCACAAGGTCGCCATAGCCATCTTTATTATATTTTTTTATTTAAAATTTGAACATAACTTTTGTGCATACACCTCTTTTTAGGAAATAAACGTAATAGAATCTCTATGTACAATAAATATTGTAATACTCAAAATATATTACAGGAGAGACAAAAAAACACAGTTATATCATTATTAACGGGATATTTACCGTGGTAAGGTATATTTACCATGGTACGTGGGTTGTAGGTGGTTGTATAACTATATTGAATACCGTGATAGTATAAAACAGTGTTTTAGACAAAAAGTGCTGTCGATTTCTTTAGAAAACCTCGAGTTCAAATAAAATTGTAAGCTTCCCGAACAAAGCAAACTTATAACACTCAAAACAGTTTCTTGAACTAATCTCTAGTGTATTTTCACTTCAACGTTGCATTAAGTACAGTTAGGAATTCGGGATCACTTAAGTATCATTTAATAAAATAAAAAATGCTAAGTTGGAAAAATAATAGCTGTAATTTAATAAACTTATTTGTTAATCTTGTTGAACTTAGTTTGTTCTTTGTTGTGTGTTTGTTTTGATTCGATATAGAAACTGTTTTGAAGATGAAACTTCCGCAAAGTAACGTCTGATTCAATCAACTCGGAACGCTCCTCTTTTTACGTTAAAAGTGATTCATTTATGGTTGGGGTTTTACCAAATCTTTTTAAACTAACCTCATAAATTTCTACATGATTAAAATCCAAAATGAAATGACTATTAAACCGATACTGAATAAAAAATGTCTTTCCAATCTGGCCATTTATAAACTGAAGAGATAGATCCCTTGTTATTGGAGGTTTCTTTGTGCTCATATTAGGATCAGACCACAATAAGACGAACGACACGGCAAAATATTTTATGGATGTTTTAATGTAACTAAGTTACGAGATCATCAATTCGCTTGCTGGTGGTCACGTTTGCCCACAACAGTTCAATGCAGCCTAGAATTTTAAACTTCAACAGTTCAAAACCTGCCGAGGTAGTGCACTGCCCTCGTCATGGACCCTGACATATTTAGATGGTAACTTTATGCCCAGTTTTTAAATTTATTTTTCTCATCACGAATAAGTCCACCCGCGTCCCGCGTTTGACCACCAACTCGCCTGTTGGTAAGCGACCACATGGTTAAAGATAAAGAACGCAGACTTTTCACTCTTGCCTTGAAAGACCCAAATTAAATCTCTCAGGAAACGAGGAAGCCGGGAGGTTGTTCCAATCCTTGGCCGTACGGATTAAAAAACGTAGAATCGAAAAATTTGGTGCGTATCCTAGGAAAGTCCACAATGTATTGGTGTATATATATATATAATATATATATGGTGGTAATGGACCGCTGTCCTGTAGTAGAAGGGGATGGTTGGATAAGGTTGTGTAGCTCCGATGCACATTTTCCGAAATGAATCATATAGAAAATAGACTCGTTACTTAACGGTGGTGTTCTAGACTGAGAAGTTTCTTGCATTTCACTACAAATATTGCCATTCAGTCAAAAACACAGTAAAGTTTGTTTTGTATCTGATTCCTGTGTCTAAGTGTCTCTCTCATTCCTATCACACAGCTCCTCTTCAGGGCGTCGTCTTCCGGCCCTGTGCCAGTAACGTCTACTTCTTGATGACGTCTGACCAGCGATCAATCAGCGTCTCAATCACCCGATCAAAAAAGTATTTTGCGTAAAACACACTAAATACGAGTACATTCATACGTATGGTAATATTCAGATTTTGTGATTTTCTTCAAGCCAAGTTGATTGAACCAGTTATATGCTCATTTGGTGTGATGGAATTAAAAACATACTGATTCAACATAATAATAGTAGGTACCTACTCATTAAAATTACACCTATCAAAATTTTTTTTGCTGAGAGCATGGCATCGCTTATTCAGTTGCCATTTCTACACACTTCATTATTTGCAATTAAAATAAATACAGTTTGTCAGGATTGTAACATTTGTCATTTTGCCGTATTGTGTGGTCTAGCCTTTATTTCACAACTCCGACCCCAGGCGCTTCATTTAAAAATTGCATCTTTTAAAAGCATAATACTCGGGCACCCTTTTTCGCTTAACAATGATCTTTATTCCTTTGTTAAATCGTGAAACGGGTAGAAATAGTGGTTTGATTGAAATTTCTATTAGAAGAAGGATTATTGGATGCCTAGCTTGTTCGGACGCTTATTTATGTGGTACCTTAGCACATACCACTATTCAGTACAATTCACAATTTTATCACAAAGATATTTGATTGCCAAAAATAATTACATTCAATTTTTTACGGTTCCGTTAAAATGTTGTCGAAAATACCATAATATATGTTTAATTTAACAAACTTCAAAATTACCTTCGAAGTTCAATGATTCCTTACAAATTAAAAACCATTCGTGTAGACAATGAACGAGGAAGAAATCCGGAAATTACTTGAATGAAACTTTATCTGGAATCTCTCATTAATTTTGTTCATTTTGTTCAATCTATGATTGATCGAGCAGTTTAATTAAATTATAGATATATCTTTTTTATGTAGAAGTATTTAAACTTTTTTATTTTCTATTTTTTATAAATTTTGGATCAAAGATGACATTTTGGATTACTTTGGACATTGTCTGGGTGATAAAAGTTATATGATTATTTATTTACGGGATATTTACCGTGGTAAGGCTGTGGAATTCTTCCCGTGAACATGGTGCATGTGACTGCGCCGAAATATTGGGAGCTCCTTCCACAACCTTACCACGGTAAATATCACGTAAATAATCATATAACTTTAGTGAATAACTGTGATAGTTTAAAACAGTGTTTTGTCTGAGTGGTATTCCCCGATGCTTACAATGTGAGCGCCTTGTTGCTAGTGAATCAGTTTCTATTAGGACAGCGTGGTCCTTCGTACAGAGCGGCGAAGATGGCGATCAAATGCAAGCCTAATTAAGAATTCTATTATATTATTATTATCTACTTAATGTTTTTTTTTTTCAATTATTATCAATTTGTGACAAAGCCTCTTTACAACTGCAAAATAACTAACAAAGCCAATTTACAGCCGCTAATTAAAATTAGAAATTTTAGTTTGTTTTTTAATTTTGAATGGTATCATTAAAATTGTCTTTAACGTGTACCTATATTATATTATAATTGAGTAAATTTTACATTAACAAATTTTAAATTGTGATTTTGTGTGATTTTGTAAATATCGTCGCCCAGTGTTATATATACTTAAGAACCGAAATAAATGAATTGAATTTAAAAAACACAAGAAAAAAAGTATTATCGATCAGTGGCTTAGTACGAGAACTTGCGAAAAAAATATCTTTACGTAAACGATAGCAAATGTATGAAAAAATCAGTTTCCTTACATTTCCGATAGAGGCGCTGTTAAATTTTTCATACAATTTGCTATCGTTTACGTAACGATAACTTTTTCGCAAGTGCTCGTACTAAGGCCATTTATCTTTGCTTGCTTCCTTGCCATATTGGTTGAACGCCATTTCTAATAAGAGCTATTATAATTCTACAAGGTCTTGTAAGGGTCTTATTCTATAAATAAACAGTGCTAAGTTGTAAATGTCGTCACGAAATTCAAACGAATCTATGCGCATTTCTATCAGTTTTTATTTATCGTATATCATTATTCTGAAGCATAATAATGTCGTTTGCATATCAAAGTACCCTTTACTAGTTCATTGCCTATTTGAGGCCAACTCTACTAAAAGCTTTCAAGTGTATACTCCGAAACTGCTCTGTCGCAAATATTTTGTCCAAAAAATAATGAGGGCTGGACCCCACTTGAGAAAACTGCGGTCATTGGTACCCTCTACCCGAAACAAACTTTTCAACCTTATCTCTTAGACATATAGACTAAAATCTTTGATAGCTTGTTGGGTACACCGTGCGTTTGTGAGTGAAATGTGTATGGCCGTACGTGTGCTGGACATTTTAAAGGATAATATCTTAGCACAGGGGTTTGTGGTACCTTTTATGGTCGACTCACCAAATACTTGAGCTAGGAGTCGTTTAGAAAAGGTCCCTAAATAGTACGTCTTTACAGAGGTTTTATGAACAAGCCGGGTGGAATGTTTTTTAGCATATTTTAGGACTTATTCCCGACGGCGTTTTGGAATTGTCTGAGATGTGAAACTTTTGCGTATGTCTAACAATTTTCTTAAATGAAAAAAGCTGGAAAATTCTTGGTATAATTCTGTCATTTTGATGGTTTCAAATGATATTTTCTTTCATACGAAACAGGCTGCGAAATATAATGTATTTAAAAAATTCTTCATATTTTTATTTTAACAAAAAAGTACGCAGTTTTTTGCAAACAAAGAAAATATTTTACATCTAACTTGTATTGTATTTTTTTTTATATTCTTGAAAATATGTGTTGTAGTTTATCAACGAAACAAAATATAAGCCACCACAATAAAAAAAAAACCAGACTGCCCATGGACCATTTAAGCTCTAAAGACAATCCAAATGCTCGAGCCTAATACCAGTTGACAAGTAAACTATATATATTAATTAGCTGCCAACAGGCATCGTACCCAATATACTGTCCGTATTGCCGCGTTGAATTGCAATACGTTGTGCAAGAAATCGGCCATCATTTTAGTCAAGAGATGCTTCGACCAGATGTGTTTACGTTTTTGACCAACTCTAGAAGGTTATAAATTTGGTATGTTTTTTGGTATGTCTTTCATTACTTGCATCCACTCTTTTCCAGCAGTTCTTTTGACGTCATTCCTTCCATTTTAATGAATAAACAAAGTAAACAAATTAAATTCAATCTAGGCATCTTCAAGGCTAGAGTGATAAATAGATAGATAAATCTTTATTGTTCACACCAAAAGTTAGGTACATAATATGATGAAAACAACTTAACACTAAAGTTATATGATTATTTACGGGATATTTACCGTGGTAAGGTTGTGGAAGGAAGTGGATAGGAAGAAGAAGTAGTAGTGGAAGTGGTAGTGGGTGTGGTGGTGTGTTTTCCCGTGAATATGGTGCATGTAACTGCGCCGAAATATCGGGAGCTCCTTTCACAACCTTACCACGGTAAATATCCCCTAAATAATCATATAACTTTAGTGAACAACCGTGATAGTTTAAAACAGTGATTAACTTAACACTAGTGAAACAATTGGTGGCCTTATCGCTATTAGCGATCTCTTCCAGGCCACCTTGAATTTTGAATTGAAAATGATATTGAAATGGAATAGATTTCTTCTAGATCAACGTGTTCCATCCTCGGCAACACCGTCGCAAAAATTATATTTCCATTTGTGATTGTCCCTTGATTATACCATCAGAAGATCTGACCATTGTTGCAAGGTTAGGGGGTGTTTTATGGTATCCGTGTGATTTAGAACCGTGCAACCCAAATCTACCACTGAGTTATGACTTAATTTCCAAAAATGGTGCGGACTTTGTGACAAGATCCGCGATTTTGATGGAAAAATGTACATGGAATTAGTCTACTAGCGTTTGCCTACTTGTGTGCAAATGGTTACGGCGTTAGCTTCAGATGCACCTACCTAGAGTCAAGGGCTAAATTAGCTGGCAAAAAGCTGGGCGTCCTGAGTAAGGTTAGGCGGTATTTCACACCGGGACAGTTGCTTACTCTATATCAAGCCCAAGTCCGATCGTGTATGGAATACTGTTGTCATCTTTGGGACGGTTCAGCCAAATACCAGCTCGAAGCTCTTGAATCCGTAGACCGGCGTGCTGCTCGACTGATAGGCGATGAGAAGTTAGTGGCTAAGAAACTTCTCAGTCTTGAACACCGCCGTAAAGTAGCGAGTCTGTCAATTTTCTATAGGATTCATTTCGGAGAATGTGCATCGGAGCTACATGACCTTATCCTACCATCCCCTTTCTACTACAGGACAAGTAGGAAAACGGCCTATTACCACCCATACATTGTGGACTTTCCTTGGATACGTACCAAACGTTTCGATTCTACGTTTCTAATCCGTACGGCCAAGGATTGGAACAACCTGCCGGCTTCCTTGTTTCCTGAGAGATATAATTTGGGCCTTTTCAAGGCGAGAGTGAATAGGTATCTTCTAAGTCTGCGTGCTTCATCTTCGACCACATCGTCGCTTACCAACAGGCGAGTTGGTGGTCAAACGCGGACTTATTCGCGTTAAAAAAAAAAAAAAAAAAAGATCAGACAAATAAGAGGGATATGGTAAGGTGACGTGGTGGGTGCGAAGGCATCAGGCCTAAATCAGGCTTAAATCTAACTCAACCTGTTGACGATCCTGTTGCGGTTTTTTTTAGTTTCCCCTGTCCTGGTGCCTGTCTGTCTGTGCTCAAATTTTGCAAATTAAATTTGACCCACTTCGCGGTGTTCGATTGAGCTGAAATTTGGCATACTTGTAAAATTCCAATGAATGCCATTTCTGGATTGTGCATAGCTAAAGTGAATTCGTTTAACAAAATTGTAGTTACATTAGTAATAAAGACACGGACCCCGCTGTCCGTGGAGTGCCATTTTAATTAAAAAAATGACAATAAATAATGACAATATTATGTTGACAGCAAGCTGATTTGATGACGGTGGACAACGGCACTCCTCGATGGATAATAGTAGACTAAACTTGATAATAGTAGTCTTTGGGCTCCTTTTGTTCGCCACACTGTTCCATTCACTAATTTCATAAAAACTTGGCTTGAAAAAAAATAATTTCAAATACTTGTTTTTTATGCATGTGGACTATTACCTAGTTAGATGATATAAAAAAAATACTGGGACATTTTGCACGCTCGGTCATCTGACCCCAAAGTAAGCAAAGCTTGTAATATGGCTGCTAGAGACTGATATAAGTACATTTATACTTTTAAATACATACTTAAGTATATATTAACACCCAGACATAGAACACTAAATGTTGATAACATGAATTTTTGCATGAATGGAATCAAACCCATGCCCCAAACCGTAGAAGGTAGGTTTACTACCAACTGAGCCACCGGGGTAGTCATACTATTAGAGTTATGGATCTTTGTGACTAATAATAAAATTAACAGATATCAGAGATCAGAATTACCAGTTTTTTTTATTTATAGCATGGTAATTTTGGTCTTTAAAGTCATGAAATACTCATACTAATACCATGCGTTCGGTATAATATTTAATGTCAATAAGTCCTTATATAACCGCTTCCGGTATCACCTTGTTCTCTCCCTAAAGTATTGCGTTACACCCACACAATGCCAGTTCAGTCTGATTTGCATTTTAACATAACCGCGTCAGCCTAAATATTGTTTCCGTAATGATAATAGGGTAATAGGAACATCGGATGGGACTGGCACAGGACCGGAACAAATGATACTCTGACGGCGACTTCTATATTTATAAACCAGTTAGTGGAAACTAGTTCATTATTCAGAGTGCCTTGTGCGAGTTTTCCCAATTACTTTAGCTATTCGTTAACGTTAACTACAAACGATTTTTTTTTCTGTGTTAACTCATTTTGCTTGAAGTAAGAGCAAAGCCGTATAGATGGCACCGCTCTTGAAAATTACCTTTTTTGGTTTGCCCTATCAAGGCCAGAATTGCTAGGGTTAAGGATGAAACGCTTTTGTTGCGCCAAAACTTTTAATATATTTAGTGACTCAAGAGTTGTATCGCCAATTGTCACTGTGTCACTATTGTATACACTTGTCGATGCATATTCTGGATCGTTAAATTGCTGGGATTTGTACTCGACATACTCAGCTCTGGTTTGTTAGATGACTACACAGTTTATGTTTCCCGATTTTTATTTTATTGTTTTAACATACAATTAGGTGGGCAGTTACAGGAGGCCACAATTCACCCACACATAAATCTAAGCAAACAATTACATCTCACAACATATTCATAGTTTAAAAAAATTACCTACAAATTAAGTAAACCTAAAAAAAAAATACAATAAAAACAAAATTATACTTTGTACATTTACAGCCCTTATGTCAGAGGTTTCTGTATTTGTACCTTAATATTATTATAAAAATCCATTGTGACTCTGTCAACCTCTGCCACCGTAAAATGAAACTACGAGATCCTAGTTCTAAATCTTCCTTTGGAGTTTTTCGACCATATCAATGTATTTGTCCTCGTTAGGGTTCCAGATGATGGGTGTAGGGATTAGGGGAGGCAGAGGGGATTTAGTTATATAACAGTGAAACATCACTTACTCATTCACTGTGGCACTGAAATTTGGCAGATAGGTTCCTTATGGGGTTTAGAGGTCGGCTAAGAAAGAATTTTATAAAAGGGCCGAATTAAGGAGAGCAAAGGAAGGTTAAAGTTTATATGAAATTCGCGTAAGAAGTTGCGGGCAACATCTGCTATTCCACAATTTGAGTATGTCGTTTTTTTGTATTGGCAGTTGGCACAGAGATCTCGTTAGATAGTGTCAAGTATTGTATACGAGTAGAAATTATAAATCATTTTAAGTTTTAGAAGATATTCTAATAAAGTTATATGATTATTTACGGGATATTTACCGTGGTAAGGTTGTGGAAGGAGCTCCCGATATTTCGGCGCAGTTACATGCATCATGTTCACGGGAAGACTGAAGAATGCGGGTGGTTGGAGAAAAAGTTCAAAGTTAGGTACAAACAAAACGATAACTTTAGTGAACAACCGTGATAGTTTAAAACAGTATATTCTAATAAGTTATAGCCACAGTCAAAGTTATTCTTAATTTTGGATAAACTTATAACACCTCTCGGTTTGCGTCAAGGGTTAAAAAGCCTTAAAAGGCCTTATCATAAAGTGCACTTGGCAATTTATATTTTTGTCTAAATTAACCATTAATTTTACCCAAAAAAATCTTAGCTTTCACACTGCCATACTTCCGTTTTTCCTCCATTTTTACGTTTTGCCCTCATTTTTACGTTTTATCTCTTTTTCCTTGCCCGCATGTTTTCCACATATTCACGAAGCTCCTACGGATAAAGTTTAAAATATCACTCCTGAAAATAAAGCAAAATTTTCCCGAGTTGATAAATGTACGGATAACCTGTTTAAGCGTTTTATTCTTTGAATTGTACAAAGGCGCTGTGCACTATTTTAATCTCAATTGTACATTGTGTTTGCATATTGTTATTTTAGCTGCGCGAAGCATAAAAGGCGGGTAAATAACGCTACAAATTGAAAGGTCTTTACTAGGATTCCGTGTTGGATATGTCATGGAACACACACTGTCCACTCACAAGATGGACGACCTAAAAGAAACCGTTGGGAAACGCTGGATGCAGGCCACTTAGATACCTATAGCTATGTCCAACAGTGGACGTCCTACGGCTGAAATTATGATGATGATGACATACTGTGATCTTGGGCATGTATCGGTATTTTATGAGCATGCATAAGAACTGCAAGATCTAATCCTGCCATCACCATTCTTCCACAATAATTCCAGACACACAATAAATATACCTCTTATGGTGGAAATTCCTTTCGGACGCACCTAGCGTTTCCAATCCACCTTTTTAACAGCAGATGTGTGAAATAGGGTAGATGACTGATGTTTATATCTTTGAAACCAATAGCTTTGATTAATAATTTAAGTATTTATATAATATGTTTATTGACAAAAATAATGAATGTTCTGATATATAAGCGTTTAAACATTTTGGTAGAGAAAACTCTGTCCCTTCCCCACAAAACAAAAAATTAAATCACGCTCTGTGCGCCATACTTGTCAAAATATAATTTATATGGCGTACAGAGAAGTGACGTCATAATTTGTTGTTTCGCACTCTCTGTCTAGCATGTTATTAAAATGCTTATAAGTTGCTAGTTTTTGATCGGATTTTCATTTTGTTTTCATTAATCAGCTATATTTATGGGCTACATTTTAATGCAATAAAAAAAACAGTCATCCAGCCTATTCTTTACCTGTGCCTGTCATCCCAAACAGGTGCAAAAAAGTGAACAGGTACTTACTACAGGTACAACTTCTTCGGTAAGCATGCTACATTTTCGATAACATATTATCATCGCTTTCTATCACGTGAGATTGTAGCCAAATGATTGCTCAATCATAGATAAACAAAAATCTAGCATCCCAGACCCAGAGCAGATGGACCCCGCTTCCTACCACCCACTGGCTATCTCGTTCTCACATTTTCAACATTTTTAGAGATAAAAATTCAGTAAATAAATGAACAGGAATTATCTAATAACATTGCAAATATTTTAAATTTATTTTAGTCATGAAAATTCCTATCTTGGCGATGGAGAAGGCAAAAAACTCGTAAAATTGTTTATTAATCTTTTTCGCTAAAATAGAAAATTTCGTCATGAACGTTGCTTTAAGACTTGCAATGTTATTTTAAAGATCATCATCATAGTCAGCCTGTATTAGTCCAGCTTTCAGCTCGGTCTTAAATTTTTCTCTTCCAGCCACTGCCAGCTTCCTTACATATTATATCTTAACTCCATCGAGTCTCGGGGCGTTCTACGCTACGTTTGCTGATTCATGGTCTCCACTCTAGAACATGATATGACCGGCTCTCTACCACTCCAGATTGTTAACAGCCTGGTAGCTGACCTATGTCGGTGACTTTGGTACTCTGGCGAATAACTACGTACGTGGATACGATCCCTCAAAAGACGCCAAGCAAAGAAACAAAAAAAAAACAGACAAAGCGCGAGTCGGGCTTGCGCACTGAAGGTTCCGTACGACAAAAAATACAATAATTATCAATTTTAAAACATGACTTTTTTTTTTTTTTATTAAATATGCAATTTCGATTCGGTGAAAGAAATTATGAGGTCATCCAAGTAACCGAATTAATTGCTTAACTTGGTAATGAACAGAAATGTGGCACCGAGTCGCACTTGGCCATTATTTATTATTTTTTGTTATACACTAGAGTGTGGACTATAATCTCGCGAAGTTTGACGATTGTAAGTATTACCGTTATTACCACAGACCTAAAAAAAAAAAACCTAAATCTATGGTTATTACACTAGAGAAAATACAAAATTACGTTTGTTGTATGGGACTTTCATGTTTATATTTTGACTTTTTTTTTATTTTTAATTAATCTACCATAACATTACATAGATATTCTGTGAAAATTTCAACTGGCTATCTATTACGGTTCGAAAGATACAGCCGTTTAAAGGTAGCACGGACGGACGAACGAACGGACAGACAGGCAGACAGCGTAGCCTCAGTAATAGAGTCCCGTTTTGACCCTTTAGGTACAACAACTGCCTATGTTTTAATTGACATTGATATTATATCTGCAAAAATGTACAAAAAATATCAAAATTTTACTTTTGGCTGGCAACGCAGCCTTAAAAATCATCATTCGAACATCTTTCCGACTGGAAACCGAAATCTAAAACTCTTGGTCAAATGGCAGACGCGCTACCGTATCAGTCGTTGGTGACAATATTAAATAATAGAAAAAGACCCAAAGCAGATATTTATTTCAGGAATATGTACAAAGGTATATTAAATGAAGCAAACACAAAAAAGCCTTAAAGCAGATTATAAATTGTCATAACTCAAAAAAAGCCCGACTCGGAATTGAACGCCAGGTTCAACCTCAATATAATGACGTACAAAAACTAACGATTGTTGAATGGAGAAATTGCTCGTGAAAACATCGCCTAAAATTTCAACTTTATTTTGAGCATTAATCATGGCTTTCAACGTGAATAATGAAAATGCGACGCCAACGTCGAGTTTCATAAGATCGCATTATGCAACTCTCGTAGAGAATTTGTTTTTATATAGAAAAAGTTTTTGCTGAAAGAGATTATTAGTTTTGAATAATAATTAAACGCTGTTTTTTTGTTTTAGCAAGATTCTGCTTGATTTGCAAATTAAGCTTTTTTTTCGATCAAACTTTTTTATTTCTTAGAAAAAATATTTCTTTACTTAGTTCATTTTGTTATAGTTTGTTATTTAGTTAGTATGATTTGGCCGTAAGTTTTTGTTTCTAAATTAGGTAGGTCGTTTTACCTACCTCTGAGTATATGAATATTTCAACACACGTTCTACGAATTAATGAAGCCTAGCAACAAAATATGAGCCAGGACTTTTGTTTCGTTATAATTATTATTTCTCTGTATGTTACAGGAATGTATTAATTATTTCTGTAAGTACATGTTTCTTGTTTCGTGAAAAACCTCGGGGGAACAGTTTTAATGTTGCACTAATACTAAAAATGCGGAATAAAGCTTGTGTAATGCGGAATAAAGCAGAAAAACATATTTTACGCACTCCGTAACAGTTTTACAGATTTGTATTAAATAATTATAATGCAAGTTTCTTTTTTGGCATTACACATCATGTACCAGTATGAAGAAAAACAACACATGTACATACAATCTTTCCCATTTTTATATTAGTGTAGATCGAAAGTAATTGTTGTATTTGAAGTTGTGTTTCATACTTTAGGATTTACTATTTAAAGGCTATATACAAACAAAAAAAAATACACTTTGGTTTCATCGTCACATTTTGTAATTGTCTGTTAGTATGATTAATTTCAAGTATTTTTGCCTCTTTTGCTAAATCTAGTGCTTAGCTTTTAAAACTTTTGTTTCAGCATGGATTACCACAGCTATTGTGTTAGTTTGTTTTCACCTCAAGTTTCTTTCACCAAAATATCGGCTAGGGTAATAAATCCTAGTAAATACCTTAGCTTAGCACTGGATCCGATGAAAGCACAGTGGAAAACAGTACAACAGCTCCACGATTAATCGCAATTATTTAGTAAGTTTAGTAAGCTAACGTGTAGGTAAGCGTAGTTAAGAACGCCAGCTGCAATTAGCAAACTGAAGTGACAGTTCGGTCGTATCCTTCGCAAAACCGATAACTGATAGAGTGTTCTATATATATAATTATTTAAGGAGTAAGGAGTGCAGGTAGGATTATCTGCCATGCCAGCTTTAACCACATCATCCGTCGAGCTTTTAACACTGCTAACTGCGCGGTCGTACTCGCGCGACGCGGTCTCGTTCGTAAATCCATATAAACACGCGGTACATCTAACGTAGATTTAAGAAAATTTCTCTATAGAATAATAGTAAGATTGATCCAATCCCGACCCCTGGTTTGCCTTATCCGGCCGTCCGGGGGTGGAAGCTGCAAGAGTTAAAAATCTAAGCTTCAGAGTGGAAGCGTTAAAGGCATAACGCTGCGAGTAGAGCTCAGTGAAAGTGCAACACACCTGCCGATACCCTCTCGTTGACGCCAATATATGGCAGCCTTTATTGGGCCCTATTTAGTGGGTGGAAAGTCATCACCCGCCACAATATTTTGACACAAGGATTAATTTGCACGAGCCTCATACCATAGACCAGCTCAACACCATGGAGAACTTGCCACAATAGCCCAGATTTGTTCAACCGTATACAAAACAATAGTTTCATATTGGGATTTCACACACATTCCATAAATTGTATTTTATATTAAACATAACCTCTTGGTGTTGGCTTAGGTTCCATCAATTTCACCTTTCAAAAGTCTGGGCTAGACTCGAGAACGAAATAAAGCAAACTAAATGTCAAACCAAAACCAAATTCCAATAACCAACCAAATATCAAAAAAAAAACTAAATTAAAACCAAATACCAAATCAACCAAACCAAAACCCCACCTATACCTACCTATACCAAATACCGAACCTAAATCTATTCCTATACCAAATTTCCATGGTAAAATGAAAATAAATACCTACATAACAAATTAAGAATCTATGTCGAGATAATCAAATAATTGTATAGGTAAATGCGTAACTAGTGGTTTTGATACGTATTTTATCCATTGTACCCTGTCTCCATAAACATATTATCAGAGTAGTACGTTAGAAAAGCTCATCAAATATTGCTTAAAAATATTTTAAAATTGTTCTTAATAAGATCTTGATAACTGTTCTGGAATAAAATTGTAAAGGGGCTTCCTGTTTCTAAGAAAGGATTTATTTTCTTTTCTGAATTTATATTCAAAGAAACCAAGTTTCACAACTAGTAACACTAATTATCCTGCCTAAAGCCACAGAGGGCGTTTACCAGGTTACAATAAAATGGACCGCGAATTGTTTGGAAGTGGCTTACGTCAGGATCACCGTTCGGCTTCATTGAAATGCTTCGTTTGTTTTCCTGTTTGTGGTAAATTTTGTTTTATACTTTTTTTTCTGTATTTAAACTGGATTTTATTTAACTTGCACTGTGCGCTTGTATTTAAATATATACGGATTGGTTAAAGGAGGTAATTTTACCCATTAATAAGAATACTACTGCTTGTACGCGTAGCATTCGTAGCCAACAAATCAGCCCTCCTTATAACAAATGCAGTACTTGCAAATGGCGGCTTCGAGAAAAATGCGGAAAACATATTTTTTGGTTATAAGTATATACAACATGTCCATGTTTTATAACTTTTTAAGTGTATCTAAAGAACAAGATCAAAATTATTTTTTGTGCATAGATTATCCCCTTGGGATACAATTTCTGCAAAAAAAGTGACCCAAAAATTTCGATAACTGCAAGTGGAATTAGTAAGGCAGAAATCTAATACGCGACGTAGCAAGCGCAGACAACGTAGCTACTACGAGGCGTAGCTTTCGTAGATAGCAGTGCGACTACGTAGCGCAGAATCCGTAGACTACGTAGCTATCAATACTATAAGTCCATAGCTTAGAGTAGGGGTTGGCAAACTTTTAAGCTGAAAAAGCCAGCCGCAATTTAAATATATAAATTTCAAATAGCCACAAATTATTATTCTTTGCTGTTGATCGAAACAAAAAAATCTTACTTCAGTGGTTGAGCCCTATTAAGCATATGCTGGTTGCAAGCTGCAGTTGCCGACGTCTGGTTTAAAACATCACGGCAGCAACCCGGAGCCGGTGCCGTGATATTCTAAGGTCCATAGAGTCTTTCTAATAAGTATAATGTCTATGAGTTAGACACGTGACCTTCATAAAAAAAGAGGATAATATGTTATTCGGAGCTATTTAACATCAAAGTGTGGTCTCGTTTTACCCTTTGGGTACGGAACACTAAAAATCATTTAAAATAAATAGGTTAAAATTGACTTCGAATTGCTTGTTTACATAGTTGAGTTTGATTTGTTTACATAGTTACAAGTGTAGTGAATCCACATAATAAGTACAGAACTAGAGTGAAGGGTATTCAATTTCCGTACCTGAAACTGAATCATTCAGTATTGTGCACGGTACGGTGTTACAACGACCTGCTTTACACTCTTGAGTATAACGGCGCTTTCATCCGATGTAGGTTAAAAGGTTGCATTAACGTGCCTGATACGACGCAGTCACGGAGCAAGTATAAAGAAGAGGGGGCATACTTACAGTAGTTAGAATTTGTTCCATGACTTTTAATGATTCGGGTTCCGTACCCAAAGGGTATAAACGGGACCCTATTACTAAGCCTAAGCTGTCTGTCTGCCTTTCTATCCGTCCTACGTTTCAACACCTGCAGGCCTAGCACGGGTCGTGGAAAAATTGACTTTCCACCGTTTTTATCCACGCGTAGACGCGACCGAGCTAGAATATGGATACGTTTGTCTCTTTCTAGAGGGATAACAACGGTGGAAAGACAATCTGTCCACCTGGGCCTGCTGTATCTTAGAACCATAATGTTACGGCAGATTAACTAAGTAATAATAATAAAATCAAAAAGTAACGACTGGCGAAAATATCGATGAAATATAGTTAGATAGATAAACTCTTTATTGTTCACACCAGAAGTTACATATTACACGATAAAATAGCTTAAAAAACAAAACTAGCGTAACAATCGGCCTTATCGCTAAGCTGAAACTATATAGATATTTATTTATTTATTTATACACTTATCTAAAGGCGGAAACTTGTAATTGGCCCAGTCACCAAATCTATTTTTAAGTTTATACTATTAGGCTGTAAGGTGTCCTAAAAATGAAAAATAAATAAATAAATAAGCGAAATAGAGCGATCTATTCTAGGCAACCTTAGGATGGAGAGGGTTCATACAGGAGGTAGAAGGCGGGGCGTGAAATATTGAAAAATATGATACGTACATTCTAATAATAACTCATATTCTAATACTTAAATAACTTAGAATTACTATAATATACTAATATATAAAAGTATAAAATATATAACTATGATTAGTTAAATAAATAATATCAACGTCAAGGTGGCAACTGCGACTGCTAATAGGCACGGGCAAACCGTTCCACAATTGAACTGCCTGAAATGCAAACGATTTGTCATAAAAAGAACCCGCCGAGGGAGACTTCGGTGATCGGGTGTGATCAGTTTCTTCTAGGCAAGCGTGATCCATCGTAGACCGCATCATCGCTTAACATCAGGCGAGTTGGCGGCCAAGCGCAAGCCTATTTTACAATAAAATAAAAAATAAATAAATAAATTACACAAAAAAAACAGAGACGAACATACCTCCTCCTTTTTGGAAGTCGGTTAAAAACAGCGTACTTGTAGATAACTTAGTTTAATATTGGCAATATAGAGGGTGGTCAACGAATCTACATCTGCTATTTATTGTGAGGTACATTGCTTTGATGAAAACTATTGCCATCTCCTCTTTGTATCCGCTTCGCGCGACGCAGTAATGCTCCGTAAACAGCCTGGGCATAAACCTACTCAACAGCGTGGGTAAGGGGTTTATGATTAACGTTTAACGGGCTTAGATTTTATTGATGAAAGTTTAGGTGTTTTGTTGAAGTGTTTGTTTTAACTGAAACTAACCCCGTTGAAGTGTAAGTCAGTTGTTCAATACGTAAGAAAAAGGTGGCAACAATTTTAGAGCTGTCAAATTTAGTTTAGAGAATGGTGCATCAAAATAGACGTCAATGTCGGTCGTGTCATTTGTATTATTTAAATTTACTTAGCAACTGATTTCATCCATATTTTGATCAGGTTAGAGCCACACGTATGAACACGGACGTCCAGTTTGTTAGTTCAAGTAAATAGCAATGGTTTTGGGCAAGCCTGCATCATCTAAATCCCATCCCGGGTGATGCAAAGTCGGTGGCAAAAATCTGCGGCATCCGAATCGGCTTATTTAGTCATGAGCACAGAACTTTTTAATGATTTTCCGAGCCATATTAAGGAAAGGGAGGTCTATATGTTTACAGTTGACGTTGCAGCTGTGGTTACAGCCATAAACGTGCGACTAATAGAACAGAAACTGGTTGTAGTAGCACGTGAACTCTATGAACTAAATTATATGGTTTCAATTTAACGGCTTAGCCCTAAACCTTGATAAAACTTGCATAATGCGCTGTAGCTTAGCAATAAAACCCATGAGTCCACAGTGGTTCATGTCGGGGGTGTTCAGTTGCAGCAATTATTGCATGTGAAACTGCTGGAATTCTATGTTTTCTATTTTGACAGCCCCGTTAGCTTAGTTGGTAGTGATCCTGCCTTCTGTGCTTGGGGGCGTGGGTTCGATCCCCACCTAGGACAAACATTTGTGTGATGGACATTTGTGTTTGTTCTATGTCTGGGTGTTAATATCTGTTTAAGTATGTATTTAAAAATATATATGTATGTATATCAGTCTCTGGCAGCCATATTACAAGGTTTGCTTAGTTTGGGGTTAGATGACCATGTGTGCAATAATGTCCCAGATATTTATTTATTTACAGTGGCTTAAAATTGGATATTCATATAGATAAACTATGCACGCGGTGAAGCCAAGCCTGTTTTGCATCAGCCAGCTGGCTAAATCAGCCCCTAGGCACGCCGTGCGAAGTTGCTACTTCACCACAGTCCATTAAACTTGCGTATGGAACATAGGTGTGGGGTGATGCAGCGGAGTAAGAACGAGCCCTTATTTTACAAAAATACGCCTTCCGTGCGATAGTGCAGGTGCCATTGGATATATTAGTGAACTCATACTTCACTGAAGGCAAACCTAAATTATGACAAAACTCAATGCATCACTGCGCCGAAATATCGGAAGCACCATTCACGACCTTACCACGGTAAATGTCCCATTACTAATCATATAACAGTAGTGAACAACCGTCATAGTTTATTGTTGTCGTATTTTATGAGCGCTAATACATTTCAGACGCAACATAAATCATGTCTTGTAGACGGATATATAGATTAGTGATGATGAAACACTAAAAGTTATTCGTTGACACAAAGATATTTCAAACTTAATATACTACTTCACGATACGATAGCTATAAGAATGTTCTGTTAATTTTTGTTGTCAAAGTGTTCAGCTGTCGTTACCAGAGTTCACCTTGTTCGACTTAAGAACAATACAATGCTAAATTAGGTCATCTTGTATTTCTTTCATTCCTTATTTTCTCGTTCGTAGTTTGCACAGAAAGTATTAAGAAGCCCCATTTGCCAGCGTCCCCCGAGTAAGTTATGCCTACAATATGATAGGCCATAACAATATCTTAGCAGGCATGTCTACACGGACAATATGTACGGAGGCATCACAATGCCCTTGGTGATGCTTATGTCTTGTTTTTCTAGTAACGTGTTGACGCAAAATAGAAGCTGCTTTTATCTTTAGCTACTCTAAACTACTATCACTACACGGGAAAATATCTAAATCTTTGATTACGTATATTATGTCATGATCAAAGATCTAAATGTAGATTAAAACATAATTGATGACAAATGACAATAAACAACAATTGATACATGATTAATACTGCGCAGGAACAATATAAAGAAAAGGTGCAAAGAAATTTAATTAAGGATCCTAAGTCATTTTGGGATTATGTAAGATCAAAGAAAGGTACGGTAAATCGCAAAAAAATTACCAGTGATGGAAAAGTTTTATCCGACCCGGAATGCGTACAAGAGTTTGCAAATTTTTTCCATTCGGTGTACGGGAGGGAGAGTGCAAAATTGGATGTGGAGGCAGCGGAAGCAGCGGGGGGCGCGAGCGCCGCGCGCGTTCATCTCCCATGCCTCACGGCGACCGAGGTGCGCGCGGCGCTCGCACGACTCAAGCCGAAGCGTTCAGCGGGACCTGATGGTATTCCTTCTTTTGTTGTCAAAGATTGTCGCATAGTCCTAACAGAACCACTTCTACACATTTACAACTTATGCTTAGAGACGTCATATTTCCCAACATTCTGGAAAACAACACGGGTAATTCCGATACCAAAAAGTGACTCCGGTTCAGAAGTGAGCGGTTTCAGGCCGGTGGCGATCCTCTCGACACCAGCGAAAGTGTTCGAGTCAGCTATGCAGTGTAGTATCCAGCGCCAGGTGTCGGCGCTACTGTCAGACGCCCAGCACGGGTTCAGGCCTGCACGCAGCACCACCAGCAACCTGCTCGATGCGATGGCGTACGTCATCCCTCATGTGGATGCGGGGGTCCAGGTCGATGTCGCCTACTTTGACTTTAAAAAGGCGTTCGACTTGGTCGATAATGATATTCTGTTGTCTAAGTTGGCGGCGGCCGGATTTACCAACAAATTGTTACATTTTTTTGCGAGTTACATGAGGGACCGAAAGCAGTACGTGGAATACGCTGGGTGCAAATCGGAAACTTATTTTACACGAACAGGAGTGAGCCAAGGTTCAAATCTCGGCCCGTTGGAATTTATCATTATGATAAACGACCTGCCAGATGTAGTACGGGAAGCCAAATGTTTACTGTTCGCAGACGACCTTAAGTTAATGCTAGCGGTTAAAGAGAAAGGAGACTGCAAGCGGCTGCAAGAAGACGTAGATAGGTTGGTCGAATGGAGTCGTAAGAACAAACTGCAGTTTAATGTCACTAAATGCTCTGTAATATCGTTCAGTAGGTCAAGAGCTCCGCTACACTTTAACTATGAGGTCAATGGCGAGTTTTTGGATCGTGTAGTTAGCGTCAGGGATCTCGGAGTTAACATAGACACTGAACTGACATTCAGAGACCACATTAAACTAGTCTGTAAAAAGGCTTACAGGAATTTAGGTTTTGTGTTGCGTCAAACTGAAAGCTTCTCGGAAGTAAGAGCGATATCGACCCTGTACGACTCTCTCGTCCGAAGCCAGCTCGAATTTAATGCTACCGTCTGGGCTCCACATGAAACTAAATACAGTCTCATGTTGGAACGCATTCAAAATAAATTTACTAGATATATGTACTTTAGGTTATATGGAGTTTATCCGTTCTATCCACTGATGTATCCAACCTTGTTCGTTTTGGGCATGGTTGGATACAACAAATTGGAAACTAGAAGGGATTTGGCACTCGCATATTATATGATGAGAGTATTCCGGGGTAGCATCTCAAATCCTGGCATACTGCTGATGATGGGGCTGTGTGTGCCGGACGGGTATGTGACGCGGCGCCGGCGTCCGCATCTGTTCGCGGTTCCCTGCGCAAAGACTAATTTACTGGCTAAGTCGCCTTTGATACGCATGTTGCATGGGTTAAATCGAGTTGCCGAGAAAATTGATTTATTTGTCTGCTCGGTGGCAGAATTTAAAATGACTATTTTATATGAAGTGTGTTTTTGTGTGTAAAATTAGTTTAATTTAATGATTTTATATTTTATGTCTGTTCGTTATAATTCTAATATTATTTTGTACAAAATTAATTTAATGTTATTTCATAAGGTGACTTACACTATTGCATTAGGCTATCCTGTAATAATAGTTGTAATTTTGATAAATAAATAAATAAATAAATAAACAATTTTTTTTATTTGTATAAAAAAATATATCGTTATTGAAATTGACTGGTTGATAATTGAATTGATTGATTGTTTGTTTTGACTTTTTGGTAGTTTTTTTTATATTATTTAGTTAATATTGATTTTAAGTAGTTTAATAGTAATTCGTCTTTTTTTTCCTAAAAATTAAAAATACACAGTAAAAAAACTAAATTTATATATTGATTCAGTTTTAGATCTGGGGTATCCACAAGAGTAATATTTTTTTATCATCCCCATTTATCCATCGCAAAAAAAGCAAAGCAAGGTTGAGCCGCGCGCGCGCATTCACCTTTAAGAAGACCACCGAATGCGGTTGAAACTATAGTCAGAGTATCGTGAGTAATTCCTGTGTCATAAAAATAAAATATGTATCGCCATATTGTATCATAACGTCATATACCTAGTGATCTTTCTTAAATGTACACGAATCTATCAACATCGAAATCGGTTGAGGCGTTTAGTTCGTCCATGGACGTGGACTTTAAGTGGGAAACATAACATACATACACGCTGACTATGCTCGGTCCAAGCATTTATTTACTCTGACAGCTGCAGTAATGTTGTTTTTTTTTAAACCACTAATCCTTTTTGAAAAATTCCTACATTTAAAAAACCATTTGTATAAATAAAGGACCCTTATTCTCTCTCATATAAAATTCCTTGACGTAAACGCGTGACATCATGACATGAAAACGTAACTGAAAAATGAACTTTGTGCCCTTAGTCTCCATGACCACATAAACTCTTTACTAACGCGAAGAGGTTCGTAAAACGCTCGTTTTAAAATAACCTGGAGCAAGCTAGGGCAATACGTGCGCGTTTGTCAAGATAATTTAGTATCCAATCGAAATATTTTTTCCTTTTGTTTAATTTTGTAACAATGTTTATCGTGTTATTTATATAAACAACGTCATACAACCTGTTTACGGTGTGTTATTGGCATGTTATGTGGATTCATACAAAAGCAAAGCCCTGCACTGAAATAGCTCCGAAACATTATACAGGGCAATACAAACACGTCACATGTTTGTTCGTGTTTACATCAACTTTCCGACAAACAAACTTAATTCCCGTCCGCAAGAACATGACGTGCAAAACACACACCAACTTTCTCTGGGTACGAAGATGACATAATTTTTTAAGATATGGATACAAACTATTAAATGCGCAGAAACATAACTTTGAAAATACTGACCACCTGAAACATCGTAGAAAAATCTCGATCCACTTGACTCCCTACATAGTCTCGTCGAAGACCAAAAATTCACCGGAGGTACTTGTGGGGGTCACTCAGACTATTTTATAGGTACTAGTACAACGTCGAGTACTGGCGGAGAGGAAAATTATGCGTGAAATTGTGCGTCCAGTCCAAAGAGAAGACAGGAGTTGGAGAGTCAGGAAAACATGAAGATTGACGAGCTAATCACTGAGTCAAACATCATAGGAGAGATCTAATCCCAGAAGCCCAGAGACTCCGCCAAATAAGCCACAGGCCGTGTATGGGGCCTCCTCCATTGGGGGAGCAATGGGGCAAGTATTTAATCCGTGGTCAACGATGCTGGTATCACAACTAGCAATTTTTTTTCTTTACCTCTCTAGTTTTATATTTTGTTGTATTGTATACTGATCTATTATCTTAGTTTATTGATCATTAAATAAATTTAAAAAAATAGTAGCAGGTTCGCTATGTAATGAAGCCGTATCGTGGAGTTCTCAATATTCGCTGGGCTAGATATCGCTGCTAAGATGCCTTAGAGTCGAACCTGCGCAAGCATCAATTTGCCTTGTGATCGTGATCTATGAAGTTCTCTTGTGTCGGAAGAGTATTAACTCAAGTCGGGTCTCTGCTCCAGCAAGTAAATAAGTACAACGGCAACTGCTCTGCAGAGCTTTTTAATCTTTTACCTGTCTCTCGGTTCTGTCACAGAACAGCCAGTCACCGTGAGAAGGCACTTCCACATTTTGTGGATACGTCCCACGTATCCACGTCTCATACGGTTCGTTTCTGCCGCGTACCTGCGTGATTTGGATTGCTCACCGTAGGTATTCCCGTTATAACATGTATGGTGATGGATCAAAAATTCGGCAATTCACAGGATTTGAACCAACTCAGATTCGGTTTTACGTTTCTCCCAATTGAGCTACGGTCTGCAAGTCAAAAACTTGAACTGATGCAAAATTTTATCGATTTGATGACCGGTTTGGCTTAGTGGTAGCACGTCTGTTTCATAAGTAGCAGGTCCTGGGTTTGATTTCCGGCCGGGCAGATGTTTGAATGAATTGCTCTAGGTCTGGGTGTATGTCCGTGTCTTTTTGTGTGATCCATGCTCAAACCTTCTAAGATTCCATGACATCTCTACACAGGGTATCTTAGTAAAGTCCTATGAAAGTGAGGACAAATCGTTATCAATTCAAGTTTATCGAAAAATTTCAAGCAAATAGGTAGATAGCTATATATGAATTTTAGATAATATAGGGCCGATATGAACGTTTTATATCAGCCCTGTTATGTCAGACTGGACTTTCTAAAATGCCATTTACATAAATTTGGGTGTATTTGCGGGCCACATTCAAAATAACTAAACACAGTTGTACTGAATTAGCAAGCATATAAGTGTCAAGAAAAGGTATCTATAGTTAGTTATAACTAAAATCAATATTCTCTTTAATACCTAGTTTAAAAGTTTAAGGTAATTATCTTCCTGATCTTGAAGATACGGAAACCTGATTTATCTTGTTCTTAACACTTAAGTAAAGAGCACTTGCAAAAGTTCAGCTTTGAGATTTTTTTTTTTTTTAAATTTAATGTTTTCCTGGATTAAGCTTGGTAGATAAACTTATTTTAAGTTTTAAGTATTTAATAGAATAGTTATTAGGGCGTTAAACAGTAGAGATGTCATGGGGAAATAATTTATATCTTCCATATTGGATAGTTAATCTTATGTTATTGTCTTATCTTATGGATAGACTATACTGTATCCCTCATAAGCTCAAGAGCAGTAACTAAAAAAAAATGAGATTTCAGTTTTTTCGCGCATCTGATAATAGCTTACAAAATTTCGCACCAGATGGACTAAGCAAAATAACCGTATGTACATTGGAACATTGAAATAAAACACTAAAAAAGATTTTTTTCATATAAAACTCATGTTTAAAAACCATTAATTCTAAACGAAATGGCGGTATCTCATAAAAACACAAAACAATATTGGGTTTTTAAACATATATTTAGTTTTGGATAGGTATTCAGTTTAATTTAGATTTAATTTAGGTATTTATTTAGCTACTTTATTATTTTAAGTTTTAGTTTTTAGTTAATATTTAAGTTTATGTTAATTTTTTGTTTTTTAAGTTACCTTTGTTTCAATAAAACCTTAGACAGAAAACCTTTAAGAAATATATTGGTCCTAATATAGGCACATAACTGAAAATAAATTAAATCATATTTCATTAATGTAATGAAAAATATTTTTTTAATACTCGATTTTCTCGAAATACACCTAGGTTTAAATACCGCTCTTGGGCTTATGAGGGCAGTATAATTGACATAAACTTGTGATTCCTATAAGACTGACATAGTCATGTATGACTAAATGTCCCCAGTAAAAATGAGAGTATAATTTTTTATGCGTGTTGCGGTATCGCCTGTCATGTCTGGGCCATGGGCCGTATGTTGGACATGACTGCATTAGAGTAGAGGTTGGACTTACCATAGAATTATTGCATAGCAAAATACACCGCCACCAAAACCACCGGCAGCAGCATCCCATTAGTACACGGTGAACGTACTGCGATCCCCAAGCTGTCTGCCAAGCGTGGGGATTATGGCAATGCCCCTCTCTAAGAGGGAGGCCTTTATTCAGCAGTGGACGTTAACTGGCTGATGATTTGTGATATCATGTGAAAAAAATAACAATGTCTGTGGTACCTACGTGTTTTACCTTATCAAATGACATAATAGACAAATATCATAATAACAAAATTACCAATCAGATCAACAAACAAGGGATATAAATTATAAGGTGGCTTGACGGTTGTGAACGTATCTAGCCTAAACCAGGTTTGATGAATTTAGTCTTACCCTCCCTGCAGACGGCCTTGACGCTTTCTGTGTAATTAGTTATTTTATTGGTTTCACTCCATGTCTCTTAAGTGTACTTTAAAAAAAATGTAAGAATGCCGTACTTACAGTCCTAAGACTGTATAGCGGTATGCTTAAAAGCGGGAGAAACATGGTGACATTTGAACACGAGCACTACGGCATATTTCTCTTATATATTTGATATGAGGTCACGCCACTTTGACAGTTGCTAAACCTATTTTTACAAAATATGTAGCAATGTTAGCAGAGCAGTAGTATGTGCGAATTATAATCTGACAGCCTCCAGTTTGATCATCGGCCCTGTACCAATGACTTATTTAGTGTCTAAATAAATTATGTGCAGTTTCGATGCCATCGTTGAAATCACTATGTCTAAGAACCTCGAAAGTTCAAAGACATATGACATTTACCAACAGGCACTGGGCCTGTATTAGGCCCATCTCCTCTCTCTGATAGGGGGCCTCAGTCCCAGCAGTGGGAACATGATAGACTGAAATGATGATGATGTAGAAGCCAACTAATATTAAGCATAAATTGAAACTTTAATCATAGTTTCTAAAGAGGTTATATAAAACGTGTCACTGCCAGAATCAAGCGGCAATTCAATCAAAACCCGATATAATTGTTAGCTGAATATGACAGCTTGTATCGTATTTACCGCGGTATTTGCTGTGGCTTGTACGCCTATAGGCGGCCTTTATTTAGTTTATATGTAGTACCGACCAAACACAGAGAAAGAACGCCAGAACCGCCTGAAATACACATATTGTGGCTCAAAATCTACTACAAAGGATACAGATTCAGAATACTGCTACACGACATCGAACTGGGAAGTCAAGAAGATTGGACGGCAGCATTAAAAATTAAATTCAACAAAATACCGAATGTTGACAACATGACTACGATAGAAGAAAACACGGAAATTATCGATATAAGCGGAAATTCGCAAGAAGAAATATGGGGTCAAATCAACAGTCGCCTGTCAACATTAAATCAAGAAATAAAAACGGCAATCTATAATGGAATCTTAAATTACTTTGATTATTCTAGGCATGATGATAAATAAAACAATCGCAACAATTAATGTGTTTTTATTAACCTTGACTCAGTTTAATGAGAGGCTTTGAACAGAATTAATAATAAAAATGGTCTCGAAAAGACATATTCAAGTAATCAACGACAGTTAAACATAAATGATTTATACAAAAGCAACATATACATTATTTACACCCCGTCACGAGCGACATAGTGTAGGTGAGGTAGTAAAATTTAAATTCCAAATTCGAAATGCGAAACAGCTTCAAAATGACCAGTCAGTAAAGCGGCTTCCTCGTAGAAAAACTGAATTTCTGGACGTCTTGAAGCCCGGCGGGGTTCACGTTCAGCACGGGAGCGTCAGATGGGCCGGGTAATTCTTGAGCAGGGGCAGACGTCGTCGGGGACGTCTCCTGTTCAGACGGCTTCAATCATCTCCCCGAACGAATAGGGAGGAAGAGTTGGGAGGTGTTGCTAAAACAGAAGTATTCATATTAGTAAAATACACGTAAACTCGGTGACGAGTGCGCCAGATAAATTGTAAGGACTGACCCTAACCAAACACATAAATCAGTGCAAATATACAACATCAAGCCCAGGCGGTCACCCATCTAAGTACTGACCGCGTCCGACGTTGCTTAACTTGGTGATGAACAGAAATTTGCCACTGACTCACACTTGGCAATTATGTTATGTATTTGTTCTACTTTAGAGTGTATTCTATAATCATGCCAAGTTTGACGCTTTTACGTATTACCGCTTCTGCTTAGAGCAAATACAAAAATACGTTTAAAAAACCCGTTTGTTGTATGGAGAACTGTAGTTTTAACTTTTTGCCTTTATTATAATTTCGCAGTTAATGACCATTACATATTCTGTGAAAATTTCCAAATTCTATCTATTATGGTTCGAAACTGCCGTTAAGAGGAAGGACAGACAGGCATATAGTGTAGGCTGAGTAATACCAACTTATTACTAGCCCTTTTTTAGTTACGTTTCAATGCAACATTTATTCGAGCAAAATACATTATTTAGAACACAATGCCGAGTACATACAAAATCATGCATTCTTGGCAGGCGTTAGCTATCGATCGTCAACTAACGCAAACCTTCACAATTTAGTATCAATGACTTGCCAAAATCGATAGTTCATATAATATCTTTATTTCAAGTAGGTACATTAGAATACACTTTCGAAACGTCACAAAATACAAAGTTCAAATAAGAAATAATTTAAAAACAATTACATTTCATTTGGTAAAAATCCTAATACAAATCGAACTCATGCAACAAGGTGTTCCCGAGTGTTGTGGTGGAAAGCTACCAAATTTGTTTGGTAAGTTTGCATCACTAAATTTTTTTACATTACATAATAATTAAAAAATAAAATGTTCTTTAACATAGTAGTAAAAATAAAATGTCAAATTATGTAAAATAGTATAAAATGTCAAATCTATCTAAAATAGTAAAAAGACAAATTCATATGTATTATAAATACAATAAACCTAGGTCATTTTATTTCATTCTTTACAGTTACTTGAAACTGTCAATATTTATTCTTTGCTATGCCTTTTTATCTTTTACAAATTCGTCTACCTCTTAATACGCTTTCTGTAACAATAACTTTTTTTATGTTATTTTAAAAGAAGTTTCTTTAAGGCTCGTCAAGGTTGCAGGCAGAATATTATAAAATTTGATGCAATCACTGTGAAAGATTTGCTTATTTTTACAAGCGTAGTCTTTGGCAATAAATATTTATCTCTGTTCCGAGTATTATAAACATGGCTGGCCCCTTGTGTAACTTAATTTTGTATGTTTTTTCTTGCATACAAAATGCAGGCAAATATGTATTGTATTTCCACCGTAAATGCTGCAATTTTTTCGATTGTCATTGGTGATTGAAATGTTTTTCCCTCCATGTAGAGCTTGCCTGTTTTCGCATGAAATTTGACTTCATGTCCGCAGTCGTTGTTGAACTCCACCGTCACCGGCTTCACTAGTTGCATCCACCATTCCTGACTGCTCTTCTTCAGATGTTGTGCTTTCACTTCGAAATATTGTATTTCCCCCCTCGGTACATTCAAGGTCGTATGTTTTTTTCGTCCATTGATCGAAGCCATCCATTCCACACGAAAGACTTGCGCATTTACAAGTTTCAAAATGTTTGTCGCTGAGAATGTCTTGTACCACTTGTCGACCATCGCCGGAATAAAGATACTCGCGTAGACAAGACAGACAGTTAATGCTTGCATTCTTGTTGCATGTCGTCTCGAATAATTCTTCCCAGTCGAGAGTTAAATCCCCACTGTTTATTATGACTGATGTAGATGAGGTGCCAGTGCCGTCGTTCTGATCCTTGATGGTAAGCGATGAGTTTGTAAGGTCCGTTATAAATTGTTGACATTTTAGCATCACATTCTCGAATATATGTACCGACGACACGTACTGCTTCTCCCAAGTCTGTATCACCGCTTGCAAACCTTTTTGTAGATCCTCCTCCGATTTAATATTTTCTTGTTCTTTCATTTCCCCATCTGACTTGGTAGCCGCCATCGCTCTCAATGATCCCAGTCCTTACTGCTCCAGCACAAAGTTCAGCCTTTTCTCCTCCCTGAATTTGTTCCAATCTATGATCCCGGTCTCGTCCCTGGACTCCACGTCCATCTATGAGTACTTCTGGCTCAGTGGCAACGTTTCCGCAACATTTTGATAAGCACGTTTCATTTCAAGTGAACCGTAGGATATATTTGTTTCGACCTTAATTTCTTCTCGATAACGTTCGTGTGAGACCATATCTAAAATATATTTTATGCTCTCTATTCTCTAAAATTAATTACATTACAGTTGAGCCCTGTTTTAGACGCTAGACTTTGGTCCAGGTTAGGTTGTTAGCATTAACTACATGGTTAGTAAATTGAAATAATTCATACACGTAATGCTAGGCTTATTAAAATTCAAAAGTTAACTTAACCTCAGAGTAACCCTCTAGAGAAATAAGTGCCATTTATTCCAAAGGTTACCCATAAATAGGCTACGTGGCTAAAATTCTGAACCTAAACAGTAATTTACGAAACGTTAACAGACAGCAATATTTGATATTAGTACGTATACATATTTGAATGATCCTATTATAAACTTTTAGGCATCTGTACAATTTAATTATTTTAAAATTTATCTCTCAATTATAAACTTTTTTTTCTCCCTGCCCCTGTTCTACTGCTTAGCAAAAGCTTTCCACATTTTCTTCCACACATCCCTGTATTCCGTCAAGTTCTGCCAATTGGGGTGGAAGACATGAAGATCCTTATGCTAACTCGTTCCAGGTTGACCATGGGGTCGTCGGCCGTTTATACCCCATTTGCATTTGCCCATCTTTCCGATCTTCTTAGGTGCATACGAATCACGTGACTTACCCAGTCACATTTCAGTTTGGTGATCTCGGTCTTAACGTCGGTAATCTTGGTTTTTGAGCGGATTGTCGCGTTGGGGACTCGGTAAGATATATTAAAATTTGTGATATGGGCTTGTGTGGTATTTGTGTATATACCTACACATAACACAAGCCCATACATTATTTCCTTTGGCTACTTATTGACATAGTAATAAAAATTCTAAATTGTTATATTTTTTTTTACCTAATTTTAAAATGCTATATTTCTGTTTTGGTATAATTAATTAGTTGATATATAGATAGGAGAAGCCATTGGCTCCCGTCACACAGTCTCTGACTAGTTCAGGAGCCTCTGGGATCAATACTATAACCTACCATAACTTATGCCCGAATAAATGATTTGTTTTGGTTTGATACATACCCCAAATGTATGCAGGATCAGTATCCTAGAAGATTTTTATTGAGATAAAAAGTGGGATATAAACCTTGCGTGTTAATTCAATGTACAAGCTGCTTTCATAGCATTATTCATCCAAACCCTAATACTTACGGATCACAATAGAAATACATATACACTTACACAAAATTTCACATTTAGATAATACTAGCTACTCTGGTGTCACCCGCATGGACCATTTCCTCAGGAACGTTACATGACATTTTTCCGAAATAAAAAGTAATTTATGTCACTCCAGGCCCTTTAAGTATGTCTTTGTTAACTATGTATAAAGAAACGAAAGAATATAGTACGGTTCCGTAGCCAAAGTTATATTAATTGTGGTCACATTCATAGTCACAATTCAGAAAAGTGCGGTTTTAGAAGAAAAAAAATGCATAAAGCTTGTGGACAAATTTCAGAGATGTATCATCCTGACATAGCATAAATACTTTTTTGGTTTAACCAAAGTGTAAACTACTTGGGAAAAAAATATTTTTTAAGATCATTTTACAAAAATAACTTTTGAGCTAGAACGTCTTTTGTTACAGTTTTATCCTATAGTTGTAATCATAGATTTCTGCGTAGCAAAAAAAAAATTTCAGGTCTATGGTTGTAATCACAAAATATTCAAAATCATTTTGAATAAAGGTTTTCAAAATAAACTGTCAGCATGGCGGTAACAAGTTTCTATGTCTAATAGTTTAGAAATGCATGGGAACACCATTTTTTTGCCACTATTTTGGCAGGCTATGTTTCGCAAGGATACACTTAATAAAAAAGTGATCTATCAAACCTTACCTTTATTTCTAAAGACCTATTCAACTATGATCTATCTAAGAGTGTGATATACACTTGAAAGAGCAACGTTTTTTTCCCTATTTCACATGTACCAGAGCCACCCAAAAATACATTTTTTTTTAATAAAAAGAGCGGCAAACAAGCTTGCGGTCCGCCTGATGGTAAGCAAAACCGCCGCCTATGGACATCTGCAACACTAGCAATGTTGACGGTGCTTTGCCAGCTCGGAGAGGTAGTTGTAGACACCCTTTTTGAAATGCTTCATGTTGAAGCTCGGCGTGAAAGTTTTGGGGTGGGATATTCCACACCTTGCAGGTCCGCGGAATAAAGGAGCGGAAAAATCGAACGGTGTGAGATTTCCAGCTTTGCAAGATGTGGGGGTGAGCTTTTTGACGGTGTCGGGATGTGCGATAGTGGAAGTCCGACGCAGGAATAAGATCAAAAAGCTCTTCAGAGCATTCCCCGAAAAACAAGTGATAAAAGATGCAAAGGGAACCCACGTCTCTTCGGAGGCTAAGTGGATCCAGCTTGTTAGTGAGGGATCGTCTACAATTCTAGCGGCTTGCCTCTGTAGGGAGTTAAGAGGCTGCATTTATTATATTTTGAAATACTTTTTAAATTAAGATATATATACTAAAACTGACATTGTGCAAAGTTTCATGCACTCATATTAATAACGAAGTAAGAGAGTTCAAAAAAATCATGAGGCATCTCAATTACATCTGTTATATTAACTCTGATGATCAGTACATAAACCACACTATACTCGGTCTGACTGTGCCAGTTCAACCGCCTACCGAAACTTTGTTTAATCTGGCACCGCATTCATACGAGACCATAACGTGTAAAGTTTTATTGCCTAAGGGTTGGTCGCACATTACCCGCTTAGAGTAGATTGAGATATAAAATAATGCGAGACTAAATTTGGTCTAAATCACACTAATCCCACTAATATAATATATGTGAAAGTTTGGATGGATGGATGGATGTTTGTTACTCAGTACACGCAGAAATGGCTGGAGCGATTTGGATGAAATTTGAAATATACATTGTTTATGTCCTGGATTAACACAAAGGCTACTTTTCATCATCAGCATCATCATCACCAATTTTCATCACAACGCGGGTGGAACTACGGGGCGCAGCTAGTATCATATATGTGAAAATTTGGATATATGGATGGATGTTTGTTACTAAATCACGCAGAAACGGCTGGATGGATTTGGAAGAAAATTTAGCATATATATTGCTTATGTCCTGGGTTAAAATAGATAGGCTACTTTAATAACTCATCATCTAATCATCATCATCACCGATGTCATCAACACGCGGGTAAAACCGCGGGTCGCAGCTAGTAATCAATAAAACAAGTAAAAACAAACGAACAGTGTTAAAACAGTGTTTAAAACAAATGAGTTGTACATTATTGATGTTTTTTTAAGGCTTTCGTTTTCCCGCCAGTTTGCTTGATGTTAAGCGATGATGATGGATGTTTACAAGAATAAAGATGAAATTTATCAAAAGACAACATTAATTCATCATCTTATCAACCATGCGTAAATATAACACATCAAATTCAAACTGCGTATGATGTATGTCAGTTTAAACCAGTGGAGCTTAGAAGGGCGTTGGCAAGTCGAACTCTCAACACATTGTTTCAGACAGTGATCCGAACATTAGAAGCTCACCCCGCCTCCCTTTGTTCTCATAATTGCTACTGTTAAGAACCTCATTGTGACCTCATTGTCCCTATACTAAACGCCGAATACACTTTTAGGCTTATGTTTTTAACGGTTCTCGCTTATTTGGACGACATCATTGTATTTGTTGATGATTTTGATCGTGTGTATTGAATAGGGTTTGAAATCATGTTCGAATGAAGCCTCAACCTTTAAAGCTGGTTTCATTTAGTTGTCAGGAAAAAAATTAAAAAAGGATGTGTGACGTTCCATTTGCTCCTTAAATTGTTTGTGTGCAAACGTCTGTAGATAGAAATGATACAGCCTGTTCTTATATTCATTATCTGCTAAGCTATTCTAACAACCTATCGGGAACGGTAAACTTATTTACGACCCCATTTTCTTTCCGTGAAGTACATTTTTAAAATGTTCATAAAAAGTGTTCGTCTTGAGAGCAACAAACAGTTTTTATAATCACAGTTATCAAAATCATAAACTTTATGACTGAGAAGCGTCGAATCAGAAAAAAATATTTTTTATGGTACTACTTTTAGAGATTTTTGTCGTAAAAGGTAAGAACTTGAGAGAAACGAGTAAAAGTGTTTTAATTTACTCGGTAAATATTAAAGAAAACTGACATTAAATAAATAAATATTCGGGATATTTTTGCACACACGGTCATCTGACCCCAAACTAAGCAAAACTTGTAATATGGCTGCAAGAGACTGATATACGTACTTATATATTTTTAAATACATACTTAAATAGATATTAACACCCAGACATAGAACAAACACAAATGTTCATCACATAAATGTTTGCCCTAGGTGGGAATCGAACCCACGCCCCCAAGCACAGAAGGTAGGTTCACTACCAAATGAGCCACTGTACCGGGGAGTTGTCATTCATAAGAGACTCAATAATTTCGAAAAAAATATACTCCTACTAGCGACGCGCCCCGGCTTCGCACGGGTGTAAGCTCGGCCTTCGGCCTCGCTACTATGACCCGTTCCAGGAACACAAAATTTCATCAAAATCGGTCCAGCCATTTACTTAGCGTTTAAACCTTCCCTGGACTACGACAAACATTTCAAAACCAAAATCAGCTAAATCGGCCCAGCCGTTCTCGAGTTTTAGCAAGACAAACTCACAACGCTTGAGAAAGTAAATTTTGTATGAAAAAAGGTTAAAAAACATAACCAATTTGAATCAGCTTTAAAAAATATAGGATTCCAAACCGTTGCTCCTTTCACTTCCATTAGTTTCAGCGAGAAATAAAATTTAAACTTCTTTACAACATTCATCAAGACGTCATGAGCAAAGCTTTTGAATAATAAAAAAAGCTTCGCTCTCGCCTCTCAGAACTTTCCGTCGCGGAGACATGCTCTCTCGGTTTTTCATAACTTTATTATAAGAGATGAAAAGTTATTTCTTACATTTATTATTATTGCCGAAACCTCGTTTTGACGTAATTTGTGGTAAACATCAATATTGTGGAGTTTGCATGTTGTTTTGTTTACCATCGCAAGCTTGACATTTGATTACACATTTTGATCATCTGACATCTACGTATTTCTTTAGTACTTTCAACGATTATTCATTAGCATCATTTTTAAATATAAGTACATAGCCAGGGTCACCATCGTCACGCACAACACTGATGATATCAGTATCATCATGTATTACCTACGTGGTTAGATTTTGTTGTCCTTATCTCAGCCTGTACAAACTTTTTTGTTTGTTCTTATGCAGAATAGTAATCACAAAACGACCACTAACATTTGTAATGAGTAATTTTATTTATTACTCAAACAAAAGAAGCACAAAACCACGCACTAACACTCTCGAGCCTTACATATAAAAAGTCTCACATAACGAGGCGTAACTTTGGTCGTACAAGACATTATCGGAAACTTAAGTGATTAACCGTTCGTGAGTCTCGGATCCGTTACACAAAGCCGGAACTTTTCAAAGGATCCGCATATTTTAATGCTAATGTGATTTCGTATTAAGTCTGTCGCAACATTGAAGCGTCACAACAAACACTATAAAAAGTTTTAGGAAAGGTTACAAATATAATTTATGTATATGCAAACGTGGTTTGCTTGAATGATTTAAATCTGATCAGGAATATAAAAAAAAGACGTTCCGGTCAGCCTATTACCTACAGTATTATATTGTGCAAGCTAGGCGTTCGACCGTAGCATACCTGAAGTTAAGTGTTGGTGTCGTTGAAGATGGTAAACAGACTATTATGTTTCTGATGGCACCTTAGTTCCAGTAGTTCTTTCTTGTACAACATCTTGTTACCATTCTATTAAAAGATAGCCTTTAAAAAGGCTGATTTTAGTTTTAGGTCTCCAATTTATAGATATTTACTTATATTTTGTCGATGTTTGTGAACCAGTGTCATTATTTTATAGCCTTACCTTAACCTGCCTTATTTTAGTCTTATTAAACTGCTGGACATCACATTTTTATTTCTCGTTTTTAATTTGAATAAAATGATCATGCAACATAATTCACATCTCTGGCTTCTCAATGCTGTTTAAGTTCGCATTTTTCGCATTAAATTTTTGACGAATAATCATCTTTCTTATTTACCAGAAACTCAAGAGAAACTTTAAATGGTTCCACGCTCTCTAAACTATGGCGCTTCTATTTTGCTCCACTTATTGCAACTTTACGGTCACAATTATGTAACAGAGAGGTGAATTAGCGCGGATTTATGTCATTAGTTGTGAAAGCTTGGCGTGGTTTAAGCTTACATTTTGAGCACTACGCATTAATCTTTATGAAATGACATAATATCATTATGTTATAGTTGATGAAGTAAAAATAGATTTACTGACAAAATCTAACTAAAAAAAAACACAATCTGGGACATTATCTGGGGACAATAATCATAAGAGATTTGGGATTTACTTTAATACTAAAAAGAAAACTTTTAGGCAGTTTTAGACCGATTTGTTCATAAATATTGATTGTATAATAAACAATACTACCTTTTGATGTGCCTTTATTAACTAAAGAAAATAAAAACTAATATTAACACTACAAAACAGTTAGACTGCCCACAGACTGTTGAAGGTCTAAAGACAATCTAAATGCTCAAGCGCACTATCAGTTGGCAGCGTACCCAGCATGCTGACGGCATTACCACACTGAATGATAATGCTTATGTGTTGAGCCATAAATACGCCAGCATTTAAGCCACGCGTCACATTAACCAGGCGCTCTGAAAGATTAATTGCGATATAGTTTTGTTAACAAGGAAAAATATTATTTAAATATTATAGAATGTTATAGATTAAATATTACAGAAGTAGTTTAAAGTGGAACAATACTTCAAATATGAATCAAATACTTTGGAAAAAATATGATTTTCAAGGAACTAACACAAACCTTAGAGCAAAACAAAGAGTTAAACTCAAACAAGCTCAGTGTTAAGGTCAGGTAGGGTAAGTAAAACGACGGGGAAGAGGAATTTGGGACCATAACCATCAAACTATAGAGGTTATATTTTAATAATATAATGATGGTTACTGAGCTGCTTAAGGTGAAACGTTTCACTTTGGCGGGAAATTCAAATTTCAAACAGTTTTTTTGTTTTTGTAGCTAGGTTGAGTAATTATTGTAAACGATCATGATGTTTGCGAAAATTGATTATTATTCTTTACAAACTAGCGTAAAATTATTTATCTCCAATGCACAATGTTACATACATTTGTCAATAAACAAATTTTTGCTGTTTCAAACGGTTTATTGCCAAATGTAAGTAATATGGTGAGTTACTGATTAATAGCTGGGCATGATAATGTAAAGAATGACCAACAATTTTCGCGAACACTGTGTCATTTTACAATAATTACCTGGCCCAGCTACAAGGACAAAAAACTGTTTGAAATTTGAATTTCCCGCTAAACATAAAACGTATCACCTGAAAGTAAAATAAAGAGTTAAACTCAAAGAGAGGAATTTGAGACAATAGTCATAAAACTATAGATTTTAATAATATAATGATGGTTACTGAGCTGCTTAAACTCATTGCTATTGTAACATTTAAAGTTAGTTATTCATATTTGTTGGTTCTTCTAATAGGTATATAATTTACAATAGGTAAAACTAATTTAGTCGATGACAAAGTTAAATGTCAAATTTTTCGATCGATAAAGACCGCTTTTGCGCCCAAGTGCCAATATAAATAGTTTTAAACACTATCGTTTATTGGCTTAATGGTTCCAAGTTTCTCTTCCCTTTCGTATCTCTGCCCTCACCTTAAATAAAATTAAATTTTTAACAGCAACATACACACACATCACATCATCAGCCAATTAACGTCCACTGTTGGACAAGGCCTCCCTCATAGAGAGGGGTGTTGCCATAATACCCACGCTTGGCAGGCAGCTTGGGGATCGCAGTACGTTCACCGCGTACTATTAGGACGCTGCTGCCCATCCTCCGGTGGTTCTGGTCGCAGTTTTAGGACATACCCGGGTCCATCATAATCACACAAAATTACTATGTTTTTTTATTATTTCCCTCATACTCGTAATATTTCACTTGAATACTTTAAACTGAAATATCCCGTTCGGATATAAACCAAAGATTTAATGGTTCGAATCGTTCCTGTGCGTTTAAGCAATCGGACTGGAAGAGAGATAAATTAGTACACCCTCTGAAACAGTACACTTTGATACAGTATATTAACATGTACTTTTTTCCACTCCACCGATAGATACACTGTCTTACACAAGCAACGGAGAGCAACGCGATCCAATGCTGTTTGCGCAAAGATAATATACAAAACTAGTTGCACCCCGCGGTTTTAACCACGTTATATCCAGGATGTATATAACATCAGCTATCTTCCAGTGGAAGATGAAAACAATGCAACCTCCTTGGTCGCTACCAAGGTGTAGGACTGGCACCCTGAGGATTCCCTACATCATCATCATCAGCCAGAAGACGTCCACTGGTTAACATAGGACTCCTTTAACCTCCACTCTGAACGACATCCTGCCATCTGCATCCACTGGATGCCCGCGACTCTCCCAATGTTGTCGGTCCATCTAGTGGAAGGCCTACCTATGCTACAGCTTCCGGTTCGTGGTCTCCACTCAAGAACCTTTCTTCCTCATCAGTCATCAGTTCTACGAGCGATGTGGCCTGCCCGTTGCTACTTCAACTTGCAAATTTTAATAGCAATGTCGGTGACTCTGGTTCTTTGGCGAATATCTACGTTCCGGATTTTATCGCGCCAAGAAACTCCAAGCACTGAAAGAAGCTCTCTCCATAGGATAGGATAGGATCCAATATAGGATAGGATAGGATTCCGTACAAACTTAATAAATACGAGTATGTATGTAGATTCTTGTAGTTCATCCATCCCGGAAAGCGAGTCTTGACAAAAACGGTTAAAAATGTTGATATATTGATGGAAAAACTCAAATTTGTAGTTAGCAAACAGGTGCTCCCATACATACCAACTACAAAATGTAAGGTTGTCATAACAAAAACATTTTTTTTATATGATATTAAAAACTTACAGATTTTTTCCTTTGTGTGCTCTGAGACCTTGGTTCTTGCCAAATTTCATTGTTAAATTGTTAAATAAATAATAAATAATCTGGGACATTTTTGCACACACGGTCAATCTAAACTAAGTAAAGCTTTTAATATGGCTGCCAGAGACTGATATACATACATATATATTTTTAAATACACACTTAAATAGATATTAACACCCAGACATAGAACAAACACAAATGTTTGTCCTAGGTGGGAATCGAACCCACGCCCCCAAGTGCAGAAGGTAGGTTTACTACCAACTGAGCCACCGGGGCAGTCAATGGAAGGACCGAAGGAAAGGAGGTCTGGTAGGTTTTGATTCCCTTAGTCTTGACAGACAGACAGACAAACAGACGGACAACAAATTGATCCTATGAGGGTTCCTTTTTTTCCTTTTGAGGCACGGAATCCAAAAAAAATATATTATATAATTCATCGTATAGTGTCCATTACACTCGAGAACGTATTTCAGTGTATAATATATTCGCAACAGTGTCATCCTCATAATTTTCTACATTGTTCTGCCAAGCAGTAACGTGCGATCTTTAGTACTGTTATTAGTCCCGAACTCCGCTCCCCAGGGGACAAATCGGGAACATTTCAGAGATCAAAGTGTTTCTGCATAATACTTTTGAACAATGACGTTTACCTTTGTTCCAATTCGAGGTTTGTTAACGTCAAAGACGTAAAATGTATGTGGGATGGAAGGTAATGAACTGGTAGAAATGTGGGAAGAGTAAGGGGAAAATTGGGAATCGAGAGGTAATGAGGTATTTCGGAATCAAATTTATTGATTCTGTGTTAATTCTGGGCTTATTTTTTTCTGATTATGATTTAACAATAAAGTTTATAAAGTAAAATAAGTAAGTAAAGTAAAACCAATGGCTGTCATGACAATTGGCAAACATGGCAAACTGCAAAATAACTGGCAAATCGCAGATAATCATCACATCAAGTAACATATTTCCTTTCAGCCGTTTATCAGCTCTTTTATCAGTGGCTTAAAAAAAAACAATTTGTACTTGTTATCCCAGGAAAAAATGGATCTTTTAGGATAGCGGATGAAACTGTAGGGTGCTGCTAAAACCTACATAAATAAAACGTTGGGCTCCCAAAGTAACACGTTGGCTAATCACGAGCGGAACTTCCCAGGGCAGTTTGTCACGTCGTTATATACTGTCATGTGGCACATGACATTTTATGTTCGTGAGTTTCCTGGTATATTTTTATTTTTGCACATGGAGTAGAGAAACAGCAGATATTTTTAGGTCAAGAGAATATTATAGCAGGAAGAGCTTGGAGCTTAGCACACGTATAATATGCTTGCAAAGCCCGTAACGCCAACAATGTTGTGTTATTAGACTGTATGTACAATATAACCTTCCGCTACAACCTTCTTAATTTTGTAGAATGTGCACAAGTCCTATATGAGGTGACCTCGTCTAATCTTCGCCATAGTACATCAAGGTGGTTATTCCATCCTTACGTGGTGAATTTTAATAAAGTCTACATGCAACGTTTCCACAACAAGGAGTGGAATGCACTCCCCTCTTCGGTGTTACCTACTATCTTCTAGAATTATAGTAGCAATGATTGCTCAGTGGTTGACGGGTTAGATTTTCAAACCGCAGGCTGTGGGTTCATCATCATCAGCCAGAAGACGTCCACTGCTGAACATAGGCCTTTCACATAGACCTCCACACTGAACAACAGCTCGACATCCGCATCCAGTGGATGCCCGCGACTCTCACGATGTCGTCGGTCCATCTAGTGGGAGGCCTACCTACGCTGCGTCTTCCGGTTCGCGGTTTCCACTCGAGAACCTTTCTTCCCCAACGGTTATCAGTTCTTCGAGCGATGTGGACTGCCCATTGCCACTTCAACTTACAGATTTTAATTGCTATGTCAGTGACTCTAGTTCTTTGGCAAATATCCACGTTCCGGATTCTATAGCGCAAAGAAACTCCGAGCATAGGCCTTTCTATTACCCGCTGTGATACTCTGAGCTTTTACAAAAGGCCAAAAGTTAAATACCATGTCTCAGTATCATATGTCATCACTGGCAATTATTGATTTAGGATTTAGGCTTGTGGTATTTAGTGATTTAGGCATTGTGGTATTTTTGACGAGAATATTTCACGTAATTTTGCCCATCCGAGTTGGATTCTTCAGACGACCTCTTTGCCTAAGCTGGATTTACCTAACTGAACAATCTGTCAAAGATAGGAGTAATGGTCAACAACATCGAGAGTATTGTTCCCAACGACTACCGGCACGGGTACAACATGGACATTAGACATGATTTTTGTCTGGTCTATGTTAGTTTTAAGACTGACCTATTGGGAAACGCTGGTGAAGGAAAAAATGCTGAGAAAACCATAGCATGGTCACAGTAGATATATTATAAGCTAAAGCAGTAGTTTGGATTTAAACAAACGCCCAAATTGATTGAAGTCATCAAACGAGCGCCCCTTCACCCACCCGCTAAGTTACTTCACGGTACGCTCAGAGCGAGAGTCATTACAATTCGCAGTGTGTGTGTGTCATGAATTCGTTTTTCTCTTCTTTTTTTAAGAGCTTTGTTGCTTAGCGACCACATCGCACTGTTTGGCTTGCGATACAAACGATTTGCCAAGACAGTGACTAAAAATTCATTTAATTTATCATCGCTGCCTCCAACACAAGATGCTGCTCGTTTTTACAGTCTCCGAGTATATCACCAGGTCCAGTCGTGACTCGGAAGATTCAAAATCCTGAAGATTGGGGCTGGAAAAAGCATGCAAACATTTGGATGCCAATACAAGCTTCCAAGCCTCCAACACCCCCCGATCTCATGAAATTAATGAATAATTAATGTTAGGAATGAATAAGTAAAGTTGTACGAATTTAACAAAAATTTTGTAAGAATATATATATCTATACATATAATAAAAACGTAGCGATAAAAAATCTGTAATATAACAAGCTGCATGTTATCAGCGAGATAACAAAAAAAATCACACTGGGTAAAACAGTCTTAAAATAAGAAGCTGAACACGATAGGACAGTTTATAGAATTTTTGTCTGTTTGTTAGTTTGTCCGCGCACATCTCCTAAACCACTGGACGGATTTAAATGCGGTTTTCACGAATATGCTTAGAAATTACCAGATTAAAACATAGGCTATGTTATATCATTTATTTTAATTCTTTTTTATTACATAAAAGAAATATAAAAATCAATGATTATTTTCTTCGTTACCCGAAACGTAATATTAGGATCGTCACATAGCCTCAATCAAAGAGGTCTAAAGTAAAGAGAATGTTATTGACTTAGCCATTAAAATTTGAAACTGTCAACTGTCATTCAGATAATCAGCCAGATTAAAACTTTTTATTTAAATTAAGGAACCTTCTTAGATGAATGAACGTGTAGATCAAGAATGTTATAAAAACATAGGCCTTACAACCTCTTTGGTGATTCAATCCAATGCACCAAGAGATTGTAATACTCTTACGACATTTTATTCTATGTTAGCATTTAAAACACAAAATATACTGCATCCTATTTTAATTTAGCGAATAGAAATAATTCAAATAATTTGCCAAGAGCGTGTCGAGACACGCATATGGTAGGGTTCCGTAATCAAAGCCATATAAATGTAGTCATAGTGCTGAAAATTATGGTTATAGAAAAATTCGAACGAACGAAGCTTTGTGAACTTAGCCAAATTTCAAAGATGTACCATCCCGACATAGCATATACTTTTTATGGTTTAAACATAGAGGAAACTGATTGAAGAACATTATTTGTTAAGACCATTTTACAAAAAGGTCAATGACCTATGAGCTAGAACGCTTTGAATTTATTACAGTTTTATCGCTGTTACTCAAAAATTCATCATTAGATAATGTTCGAAATAATTTTGAATGAAGGTTTTAAATATGACCTACCTGTATTGTAAGATTCCAGTTTCTATGTCTTATAGTTTAGAAATGCAGGGGAGGGGACCAACTTTTTGCCACTTTGGCGGGCCATATTTCGCAAAGCATGGATTTAGTAAAAAAAAGTGATATATCAAACCTTACTTTCATTTTAAAAGAACTTTTCAACGATACCCCACACAAGTAGATGGAGTGAAAAAAAAAACATCTCCATTTCACATGTAAGAGAGCCACCCCTAAAACACAATATTATATATTTTTTATACTTTTAAATTGAGATCTGTATTACAACTCTCATTATGCAGTTTCATTCACTTATCTTAATAATTATAGAAGTTAGAAGATTTTAAAAAATTCGGACGGACGGACAGACAGACAGACAGACAGACGGACGGACAGAACGAATTTATAAGGGTTCCTTGTCGGGCTACGGAACCCTAAAAATATGGGGAAAATTTTCCTCAAAAGATCATCTACAAGATTGGTCTGAATAATTTTTTGTAAAATGAATAAAAAAAAGTTATAGAGCAAAAAGAAAATTTTTATAAAAAAAATCTCACTTTTTTGCTTATAACTTCTTGAATTTTTAATTTAGGGCAAAAAGTTATATAAACATATTTGTAGGCATAACATTTTGCTACAAATTATGTCTTGACAATTTTTTTTAAGACGCATAGTTTCCAAGATATCGCGAAAAAAATGTTTTCACCCCTTTTTCCAAGATGGTGGCTGGGGGACAAGGGTGGAGACCCCACAAACTTGAAGATAAGCTTCTATTGACTTCCTAAACATGTCCCAAAAATAAATTTGCGTCCTCTAAGAAATGCAATATTCGGTCCTTAAATTGTAACATTTAAATGGACTAATTATTTTATATCATTTCAATAGACATCCGTCATCTAGTCTACCTGACAGCAAAGTGTACAAAAAGTCAGGAGTTAAAATACACGATAAAAATATACGGGCTACTAGAGAACCTCTTTTTTAAGTCGGTAAAAAAAGTCTATTTTTATAACAGTTTCGAAGTTTGGAAGCGATTCTCAAATGGCGCTTCCAGCGTCAGGCTAAATTGCTCATCAGCGCACCTACAAAAACAGCGTGAAACATTTCTCAGCTAATCAGGAGGGGAACTTCCTCGGGGCAGTTTGTCACGCCGCTGTATCTACTGTCACGTGTAGTATGGCCACAATTTTGACAAGCTTTTTATTTAACTTGCCTTTTTAGTTTGGGTCCTGCAAAAAGAAAAAAATGTTTTTTGTTTAAATTAGAACGGCTGTCAAGGCATTTTTGTAAGAATTTATTGTAGCCAGTTGCACCCATATAAATGAAACGTCAGTCATTTGGAATCAGTTAACTGTGATGTGGAGTTCGACGCGTTGATCTAAATAAGAATGTTCAAACAGATAAACAGATAAACAGATAAACAATTTTATTGATAATAGTGTGCATAATTATAAGTCAGTATAATGAATTTCTTGTAAAACAATAATAAAAATAATTCCAATTAATTAATTCATAAATCATTACTTAATTATTACATTGCGTCCGTAGTTATTTAAATAACATTTCCTTTCACTTTTAAAAAAGTCGTCGATGGAGTAAAAAGTTCTTTCAACGAGCCAGTTCTTTAATTTAATTTTAAATATATTGTCACTGGCGGTACTCGTGACATCCTTTGGCAAACAGTTATATATTTCGGCACCTATCACGTGAGTCAATTTCCCCGAGCGTACGAGCCGCCTGTGTACTGTCGCGAGACTATTCACGTTACGGAGGTTACACTGAAACGAGTGGCTGGCTCCTCGCCTCTCGAACGAGTCTAGGTTCTGCCTCACATAGAGAGCTGCCTGCATTATCACGATCGAGGGTAGTGTCGGTATACCGAGCGCCTTAAAGAAAGGCTTCGCTGATGTTCGGCGCGACACCTGCACAATCGCCCTTATTGCCCGTTTCTGCATCCTGAAGGCACGCAGTCTGTCGGCTGCTTGCCCCCACAGTTCGGCCCCGTATTGCAGGACCGAATGCACGGTCGCAAAATAGCAAGTGCGCACCACATCAGCAGAAACCACTCGGGACAGTCGGCTCAAGGCATAACAAGCACTACCCAGTCTCGCACAGAGCTTGTCTATATGCGAGGACCACGTCAGACCACGATCAAGTTGGAAGCCGAGGAATGTAACTGAGTCAACCTGGCTTATCGGTTCTCCGTGTATTAGCACTCGCAGTCTGTCTAATCGGCGCCCTGAAACTGAGAACTGTATGAAGTGGGTCTTTTTAAGATTAAGAACGAGGCCGTTCAGTCTAAACCACTGCGCTAGTTCATCCGCTGCATCGTTGAGTCGCTTCTCCAGCTCGTCGGACGTTTTCGCGGTAACGATCGCGGCTACGTCATCCGCGTACATAAAAATTTCGCCGGATGCGACAAAGCTGGGCAAGTCGTTTAGCAGTAACGAGAAGAGAATGTTGGACACCGACGATCCTTGGGCTACTCCCAACGTAGTTCCTAACGGGTCCGACCTCGTTACACCACCATCACCGACAACCACCTGGGATCTGTTCTTAAGCAGGTCAGTCAACAGTGCATGGGCGGGTCCGCTAATACCATAGTGGATGAGCTTAGCAGCGAGAACGCCGTGGTCTGCGACATCGAAAGCTTTCGATAAATCGCAGCATAAGACGGCGACTCGCTGCCTCTTCTCGCTGGCTTCCATGACGCGCTTCACCACCTCTCGCGTAAGCACTGTCGTAGACCTGCCCGGGCGGTATGCATACTGCCTCTCAGAGAGCGCCCCGGTGGAGGTCAGGTAATTCGTGATCCGCGAGCACAGGCCGTTCTCGAATATTTTGGATACCGCTGGGATGATAGATACGGGTCTGTACGCGTCCAAATCTTCGCGCTTTCCCTTTCCTTTGAAGAGTGGCGATACTTTACTCAGCTTCATCGCAATTGGATAAATTCCTTCGCTTATACAGCGATTGTATAACTCAGCTAGACATGGCGCAAAAACCGTCTGGATAAAACCGATGAGTTCCATCGATATGTCGTAAATGTCTTTGGTCGGTTTTCGTGGTATTCGCGATATGATTTTATATACTTCATCAGCCGTGAACATGGTAAGTCTCAAGCTAGTGTCGGCTGGCGGGCGCGCAGCGGCGAGAGTGTTGGCGACCCGCGACACGTCCGCGCGCGGCGCCCCGCACGCTGCCGCCGCGCCTACAAACCTGGAGTTCATGGCATCGGCTACGCCTTTTTTGGATCGGTAGCTTTTACCCGCTTCGTCTTTAGCGACGTCTGTGAAACTGACAGGTGATTTTTTACTGATCCCTCTCTCTGCATTGACTACTTTCCAGATGGTTTTCTGCCTACTAGAGCTATTTAAAATCATCTCAGAGTAGAAGCCAGTTTTGTGAACTGTTAATGCTTTGTCATATAGAGAGTTCAACTCCTCTGAGATAGACAATAGTTGGTGGTTATCTGGGAATTTTTTCGTCAGTTGCGCGGTCTCAAACAGTACAGTCTTAAGCCCGAGCACCTCTTCATTGACCCATGTGGACTTCCTGACATTTTTACGTTTGAGGGGGAAACATATTTTATATTTATTTGTAATAATGTTAATTACAGAATAAGCTAAATTTTCTACAGAGTTCTGGTGTTTTTTGAAAATAAATTCCCAGTCTACACTCACTACAGCTAAGTGAAAGTTTGAGCGACTCACTTCAGAACAGTCCCTGATCAGGCGGGTGCGCGGCGGTGGTTGCCACGGCTGGCATGCGACCGCGGTACGCACCGCCCTGTGATCGCTAAGAGGGTCATCTGGGGTGTAGAACGAGGTATCTACGGCAGTTGCAACCACCGTCCCTTGCCGCCTGTTGCTGTACACATGATCCAGACAAGTCGAAGAGCTACCGTACACTCGCGTCGGGAATTCGACTACGTTCGCGAAATTGTGTGACGAAAGCATATCACCAAGTTGTTTCTGGATACCGCAGTTTTTATGCAACCAGTTAATGTTTGTATCGCCTATAATTATAACTTCTTTATTGATTTCACTGGCTCGCTCAAGAACGGGTTCAAAATGAACAAGAAAGCTACTGGCACTAACCAAGTTAGTCCTATATACACATAACACTATAATATTATAATCTAAGAGCTCAATAGCGGACACCTCACAATATAGCTCGATCGATAGTTGTACAAAATCAACACATTCGATAGCTTTCACACCATCCTTAACGAATAGACAAGAGCCACCGCGCGCGGTATGTTTTCTACAATAACTAGAAATCAGTGTGTATCCATTTATGTTTACGCATTTCAGGTTATCACCGCTACACCAGTGTTCTGTAATTCCGAGTACTTCGCACTGTAACTCCTGCTGCAACAGAACGTCAAGTCGTTGTGTTTTCTTAACATTTAAAGATCTTATGTTTTGCTGGCAAATGATAATACTTTGTTCCACGACGGAGTCCGAATGGTCTGCACGTCGCCCGTTCCTACATTCATTGTTTACATTCCGCGCGGGCGCATCGATTGCGTCATTCGTGGAGCTACTGGTGGGCCGCGCGATTAGCGGCGGGCTTGCCGGCAGGGCGCGAGTTATGCGCTGTCCTGCCAGTGCTCCTTTGAAACCACTGTGAGACTTTTACTCCAGGAGGCCATGAAGTTGGCGCGCATATAGTATCAAATAAGCTTTCCGGGAAGCCAATAACAAACGCAGCGTGTTTGTCTGTCATAATATCGCGTTTTTCTACAGTGTACCTATCACACATTGCCGCAAATTTGTTTAAATAGTTGAGGACACTTTGTTTTGTAGTTTCTGGTTTGAACGACCAGGCCTGCACATACAGTAATTTTTCAGTTGTTTGCAGATCTTCGTCAGCCTTTCCGGACCCAATCACTATGGGTCTCTGATTGTTACTCGATCGTCTACGAGTCACCCGTTGCCATTGATCTTCGTTCCGTCCGTTCGCTGCCTTCGTGTGATCATCTGCTGCACCAGCCGATTTTATGGCCGCAACAGTAGGCACTGATACCGCAACTGTGGCAGCTGCAACTGTTCTTACCGCCGAAGCGCTGGGGGGGTTAGCTAGTGGCTCGCTTCGGCCTGTCTCGGTAGTGCTCGGGGTTGTTTGGCCGGTGGATACGCGTGCATTTTTATTAGCAATTACATCGCTCGATTTCTTTGCAGCGATGGTTGCAGTCGTTATTTTTGCATTAATTCTCGCTTGGCGCAATGGGCGCTGCAATGTTATCGTGGGTGCTGCGTTTGATTCTGTTTGATTAGTGGTGGTTAGTGAAGTGGTACCCACATTTTTCAATCTCATTAGATTGATCGTCTCAACAAGACTCAAAATTAAATTGTTCTGTTCACCAAGCTTCGTCTCCACAGTACTGATCTTCTCTGCCATCAGCACTATTGTATTCTGAAGTTCACGTACCACACTTTCAATAACTTTTAGCGTCATTATTTTAATTTAAAATAAATAAACTTGGATAGCACCACAGTCACTGTCAAACGTCAAACGACAACAATCAAGGTTCTGTCACAATGCCTGGCGACAGATTTTCCTTCTCATTTCCGTTCTATTTACTTCTCTTTTTCCGTGATCTTTTGATCATTGTACTACAATATAATATAATTTATTCTTAACTTTATTATATGATTATTTACGGGATATTTACCGTGGTAAGGTTGTGGAAGGAGCTCCCGATATTTTGGCGCAGTTACATGCACCATGTTCACGGGAAGTCACAAATAATCATATAACTTTAGTGAACAACCGTGATAGTTTAAAACAGTGTTTTATTCATAACTGTACCTAATTGTTAGTTGTTCCTATTTTTTGACAGACAAAGCTAACTCCAAAACTATATTTATTTTTATAAACAATTTTTTTTTTTTTTTTTATATACCTATATAAAAAACTGCACCCATATTTTTAAGCAATATAATTTTTGTAGGTATTTTTAAAGAAAAGTTCACGGTGAAGAGCACTGAGCATAGACAGTTTATAATATTAATGTGATTCACTAATTCCCTTCTTCCAATACCCTAGCCCTAAAAGTTTAACTAGTTTTGCGTATTTATTACTCTTGTTAAGTAATAATTTCAAAAGCACCTGTTCCTTTAATCCCCCATTAAAAATTAAGGCAGCTCTCTACAACCGGTAAATTGTGAAAAACATTGCAATTAAACTTTCATAATTGCTCTAACGACGGGATTATGCCGGTAACGGGCAACGTTATGTCCACCCTGACAACACGCCCGCAATGTTTCTAACGTAATTCCAGTATGGTTACAACTAACTAAATGCGATAATTTTTAACACGCTTTTAATCAACTTCCAAAAGTAGGAGGTACTCAATTCGACTGTTTTTTTTTATGTTTGTTACTTCTGAACTTTCGACTCGATGAATTGATTTTAATGATTCTTTTTTTATTTGAAAGCTGGTGCTTCCCGTGTGGTACCATTTTAATTTGGTTCAGTTCTGACATTTTTATAAAGTCGGTTTTTATTTATTTATAATAATTTGGTTTGTTTTACATTACTAGGTAACTTTAGACACCTGAAAGAAACCCGTTTACTCCTGATTTGAATATACACATATTATACTTACGAGTACATACTGACTCAAAATTCTCATCACAAAAATATTTCTATTAACTTATAGATTTGTATTTCTTTCACGAATATATTATTTAATCTATTTCGCAATGTCATAAATAGGTAATGGAAGCCTTTTTTCATGCCGTTAAGATCACAATACAATGTTGTCGATGCTCTACGAACAAACCTAAAAATATTCATAAACGAGTCACAAAAAACTTCGTGTACCATTTTACTGCTGTTTTATTTGCGAACAAGGTTTTCTAGAAAGTTTCTTCGTTTTTTTTCGCATGTAGCTGGTGGTTTACAAAATCCCAGCTCAAGTGGTTTTACTTTGTACTTTATTGGACACCACTAGAATTCAAGAAAAAAGTGAAGTCGTGAGTGGATCTCTTTCTTTTTGTCACCTGTGTCTATATGAAACAATTTATATTTAGGATGTCGTTGTCCTATAAATTTTGTCTTTGAGCAAGAATGTGCATGTGATTTTAATTTATTCATTGATAGGCTTGCGCTTGACCGCCAACTAGCCTGATGTTAAGCAAAGATGCGGTCTACGATGGAACACGCTTGCCTAGAAGAAACCGATTCACTCGAGACTTGAAGACACCTAGATTGTAACTATCGGGGAACACCCATTTAGACAGCGCATTCCACAGACTAGCAGTTCGCACCATAAAAGTGGAATCAAAGCGTTTAGTACGGGTTTTCGGAATATCAACCATAAAACGGTGTTGATTTTTCGTGCCCGCTCTGGCAGTCCTATAGAAAAATGGGTAGGAGGGAATTAGATCATGCTAACAGCTTGTTCGTCCGCTTGTTACAAATACGCCCGAACTTACTTTTAACCAAATAAATACGAGATCATAATTTCAATACGCTTTTAGTAAAGCTAGATTCTTTTTATTATAAATAGTCATTGAGCTTTTGCTAAAATGCGTCATATCCAATTTTAGTTTATACTGGCTTGGATTGCCCGTATTTACGATATTTGAGCATGATGGAACAAAGATTTTATAGAGAAACGTATAAAATTAATACGATATTTTCTGCTGTCAACAGTCATGGAAAACTGTCTGGAGGTTTGTTTTTGTAAAACAGCACTTAAATGCGAGCGTATCAGAAACTCTGAAACAGTCTATTTATACTTGACTGCCCATTATGGAGAGTAAAGTCTTAGCTCAGATCAGAAAAACAAGGGAGATATAGTAAGGTAGCGTGACGGGTGCGAACGCATCTCGCCTAAATCAGGATTATTGCATTAGTTGAACTCACCCTGCTGACGGCCTTGTTGTCCTTTATATTGCATGTGGACTATTAGTTCATCGGAGTCGTTACAAGTTTATTAGTCTGCGGGAAAAAATAGTTAGTGTAATTTACAGTTTTTGCGTTAAGTGGTTTAGCGGTTTGGTTTGAGGTAGGGAAGTGACACTTGTCACTGATCTAAATATTTTTGTATGTTTATTTATGCTTTTAATGTAATAGTATTGCTTATTTTACCAGGATGAACAGATGCTTGCTCGTCAAATTATTACAGGTACTTACTTATTTGTAAACGTTTAGGTTATTTATAAATAATTATAAGTATAGATTTAAAATTTATTTAAGTTTGAGATATTATGTCAGTGCGTGTAGTGAATCTAAGTATCGATACAAACATCTTAGTTTTTAGATACTTATTGTCCAAACTAGTTTGTATACATATGAAATAAATAAATAAAAAAGCAGTTTAGTGAAAAAAGATATATGAGAAATGGAGAACTGATAAGAACTATTCTTGTCCTAAAGCATATCGTCATTGTTTGTCTGATCTGATGTTTTTATTATTATTTCATTCAATTATTTTACTCCACTGTAATTGAAACTGAAACTTTGTCATGACAAAGTGCTCTAAGGAAACCGGAATAATTGTTTATTTCATTTACATTTAAATTAATTTATATTTATTGTCACTACACGTTAATTACTGATTTGTTTCAAATATTAAAAATATCATTATTACAAATTAGTTTTAGGTATAACGTATTTTTTTGATTCAGAATTAATTAAATTGTAGTGGTAGGACTCTTTTGCAGTCCGCCTGGGGAAGTACCACACCTTTGCCAGTTATTCAACCGCCAAGCAGTAGTGTGCAAACACTACTGTGTTCCGGATTGAAGGGCAATGTTTCCAGCGAAATTACAGGGCACACAGAGATTTGACATCTTACATCTCGGGGTGACGAGCGCAGTGCATTGCCATCCAGGGTTTTGAACTGTTGAAGTTCAACATTCTGAGTGGCTTTGAGCTTGAGTTGTTGAGAGTTGAGTTGAACGAGTGTAGCAGGGTAACCTCCAGCAAAGAGAGATGGCAAGGCATCGTGAAGTGCATTCTATATGCTCAGTTCATATTTCAGTTCATATAACTTTATTTCAAGTAGATACACTTTCGAAACGTCACAAGATACCAAGTTAAAATAAGAAATAATTTAAAAAAAATTACATTTCATCTGGTAGAAATCCTGATACAAATCGAACTCATGCAACAAGGTGTTCCCTGTGTCGGTGGTAGAAAGCTACCAAATGTGTTTGGTAGGTTTGTTCCGTCCAATACTACGAGTACATGACGTACACGACCGCTCTGCCAAGAACGAAACGACTGAAAAGAAAAGATGGGGCTGAATAAAGAGGGTCCAAAAGGGTTTGAAGTTTACATAAAAGTGTACGCGTACGAAGTCGCACGCAACAGCTAGTAAAAACTGTGAGTTAAATCGAAATATAACGCAATTTTGTTGGCTTTGAATACCAAAATATCTGTCGATTCATCAACAATAACAATAAAATTGTTCTCTTTATAATAAATGAATTTTTGTTCGACTAAAATATCAGTTATTTTCGTATCGGCGATTACGTGAATTGACATTTTTCATCCTTTTTATTCGATTTAATTTTAGTTCAGATATTAAATATCAGTATTCATATTCCATTAACATTCTTGTACTACTTAATTGAAAATTGTCAGATTTTACAGAAATGTTATAGTTTATCTCTCATTCCGAGGTGAAACCCATAATTAGCCTGGTCAAAATCGTTTTTATTTATTTATTTATCACTCATTGATTTATCTATACTTCTATACTAATATAATAATGAAGAAAGATTTGATTGTTTGTTTGTTTGCATTGAATAGGTTCTGAAACTACTGAACCGATTTGAAAAATTCTTTCACTGTTGGGACGCTACACTATCCCCGGGTGACATAGGCTGTATTATATTTTGTAGCGAGGCCGAAGGCACCCGTGCGAAGCCGGGACGGTAGTCTTCAATAAAAGTGCAGAATAAATTAATCTATGAACTTAATCTACTGCCGAGTCTATCTTCCAAAGATAAACATATGCGTACACAAGCATACATTGAGTGCAAAAAGCCCACATATCTTAGCGTGCTGTAGGCTGAAACTTACTCGCAATATTTCTCGTTTCAAGCGCAAAATTCCCCCATATGTCCAAGTATTAGAACACGTGTCCTGTCCCGGATCAAACGTGCCGTTGCATGAATATCGGCCTGGTAAATATTAAAATAATATCCAGAGGACGGTTGGATTTACCATGTCAGGCTGGAACGTTATTGGATTTGCCGGAATAGAGGACACAATAATAGGCTACCAGACTGATATTTTTTTATTGCTTTATATAAAAGCTGACCATAAATAGAGCTGTGGCATTAGTACGAGCACTTGCGAAAAGTTATCGTTACGTAAACGATAGCAAAATGCCTAAACTAAGGCCACTTATCACTGAACAAAGCGCTTCGTACGGGACGAAGCGCTTTGATTCCACTTTTATTGTGCAAACTGCTAGTCTGTAGAATGCGCTACCTAAATGGGTGTTCACCGCTAGTTATAATATCAGTGTTTTCAAATCACGAGTGAATCGGTTTCTTCTAGGCAAGCGTGTTCCATCGTAGACTGCATCATCGCGTTGGCGGTCAAACGCAAGCCTATATAAAAATACTGTTAATAATCAAGGTAGGTAATTAGAATTTTAATATTTGTAATGTATAGAGCGCACTATAGAGCGCACTATACCTAGAACCTACAATTGACATCACTCAAGGGTACGCCAAACTTTCCCGCATAGTAAGTGTCAGTATGGAACAGTATGGACACACAAAATACCAAATAAACAAACTTTAAATGCTTATGTCTTAAATAGAACTTTATTAGCAGATTTAAATTATTTAGTAAAATCGCAGTTATTTTTATTTATTTATTTATCTCAGTGGATAAGACACATGCTATTTAAACGCACAACTCTGCCAAACTGCGTAGCAGTTTGTAGGCAGATATCTTCTCTCATTACAACAATTTATTATTGAATAGGAACACATTTTTCACATAACATTTTTAGATATAATATTTATTTGTATATTATTATAATTTCTTGACCCTTTAGTGCCTAAAGCGTAAATTTCAGTCAGTTTACAATCCGCGAGTAGAAATTCATATGGGTCCAGCCTTTTAATATTTCACCATCCATATTCGGTAAAAGTGGCCGGATAGGAGCAATGCCCGGATGCTTGCCGGATGTGCACCCACTCTACTGAATAGTATTCCGTTTTCACAAACAAACCATAAATTTGGAGATTCAAAATGCTTTTATCTCTGTGTTTGCTGGTTGTTTGGCGCAGCGTCGAATGTAAAACTGTGATGCTTATATTCTCAGTACGACATCGGTTCCTTTTTATTTTTGTAGTAAAATTTTGACATTAAAATCTTCACTGCTAGCTGAACCCTTGTGGGCAATTTTGGCGAACTCAACATTGTTTCTGTCCCCGTCATTTATTATGTTTATAGAAACAAGAGTGACAGGTTAAGGGTCCTTATGTGGTGTCGACATCCACCATAAAGGATTTATGTCAGGCACAAATTCAGAAAGTCGAAAGGCATTGATAGTTATGTAACTCAACGCGTACGAAATTACGGGAAACAGCTAGACAATAATTATTTCTTACGTTTTCGCAATTATTACACATCGAATATAAACATGGATTTTATCGCGTTTTTAACGTCATTTCCATTTCTGACGTTTCAAGCACTTTGTATAGCGTCCGTTGTCACAGGTACACTAGATTACGGATTTATATAGAAATGCTTTGAAATTATTTACAAGTACCTATAGTTTTTTTTTTCATTTATTTATCATTTACTAAGAAAATTATAACTAAAAGGGTATAATGGCATTTAAAAACCACTAAGGTTTAATTATATGGATTACGTTGGAAAACGTTCCCTATGTACACAGTAATCACTAACGGTGTCCAGGTCATGCAGTTCTGCACTGAGCTTGAATTTTATTAATTTGACTGAATCCCAAGCAGATGCTACTACTCAGGCATCCTTTCAATGTATATATTTTTAATTTCAATATCCTCGCGTAGCTTTATATACCAAACTTGGTAGCTAGACAATAGTACAGTTTTCCTTATCCAAACAAACGTTCCAACTGAAAATTATGACAAAAATTAATGCCAGTAAAATATTAAAGTCTGATTCTCACGAGCGGTAAAACTACAGAAAAAGCTATTAATTTTTGTCGTAAAAATTTGCCGTAAAAATAATCTTAACGTGTTTGCGAGTGAAACTACCAGGCGACAATAAAATGTCAAGAGGTATCTGTCAGATTGGAGTACTCGTAGAGAACCGCGATAAATAGAAACGGGTATAGAATGAGTCAGTACATAAGTAAGCAGGGAAGACAAGTGAGTCGCTCCTGGTACAATCGGAGCCCATATTTTGTGATTGAAATGTTGGAGCGTCACTTGTTTTTGTCTCACATTTTAATTGTCATGAGACATGTATCAAAGACAGCACAGAAGCATAGTAGATATACATATACGCTAAAACAGTCGATTGACTCGGACGTGTCCTTGAATTCAATGCCTTCAGTCGGTCACAGGGCTAAGGTTGCTACTATCTGGTTTTAAGAAAATGTTGCATTATTTTGTACGCTACTTCTACGCTAACGACACAGAAACACGGTGAAACCCAATGACGCGACGCTTACTATCGCAACAAGCTGGGAAAGGGGGAAAGGGGTCGATTCAGGCGTTTATTTAGAGTACCACCTTAAGTACTAAAACAGAAGCAGCGCGTGCGCGGGTGTAGCAGAAATAATTGTACAAACGCGGGCATGCACCTATACAGCTAATAAAATGTTTACTATTATTGTGAGCTATAGTTAAACGCCTCATGACAAATATAAATAATAGGCCCAGACCGTGTCGAGTTATGCATATGGTAGAGTTCCGTAGCCAAAGCCATATAACTGTGATCATATTCATAGTTCATAAATTGGTGGATATAGAAAAATTCGAACGAACGAATCTGGACTTATTCTAATTTCAGAAATGTATCACCCCGATATAACATATACTTTTGATAGTTTAGTCAAAACGAAAACTACTAGAGAATCATTTTTACCAAGATCATTTCCCAAAAAGGTTAATGACCATTGAACTAGAACGTCTTAAATTTATTACAGTTTTATCGCTATAACTCAAAAAGTTATGATCAGAAAACGTTTAAAATAATTTTGAATTTAGGTTATTAATATGACCTATCAGTATAGTAAGTAATAAGCTCCTTAGTATATTAGTTTAAAAATGCTGGGGGAGACCAACTTTTGCCACTTTTGCAGGCTATATTTCGCAAAAAAAAAAAGTATGAAACCTTTCCTTCATTTTAACAGACAAATGCAGTGAAAAAAAACCTATTTCACACGTACCAGACCCACAGTTAAAAATATCTATATTACAATTACTGTAATTGTGCAAAGTTTCATGCACTTATCTTAATAATTATAGAATTAGAAAGTTCTAAAATTAGGATGGACGGACGGACCGGCAGACAGGCAGAAGGACAGAACGAACTTATAAGGGTTCTTTGTAGTATTTACAAACAACAGTACTAACAGTAACACTAAAAACAACAGTAACAAAGGCTTACCCAGAAAAATTTAAATAGATAGTGTGCAAAAAAATACAAGCTAACACTAAATAGTGTAGTGATAGGACTCTTTTTCAGGGGTCCACCTGGGGAAGTACCACACCTTTGCCAGGTATTCAACCGCCAAGCAGTAGTGTACAAACACTACTGTGTTCCGGATTGAAGGGCAATGTTTCCAGCGAAATTACAGGGCATCCAGAGATTTGACATCTTATATCATTGGGGGGACGAGCGCAGTGCATTCCATCCAGGGTTTTGAACTGTTGAAGTACAAAATTCTGAGTGGCGTTGAGCTGTTATGGGCAAGCGTGAAGAGCCATCAGGTGAGCGACTTCGCTCGTCTCGTCACTAAGTGTCATTAAAAAAAAGTACACTACTTATTATACAGAAAAAAGTTGTATTGCCTATATACCTTTGAGGGTCTAAAAACAATCAAAATGCTGAAGTCCACTAGTTGGCAGCGTACCAGCATCTTGGCGGCAATAGAAATTGATGTTCAGATCTTTTATTTACAGTGTCCAAACTGAAGTACTGCTAAATCTAACTGTATCATTACTACGAGGACGTCGTTTAACGTTATAGTCTAACTTCTAACGAGGGTCGTAAACTCGATATTTGCTCACCTTCAAGGTAAAAATGTACGGGTTTTATCGTAAAATCTTATGATGTAACTCTTCCCCGGATCTTATGTCCTGGTAGCTGCGGTGTTTATGTCCTCGGTTAACTGTCTTGTTTATTTTACTTGAAGCAATGAGAGATTTTTGAACTAAAGTGGATATTATTTTAAGATGGTAACTTAGTGCCTAATTTGTCTACAACTTTGGTTACGCCTCCAAAACTTAGAAGAGAGTCTAAAAGAGGTTTTGGGAAAGGGACCACTTCGTATGCGTAGTTTTACATTTATAAACTTTCAATCCCATTTTACTCCTATTAAATCGGCCCTTTGAAAAAAAAAAAAACTGATCTTTGCATAGACCTAACATTTTTTTTGCTACTCCTAAATCTATGGATCTTTGTACCCTATAACAATTTATTTGTAAAATTTCAGCTTTGTGGGTCGATTCGTTTTCGAGATTTTGTGATAGATAGATAGATAGAAAACTCTTTATTGTTCACACCAAAAATTAACACACACAACATAAATAAACAACTTAAAAACTAGTGAAACAATTGGCGGCCTTATCGCTATAAGCGATCTCTTCCAGGCAACCTTAATGTGATAAGTGAGTATAACTCATTACTCACTCAACACAAGTTTGCTTGTATTGTATTATAATTCCCAAAAAAATGTGCATTGGCCCATTCATCATCACCATTCCATCATAGAACATCCAGACAAACGGTAAAACGTCACCCATACATGGTCGAAATACCATTCATTCGCACAATTCGTTCTGGCTCAACGTTACAATTATATTCCCTAGTTCTTATTCTATTAGTTTCAGTTAATCACCGTGATGCTGCAAAATAAAAATATACGCATGACAATATGTTCAAAATCTCATGTAGTTTTTCGCCTTTTCTGATTTCTATATCTGTGATATTCATGCTCCGGTAAATGGTCTTATTTATGACTGGCCGCCCGCCCCGGCTTCGCACGGGTGTAAGCTCGGCCTTCGGCCTCGTTACAAAATATAATGTAGCCTATGTCACCCGGGGATATTGAAGCTTCCCAACAGAGAAAAGATTTTTCAAATCGGTTCAGTAGTTTCGGAGCCTATTCAATGCAAACAAACAAACAAATAATCAAATCTTTCCTCTTTCTAATATTAGTATATTAGATAATTGACGCTTGTAAATTGTTTTTTTTTATTGTACTGCATAAGCATTTTAATTAAAAAATACATTTGAGGTTTGGTATATCAAGTATCTATTTGTATGCAGAGTTTGACCTTAAATGAAAATAATTTATTATTTTACATGCAGTGCAACGAGCTTAAAATTTTGTGAGTGTAGAGAAGTGTCTAATTTCTAGTTACCTAATTAATTACAAATATTTTTGTATTGCCTTCAGGTACAGTGAATTCGCTAAAATCTCTGCAAATCCATGTCCCGAAGGCTGTTCTGACAGGCAACGACGCAGAGCTCATGTGCTCATACGAACTAGAGGGTAAGTACTTTGAAGCAGAACCTAATTCTTTATAACAACTGTACTGCAGTTCACCGAATATGGTTCATTTCTCAGTCATTATCACCAGCAGCCGCATGCGATAAAAAAAATTATAAACAAAGTTGTAAGGAAAGGGTAAAAAATAAATAAATAAATATGCGTTTAGAAATAAGGATTGTGTGTATGCCTCGAGCATTCATGCTCACCATCGAAGGCACCTTCTTGCGGCGGCATCGTGTGAGGGTCTCTCTTCCCTCAAATATGGTTGAGGGGGGCGATGGCTGGCACATGAGTCATACTCGTGATCGGGTGCTGCTTGCGGGTCGCTGGTCTGCTCGCGGCACATAAACTAGTAATAACATGACTGAATTGTTTTAACCTTAGATTAAGATATAACTAACTTCCTCTCCCTGTATTGTGTATAGCTAAAGTAAATTCGTATAAGTTAACAAAATTGTAGTAAAAGCGTAACAAAAGTCACGGACCCCGGTTTCTGTGGAGTGATATATAAATTATAAGAAAAAAAAAGGAAAGGGTATGCGGAGCCGAAAGGCGTGTGTTATACTTACCATTATTATCAACTTTTAAAATGGAATCAACCATGAAATCGCAAATAAAATAATCAAATCTGCCGTTCCATAAAAAATGATTATACACTTGAAAAAATTCATGGAACAGCTGATATTGTTTCGCGATTTCTGTGTTCCCATGGTAAAAGTTGTTGATAATGATGTAACCACTGAAGAGATTTTTTTTACAGTTATATGATTATTAACGGGATATTTACCTCGGTAAGGTTGTGGTAGGAGCTCTCAATATTTCGGCGCAGTTACATGCACCATGTTCACGGGAAGATTTTTTTTTCGTTCCCTCTTTTCTGAGAGTGTAATGAACCTCTTTCGGCTTAACGTACCTTTTCCTTATAACCTCGTATATAAAGTGCCTTCTTTCAAGTAGGTTCACACAACCACGTTGTTACGTATGTTAGGCAGAGACTAGAAATTTAAAAGCACAGAGCATTTAGTAGAGACAGAAACATTATTATGGTATCAGGATGATACATAAATTATACGCAGGAGCGGTGTGAGGAGGAGTTACAGGAATAATAGCAGCCGTTATGTGCTGGACACTGAGCCGGATGTCAAAAGTCCCAGAGGCAGCTGCATCGGCTTATACACCCGAAGCGAGTAAGAAGTAAAGGGACGAAAGTCTTCAACCAGTGTGTGTTGCCAGTGACGACATACAGAACTGAAACGTGGTCTCTCACTATGGTCATCATTAGCAATCTCAATGACGCATAACGAGCTATGGAGGGGGCTATGCTCGGTTTTTCTCTATGAGATCGAATCAGAAATGAGGAGATCCGTAGACGAACGAAAGTTACCGACATAGCCCACCGGATTAGCAAGTTGAAGTGGCAGTGGGCAGGGCACATAGCACGCAGAACAGATGGCCGATGGGGCCGTAATGTTGTCGAATGGAGACCATGGACCGGTAAGCACAGCGTAGGACGTCCACCCATAAGATGGACAGATGACCTAAAAGATACCACAGGAAAACGCTGGATGTAGGCCGCTTCCAACCGGCCTTTTTGGAAATGGTTGGGGGAGGCCTATGTCCAGCAGTGGACGTCCTATGGCTGAAATGATGATGATGATGATTAAGGAGTTAGGGGGTTTTCAATCAATTTAAATAATACAATACTATGTAACGAAAACATAGAACCAAGCCAATGACTGTTTAAAAAAGGGGGAAGACGCGTGACATCCAAACATTGTACCTATTAAATATGACTCGCTTTAAACAAAATTTTGACAAGTACTTCACGTGCTATCACAAACGCCAGTTCGATTGTGACTGAAGTCGATTAGGCCCGTGGGCCTAATTTGTGCAATCCACGTCAAGGAGTTCGTCCCGTATCTTCCCACTATTTCCTTATATCAATGAACCAAGCTAATATATTATTATTTATTTATTTCATGTGACAAGACTCATATTACACTTTTTTTTTATAGTTAGTCAAAAGAGGTTTGTTCGAAAATCTAACTGGCCACCATAAGCAGAACTCAATAAAAAGGTGCGTTTTCAAATAATGTGAAACAAAAGACGGTGTTTGGTGCTGTGATTTTCAGTGATTTTTATTGCAATTTTCATGTTGATAATATTGTCACGCAGAAGGTGTGAAAAGTAGAGTAAGCTCTATTTATGATGTAACTAGCTGCGCCCCGCGGTTTCACCCGCGTGGTGATGAAAATCGGTGACGATGATGATGATGAAAAGTAGCCTATGTTTTAATCCAGGACATAAGCTATCTCTATTCTAAATTTCATCCAAATCTGTCCAGCCGTTTTAACGTGAAGGAGTAACAAACATACACACACACACACTCACAAACTTTCGCATTAATAATATTAGTGTGATATAGATTCAGTCGCGTTAAGTACGATGTAGAATATGGATTCTTATTTAATCCTTTACAGGAATTTATAAATAAGTGCCCTTGTTGACACGTGTTTTATCTCAGTACGAGGCATTCTCAGAACGACTTCTTTACTCTTCGAGCACTGGGCCAAGAATGAAATATACATTTCAGCGGAAACACACTAGAGATTTGTCTTCGAAACAGTTAGATATAGATAGGGTTTAAAAGTCGATACGTCGTCAGCACAAATCCGAGAAAAGTTTCGTAAATCATGTTCCTAAAATAACATATAAATATTCATAACCAAAATATGATTTTGGTACTGTTTGCTATAACCGCGCAAATTGATGCAACCCAACACAACCCAAGTTGATGACATTATCAAGTCTTAAATGTATTATGAAAGGCCAAACAACCCAGCCACAAGATGCGACACGGCAAAAAATATTAAAAAAATTGATGTGTGAATAGTCAAACGATACGCCTCGGAGCCACGTGCTGCTCGCGCCAACCTCGTAAACAGCGAATCATAGACAAAACAGGCATGGAGAACTTCCACGCCTCAGGTGTTATTTCAAATCACGATAATGAGCTTTAAGCTGCTCGTGAATAAAAACATCTTAAGGAAACCATAGTAGCATGGTGTTAGGGTAAATTACATAGTACTCAGCTGGCTAGATATCTATATAGTTATAAATATGTCTCCTAACTGTGTATTCCAGCAGCCTTACTTGAAAGTAAGTTCCAAGCTACTAGTATTTAACAACTTCAATCACACATCAGATGAGTTGTTCCCCTAACTTGTCAACAATAAATATGAAAAAGCTGCCAGTGATTGTCGTTTAGAGGTTGCAAAGTTACAGTACAGAGCAAACTAATAATGTAAGTTTAAATAACAAAAAGCTATTTATTTTGTCCACAGGTGCCCAGTTATATTCAATACGATGGTACCGCAACATGATAGAATTCTACCGGTTTGTACCTAAGGAGTCGCCAGCAACCAAGGTCTTCCCAGTCGCTGAGATAAAAGTGGATGTAAGTATAAAAGTTTTTAGAGATAAGTTCAATTTCCGTATAGGTATATCAGATCGTCTATCACGCAGCTGCCACTAATGTCTCTTATAGTCATGTAGCCTTGCAAAGCCTTTTGCAAGGCTACACGGCTATACGGAACGGTGATGCTCAGCTGAATAAAGGTCCACTAAACCAAAACTCTCTCGGAAAGGTTCTCGAGTGGAGACCGCGGACCGGTAAGCGCAGCGTAGGATGTCCACCCACAAGATGGACAGAACGACCTAAAAGAGACCGCAGGAACACGCTGGATGCAGGCCGCTTCCAACCGGTCCTTTTGGAAATCGATGGGGTGGCCTATGTCCAGCAGTGGACGTCCTATGGCTGAAATGATGATGATAATGAAACCAAAACTAGCGCTTCTCATCATGCACAGAGACGTTGGGTTTCTCTAGACCTTTTATCGGCATTTGTGAGTAAATATTACATGAGATTCTTCAAAAAGACTGATAATAGAGTCTTTAATGTCGGCAACGTATCTGCGTGATGCTTATGCTCACAGGACATTGATTTCTGGACGGTGATTTCTCACCACCTCGCATTTAAAATCTTTATCTTGTTTCTTACTTATGGCTCAAAAAAGATAGGCTGTTTTTTGAAGGTCTATCAAGATGAAAGGATGACCTCTCAGATCAGACCAACAATACACCAAACACCATTATGTCTACCTAACCCTGTACAAAGGGGACCTTTAAAAACCACCTCACACCATAAATCAAATAGCAAAGTACAGCAGTATCGGAACAGCCTTGTTGAGATTTGGTTTGCAAATTATCGAATAATCAATCAATCACTGGACTCCAACGTTTGCATATTTCGACAAAAGCTCCACTTGCGGATGCGGAATACTCCAATTTCAATAACAAATATGATCACCGACGCGAGGCTTGTTCTAGTGTTTGCTTAATCGTTCGTACACGATGCATAATCATCGACGTAATGGTGACTTTTGTTGGCGGATTTCTTTTTAGGCCATGTAGATAAATAGTAGAATTGAAACTCTCATATCATTAGATGTCTGAAATGCATCTGGTAGCGTGGCTAGTGTCCAATCATTATGAGCATTACACGGCTGCTGCAGAAGTGCGATACAGATGCTACGCAGGGATACCTATGTCTAGCTCACGCATACACATACCTCCTAACACACTGTAGACATCGCAGCAACTTTCTACCTGTGTTTTGAAAACTTCTTTAGGCGCGTTGAGCACTTTTTGCGTAAATAAAAATCGTGGAAAACAGCGCCATCTCTTGTAGAATAGGTAAATTAATACTAAAGTTTTCCGTTCTGACGTGCAGTACTACGACTGATGTGTTTTTCATTTTGTGTACTTGTCTAGTAATATTTTGACGCAAAAGTTTTGTGGAATCGTTTGCACAACGAGTCCATCGTGTTCGTAAAAGAACACGAGAAGTAACAGTAAAATAAATGATACTAATTTCGTCAACATGAAAATTTGAGCTGAAGTTTAGAGTTAGTAAAGGTAGTTGATTAGCCAATAGTGATGATTCTTGTGATGTTCTCCATCAGGTGGCAGCATCAGACCAGATCAGGGTGACGCTAACGGAAGTGGACCGGACTCTTACTGGGGAGTACACGTGCGAAGTGACGGCTGACGCACCGCTGTTCCACACTGACATCAAGTCAGCTCAGATGGTGGTTGTTGGTAAGACTTTTTAGTAAATTCGCGCATTTGATGGTCTGGTTGTCGCAACCAAACCATACCCAAGTAACAAACTGACCTTATAACTTTATGATTATATAGCTAAAACTCTTGTTATTGTCACAAAAAAATACAAGATAGCATTTAACCTTTTAGCAGCTGTACGTAAGAGATTTTGGCTAAAATTGCCTAAATCCTTATAATCTTGTCTAGTAAATGTTATTAAATCCAAATAATATGTCTTCAATAAAGCTTTGAACTAAATTACACTTATAAGTGTCTTTGTCAATGCCTTTTAGTCATATAGAAATAAAACCTTATAAAGGTTTTTGAGTTAGTCTGGTAAAGGTTAATAAATCCAATTAATATGACTTCAATAAAACTTTTAACTAGGTTGCCCTTATAAGTATTTTTTCCAATACTTATTTTCCATATAAGAAATATACCCTCTTGAAGGTTTTTGTGGAGAGTAATTAATCTTATAATAGTAATTCATATGATTGTTCGAACGCCTGTAACTATATACGAGTATTTTCTATGACTTCTATCAATCAAATGATTAATTAGTAGTCAATGGTCAATAATACAATAGTTTTGGTGGTTCCGTACAAAATTACAATTTAATGGAGTGCTCCATTTACACTTTGCGAAAAAGCACTTAAAATAAAGATTTTAAAAAAAATTGAGGTGTGCAAACTGCCGCTTCAAAGCATTGAAGAATTCAGTATAAAATCAAGCAGTGAGAAATAAATTATTATTGTGACAGTGAAGATGATATTCGTGAAAATAATATAGACGATGAGTTGAAAAGGGGATAATTATTCATGCTGATATCAGAAATTGGGCTGTTAAATTCAACATCCCGCATAAGGCTCAAATATCAATTGAAATATCCATTTGTATAAAAGACTTAAGGAGCAAAGAAAAACCTATTTTGGTACTTCATTTAGAATATTTTATTATATCAACCCAGAAGTATGATAAATGGTTTTTAACAGTAGACAACCAAATTATAGAATCTAAATCAATATACTTCTTACAAAAAAACTGAAAAAAAAAAAAAAACTAATGGGATGGAGGTTGGTTGGTAACGAGTGCGTTTGACTACCCAAAGTATTTATAAATCAATATATATAAATGTAAAGAGCATTGTAATGAATCAACAAATTAGTGTGAGTGTACGATTGCTAACATAAAATTTCAGGTAAATTATTAACTGGTGAATGCGATTCAGAAATATATTTCATACCTCTTATTCACACTTATAATGAAAATTAAACAGCAAATCTTGTAATAATTGATTTTTATTTACATAACCGGTAAACAACAAATCAATAATCATTTAATTTCGTTCTTAAGTCTGCTTTTTCACCGATATTGGGCAGTGACTGTGATTTACTCGAAGACTTTTTGTTGATACCTATAGCAGTCGTTCCGATACGGATAGAAAATAATGCAATGACAAAATAATAAGAAATCCTTGCTTGTCGTGCAAACTCAAGTATTGGAGTTTTTAGGCTGCTGAAAAGCTTAATTCTGACATAACCTGTTGCTGCCTGTTTGACAGTTTATAGGTTATTTAGAAAAAATTGGTATAAATATATTAATTCCAGCGGTTGAGATGATTTTTCAAACAGGTGTTTCAAGTGGTTAAATGGTGGAGCAGAGGAAGGCGTTTCATCTACTGGCATAAGTTTTGGCCTATGTTGGATTGTTGAGGTCCGGATTTTCTTACTAATTGATCTTTGGCGTATTTTTTTTTTAATATTTTTGAAAAGTGTCAGTCTTAGTAAAAGTGTTATCTGACTCGTGTCTGACTGACTTGGAAATTGACGTGACTGAATTGGAAAAAAGTTTAAAACTTTTTGAAACTATTTTTTTGTACGTTTGTTCAGTTTTGCTCATGTTTGTTCAGTTCGAGCAGTTTGGTTGATCTAAAATTTAAAAAAAATTAAGCCCCTGGGGATCGATATATGAAACTCGCCTAAGTTTTTCACATGTAACGGCGACTATTACTAAGGATATTGTTCGAAAGTCAGTCAATTCACATGAAAATATTCAGGCGAGCTTTTCGAAAATTGAGCATCTGTTGTGATTCATACAAAATCATTAAGTGTGGTTTTCATAATTAGGATAAGGAACTCCAAAATTACCTAATATGGAGGAAGCGCCGCATTAAACATGACTTTTAGAAAGATATTATATTTATAGGTCTCTTATAGATATTATATAAGTTACTTTTGCCCTTTTAGGAGTCGTAATGAAAACCAGACAAAATAATTAACTAATATTTCAGCACATAACAGCTTTAAATCAGTGAGGCGTTAAAAATACACCACAAACTTTATCACATATTCTCATAAAAATTTAATCTCCATGCTGTTTTCACTATTGACTACGTAGGCACACCACTTTACCACGTTACAAAAATTATAATGACTTAACATTCAAAGTTCACCCTTGTAGACGTAAAATATGTCACCAAACGTCACACTAGATAATATTCCATCAAGACTCAACATTACTGCTCTTAAATGTTGAAGGAAAGCATAAACGTTTAAAAGAAAGCATAAAGGAAGTTTAAACGTTTATCAAGAAGTTACTGCACTATTAAACTTTGCTATCTACGCTTCATCATCCTATCTTTATCACTAGTTTTTATCTTTTCATTAACAGCTGTATCTATTAATTCGTGCGCTTCATTTTTGTGTTTAAAATTTTCTATGAAAGAGTTTGGGTAGATTTCAACAACCATTTCTACTTTTGTGAACTGTTCAAAATTGTATTGCTCTAATCTTTTAAAACGTTTTATGTGATATGTAATAAATTTAGTAAATATGTACTACTAGCTGCGCCCCGCGCTTTCACCCGCGTGGTGATGAAAAAAGGTGATGATGAAAAGTATCCTATATGTTATTCCAGGACATAAGCAATGTATATTCATAATTTCATCCAAATGTATCCAGCCGTTCTTGCGTGATTGAGTAACAAACATCCATCCATCCAAACTTTCACATATATGATATTAGTGTGATAAATAATTATGAGAAAAGGTATGAGTGTTATTATGATTATTGAAGTGAGAATTTGTGAATAGGATACCTATATAGCGTTCAAAATTAAGGGGCAGGTAGAGGCCCGCTGTTTCACTCGCACGTTTTCAAAATGTTTGAAGATTTAAGAGTGAGAATAAAAAAGATTGAGCTTATATTAAAAGTAACATTGAAAATATTATTAAACAATTTTCGTGTTAAAGTCAAGCCCACTTAAGGTGAAACGGGTCACTTTGGCGGGAAATTCAAATTTCAAACAGTTTTTTTTGTTCTTGTAGCTAGGCCGAGTAATTATTGTAAACGATAATGATGTTAGCGAAAATTTATTATTATTCTTTACAAACTCGCGTAAAGTTATTTATCTCCAATGCACATTATTACATACATTTTTCAATAAACAAATTTATGCTGTTTCAAACGGTTTATTGCCAAATGTAAGTAATATGGTGAGTTACTGATTAATAGCTGTGCATGATAATGTAAAGAACGACCAACAATTTTCGCGAACACTATGCCATTTCACTATAATTACCCGGCCTAGCTACAAGGACAAAAAAACTGTTTGAAATTTGATTTTCCCGCCAAAGTGAAACGTTTCACCTTAATGGCAAGGCTTATGCATTGAACCGGAAACACGCCAGTATTTGATCACCCGTTGCATAAACCAGATGCTCTGAAAGATTTTTTAAAATGAGGTGAGCTGGTCCCCGATGTTCCAATGTCTCGACCCCAAACGGCTCGAAAATAAAATCACTGCTACCGCGATTGTTTACATCTTTGTAAGTTTTTATATTTATTCAATGACTACTTGAGATCTGTACGAAATGTTGTAGACAAATACCCAGATGCAATATAGAATGCAATTTTGAATTACGAATATGCGCAATATAAATCTAAGTTTTTTTTTAAATATAGAATAGATCTAAGTTTGGCCACCAACTCGCCTGATGGTATGCGATGGTGTGGCCGAAGATGGAACACGTTGATCTAGAAGAAATCTATTCACTCTAGCCTTGAAGATGCCTAGAGAAGATGATTTGGTCCAGTTCCGACATTTTTATGAAGTCGGTTTTTATATTGATAACTATTAACATTATTAATTATTGTGAAACGCATGCGCAGTATTTATTTAATACATTATGTTCTTGGAATACTATCCGGAAATTCTGACACAAAGCCTAAGGGTTGCGAAGGGGTTGAGTCTAGGTCACAAATCGGGGCAAACAAGTAAAAATTATTGTGACTAAAATCAAAGAATCTTCTCCCGCCTTCTTCTCTGCTAATAATCTTAAACATGTTTAAAAGTTTGATTTAAAGAGCGATCTTCGCCCCGCATCTGGAAAGTTCGTTTAATTTGTTCCGCTTTGAAAAATGTAGGGTAACACCAGGGCTTTAAGCGATCAACGTAAATAATTGTTTTCCGCCCGAGCTATGTGGGGTAAACGAGTTGGGTGGAGTGAAATTTTACAATCTCGCTGAAAAAGGATGGGGTAAATGATGAACTGGAAAAGTGTTAGATACTATGTCGCTTTTTTGTTGCACTGGCCTGGATGAGAGTCTTTTTGGTCTTATGATTAATCAATAGTATATTACACAGCTTTTTTCACTGGAATTTTAAGTAATGGCAACTTTTTTCTTCTTCAAGACCTGTCCAAACGTGCACAATAATTTTCCTTATCTTTAACCCCTGATCACAGAATACATATAGTACAAGCCCTGACACAAATAGAGGGATAATATAAGTTTACCGTGTATCTTTGTGTTTGTATGTGACATCGTAGGTCCCCAAGCGACTGAATGTACATTTTTTTTCTTTTTTTTTATAGGAAAGGTGACTTGATGAAGATTGTTCTTAGCCAGTTATTAAAAAAAAGAAAGAAATCAGCTCTTTATCGGGGGCTTGAAAAATATTTTTTTACCTTCATTGAAGTTTTCTATTATTGCCTGGTGCAAGTATTATACCAATCTAATGTGAGAATCATATTATTACAAAAAAAAACTTTCGAGGTTAGAAATCAAAAACTCTGTTTGCCAATGCAAAATTTCAAACCAAACTGAAACGTTTGAGCTGTTTTTTTTTTTCGAACTAAACGCCAGCTGCCTTTTGAATATGCAATATTTCAGCGTACCTAATAAAAGGCTCTGAAAACGGAGAAAATATTACGAAAACAGACGGCAGCGTTGAATAACATCTGCTTGGCTTCAATTTCGAGATTTGTTTTCAATGAAACAAAAGATCTTACGAATTCTCACAATGAAGCCTTATCAAATTAAGCAAGTTTAGCTGGTTTTTGATGGCAATGGGCAGGCCACATCGCTCGAAGAACTGATAACCGATGGGGAAGGAAGGTTCTAGAATGGAGACCGCGAACCGGAAGACGCAGAGTAGGTAGGCCTCCCACTAGATGGACCGACGACATTGTGGGAGTCGCGGGCATCCAGTGGATGCAGATGGCAGGATGTCGTTCAGTGTGGAGGTTAAAGGGGGAGGCCTATGTTCAGCAGTGGACGCCTCCGGGCTGATGATGATGAGGTGGTTTTTAGAAGGGTTGCTTGATCTTTTAGCATACGATAATTACTGGAAGCTATTCCGTCTTAAAATCTACCTACCCTCAAAACAAAATTCTTTCTTTATAATTATCAAATCCAGCAACGGTGTTTTTGGCACTTAATGTACCAAACCTTACATTTTAAAAGATCTTTTAAATGACACGTTCAAGGAAGTTGTAAAACATTTAGGCCTTACAACGTCTTTGAATACGTCATATAAGGGGACAATATTTTTGTTTCCTTTTCACTCTATAAGTCGTCATCTTTATTATGACGTCAACTGCCGAGTGACCATCTTTGAGCCAATATGCATGAATATATGGATACCAAATTTATCAAAAACGATTGAGCCGTTGAGATTGAGTTGCTATTAGCATATTGTGTATATATGCTTGAATGATTACTGCAATACCTTCTTGGATTTGCGTCGTCTATTATTAATTAATTTATTTATTTTATTTTATTAGGATCTGTAATGGCGTTATAAGTTTTTTATAATAATAAAAATATATAGTTAAGCTTGTTAGTCTAGTCCAACCTTCTAGACTCTACAACATAGTCCAAGCTGTCTCAGTTAAAATTGTTTTTTTTTTAATGAGTGATGAGACGAGCGAAGCCGCTCGCCTGATGGCTCTTCACGCTTGCCCATAACAGCTCAACGTCACTCAGAATTTTGAACTTCAACAGTTCAAAACCCACCCTGAAATATAAGATGTCAAATCTCTGTGTGCCCTGTAATTTCGCTGGAAATATTGCCCTTCAATCCGGAACACAGTAGCGTTTGCACACTACTGCTTGGCATTTGAATAAATGGCAAAGGCGTGGTACTTCCCCAGGCGGACTCTCCAAAAGAATCCTATCACTACAAAATGCTTAGTGTTGCTTCTATATCAAACATTTCCTACTACTATGACTGAAGTCTCTAATTCTAGTCGATCTCAACTTAACCTACCAATTATTCCAACAGAACCGCCACTAATAAGTCCGAACGTATCATCGGATCGGATGTCCTACGTTGGAGGTGACCACATCAGGGTGAACTGTTCCTCACCCCCCTCGCTCCCAGCTGCAAACATCACGTGGTTCGTCAATGAACAAATGGTGAGTGTTCATAAAAATACTTTACACAACGCCGAGTTATAAAAGTTACCAACAAAGTTGCTCGCTTCGTTTAAGTTATATCCGAAAAAGAATACGGCGTAAAGCTATCTACATCTGACTAAGTTCCTAGCAATCTTGGTGTTTCTCGAAAAGATGGAGGTTTTAAAGGATTTTTAGAGATTGTGAAGAACGTTCATGTAGGTAACTACACTCAGAAACATCGTGAAACTTTTGAAATAAAAATAGCTTTTTACCCATTTTGCTACAATGTTCTTATTATTTTATGCTCTTTATTATTATGTGATTTTATCTGAAAAATGCTGGTATATTAAGCAAAGTCAACCGTGGTGTATATTTTTAAAATATGTGACCAAATTCAAATGTCATAGACAATTTGAAAATTCGAGGTTAGGATTCGAACACAGAATAATAAGAAAGAAAGAAAATAATTTTTATTCGAAATTATTTCAAACGCCTTATATCTAAAGAATTCAATTATTGTCGAATGGGTCCATCTCGGCATTAATGCTGAAAGTCAAAGACTATCAGCGCCGGGTTTTAGATGGACCTTTGAGTTAATAAAGTAGTTTTCTGAAGATTCCAACCTGCTCAACAATCCGGGGCTCTGAGTTCGCTCCTTTTCTAGTCAGCCCTAAATTCTAAAATTGTCTTTATGCAATCAATCTGAGCGTTGGTGGCGTCATCTATATCTTTTGTAAATCTCAGCTTGAACCTTTACAAGCCCTAATGCTAAAAAACTGTAATATTCGGGACATTATTGCACACACGGTCATCTGACCCCAAACTAAGCAAAGCTTGTAATATGGCTGCCAGAGACGTATACGTACATATATATTTTTAAATACAATATACTTAAATATATATTAACACCCAGCGATAGAACAAACACAAATGTTCATCACATGAATGTTTGCCCTTGGTGGGAATCAAACCCACGCCCCCAAGCGCAGAGGGTAGGTTCACTACCAACTGAGCCACCGGGGCAGTCGAGCTGACAAAGAGATGTCGTTTTTTGCGAATTCGAAAGATATTGAACTGTGAAACACTTTTAAATTATTTAGACACCGTGGATGTCTTTCAGACACTATTTGAATCATTTCTTGTAGATTGAACGAGGCCAATGTTGATGATGATGTATATAAACTCTTTCTTTTTGATCCACAGGTGCCTGGGTTCACGGCAAACCACGTTTTAAACTACAGTAGAGGCTACGCGTCCAGTTTAGCCACATTAGAGCTAGAAGCTGCAGTGCAGTCTCCAGTGCCTACGCTGATGATACGGTAAACATTCTCGATTATTTCGTTGTGTTTTTATTAACATTTTTATATTAATCTTGGATATTTAGTCATGAATTTTGTTGAGGTGTTTTCGCGGCTATTATTTATTTTGTAGCTGCAGTTAGAAAATAAATAATGCGGGTCCGCCGCACACTACATGAATCGGATCGAGAAGGTTCGAATGCTGTTTTTATTTTTTTTATATTTTATTCGAAAATTGAACATGTTTTTTTTACTGATTTGGCTTGAGTATCAGCAGCATATTTCTCTCCATGTCTTCTGTTGACTCCCTTCAAAACTATGTTATCATAAAACAATTTTTTTCCCAGATGTGAAGCGTCCATCTTCGATGTGTGGAGTGCGACCAGTCACACGCTAATATTACGTGAACGAAGTGCAAACCCAGCTTCTGCATTAGGAAGAAGTTTCACAGGTAAGGGAATAGCTTCGGTGTCTGTTCTACTTACCGTGTTACATAAAAGCAATCCTTAAAGAATGTTTGCTTAACATAGACTAATTAATAATTTAAAAAGGCTCTTACCATCTGCAGTTCTCTTGCAGTTCATTATTACATTATTGAAGATATAAAATCACTAAGTGTGAATTTTCAAAACGTGACAACACGCATTTGCGGTCAGCTCTTGGCCACAGCCATTGTAACATGGTCGAAAATTCGAGCGAAAGGCACTACCTACTTTTACCTATATACAATTTTGCGCGATAAGTCCAGATAAACATTAAAACACGTAATTGCTGTCCTACCATAATCTTTTTGAAAATTCACATTCAGTTATTTTATATCTTAACTAATAATTATGATAAAGTGCGAGCTAGAGATCTCCAGATGGGATGGACCCCCTCAATCAGAGTAATGATTTTAATACTCTACTGGGTTACGCGGAAAGGGGGCACTAAGAAAAAGTCCATAAATCTGAAAGAAGTCCATAGTACATACCCATTATTATAAACAACTTTACTATGAGAGCAACTCTGAAATCGCGAAAAAAATATAAGATGTTCCATAGAAAACGCTCATTCGCACTCGACAAAATGTATGGAAAAAGTGATATTTTTTTGGCGATTTCAGGGTTGGTGCCATAGTATAAGTTGTTCACAATGATAGCTACTTTGGACCCCTATCGGCTTAGGACCCTTTCTGCGTAATCCTGTGGTTCTAATTACTGGCGGCAAAAAATAGACTATAAAAATGTGTATTTCATTGTCCAACAACGAGGTGAGTCAATGATATTATCAAACCGAGGCAACCAAGGCAGAAGGCACAGTAAAAGAGAAGCGAATACCCATCAGTGTGATAATGAAGGCTGTATAAGGACGTATATACATAAAATATTACTAGTAATGATGATGCATACAAAGGTTATTTTTATTGTACCTAGCTGGCAACTTCCCTAATCGTTGGTACTTTACAACTTTTGTTTCATAACTTGTATAAAAAAAAACTTTTACACTAAAATAAAAATGAATCCAAACACCGAAAAAAATACGAGAAGGACCGAAAGAACCCAGGCAAAGCTATTCTTGCGTACAAAATAGAAAGCTAAAAACAAAACATCCAAAACATCCACAAACTTTTATTTTATTTTATGTGGTTTTTTTTAAGTCATGGAACAAGTAGTGCAGTTCAATGTACGGAAGTACTTAAGAGAGATTTTGATACAATACATATAACTCAGTCATACCCATCTTATTTTTTTATCAGAAATATAATGTTGGGTAAAAAGTTTATTTTTTCTCAGGTGCGGCAACTGAAACGCGTCTGCCTACAATAATGGTGTTATTACTACAACTCTTTCTACAATTCATGTTACAAAGTTATACAGTCATCAGATAGCTGGTGTAGACTTCATAAATAATATACATTGTTATTTATAATTATCATTAATAATTGTATAAACAATTTGTCTCAGGGTTTAAAGCAATTTGTGTATATTTGTATAATTTCATTAATGTATATTGTATAGTTTGACAATACTTAGGTTTTATTTGTTATGTAATGTTATAGTTATATACAGGGTTTATGAGCTAGGATATGATAAGTAGAAAGGTCATTGTTACTCATTATTACATTTGACAGTGCCTTTTGCAATAAGTTCATTGTTATACTAGGTACATTGTTATACACACTTGTTATTATTATTTATTTCAGATGATTGTTCCACTGCAGGGCAAAAGCCATCTACGACTCTTTCGTTTTTCACGATAAATTATTTTTCTAGTGAAGTATTGACTTCTTTTATGATAGGAACAACTCCAAAATCGTGAAAAATATCAGTTATTATTGTTGTTCCATTAAAAAGTTCATTGACACTTGATGTGTCGAATGACTGATTATTGAGATTTTTGGGTTGGTCCCTTGGTAAAAGTTATTTAATATTTTCATGTTTATCGGGATTTGTGGCTTAATATTGTATATACTTTTTTTTATACCTACTTATATACTTAGGTAAAATATAACGCTTTTTTTAACTAAAGTTATTTAAGTTATGAGTAAGCTGACCTTTCAGCTTAGCATCCCTGTCTTATAAAACTTTATATAACTTTCATGTTATTGAATAAGATTCTCATACTTAAGAGTTCGTACTTATTATTAACATAGACTGATTATGTAGGTTAAATCTTGTAAATAATGTTTTGTTTGTAAATATTCGATAGCGTTCATATTGTCGCCACATTTTATTAGTGTTAAATTTAAATTCATAACCATAATTGAACATTTTAATAACAATTAAATAGTGTTGAAAAAAGCTGGTGAAATGAAAAACCCTCGTGAATGCAATTTTTTTAGTGTAACCATCACTATTTTAATGGTATTTAATTAAAAAAAATAGATCTTTTAATTTAGAAATACACACGGAATGAAATTAATTTCCTGACATACACATTATAATGAATCCAATATTATTGACAAATTAATTTATATTATTTTTTTAACATAATTAAACTTTTTTTTGTTTAAAAGAACAACAAAAAGTTACAGTGCAGTTGGTTATGATAAAATAATAGTTAAATAATTATAGTTTATTACCATGTTTTCGTTACATAAATTATTATAAAGAAATTTATATTTATTGTTCAAAACATGAGTAAAGTATATAATTTTTATGTTTAATAACATTTGTAAAATATTTTCTAAGTTGATTAATTCAAGGTCACACATCACCCAAGATGTTAAAAATAAATTATGCGGCCCCTTAACTTCATAAAAAATTATTTGATGGTGCGTAAACTTATAACAATTCACTAACAGAATAAAAAAAATAAAAAAAAGTTTTATAAAATGATACACAAGGTTGAGTTGAAGGTAATGAGTTTTAATTAATGTGTTTTCAATTAAGCATAATATTACTGATACATTTTTGATAAACTTACTAAAAAATCTGAAGAAATTGCATTTAGATTTTTCTTAACTTTTTAGTTCAATGATAAAACTTAAATTTTTATGAGAATTTTAAGTCTTAAGTCTTAGGTCTTAAGTTAAAATTCTCATATTTCAACGGCTTTACTTTGTAATTCTACATAATTATATTATATTTTTCACATAATTTTGGCTACCTTCACCTTAACCGAATTCAATAGTTAAAAATCCTAATATTAATAGTTTAATATAAATTGGCTCTTATTCTGTGGAATTCAGAAATGGAATTGAAATAAATTTACATAAATCTGTATAAAGTTACATATACAATGAAAAAAAAAAACATTGTATAAACTTTGCCTAACTGTGCATTAAATTGAAAGTGATTTTAGCGAATAATGTACCTAATAAACAATGGAATAAAGCTGTGAATTCAGAACTTTTATTTTACTTCTTGTAACGAAGCTAGGATTTCCATAAATAATCTGGGAGACGAGACTGGGGAATCACGAAATGTCATATGAAAGTAGTACTTTTGTCTGATGAAAGTAAAGAAAAACGAAAAACTAGTAATTGATAGTGATAACATTCCTCTTTCCATAATAAATGTACTGAGGGCGGAATAAGAACATTTTACGTGGTACCATTTTTAAGATCTGATACCTCACTAAGATATTACCTTGCAATCGAGATTCACCCTTTACAAGCGACATGGCGCAGTTTATCATAGGACAATCTTTTGTTTATGTTTTGTTTATGATAAGACATGGTATATGAGTTTTTTTAATTGTAAAATAGGCTTGCGCTTGGCCGCCAACTCGCCTGATATTAAGCGATGATGCGGCCTACGATGGATCATGCTTGCCTAGAAGAAACCGATTCACTTTTGACTTGAAAACACCCAGATTGTAACTATCGGGGAACACCCATTCAGGCAGCGCATTCCACATACTAGCAGTTCGCACAATGAAAGTGGAATCAAAGCGCTTAGTAAGGGTTTTCGGAATGTTAACCATAAAGCGGTGTCGATTTTTCGTGCCCGCTCTGGCAGTAGCTTGGATTTCAAAGTTAGTTCCATTCTGGCACTATATAAACCAGGTTCAAACCAAGCCCATTACGGCCCGTTAATGTGTATCAGGATTAAAACGAAAAAAAATCTTTCAAGAAACGAAAAACTCTCTATAAATGCGACTAAAATCACAACAATATTTCGCTCAGGTTTATTAAAACTTCGTCCATTAAAGGTGGGTAATATCATTAAATCCCACAACAAAGCTTTCAAAGGCGTCACTTTAGAGCTCTGTGACTTCGTTACCGAATCGTTCCTATTGAGGGCTGAAACTCGAAAAACAATGGGGACATTCTAAAATGGCGAACAGGGTTGCCTATTGTAATATTTTACATAAATAAAAATATATATTTTTTAAGCAATCTTTACAATGTAGGCCCTGCAATACAGGCGTCTCGCCAAGTGCAGGAAGTGCAATGCACTATGCTTTTTAAATTAATTTTTTTTGTTATCTCACGTGACAACTTTGTGATGATAGGTACGTCTGTTTTACGAACAAGAGGTACAGGCTTCGATCACCAGCTACAGTTTTTAGTGAAAAATTTATTAAATGTGTTTTAAGTCATGTTATTTGCGGATTATATTTTTAGGTATGTGTTCTATGGCATCCCCAAATCAAACAAAGTGTGAAGCTATAAGTGTGATATACAGAGTTCCAATAGTTAATTGAATCAGGCGTTACTTTGCGGAAGTCCATTTTCAAAACTGTTTTTCTGCACTAGAAATTCATCAGAAAAACTTTTTTTTTATACAGAGTTCCTTTTTATGAGTACGTAAATTTTTATTACGCATTCAGTGTCGTTATTGAAACTTTATTGAGGCCGGTCACAGAATAGATAAACTGAAAACAGAAAGAAGAGGATAGTTGAGCGAAGTGTTGTGCAGCGCGGCGCGAGTACGTTTCAGGTCAAGTTATTTTGACATTTTTGTTCTGAAAAACGTGAAACAAAATATTATCATCATCTTTTGCCCTTTACTGATCGAAAATATTTTTTTAAAACCAGTATGCAATACGTAAAAGCTGGTGCCACAAAGATTCTTTACTTTAAAATACTTGTATTAAAATAGAAACATAAAGATACTGTGCGATTCACACGATCTTTCTTGCTTCACACCTGCATAATGTGGAATGAGCTACCTTCCGCAGTGATCCGAGAAGCTACAACATGGGGTTCTTCAAAAGGCGAGTAAATAAAGTCTTAAAGGGTCGGCAACGTATTTGTGATGACTCTGGTGTTACAAGCATCCATAGGCGACACGGTGACTGCTTACCATCAGGCGGCCCGTCAGCTTGTTTGCCACCTATGGCATAAAAAAGCTCATAATATTAAAATTGAAGTAACTATGTTTGTATGTAAATAAACCAGTCAATACAATATAATTTCCCACGACACTACCAAGCAGCCCTACTAGTAGTGCTATGAAAACTTTTCTCCTTGTGCATTACTACTACTAATTACAAATTGGCTCTAATTCCTCACGACGACCCTACAACACCTACCAACAACACTTTTTTAGCCGATTTTCATTTGTTTGTCTTTTTTCCGGTATACGACTTATCAAAAACTCTCAACCCTAGAAGCAGCCTTTTTCTCTCTGAAGAAACAAAACACGGTGGGAACAAATCACGCTCGCGGCCCCTCCTGAATTATTCACAATTCATATGGGCAATAAATAGAACGAATGGAAAAAATAGAACAGGTGAATATAATTTTTTCTCTCCTTTTTGTTCGGTCGTTCTTGAATAGGACGGCTGCGAACGAGTGATAATAACTCATCGATTGTTTAGCGGCTAACAACTCGTGTGAATAGACCCTTGTTGAGGTTTTAGGGTTCCGCGTTTACTATCACGAAATTGGAGAATAGTAAATAAAATTTTGAGAGCGACGTTGGCTGAGAAGTAGCATGTGTGGTTTACCAATCTGATGACACCCCGTTCAATTCTCAGCCCTGAAATAATTACTTTAATAAATTATGTGCAGTTTGGATGCCATCGGTCAAACACGGTGAAGGAAAACATCGTCCTCAAAAGCAGTATGTCCAAGAACCTCAAAATGTCAATGACATATTAATTATGTCATTCACAACATGCACTGGGCCAGCATGGTGGATGATTAGAGAGAAAGCCTGTGTCCCAGTAGTGAGAACATGAAAGGTTGATTAATAAAGATGTTTTACCATCGACGAAACGAAGAAAGTTTTGGGATAAAACGATGGGTGTAAGTATGTTTCTTTTTTGTTTCAAAACGGGCGGGCCGATTTGAATGCGGGTTTTTTATTTGAAAGGTTTCCTAGCGATGGTGCACAGCTATGTTATATCTACAATAATACATGCACCAACACCGTTGTAAATGCAACCCGCATTCACCGATCCGAAGATTTGCATCAAGAGATAGGCATAAAAAGATTAAACATCTCATCTCTCACGGGGATGAGCGCAGTACATTATCGCGCAGGATTTTGAACTGTTAAAATTCTAGACATGGCTAAGAGCGACGCTTTATTTTTCATTTCCTTGTAAAAGCAAACGGAACCCAGGCCGTACAATTATGTTTCACACTCAGTATTTTATTCGTTGATTCATTGTCAAGAATATTCATTGTAGATACGTTAAATAGGATTTTCGAACGAGTAATTATAGGTCGCTTTGTGGAAAGGTTTTATTGTACTGCGAATTGGATAAGGTGGATACGAGTTTTTGAATATGCGTACCTAACAAGTACGAAGCAAGTACTTGTGTGTTTTAAAATAAATTTAGGTAGCCAGTGATCAGTCCGGGCGGAAAATTGAACTTAATGACTTCAGAATAAGGTTTTATTTACTACCTACAACTTTCTAATACACTTCATATGTAAAGAATCTGCCAGCTCGATCAATTGGCAGAAACCAAACCGTGAAATATGGAGATAGTTTTTTTTAATTGATTTATAGGCTTGCGTTTGACCGCTAACTCGCCTGATGTTAGACGATGAAGCGTTCTACAATGGAACCCGCTTGCCTAGTAGAAGCCGATTCTCTCGTGATTTGAATTTACCCAGATTGTAACTATCGGAGAACCTCATTCAACCAGTGCATTCCACAGACTAGCAGTTCGCACAATAAAAGAGGAATCAATCATACGGGTTTTCGGAATATCAACCATAAAGCGGTGAAAATTTTTCGCGCCCACTCTGGCAGTCTTTCTGGGAATGGGAATGGGCATTAAAATGGCTGGGAGTGGGAATAGGAATGGGCATTAAAATAGCAGTAATGGCTGGGAATTAAAACATGGAGATCTGATACACTCTCTCCGAAATGTATCCGACAAAAACCGATAGACTAGCAACTCTGCGCCGATGCTCAAGACTTAGAAGCTTAGTTTGAACTAGGACTTCGTTGCTGATGAGCCTCTTGGAACGCTTCTCAATAGGCTCCAAATGCCCCAAGCTGTTATTTAGCTGATCCATCCGTGAGAGCATTGATTGTGGGGAGGTAATACACGTCACTGTAAAGAATGGCTGCTAGCTCGACCAATTGGAAAAAAACCAAACCATACCATAGCGCGAAATATGGAAATAGTGATTCGGTTTATCGTAGTTTCGAGCTACTGATATTAGGGATAGTATCTTTAACAGTGACTTGAATTCATGTGGCTTCAGACAAGAGTTTTTGGGTTAAGCGTTCTGGATAGAGTAAATCGAGCTTTTGGTTTTAGGGGCTGAGTATAACAGTCGCGAAATTTTAAAGAGAATTTCAATCCAGGAATTTCTGCAACTATTTTTATTAAGAGTGGATTTGAAGCATTGCCAATGGTTTAAATGATCATTCATTTTGATACTTTTTCGGATTTTTTTTTTTTTCATTTATTTCTTCTGCCAGAGTAATGTTTTTATTTTATTTTATATAGGTTGTGCTAGTAATTAGCGCCCCTGAATTTAATTACAATCTAGCCTAATGTTATGCTAATAAGTAATTTAATTCTAACTTAAACTTAAGTATGATATTTTAAAAACTAAGAATGTGTCCATTAACACGTTTCTTATTGTCTCTATTAAGGCGAAGACACTTTGTTCTCGTGTTCTTTAACACGAACACTTTGTTTTTCACTACACTAACTCGAACGGTTAAGTCTTCTAATAATTTTTATTTGGTCGAGGAGCTGGATAGCCTCGACATTCCCTTGATGATGAAGTCTGTTTTCGTGAGCTTCGACGTACTTTTGAATTACCTTGTCAATGAAAATAAACATCAAAATAAAAATTGCTTTGAACTAAGTAATTGCAATATTATCTTTCCACTTTCTCCATTTCTACATGTTTAATACCCAATCACTGATATTTTTATCTTTAAATTTTTTGAATATATGTAAAATACATAGCTTCCGCTTAAATCAGGTAGTCCCATGCTGGATCTACTTTATATCAAATCCAAACTTTACAGTAACCAGTATTTCAACCGCAGTAGATTCGAAATTTTGTTTAAAGAGCTTTCCAAACAACAATTACACGAAATTACGGTCTAAACCAGTGGTCAGATTGAGGGCATTTGGCAACTATTTGTAAAGCTTCATTGAAGGATTAAAAAGCTTTGGTTAGATTTTTGAATGGTTCGATTTCCGTTTAACAACCCCACCAGCATTTGCCTTGACATAAAAAAAAACACTAGCAAATAAAGTACCATTTTAACCTAGCGCAAACCATAAGAGTATTTCCATAGTCACTTGAACAACGCAACTCGACGTCATGTTTACAGCCTACAGTCAGAGTTAGCCCATTGCTCAGATCAGACAAACAAGGGAGATATGGTAAGGTGGCGTGGCGGGTGCGAACGCCTCTGGCCTAAATCAGGCTTAACGGCTGTCTGTCCGTCCGTCCGAATGTTTTAAGACCTTCTAACATCTATAATTATTTAGATAAGCGAATGAAACTTTGCACAATAACAATTGTATTATCTCAATTTTAGAAGTATATAAAATATATAATATTGCATTTTAGGGGTGGCTCTGGTACATGTGAAATGGGGATGAAAATTTTATTTTCACTCCAACTATTCGTGTGGGGTATCGTTGAAAAGGTCTTTTAAAATGAAGGTAAGGTTTGATACATAACTTTTTTATAAAGTCTATACTTTGCGAAATATGACCCGCCAAAGTAGTCCGCCCCCCCCCCTGCATTTCTAAACTATAAAACATAGACAACTAGAACAATAGACAACAATAGACTGGAATCTTTCAATACAGATAGGTCATATTTGAAACCTTAATTCAAAATTATTTCGAACATTATCTGATGATTAATTTTTGAGTAACAGCGATAAAACTGTAATAAATTCAAAGCGTTCTAGCTCATGGGTCATTGACCTTTTTGTAAAATGGTCTTAACAAATAATGTTTCTCAATCAGTTTTCTCTATGTTTAAACCATAAAAAGTATATGCTATGTTGGGTTGGTACATCTCTGAAATTTGGCTAATTCCACAGAGCTTCGTTCGTTCGATTTTTTCTATAACCATAATTTTCTGAACTATGACTACAATTATAAGGTTTGATTACTACCATATGCGTGTCTCGACACGTTCTTCGCCAATTATTTTGCATGTGGTTAATTAAGTTCATTGTTGTCGCTGCAAGTTTCTTAGTGTACGTGAATAAATTATTTTTAACAAAAAATTAACCAACTTCAAAATCACAAATAGGAACTCAAAAGCGAAAAATAAATTAAGTAATATAATTATTATAAGCACTACCCACTCATCTATTTGAAGTCGGTGCCAGCCAAGCGAAGTAGGTAGTAGATAGATACTACCTACAAGTATCTACCTACTTACTACATACATAGTATCTATCTACTGCCTATTTTGCAAAACAAGTTTTAATTTAAAAATGTTTTTAAAGAAAAGTTTTTATCTAGCAGCCACATCATGACAAAGTTTAAAACGGGCTATCACAATTAAATCCATGTAAAAATATATATTATTTCTGTCCTAATCACTGTTGAGGAGTTCCCTCGCCGGAAGTCAACCCTGGGTGCATGAGCCATGTCATGATGGAATTTAGGACAGGCTATATTAAAATTAAATCCATTTACAATATTTCGTGCCTTTGCTGTTCGCCGTTGAGGAGTTTCACTATCCACCTCCTGGCTCTATCATCATATCAGATCAATAATATCAGATTATTGCATTGTTACTAAATTTACATAAGTATGCAAATTTTCAACTCAATCGGAAACCGGTAAGTGGGTCAAACATAGTTAGTTTTTCCTCGATTTCCTTGAGATTCCATCATCAGATCCTGACTTGATTATGATGGGACCACCACGGGAGTATACCGTTTTGAACTAAAAAAATTTTTTTATATCGGTTCTCAATTGGCGAAAATATCGATGAACATACAAAAAAAACATACAGACGAACATAACCAGTACAGACACAGAACAGTACCTCCTTCTTTTTGGAAGTCGCAAAAAAATAGTAATTGTGCCGTTCTTAGTTTTTACGTTAAATAGTTTAGCTTAGTGAAAAAGTGTATAGATATAATATTGAGATATTTAAATACGACCGATAATAATTGTACCAAGGCGCATTTCCCTTATTTGCCTGATCTGAGAGCCGTAGATTACTTAATATTGAATTGCTCGTTGGAATTTATATACAAAAGGGACATTGTGTCTCCCATTCTCTACAGCTTTGCGAATTCAATTCATATAGAAACACTGCAAAAATACGAGGTTTCGGGGTTTTGTTTCAAGTTTCAGCTATGTGACACGTTGTTTGAGAGCTAGCGGTTCTTTTTACTGATGCTCTTTGATTTTAAAACTACAGTTAAATGATTATTTACGGGATATTTACCGTGGTAAGGTTGTGGACGGAGCTCCCGATATTTCGGCGCAGTTACATGCACCATGTTCACGGGAAGAACCTTCCATCTTCCCGTAAATAAAATAATCATTTAACTTTAGTGAACAACCGTGATAGTCTAAAACAGTGTTTAAAACTACAGTTTTTTTTTCACGCATTTGGTATATTGATCATACAGTTAGTGTTTTTACTATGGTTCTGTTTTCAAATCACTTAGCCGCTCATTTCAAAGCCACTCAGCATACGATTCTCAGCAGAAAAGGTGCAAGGCTCGCTTAGTATCTTCTATCGCATTTACATTGGGGAGTGTTCAGAAGAACTGTTCAATCGGATGTCGCAGTTTTAATATCGATGTAACCGCTACCACCTAAAAGCTCGTCCACATATCATAGACCTGTGGAAATAGCACACTGCGATACACGCGACCTTTTTTGCCTCACACCTACAATAAGTGGAATGGCATGGGGTGCTTCAAAAATATAATAAAGTGGTTAAAAATCAGTAAAGTCAGTTCAATGATCCTTCTGATGTTACAGGTATCCATAGGTGACGGTGATTGCTTACTATCAGACGGTCTATTAGCTTATTTGCCACTTATGGCATTAAAAAATAACAACAGTTTAAATGTTATAATCATAGATAAAATAACACGGACCCAGCAATAACATAATTCATTGCTTCTCAACGTCTTCGTATGAATAATCATGAAAATGGTAAAATATTGTTTGCAGCTTCGACAAGCGCAGTGCATTGCCACGCAGCATATTAAAGGCTAGCTTGCTGGTCTAAAGCGTGAAAAAGAAAACATTTTGCGAGAAACTGCATCATTGTATCTCACCCATCGAGGCAGTGAACTCCTCCTGTCATACCAACACCGGGACAGTTACTGAGATAGTATTTCCGCTGTGGTGCTTCCCAGATTTATGGCTGTTTGCCGACCACCCTCTACGTCAAGTGGAATAGCCGTGCCATTTAACAATTTTGATCAATGATAGTGCGCTTCGAACAGCCTTTTTGGAGACTTTTGTCGTGTTTCTATTGTAACATGACGCTAATAGAGTGGTAGAGTTCTATTACAATAGCTATATTCGTCTATAAATTCGCTGTTTTAATTTACTACTTAATTTTGTTAGAAACTATCACGGGAGCTCCTTCCACAACCTTACCACGGTAAATATTCCGTAAATAATTATATACCTACTTAATTTTCTTTTTTTAACCTATATTATCCCACTGCTGGGCATGACAATTCTTACTCATTTACTTCAATTGTTCTTCAATTGTTAATGAATTGCCTCAAATTTTTTACTTGTGACACTTTATCTATACCAATAGTGTCAAAAGGGTAATTTTTGAGGCAATTCAATAACAATTTAAAAACAATTAGTTTAGTGGAATCGGGGCGCTGCTGGTCCCACGCCACCAAATGCCAACCTTTCCGGAATGAGTCAAGATCGTCACGTCCTTCCTTATGTATTCTTTGACTGCACCAATCAAATCATAACTAATAAAAAAACTGATATGGAAAATTGTATAATCACGTTAGTAGTAATGACATTTTTATATTCTAAAAGCTGGTGCTCATCATTTTCAGTGAGAAATTGATCAATGTTCGAGACACGATTGAAGCAACCAAAGTTTAATTCGTTCCAAAGTTCGTCAGCCAGCCGACATCAACTGATGCATACTAAGGCCCGAGTTTGCACTGGAGTGGCAATCGCAATGCATCAAATGATATCAGAATACAGAACCGAAATGTTTATTTCATTACCGAGTTACAGGTTTACAACTCTATTAAATATTACATGCTTTTATTAGCACCACTTGTAGTGTAACAAATACAATAAAAATACAAAAAATATTTATTGTTACATGAATGAAGCATAAATACAATTAAGGTCCTCAAAGGAGATGATGAGGGAGAGGAGAGGAGGAAGAGGGTGAGTCCTCAAAGATAGGCAACGTACTGACAATGTCCCGGGTATTGTAGGTGTCTATAAGCAGCAGTGGCCACTTGCCATCATACATAGCGGTGGCCAGTTGTTTGTTAATAATTATCAATATAAAAACCCAACTTCATAAAAATTACAGAACTGGACCAAATATGCGCCCTCTGTCCCATAGCGCGTGCATAATTAGGCACTATAGGTTTTAGAGAGCGCATGCCTGATTTAGTACTGAGGTGTTCCGATGTCTCTAATAATATTTTTGTGTGGAAATGCCTTATCAATTGTTAGTGTTACATTGTAAAAAAATAAAGCATAGTAGAACTGGACCAAATTGAAATGGGACCAAACGGAAAGCACCAACATTCAAATAAAAAAAGAATCATCAAAATCGGTTCACCCAGTCGAAAGGTCTGAAGTAACAAACACAAAAAAAAACAGTAGCATTAATAACCTCCGCCTTTTTGGACGTCGGTGAAAAATATAGGAATCCCTGCCTGCTGCGTTAGCTTGAGCTGTATTGCAGCATTCAGTATCTTCTTCAAAACTGGTAACAGTAACAAAAAATATGAACAGATAACACTGTTCGTAAGACTGAAATGTATGGTGTATACGAGTATGTAGAAGGTGAAAGCCTAATATTATTTGAAGACAGATTGCCATCAACAAAAAAGAATAACAATTTAACAAATCTTTGTAGTAGATTTTTACCTAATAAGTACATAACTTCTAATTGTATACACAGTTTTTTTTTATTAGAACGGCTGTCAAGGCATTTTTGTAAGAAATTTGTTGTAGCCATTCGCACCCATATAAACGAAACGTCAGTCATACGAAATCAGCTACTGTGACGCGGAGTTCGACGCGTTGATCTATATAAGAATGTTCAAGGTTCTGTCATAATATAATGCTTGGAGACAGATTTTCCTTATCATTTCTGTTCTATTTACTTCTATTTCTGTGCTATACGTTCAAAGCGAAAACGCTACTATTATACTATATAAAAACAAAAGAATAAAAAATAAATAGGTACGGTGCAAAAGTAACTCAAAATATAGAATCACTAAGATGTTATTGACAACTTCATCTGTTACCACACCTTCGAGCAATTTACCAAAATAAATACTCACACATGGAGAAATCAATATTTACTGATCAAGTGTCTATTTAAGTTGTGATGTATTCAATGAGTCTACAGTTCAAGTTGTAAGCGAAAATTTAATTTAGTAATTATTAAACATTATATGGTGTAGGTACATAAATTAATACGTGATTGATTAACTATAACTGGCCTGTTTATTTTATTTTTTGTTTAAAAAATGCTCACCATAAATAAAACTGGTCACCGGAAACATAATCAAAATGTGTTCAAAAAACAAAATTAAGGAATATACGGTTATAAGAAATATGCTAAGCCGAAATGGGATCGTCTTACTCATCATTACGAGCAATTTAAACTATGGGACCAACCCAGAAATCGCGAAAAAAAAAAGCTTTTCCATACATTTTGTCCAGCCTCAATGGCCGTGTTCTATGGAACACCAGATAAAAAAAAACGCGATTTAAGGGTTGGTTGCATAGTAAAAGTTGTTCATAATGATGAGTGTAACGAACCCCTTTCGGCTTATCATACCCTTTCCTTATAACCCTATCTATATAAGTATTTTGTCTTGCTAGAAAGAGAGCGCACTTTAATTACAATTGACGTCATTTGTGAGTAGGCCAAGCTAAATACACTCAGTTTTCAGAAAGGAATAAAGTATCCCTTGCTAATCCAAACAAAAACATTAAACGCTTATATGTCTAAACTTTATGATCCGATTTAAATAAGATATTTACAAATAATTTTATAAGATTTAATTACATTTTTCACTAAGCCTGTTATTATAAAAATCGAAAACCCTTCTGGTAGCAACAATGACGTAGATGACTAGCTGAAAAGCTTGCACTGTGTGCAAGACTAAATTAATCCACAGATTTTCACCAGCGCAACTTCAAACAAAGGGCTGGAGGCATATATATTATGATACGTGCATCCTTCTCAAAGGTAATCAAATAATTTTATATTCTAGGCAACTGAGATGCGCCGTGTACAACGCAAGAGAAACTGTCGTTTTGCGACTGTGTCGATTAATCTTACTGTTAACACGCTCAGTCTGATTCTCTTAATAGCTAGATCTTTATAGAATTTCGTAGGGAATTACCTTGTTCCAATAAAATTATTGAGCTGAAATAACATTCAGGTTATTTTAATAAATTACGCTAAAAGTAATGTTTAATCGACGCACGTAATTCACTTTTCTACATGTTTGCGAAAATGCAAGCATTTGTTTTTCTATAAACGTCAATAAAATAACCAATGAAACTGGCTGAAAATTATCAGTTGGTTATTCGAATAAGTTTGGAACAAAACATGATAATTTTAGTCCTAAATTGATGATTATCAGACTTATTACTCTGTCCCGGCACAATCATGATGATCATGATGATGATAAATATTATATTGACTCAAACAATATTATCACCCCATTTCGATTAGTTACTAAACTAAAATAATAACAGTAACTCAACTCATCACATTATGTAACGGAAGTTATAGTGTCTACTTGTAATAAACTAACCCATAACCTTCATGAATAGCATAAACATATTTTATGCCTGTTTGAGTAAAACTACACTAACTCCCTTTCGGTTAGTATATTAGCAATATTATGTAAGTATGGACAACCAATCATATTTTCATGAACACACATAATTATGAGCCCTCTCCCGGATACAACCATCTCGTTAACATTTTAATAGATAAAATCACTACTTAAATTATTGGCATAACGATTGGTTTTCATATTTATAAAAAAAAAAAAAAAAAAAAAATTACTATAACGATTGGTATTTAGAATAACATGGTGGTGATCTCGACGGAGTTTTTATTTTGTAGTACATGTTTTTTTTGTTCTCGCGTGTGCATAATTTATATTTTAATTAAAACCCTTTTTGAACTAAAAAAGACCATATAATTATTACCTTAACCTTTGTGTAAAAAAATTTAGAATAACATTGAAAATGTTCTAAATTAATTGGGCATATTTTTCGGGATGACGGAAACAATTAAATAAAAAAAACCGAAAAATTGATATTTTTAAATATTTTCAGTAAAAATAATTACTAACACATTCCAATAACATCAAAAATACCAATAAAAAAATGCTTTAAATATCTACAATGTTATTCAAAAGATGATGCCGAATGGGTTTTTTAAGTTCCCACCTTCGGTCATTTATTTCTATAGATGCACAGTTCCATGCAACATAATATAACAAAAAATTGTCCCCACGTCAGTACGTACTTACATAACTGTACACCACTTCAAGTATTTCGAAAAATGACCTAAAGTGTCATACTTTGTAATCTAATTTAAATCTTAAAGCATTGAGATAAGCTCAGAAAGTGAATGAGAGCGAAACAAGGCATATTTTTAGTTTATGCCTTGTTTTGCTGGTGCCATTTTTTAGGTGGCAACAGTGCGTTTACAGTAATATCAGATCAAAGATTCCCACTTGGTGTTTTTTTTTTTAATGTTAAAAGAGATATAGCCGAACCGTGTTAAGGCGAGATTTTCCCACTTTTAAGTAACGCTTGTTACTACAGGTGACCATAAGACTTAATTTATTGTATTAATCGCATTAACTTTAGTGGAGCAAAACCATGACGCTTATACCAATTCGTGCGTTTCGCAACTATTTTTTGTTAAAGGTTTTTTCCCGTATATTTCGAAATTTTAGCAGTAATATAAAATATATCTTACGGTTCCTTCCATAATTATGAAATATGTATATTAAGATATCGAAGACATCATTTAGTACATAGGTATTTGAATAAATATATACAAAAATAGGGAGAAAAGCTCAAAACAGTGTTATTTTCATTTTTATTTTCTATCGAGTGAAATATCCTTTTTCGTGTTTCAGTCTTAACGGTTTTCTTGATAAAATATTTAATATTGATTTGACACTATTTTGATAATTTAAACTAGCCATGGAAGTAGACATAATCAAACTAGAATGACCAAAATTGCTAAAACTACGAAACGAGAGCCTTAACAAATACAAACTTTTATTACATAGCGTTTTCGTCCATACTGTTACCCAGCTACATTATTACCCTAACATACTTTTACTATTCATTTCAGTAACCACTCAGAATTACCCGCTTCCTCCTATATATTAGGCCGATCGTAAACTATGTACAACTTGTGAATAACATTTGCTTCTAAAGCTATCAAGAAGTTCCACTATGTTAACTGAATATTGAGCTGAATATATTGGCATAATTAAATTCTGTATTGGTTACACAGTATATTGACACTTAGGGTGAGGTCGTAAAAGCGATTTTGGGATAGTAAGTAATAATGATAGCTTACAATTACTTTGATATTAATTTTTAATGTATACTGCCAGTTTCTTTATCAAAATAAACAGACAAATTAACGTCAAACTAAAAGTTACGGTGAAAATGGTTTCTTCACAGTTTTAACTGTTGCTTTTGACTCTAACCTTGACAGCTCATTGAGCCCAATGAGTTAAGACTTAAAAGATCGGTTTAAATAAGTTGGACTCACTAGTATTTAAGTCTCATAAAAAATGTCATAAAGCTAACCGCATACGAGAGAAAATATACTGTCAAAATGAGCAAATAAGAGCATTGACGATTTGACCATGGGATTTGGATTTGGTGTAGAGTATTTAAAAAAACAGATGTTTAAGACTGGTATGGTATGGTCGTAGACCGTATCACGGGCTTAACATCAGGCGAGTTGGCGGTCAAAAAAAAAAAGTTTCCTCATGATATTTTACATCACTGCCAGCTCAACCTCATTGTTGGAATTTGAAACAATACTTTTCGGATAGATAGAAAAAAACTCAAGATGTTTCTATCATCTATAGGTACATAAATAATAAAAACGTAGAGGAAAACAGTAATTGCGAGATATCAAAAAATAATCACACAGGGTGTCTTAAAATAAGCAGCTGAACACGTTAATACAGTTTTGAGAATTTTTGTTTGTTTGTTTGTCCACGCACATCTCCCTGTTTTCACGAATATGGTTAGCTATGACCAGATTGAAGTATAAGCTATGTTATTTTGCGGAAGCGCCGGATTAAGGGAAAAATAAAGGGTTGAAAGTTTATATAAAAATCTACACGTACGAAGTCGCGGGCAACAGCACTCCTATAAAATATCAAACGAAAATCATCATCACTATCAGCCAGAAGACGTCCACTGCTGAACGTAAGCCTTCCTATTAACCTCCATACTGAACAACATCCTGCCATCTGCATCCACTGGATGTCCGCGACTCTCACAATGTCGTCGGTCCATCTAGTGGGAGGCCTACCTACGCTGCGTCTCCCGAAAAACTCACACGAAAATTGCTTTATACTCTGGGACATTATAGCACACATGGTCATCTGACCCCAAACTAAGCAAAGCTTGTAATATGGCTGCCAGAGACTGATATACATACATATATATATATTTTTTAATACATACTTAAATAGATATTAACACCCAGACATAGAACAAACACAAATGTTCATCACACAAATGTTTGTTCTATATGGGAATCGAACCCACGCCCCCAAGCACAGAAAGTAGGATCACTACCAACTGAGCCACCGAGGCAGTCAAACATACTATTTGCAATGTTAAACACTAAACTATCACGGTTGTTCACTAAAGTTATATGATTATTTACGGGATATTTACCGTGGTACGTAATGATGTGGAAGGAGCTCCCGATATTTCGGCGCAGTTACATGCACCATGTTCACGGGAAGACAATTTGCAATGTTATTCAATACTCAATACTCAATAATTTATTGCATAATTATTATGAAGTTCACATACAGATGTTAGGTAGCATGTTTAAATTAGGTAATACATAATAATAACCCTGATTGGGTATGGCAATATAGTGCGGAGCAGATCGATTTATTCCATAATTGATTTGTCTTCTAAATACTCGTTTATGCTATAATAACATTTTGCTAGCAACATGTTTTTTAGGTTTTTGTCAAATTTATTTTCATTTTCTATATCCTTTATCTGTACTGGTAGTTTATTATATATTTTGATGGCCATTGGATTTGGGCCGGAGCTATGCATTGCTAATTTAGATGTCGGTAACATTAATTTATGTTTATAATTAGACCGTATTCGATAGTTTCAGTTTTCAACTAATTTTCTTAAAAAAATGTGGGTACTTTCTAACAAATTTACAATTTTCAAATATATATACAGAGGAGACAGTTAAAATTTTATATTGAATAAAATATGGTCTATGGAAATTTGGTATACTGATGTCTGGGAGTTTGATATTGGCGAGGATACGGATGCATTTCTTCTGGACAACAAAGAGATATGTGGCGTCTACACTATTGCCCCAGAGAGTGATGCCATAGCTGAGCCACGAAAATGCGTATGCGTAGTAGGCTGTTAAAGCTGTGTCTAAGTTAGTAGCTCGGCGTAGTTCCCTAAGTGCGTACGTGAAACTTGACAATTTGGCTTTTATTTTTTTTATGTGACTTTTCCAATTTACATGCGTATCAATGTCTATGCCTAGTAAATTAGCTGCGTCTACACATTCTAATTTAATATTATTATATGAAAAATTGATGTCAAGAGGGGCTTTTTGATGGGGTCTAAATTGTATGATTGCTGTTTTTGAGAAGTTTAAGTCAAGGTTGTGGTCGGTCATCCAATTAATTATATTATTAAATATGTCAGTGAGTTTTTCATTCAAATTATTATTTCTATTACACGATGTCAACATAGAGATATCATCTGCTAAAAATACACAGGGTTCATTTATTATTTTCGGAAGATCGTTAATATAAATTAAAAATAACATGCATGCAGCGACGCTTCCTTGGGGAATTTAATTATTAATTTGCGTTGGGGTTGATCTAGCTATATCTATCATACCCGTGTTAGGGTCAAAATTTTCAATTTCTACACACTGTTCGCGATTTTTTAGATAAGAGCTGAACCATTGGTGTTCTATACCGCGTATGCCTATACCATATAATTTATCTAAAAGTATGTCGTACTGAACTTTATCATATGCTTTCGTCATATTCTAAAGATAATGCCCAAATAGTTTTTTTTATTTTCACTCAGTGTTTTTTTTTTTCTTAAAAAGACGTTAAAATATGTGGGTGAGATAGCCGCAAGCTTTTAACCGCCCCTTAAGTTGCAAAAAATGCGGCACACCGGGTTTTCATACGATTTGATATGCTCCAGGTGCTTGTTTACCCCGATAAAGCTCTGTGGGAAAATCTCTTGAAAAATTTCCTTAACTGCTCAACTGTATATTTTTCGATTTCTTTGGCAGACCGCAGGGGGTACGAGGGGATTTCGAGCGCACAAGTCTGCGTTATTAGTTGTAGTGTATGCCCACAGAAAAGAGAAGTAAATAGAACGAAAATGAGAAGGAAAATCTGTCACCAGGTATTGTGACAGAACCTTGATTGAAAATTCTTATTTATATATGTCAACGCGTGGAACTGCACGTCACAGTTGCTACGGGTTTATATGTGTGCAAGACGTGGCTACAACAAATTTCTTACAAAAATGCCTTGACAGCCGTTCTAATTTAAACAAAAACAAAACTTTTCTGTGTGTATGCGTCATCTTTGACTCCTCTACGCCGCTTTTTGCTCAAAATGTTTGCCGGTCCCTAATCAATCTTTTGACATACGTATTTTCGGCAAGCGAAAAAAATATTAATAAAAACTTGAAGGAAATTCATATCAGAAGTATTTCAAAACTGGGAACATTTGAAAACTCGAATCGTTTGCCTGAAATGAATGGCTGAAAGTTCAGCGATACCGTATATCGTATCGTAAAATTCATGAATTTCTGAAGCGGAGTTATAAGCTTGAGGTAGTAAGTCAATATAAGGATAACTGCATAACTATAAATAAAGACTGGTTGGAAAGTGAAGAAATTCAACCAACGAAGCGAAATAAAAAAACTGAACCAACGAATGAAAAGACTGAGAGGTACGGTACAAAAATAATTTATCTTTCAAAAGGTACACGGCGTTATCTCCTTAAATCACCGTTTAGACAGAGTTTTATTCAGGGTTACACGAGAAGGAGTTTATTATTATATTATATATATTATATAACTAAATTTAACCATGAAATAGCAAAAAACCTCCATAATGTATTTACTATTTCGACATCTGATCACACGTAGTATGTTGCATGTGTCCAGACGGTGAAGCTAAAAATAAATTACTTTTTGTTTTCACCACCTCACACACCGGACACACCTTTTTAAACTGAAAAAGTACATTTTTACTGAATTAGTACAGTCGTCAACAATGAGTAAACTAATTTAGTTAAAAATAAAAATACCAAGTTTCGCTAATCACATAGTTAACTCAATAAGGAAAACAAAAATTAGTCGCGGTATTAGAATTTTTTACTAACTTAAGTATCAAACAATAATCAAATAAAGATGAAAAGAGTCAACAAAAATCATGGCAATATGTCGATAAAGATGTAACCGAAATCTATCTATACAACAGAAACCATTTAAATTATTTTTCTATTCATGGCTTTTCTCTATTTTTTTAAGTTGCCACATTTACTAAAAATATTGCTAAAACTAAATGGATCGGAGCATTGAAGCATATCGCCACAAACCATGCCAAATGCCGGATTAATTTACGAAAAAGTTTTGCAATAACATTTCCACAAATCACTCTGTAAAGCCTTTGTACGTTATAGTTTTATTTACTTACTTTATGTGGGTATTTTGTTGCCAAATTACTAAGCAATTTAATGCAGATAAATTGGCTGGTGAAATGAAATCGTTGATGATACCAGAATAAAATGAAATTAGTAGTTTTGAGGAAGGATAAAATCATAATTGATCTAGCAATATAAAGGCCATATTATTTCCTATTAAATATACAAGGAAACGCGGAAAGGGTGACGAAGCCAAAAGAGGTCCATTAGGTAAATTCATCATTATGAATAACGTTTTCTATGGGACAAACCCTGAAATCCACAAAACAATATCAGCTTTTCCATACATTTTGTCAAGTGTCAATGACCACGTGGAACAGACGTTTTATGTTCCGTTCTTTATAACAACAGCCGTTCAATGGAACAGCTGATTTTTTTTTTCACGATTTCAGAGTTGCTTCCATAGTATAAGTTGGCCCCTTTTGGCTTAGTACACCCTTTTCGCGTTACCCAGTATAATTGAATTATGTTTATCTGCCAACTTGGTTGATGGAAAGCTACGTTGTGGCAGAAGATGTAGCACTAATTCACTCTAGCCTTGAATATAGTAGGTTATAGTTTTCGAAAAGAAGGATAATGGCAAGGCATTCTAACCCTGACGGTTTAAATTAAGAAACAAGGCGAGAGTGAATAGGTATCTTATAAATCTGCGTGCTTCATCTTCGACCACATCGTCGCTTACCAACAGGCGAGTTGGTGGTCAAACGAGGAATTACTCGCGTTAAAAAAAGACTCAACAAATATTAACAACTAGCGACCCCCCCCCCCCCCCCCCCGGCTTCGTTAGCTCGGCCTTCGGCTTCGCTATGAGGAACACATAATTTCATCCAAATCGGTCCAGCTGTTTTTAAAGTAGTATCTAATTCTGTGCTAAATTTCATCTAGATCCGTTCAGCCGTTCTGGCGTGATTGTTTGATCCATCCATCCATCCAAACTTTCACATTTATAATATTAGTGGGATAATACAGGCGGTCAAGCACAACCCTATTATTTGATGATGTATTGTTTTTCAATCAAAATTTAGTGTGGAATATATTTAAGCTTGACATTGGATGAGCTTGACAAATGCAACTTATAAACCCAAAAAAATTCAGTTTCTGTAGTTTTGCAGATAAAACAGGAAAGTGCTAGTCGTCGATAACTTTATCACCCAATTGATAAAACAGCGCAAACTTTACACAGGCCACGCCCACAAATAACCACCCAACTACTGGCCTAAAATGTTGCCGACCGTGCGTTCACTACGCAATAATTCAGGGGATACCACAGTCACAGAACGCAGTGACTGAACTTGTACAAACAATGATAGTGTTACTGACTAATAACACTTTTCGCACTTCACATCATTTTTATGGTTCCCTATCCAAAGGGTATCAACAGGACCCTATTACTAAGCCTACACTGTCTGTCCATCTATCCTAACTTTAACCACTGTATCTTTTGAACCGTTTTAAATAGCCAGTTTAAATTTTCTGAGAATATGCAAAATTATAGTGGAAAAAATATTTAAAAAATATGTAAATAGATAAATCGTTTTTTTACGTATTTTTTTCGTTACATTAGTTTTAAAACGGTGATACGCACAAGCGTGATTCATGATTATAGTTCACACTCTAAAGCCAAACAACAATAATTATAACAAACGGCGACCAAGTGTGAAATGAGCGCGCGCTACAGATCCCGAACTTAATGAAAGAAGAGACATTTTTGGGTGGAACTCTAGGTGCTCGAGTGCAACTCGCACTTGGCTGGTGTTACATATTTATTTTTCTTTGTGGTTTCTGGCTAGCTGGATGTTTGAACAGAAGTCACATGATGTTAAATTTATCAACGCTGTAGTCGAAGTTGGATACCAAAATAATTATAATTTACACGACTTCACTTTTTTTCTTTTTGGCTGACTTTAAAAAAGAGGTTCTCAATCGAAGATATTTTCTGTGTATGTGGTGCGATATCTTCACTGATGTCAATGATTTTTTGTTAATAAATATATATATTTATGATACTGAGTGACGAGACGAGCGAAGTCGCTCGCCTGATGGCTCTTCCTCTACGCTTGCCCATAACAGCTCAACGCCACTCAGAATTTTGATTTTCAACAGTTCAAAACCCTGGATGGCAATGCACTGCGCTCGTCACCCCGAGATATAAGATGTCAAATCTGTGTGCCCTGTAATTTCGCTGGAAACATTGCCCTTCAATCCGGAACACAGTAGTGTTTGCACACTACTGCTTCTCATTTTATATTAAAGGAAATGTTCTACCTAAGAGTGGATTAAGAGTTGAATCCCGTTTGTTGAACTTTCTAAGAAGCTGGTAGTAATTTAAAAAAAAAAAAAACCTTTGTTCGGTAAGGTATACTTCCAATTTGGTCCGATTGTCACCAAGTCAGGATCTGATGATGGGATCCCAGGGAAATCGAGAGCAACTCTCAAATTTTATAGGCACTTATTATGTTTTTCATATATTTTTGAATTCGGTTTCTAACGTGATCAACTTGTTTTTACATGTTTTTCAGGCGGAGATTTCATCTTATGTTAAGCGTCAACCGCCTGCAATACTTGGTATGTATGTATATTGCGTTTAACATTAATTTGTACCAAGTTGTATCACTGTCTCCCCACTCAATAGTCTCTACACTGACCTACAGGTAACAAATGGAATATTTTAGTAGTTCGCTCCTTTCAAGTCAAAATTCAAGGGAGAATTGCGGCTATTTCTAATGTTGGTGCAAACCACAAGTACCTACTCATAGTTGCCAACGGGGGATTTACGAGAAAGGGTATTTACGGAGCAAATTGTACGTTAATCCTAGGTACTGTTTGTTTGGTATACGGCAGCTTTAGTTGTCTTGAAGTGTTTTTGATGTCGTAAGTTAATTGTTATTGAATGTAAGGTATCATTTTTAAAATTAAATCTTTTTATAGTGAGGACTGTAAAATCCCTGTATCAAATCACATAAAACGCCATAAACGTGTAACACGGTACCCATGGTTACAAAATTTAAAAAAATCTAATTTGTCTTTTGATTGGATACTACATTCTCTTGACAAACGTGCACGTAACGCGCTAGCTTTCTCCAAATTTAGACAGTTCAAAACGAACATTTTGCTAACCTCATCGCGTTTGCAAACTTGACATTGAGAATTTTACGCAAATAACGTAACGCAGTCGCGTTACAAGTTTATGTGGTCATAGAAACTATGGGTAAAGACCGCTGAATGTGGTTAAAACTATTGTTGGCGTAATCGGCTTTATCATACGTGATTATTTCCCGTGAATAAAATAAAGGTCAAGAGTTCATTTTTTATTAAAAAAATGTGTTATGAATTTGCGCGTTTATGGCAAGAAATCTCATGTGAGATAGAGAATAAAGGAATCCTGTATTTCTAAGGCCTTACTTAAAAACGGTACTCAAGTTGACATACGCTTAAATATGCTCCGTCTCGTTTTCGCGTGTGACGATTGCCGTCAGCGAGAAGTTGAGAGAGCATTATAAAGCATAGACCAACTTAAGTAACGTTTTTAAGTAAGGCCCCTAATGTTGGTGCAAACCATAATAGTATTATTATAGTTGCCATTCATAGGTGTGCCGACGAAAAATTTGGTTGTCAGAGTCAGTGGGGTTTGGTGGCCTACGGTAGCTCGAGAAGTCTACGCACTTCTAGCTCTGTCATTACCATGATCGCTGCCTTGGCAATGGATAGCAGTGTGGCTGAAAACTGGGGGCCGTGAATATATTAGACTTGTTATTGGGAAGATTTGCCCATAGTCGCCACGCTTGGAACGTGGGCTGGCGACCGCAGGGACGTAGATCATCGAATTACCGACGTTGTTGGCCGTCATCAGTCTGAAATTTTACTACCCGTTATAGTCGTAATTGTATACCTGATCAATCGGTCCCTTTTCAAAAGTTTCTTACTACTGCCTGCATTCCGATGCCGTATTCTAATGCCCTGGCTCTAGAACTCAGAGTTTTTTTTAAACAAACAAATCCTTTAACAGAAGCAGCAACACTTGCAAACAGCAAATGCATTTTTACATTAGCGACAATTCTAAACACACCCAAATGCGAGCTGTAATAGCTTAGGGATTCACGGTTGTAGAAATCATCTAACAATCTTGAATTTTGTGGAGACTCAACCTCAAACTCACGTCCCGAGAAATGGGAATATTTAAATTTTGGTGCACTCAACATACAGTTATTCCCGCCACTAACACACATATGATGAAAAATATCTATTGCCTTAGACACGTATTCCACGTAGCGGCGCGTAAAAAGTTGAGAAAAAAATTATTATCTATCAAAACTATACATGTTAGGTTTTCCTTATTCATCTTTTTAGTGGAAGAACGTTCAAACCTCATTTTGTATGGCACAGCAGATTTTATTTTTCGCTAAATTTGAAAAGTCGTGGAATAAAAGATGTGTGTTTTGATGTACTGAGGCTGCCCTTAAGAGAATGTTAACTGATTACGTGCACGTCTATTCTGCAAGCTAAATGAATGTTCAAGTGAAGTGATAAGCTAAGTGAACGTGTATTTTTCTTGTCGATTACTATAGAGAAATGTAAAAATGTCGAGTGATCACCCTTGACTGTAGTCCCTTGCCCTTATAATTTAATGTTTTGACATTTATCTGTAGAAAGAGGCTAGCAAAAATCACATTCACTTAGCTTATCACGCCACTTGTGCGTTCACTTAGCTTGTAGAATAGACATGCAGTAGCTCTGTATAGGTATTTATTATTATAATTACTTCAGTATGAGTGTTTTTTATTAGTCTTCATTGAAAAAGTTTTTTATTAAGCCAATCATTTATCATGCTTTTATTCATCAATTTCTTATTTAAATTAATTTTATTAAAAACATAATAATATTGAAAATGTAAGGAGCTAAGAACCTAAGCTCCAGGGTGGAAGTGTTAAAGGGCATAACGCCGCAAGTAGCTCTTAGTGAAAGTGCAGCACACCTCTCTACACCCTAAGCCACCCACGCCGATGTTGCCCCTTCGGTGCCAAGATACGGCAGCTTTTATGGGGGACCCATTCAGTGGGTGGCAAGTCATCACCTGCCTAAATATATTTTGAGATGAGACAGGATAAAGCAGGTGCCGTTTCTCATTCTATAGATCTGTTATTCCATCCACAAGTTGTTCACTTCAACAGCCCAGACTTTTTTAATCCTATACTGTACAATAGTTTCATATTACTTTTTATACATATTCCATAATTATATTTTTTATATTCAACAGGGCCTCTTGGTGTTGGGTTCGGCTCCACCAATGCCTACCAAATGTCCGGGCTAGACCCAAGAATTTTATTGAAAATGTTATTATTTATTTGATTTATTTCTGATACAAACTTCAAATCATCTGCAAACAAGCAACAGAGAAGCAATTCAAAGAACTTGGTAAGCAAAAAAATTACGAGGAAAAACATTTTCTTAGTACCCCATCGACTTGTCTAATTAGTCTATTCCTTTACATAATATATTCCTTATACCTTACATTCATGTGTAATTCTTATTTATTACACTGACATTTCTTTTTATTATCCTCTCAAAATAAAACTGAAGTTCGTGGATTATTCCAATTAGGCGTTCGTTTATAAGTGAAACGAGCGGCAGAGGCTTTACCCAACGATAATTGGCCATTACTATGCATCGAAAACGACAGGTAATGTCTGTGCGACCGTCATAGTAATTAGTATACATAAATAGTTATTGGTGGCGCGTCGGTTGATGGTTTTTATCTACGGGCTGTAATGAAAAAACAGAGTTTAAAATAATGGATGATTTTTTTCTCAATTTTTATTTTATGTGCCTAAAATTTTAATAACCTTTTTCGGCAAAAGCTGGTTTTACTTAACCTTAAAAACCAAATGGTTTGTACTTTGCGCAAACCACAGAAAACCATTTGAAGATATATTTTTTGTCTTAGAAATCTTAACCTAAAATGCACAGCAAATGTTTTAGTGAAAAAAACACAATTGAAAGAAAGCAAAAAAAAAACATTATTTTTTATTTTAATTGAACTACTTTGTGCATTGAAATATTGTACGCACTAAGTATTTGCAAGACTGCTAGTATGTGGAATGCGCTGTCTGAATGGTTGTTCCCCGATAGTTACAATCTGGGTGTTTTCAAGTCAAAAGTGAATCGGTTACTTCTAGGCAAGCGTGATACATCGTAGGCCGCAACATCACTTAACATTGGCAGGCGAGTTGGCGGCCAAGCGCAAGCCTATCTTACAATTAAAATAAAATAAAAAAAGACAAAAAAATCTCTACCAATTACAGGTCGAACCGGGTATGTCCTAAAACTGCAGCCAGAGACACCGGAGGATGGGTAGGAGCGTCCTATTAGTACACGGTGAACGTACTGCGATCCCCAAGCTGCCTGCCAAGCGTGGGGATTTTAACACCCCAAGAAGACTTTAAGAGGCTCTAAGAGGGAGGCCTTTGCTCAGCAATGGACGTTAACTGGCTGAGGATATGAATGAATTACAAGGCGAGGCCTCAGAGTCCAAATTTCGTCGATTATGGTCTGTCTATGTCAAAATATAAATAAACTAGCCGTCCGCCCCGGCTTCGCACGAGTGTAAGCTCGGCCTTCGGCCTCGCTACAAAATATAATATAGCCTATGTCACCCGGGGATAGTGTAGCTTCCCAACAGTGAAAGAATTTTTCAAATCGGTTCAGTAGTTTCGGAGCCTATTCATTACAAACATACAAACATACAAAAATAGGTACAAATCTTTCCTCTTTATAATATTAGTATAGATAAAGCTTTTATTCTCCAATTGAATAGAATGAAATTTCAACTTGTGTTTCAGTACTAGTTTTATATACCCAATTTTGGGTGCCTATCCCAAATTTGGCTAAAGGTCCTCTCCATATACTACTCCATGATTTGCTCGCTGAAGTGCGCCATCTCTTGCGCCAGCCGCGTTCAGATGATTCCGGCGGCTTCGGCAATGTCGCCGCGCCATCTTCTAGGGTGCCCCCGTAACCTGGTTTATTCCCTAAGACCCCAGTGCAAGATTCTTTCGCTCCAGCGACCCGTACCCGTACCCGTTACCCGTAGCTTTCGCAACGTGATCGGCCCACTTCCACTTAAGCCCGTAAAGCATGGCCTATGGCATCTAGCAGATTAGTTGATTTCTGGACGCTTACGTTGCGCATCTTATTTTTGTGCTTAATTCCATCGACATTTCTATTGCTCTTTGGAAAGCGGCTATTTTTGCTTTGTGTTGCAAATTGAAAAAAAAAGAATTTTACTTGTTTGAAATAAAAAGACATGGAAATGACTCGGCACCATTGTTTTTTCTTTCGATAAAGCCTTAATTTGATAATAGTTGATTTTCGAGACCGTGTGTTCGGGCAACATTTCCTTACCCTGCAGCTGCAGTGAGAGGGATATTTCTCAAACACGTCGACTCTGCGACATGGAGATCAATTGTACCCAGTACCCGGTGATCACTGCTGGCTGTTGGTAGGCTATTCATAAGTGAGTTTTGTTAAAAGGATTTACTTGATTTTTGGTTCTAATGTACATTGTTCTAAAGTAGGAGTAAAATAAAAAAATGACAATAAAAAATACACCACAAAGCACAAAAAAGCATCACACTCAATTATGACAAAAAAAAACCTAATAAGTTAAGCCACAGCTAATGTTTTAACACGTATTTACTCCATTACCTTCGAGTTAATTCCATGAAATATAATAACGTAATATATCAAAGATCAAGATAAACGGAGTGTTTAAATAACATGTCAAGAGGGTTACGTAGGGTTGAACGCATGAAGTTGACTTTATCTCGCTGATTTTGAAACGAAGGGAAACGCTGCGTGGCCAAATGCATGGTTTTAAGTTCTCTTAAAAGTTAGTTGAGCACGAAATTGGGATTTTATATTGGCAGCATTTCACAACAAATTAATATGCGTTGGAAAAAATTGAATATAAATCTTGTCAATTTTCATTAAATTTTTACAAATCATTGAAAAAAAAAAACACCAAAAAATAACATTGGACATCAATCATCAAAAAACCAAATCCTCCAAAAAACAAAAAAAAAATACCATGACAAAAAAAATTACTTTGATTTTTTTTATCATTTGTAAAATAATTTAATTTTAGATTTTCTTCCTTTTCCTCGTTAAGATTTTCACATCATCATCATTGTACATTTGCCGGTGTCAAGCATTAAAATATAAATATATATATAAATATAAATTTTCAAGTTTTATAAAATATAGTCACGCAAGTTATAGTCCAGCAAAGTACGTCACGGTCAAGCCCAAGTCAACCCCTAGTAAAAGTAACTGCTATACTTTTGCGATTTGGATACAATCATGTTTTAAATTTACATTGGAACTTATCATGCATTATTTTATTTAGGAAAACAATACATTCCCGATAGACATTTAAAACAAGTTCTAGTGAAATGGTGAAGATTTTGTTACAGGCCTCTATGTTTTCTAGTTATGGAAACATCACGAAATAACATGTTTTGCTTCGTTATATCACTGTAACACTTAATAAAATAATAATAATATAAAAAAACATTTTACTTATATTGTAATTCCATAGACCAACATTTGAAACTTGAAAAAACTCGCCTCACCAAGTCGCCCCTACCCGATGTAATCAGATGTCCGCTCGTCCTCTTCAGAAACCTAACAAAAGATAAACCCCATAAAATTCGCCAAAGAGTTTTATGACGTACACATATAATGCGCCTTTTGAAAGTTCCTGTTCAAGTAATAAAGCTAACGTAGATCGGAGTCACGGTATCTGGACGGAGATTTTATGTTGGCAGTACAATGGTTATCAAGATTTCGAAGAAAAGAAACACGTGGTTGGTATATATAAGTTTGTTTGCACAGTAATTAGTAAGGTGGAAGTATATAAATGCTTAATGATACTTTGCTGTCGTGAGATATTGTGACAAATAAAGATGTAAAGGAAACGCTCCTGATAATAACACTACCGCAAAAAATAACGCAATGATCACCATAAATTCGTATTGTGGCTTTGCGTTAAGTACCTATATTATAACGCATAAGAATGAAATTGGATAATAAACACAGAATAAGAACTAGTAGCATAGAAGTAGTGCTAATTTAGCATAAACGAATTAAACATGTTACATTCTTTACTCATATGCCAAAATTGTTGTAACCTAAATGAAACAGATATATTTTTGACAAGACGGCAAATTGCATGATTGTAAACTTTTTTAATATACTAGGGACATGAACTCTAAAATACTCCAAAGGCTACATAGTTTTTACAGACGGTCTTGAACGCTTTGTAATTTACGTAACGGATTATATGCTACTGGTTACTGTTCTGTGATAATTAATGTCAAGTATGCTAACGTGGTTTGTAAAATGCACGATTTTAATTGCCAAAATAAAGTGGAGCAAATTAGCGTATTACGCGCACGTTTGTCAAGAAAATGCAATATCCAATCGGAAGACGCGTTTGACATGTATAATTTTGTATTATTCTTCATCTTCAAGTGTCTCTCCACTACTGGAGGTTGGCCGTCAGCTCAGCGAACTTCTGTCTGTCCTGTGCTAGGCGGAATAATTGTTCGACGCTAGCTATGCTGGTCCACTCCCTGATGTAGCGTAACCACGACTTTTTCCTTCCTCCAGCGCGTCGTTTGCCTTTAAATTTGCCCATCATTATTAACTGGAGAAGCTGGTATTTTTCGTGTCGCAAAATGTGGCCATGATACTCAACTTTCCTTTTCTTATTCAGCGTTTTCTTTTCTTATTTTTGTATTTATATTCAGCGTATTATTTGCAACCATAGTTACCGTGTATTAACATGTTTATAGCGTGTTATTGGGGTATAATATTATAGGGTTTCATACAGAATTAGGGTAATTGAATAGTACAAAACAAAGCAGCGATATAGCGCGAAGTTAGTAGGTACGGCTTCATGCGCGCTAAGTACGCGTTCTATTTGCCGCAGCCTTAAGTTTTGACACTGTCTTCATAGTCCACAGTACTCGATCGGTATTATCTTTTCAAAATATGAATCCGGCGAGCTCGTAAAAGTGACGCGAGCTTAACGACACGAGATTCAAGTATATGATAGATAATGGTGTTTCGATCAATGCTGCCGATGTTATTATAAGTCTTGGGAAGAAAAGTTTGGGAACCCGGACGATTTAGAATAATGGTTTATTGGGAAAATAAGTGTGGGAAAAGTTTGAAACATTGATGTATATTTTTACTCACGACAAAATGGAGATATGAAGCATGTTACCTCTTGTAGGTATCATGGTATGAAGTATTCCGAAAACCCCTACGAAGCGCTTTTTTTTCCATTTTTGTGGTGCGAACTGCTAGACTGTAGAATGCACCGCCTGAAACTGTATTCCCCCAAATATCTAGACATGTTTTACTAAATTCATTGATTCCCCCTTTGTTACAATTTGCGTGTCCTCAAGTCGCATGTAAATCAGTTTCTTCAAGGAAAGCGTGCTCCATTGTAGATCGCATCATCGCCTGGTGGCGGTCAAGCGCCAGAAAGAGGAGTTTTCCCGCAAAGCTAAAGCTTATTTAATTCAGCAAAGAATCCAAACAAAACCAGTGGATTAAAATAAACACAATCTTAGATGTACCAGTCGCGTGGCTTTATTGCTTCATTTTACGCTTGGGGTGTCCCAGTAATGACCAAGGCGCCTCGAACTTTTCCAAGATGTTTTTTGGTCGAATATTTTTACTGAGACGCTTTCATCTGGGTTTAGTTTATTGAATATTAATGAAATTATCTTTTCAAGCTTCTTTGAGTTTTAGAATTGTTTTATGCAGATAGTTTTAAATTGTTTTCAACCAATGGAATAAGGAGGTTATCAAGTCAACGCGTGAAATAATTATGTATTTTTTAAAATGAATATCTTTCGATTTTTTGAGCGATTATGGTAGGGGGTAAACATTTATGGGTTTGCGTCATCGACATCCGGTATAATGCACTCCTAATTAGGCTACAAAGTCGTCACAAGATACAATAGCATAATAGTTAAGTACAAGCTTTTTATCTGTTGATCTAAGGATCGGATGTAAGACCGTGAAAGGCAATAAGACGTATCAGCGTTGAATAATTAAACGCAAGTGGGCATTCAGCTCACGCAACTCGCCCCCAGTCATTCCTCCCATTTATTGCTTTTTGTGTTCTCTTCTGGTAATAGCCGAATTTGGTGTGTAAATGGTTTACTGTATATATATATAGTTTTATACGTTTGTACCTACTCTAACGTTACGAAAGCTGTAAGGCTTAACTATTCGTAAAGAAAATACACTAGAGTCTTTGCCACATTAGAAACATCAGGCGTATTATGAATCTTTGATCGGGATCGCGACTTGTCAAAATTATGTCAAAAAAAAAAGCGTTGTCTATTTCCAATTTCGTAGTACTTATGAAAAATCGAAATAGACAACGCAGTTTTTTTTTTTTTTGCTTCATAACCCCTTTCAAGTGTCAAAATTCTGTCAATTCTGACACTGACTGATCCCGATCAAAGATCCATAATACGCCTGCAGGTTAGGAGCGCAGCGCGTAAGTGACGCGGCAGAAAAATGGTTCAGAACAAGCACGTTTTAAAAACGCTTGCTTGCAGAAAATGCTTTTCTGTCCCATGTTGATATATTTTCGATAAATGATAAAAATTCACGTTTATCACTTAGCGGGAAAGAGATGATCAGGGTGACCAAGGAGAGCACTCTCAGACCAAATAAAATAAAAAGAAAATGTCATGTCGTATAGGTAGGTGAAAACGTTGGCAGAAGACTGTGAAGCTTGGAAGCTACTACACTGACAGAACTACGCTCCGAAATGATAGGTAAATCAAGTTTTTTAGTGTCGAATATCATTCTAACAAAATAAACTTTTAGACGATTTTACAACCAAGTTTATAGATCTTGACCGCAGGTATTAACCAAACACATTGGTTAAATTCTACATCTCATCTCCGCTCCGCTTCAATGGAAACAGTCTTAGTGAAGATGAGAAGATTATATCAAATTGTATAGCAAGTAAAGTAGCGCGACGGATAGGAGCGGACTTTAGCTCTAAAACGGCTGAACCAATATATTTTTTTGTACATTCCGGAAGTGACACATTTTGATTCAATTCGCTCACTTCGCTTATAATGGAAGGCAAAAACCATTTCTCAGTGAAACTCTTCATTAGTGGATGGCCAAGACTATTTTACTCCTTTCCGTTATTTTCCACGCAGCAATTTTTTTTTCACTGTTTTTTTTCCTTTTCTTTTTTTTTTCGCAGTGGAGCGCGGGCATGTGGACGGAGCGGGCGGAGTAGAGTGATGCGATACGAGCGGAGCAGAGAAAAGCGGAGTATAGCGGAGCGCCCTGCTACAAAAGTCCGCTCATCTCTGCTACACATCTCCACTTATTATGCTTCAATGGAAACACCTACATCTTTTCAAAGTTCCGCTCCGCTCCGCCCAACCCTGCTTCAGTGAAAACGCATCCTACGTTTTTTTTTTCATTTATAAAGTCAGAATAATCTATTTTTAGTCAGTTCAGTAGAAATACCTCAATCCTCACTAGTTTAGTACTTAACAGCATGGAGTATAAACGCATTCTGTTGACACAGTTGTCCCAACAGGGATGCTGAGCGAAACGCGATCGCGCATACATTTTCGAACAAGACCACCGTTCATATACTCGTACTCGTCTGGTGGTGATTGTAACAATCTGCTCTAGATAGCTAGATGAATTTAGGAGGGAGATTCTCATTTTAACTATGTTTTTACAAGCTTAATTTAATAATAATTAATTAATTGACTGCCCCGGTGGCTCAGTTGGTAGTGAACCTACTTTCTGCGCTTGCGGGCGTGGGTTCGATTCCCATCTAGGACAAACATTTGTGTGATGAACTGTGTTTGTTCTTTGTCTGGGTGTTAATATCTATTTAAATATGTATTTAAAAATATATATGTATGTATATCAGTCTCTGGCTGCCATATTACAAGCTTAGCTTAGTTTGGGGTCAGATGACCATGTGTGCAATAATGTCCCAGATATTTATTTATTTATTATTTAATAGATAGATAGATAGAAACTCTTTATTGTGTACACCAGAAATAAAAATTACAAACAGATAGAAACACTTATGAGCTAGTGCCACAAGTGGCGGCCTTATAGCTAAAAAAAGATCTCTTCCAGCAACCGTTGGAAAGAATTTACGTAACAGGATCGACGGGGGATGCAAAAACACTTTTAGTGATATCATTAAATAAATAACCAAATGATATACATTATAATATAGATTATATATATATATATATATATATATAATAAAGACATAATATATATAGTATCACATCACATCACATCATCAGCCAATTTACGTCCACTGTTGGACAAGGCCTCCCTCATAGAGAGGGGTGTTGCCATAATCCCCACGCTTGGCAGGCGGCTTGGGGATCGCAGTACGTTCACCGTATACTATTAGGACGCTGCTGCCCATCCTCCGTTGGTTCTGGTCGCAGTTTTAGGACATACCCGGGTCCGGGAATATATAAGTATGTGTGGGACAAATCTTGCAACTGAATTTTAGACCAGTTATCCTCAGCTGATTGAGCAGAAGATTGAAATACTTATGTTAGTTCGGTGACAATGCAATGTTATGTTACCATCGAGCTGGTCTGATTATGGAGACAGAAGGTGGCCATAGGAACTGCTAAACGAAACGACGTAACCCCGTCGAGTTTGAGTTTGTTAGATTGAAAATTTAAACTTTATTAAATAAACAAAATACTAGCTAAAACTAACACTAAATAAACAGTTAGACTGTCCATAGACCGTTGAAGATCTAAAGACAATCCAAATGCTCAAACCCACTATCAGTTGGCAGCGTACCCAGCATGCTGGCGGCATTACCACGTTGAATGGCAATGCTTATACGTTGAGCCAGATACACGCCAGCATTTTGGTCACGCGTCGCGTTAATCAGGCGCTCTGAAAGATTTTTGAAAATGAGGTGAGCTCCCGGTCCCCAAGGGCCCAATGTCTCGACACCAAACGCCTCAAATATGTAACCACTGCCGAGGTTAGCATATTTGCGCCGCTTGTGCTGCTCTGATTGAAAATTATATGATTGTTTACGGGATATTTACCGTGGTAAGGTTGTGAAAGGAATTGTCATATAAATTTAGTGAACAACCGTGATAGTTTAAAACAGTGTTTGTTAGATTTGTTTTTCTAAGCACTTTGGCTAAAGAAGCATGGTCCTGATGACCATCTGATCATCTGATGAGATAATGATGATGGTCTGCGAAACGAAACGACGTAGCCCCGTCGATTTTGCGTTCGTTAGAATTAATAGATAGAATTCGTTCGTTTGTATTTTCAAGCACTTTGGTTCGAGATGAGGCCCATGGTCCTGATGATGGAGCCGGAGGATGGCCATATCTACCTTTTTGATATGGGTATCAAATTAAAGGGTGTCGATCCTCAAATGTTCAAAAAATGATACTAACGTATCTTGAAATTGAAATCCACATTCGTCAAATCATTATTTGTATTTATTCTCAAATGCCTTCTAACTTTAGTAGGTGCTTTGAACCCATCACCCGTCAGAAGCACACGCGCTGTTTTCCGATTCGCTTACTTTGAAAATTAAATTAAAGTGGGTGGTTTACATGATGCGACTTTGTATGCTTATCTAGTATATAGGTACTGTGAAATAGGGTGATATAAGAAGCAATACCAGGCCTGGCGCACTCCTCACTTTAGGTATGAAGCTACAAGTAGTCGTCTTGTCGGACTTGTCGTGCCCGCTGCCGCACGATAGACAGAGATAACGCGACAAGAGTTACGCGATAGACAGAGAGGCAACTTGTAGGTTAATATAGCTGTAGGTGGTTAGCACTCGCACGTTCCTAATTACACTTTATTGTGTAGTAGCAAGAGTCGCTACTTATTTAAATGATTTTGCGAAGTTAATCTTCTGTACTTGTATTTATACCTATGTATTATGTGAGTCATACGTCTGTTGAGGTTTATTTTGAATGCCGACTTTAAAAAAAAGTTATAAACCACTGCAATGAAACCGGCTTTAAAAATAACCGGCCAAGTGCGAGTCGGACTCGCGCACGAAGGGTTCCGTCCATTGTCTATAAAAACGGCTAAAATCAAGTTTTGTTTTTTGTATGAAAGCCCCCCTTAAATATGAATATTATTTTAATTTAATTATTTATTTTTAAAGTGAATATATAACGAAATATTCTGTGAATATTTCAAGCGTCTAGCTGTTGCCGTTATCAATATCGAGCAAAAATGAGCAAAAAAATCACGTTTGTTGTATGGGAGCTCTCATAAATATTTATTTTATTTAATTTTTAGTATTTGTTGTTATAGCGGCAATGGAAATACATCATCTGTGAAAATTTCAACTGTCTAACTATCACGGTTCATGAGATACAGCCTGGACGGACGGACAGACGGATAGCGGAGCCTTGGCAATAGGGTCCCGTTTTACCCTTTGGGTACGGAACCCTAAAAACCATCAAATTACATTCAAATTGCACCAATCATTCCAGAGAATAAAAGTGGCCAAGTACGAGTCGGGTTCACACACTAAGGGTTCTTTACCACCACCACATAAATAAACTAAAATTATACATAAAATGTTTAAAATGTTCTCATTAAGCCCTTTCTTTTGATATCAAAGACGATACATTTAACCCATTTTATTACCAACTTCCCAAAAAGAAGGCGGTTGTATGTTCGTCTGTATGTATATATTATATAATATATATATATATATTCTACTTGCGATATTTGGTCACAAAATCCACCATATTGGTTTTATCTTATAGCCTATGACACGAGGAGTATTAAGACACGTCGATAGATTGGCCTTTTGGAAAAACTCAAGGTCACACAACGAGCAATGGAGAAAGCTATGCTCGGAGTTTCTTTGCGCGATAAAATCCGGAACGTAGATATTTGCCAAAGAACCAGAGTCACCGACATAGCTATTGAGACCTGCAAATTGAAGTGGCAATGGGCAGGCCACATCGCTCGAAGAACTGATAACCGATGGGGAAGAAAGGTTCTTGAGTGGAGACCGCGAACCGGAAGACACAGCGTAGGTAGTCCTCCCACTAGATGGACTGACGACATTGTGAGAGTCGCGGACATCCAGTGGATGCAGATGGCAGGATGTCGTTCAGTGTGGAGGTTAAAGGGGGAGGCCTATGTTCAGCAGCGGACGTCTTCTGGCTGATGATGATGATGGTTGGATATATTATTATGATAGGGTAACACATGAACATACTACACATACATACATGATAAACGACCAAACTCATAACTGACCATTTGCCGTAGTCGGGTGAAAATGGTTCGTACGTACCATAGAAAAATACGATTCCTTACAGATAAAAATAATTTTTATTAACCTTTTCTATTAATAAAACTGATATTATGTTGTCCAATATTAATAGTGGTATTTAATTCAACATTCTTGCGTCGGATGTTTCAATAACGACAAATTAAATTTCCATGTAAAAACATCGTAATAATATTATACCTATCAGCCTAAGGCCAAATAACTATAATATTAAATTCATGAATCATTTCGCTACTGAGTCGGATAAGGGGCAGTTTACGGCCCTAACGACGATAACTGATAAATATTATTGTAATCTTAGACCACGTCATCACTTACTATCAAATAAAAAAATAAAAAATGAAAATAAAAACGGAGATAACGGTGAAAGTGGACGATAAAATTATTATCGTTATAACAATTCAGTTAAAAAGTTATTTCATAGATTTTCACACAGACTAGGTATAGCTACTACGTAGCCCAGACTTGTAGTTACGATTATTTTCAATGGAAACAATTCACTCAAATACCTGAGGGGCGGGGTTATAAATGCTACTTGGCCCATTCAACGTCAGTTCAAAATGTAAATAAAGCATTCTGATGGCGTACCTACGGTATTGGCCGGAAATGACGTAAGATTCAGTGGAATCAGTGGGCGTGTTTTTTATATCAGTAGTAGTCAACTGATGAAGTGTCTGAACATGTTCGCACTGCATTTAATGTCTAGTTATAGAAAGTCTTTGGATTTTCATTTTGTTATTTTCGGTACAAATTAAGCATGTTCTATTATCAGTATGTTTCTGAAATGTGTTTTGCTAATAACATTTATGAGTGTTGGACATGGTGCAAGTAGCCTGCGCAACTTAGAATAAGGGTGTTCTTGCGAGAACAGGATGATGGAGTTCTCGATTTGCGCAACGCTCAAGATGCATAAGTCTTAAAAAGATAAGTAAGAACAGTGCTTTTACAAAAAATGTTTATTCATAACCTCGAATGCCTTCTACAACGTTCAGTTCATATACCTACTTTTTATAATATAAAGACCGAGTAAAAAAAAAACATAAATACGTTAACAAAACGACCACTTTTCAATAGCAGACCTCGCTGAAACTTTTAATCCCACAGCTATCTGTATACTTTGTAAGCATTTGAGCGGAAAGGTGTATTTGCCCGAGATACTCTACCGGGTAGACGGCCCCGGGCATAAGCAAATGGAATTACAATGCTGCTTACTTTTCGCACTGCGAACTGGCAAGTATCCAGAAATCAGGGTTGTGAGCTGCCTAGTGCTTGAGTGAAAACCATGTGGCGACGCAAAAAAGCTCCATGATCGCGTGATGATACCTTCGACTTCACGAATTTATTGTGTCAAACACTGTTTTAAACTATCACGGTTGTTCACTAAAGTTATATGATTATTTACGGGATATTTACCGTGGTAAGGTTGTGGAAGGAGCTCCCGATATTTCGGCGCAGTTACATGCACCATGTTCACGGGAAGACTGGTCCACAACCTCTTTCCACAACCTTACCACGGTAAATATCCCGTAAATAATCATATAACTTTATTGTGTAAAGTTTGTCGCTTACCAACAGGCGAGTTGGTGGTCAAACGTAGACTTATTCGCGTTAAAATAACAACATAAAAATTAAAGAAACTCACAAACTTGTATTGCTAAGCATTGTTTCATTTGGTTTTTATACCTTTTTAATGGCCAACTTTGTAGAAATTTGCTTACTTTTAGAAAGTGTAAGTTGAGTTTATTTCTATATTAAAATTAAAATAGGCAAGTTGAAAGATTATTTTACTACCTCTTTGAAAAACGAAAACAAAAATTAAAGTCCGGTCAAATTAGACCAAAAAATAAGGGTGAAGCTACATAAATTCCCACCAAGCTGAAAATCAGTAAGATTGTTTAAAATATGATAAAAAATAAAATTTGAAAGTGCCCCATCTTTCCCCTGTTAAAAACCAAAGTACTCAACCGATTTTGATAAATTCCCATTTATAATATTTTTTGGCAAAATTTTTTTTAACTCTTATACTTCGGTACTTTATCAGACAATTCAGTATAGATTTCTGCAGTATACGTAATAAATACATTTATAAATATAATTTTAACTAAGTCTTTTATTTTCAATAAATCAAACACCAGTCAACTACCACATTACGTATCTTTTTCTGTCCAATTAACAGAAAGGTTTTTTTTTTAAGAATAGGCTTGCGTTTGACCTCCAACTCACCTGATGTTAAGCGATGTTGCGGTCTAGCTTATTATCTCATGAAAACATTAGATATTTATATTAAAACATAAACCGTCAAAAAGCTCCCCCCATCTTGCAAAGCTGGAAATCCCTCACCGTCCAATTTTTCCGCTCCTTTATTCCGCGGAGCTGCAAGGTGCGGAATGTTCTTCCCCCAAAGGTCTTCCAGCCGAGCTTCAACATGAAGCGTTTCAAAAATGGTGTCTACAACTACTTCTCCAAGCTTACAAGTACTTAATGTTCCTTTTATAAAGAATGTAAGCTCTACATATACTTTTGTTTATGAGTAAAAGTTATTTTCTTAATGGTTATTTTGGAAACTTACCCCCTAAGGAGCTATAATAGGGGATGAAAGTGTTCCTCATGTAACGTAGGTGATAAAAAATACTAAAAAATCTAATTTATTGATAAGTCCTATACACATATATTATAATTTGTGGGCATCTAGTAACAAGATAAATTTAAATTATTTCGCCGTTTGGCTGCTGTCGGAAATTTGGCCCCACTTTTCAGTGCAATAACAAACCGCCAATGGGACTATACCAACAGGAATTATGTTTCATTTTACTAGCCATAAATAGGTGTCAAGAAAATAAACATCTGAATTCTTCTGCTAATCGCCGCAACTGAATGACACTACAAATGCTGATAGATGTGAAAAAGAACGGCTCAGCCTATTGTGTCTGGGATTATCCATCAATACAACAGCTAGACAAGCACCCGCCCCCAGCGTTACCCCAGTTTCCGGACGCCACCATTGTCCAATGCTTTATCAATCTAAACGACAGTGTTACTCAAACAGCTGGCGCGGCGCCCAGATAAAATTGTACTTTTATTTTGCCGGTTCATTTTGGTTCTGTCAGCGGTTTTACCACTTCTACAGTGGTGGTTTATATTAAGGGGAACGGAAATTGGCGAGTTCTGTTTGTGATTTGCTGGTTGGAAAAAATCTATGCCAGAATTAAAAAAAAAAACACTGTTCCTTACCACCACAAAATACAAAAAGTGAAAAGAGACGACATCGCTCCAAGCGGAAACCCATCCAAGTACCGACTGCGTCCGACGTTACTTAACTTGGTGGTGAACGGATATTTGTCACCGACTCACACTTGGCCATTATTTATTATTATTTTTGTTGTATTAATTTTGATTGTGTAGTAAAATCATGCCCAGTTTGATGCTTGTACCTACTACAATAGTTTTTACATTATTTAGAAAAATACGTTAAAAACATTTGTTGCATGGGGACCCGATTAGTATTTACTTTTTGACTAAAATATATTATTATTTCTTATTTAATCTGCCGTAACATAACATACTGTATAAAAAATTTAAATGGCTGTTTATTACGGTTTTCGAATAAAAATATACGAAGATTACGATTCGAAAAAAAAGAAAGGTCTTTTAAAATGAAGGTAAGGTTTGATACATCACTTTTTTTATAAAGTCTATACTTTGCGAAAATGGCCCGCCAAAGTGGCAAAAAGTTGGTCCCTCCCCCGTGCATTTCTAAACTATAAGACATAGAAACTTGAATCTTACAATACAAATCATATTTAAAACCTTCATTCAAAATTATTTCGAACATTATCTGATGTTGAATTTTTGAGTAACAGCGATGAAACTGTAATAAATTCAAAGCGTTCTAGCGGTCAGTGACCTTTTTGTAAAATGGTCTAAACAAATAATGTTTTTCAATCAGTTTTCTCTATGTTTAAACCATAAAAAGTATATGCTATGTCGGGATGGTACATATCTGAAATTTGGCTAATTTCACACAGAGCTTCGTTCGTTCGAATTTTTCTATAACCATCATATTCTGAACTATGACAACAATTATATGGCTTTGATTACGGAACCCTACCATATGCTTGTCTCGACACGCTCTTGGCCAATTATTTTAGTCTGATAGGGCTCTTAAGAAGCAACATATTATATACGTCGTAAATAAATATTTTATTTTTAACAATTTAGGGACTTATAAGATAATTTACACTTGGTAAATAATAGGGTGGCCAACCACAAAGCCATTACTTAGGGATGGCACCGAAAACAGCCACAGTTATTCGACAAATGGTGAAAATATGCTGAAAAAGGACGGCGGAAACCTAAAAATGCTCTCGCTGTACTTTTTAGCAAAGTAAACAAACAGAGTTAATTTTACGATGTGTTTTACTTTAAGTGTTAGAAAATTTAAACAAAACTAGTTTATATATATTATGTATATATATTTTATTGAGTGTGAATATAATTTTTAACAGAATTTCATTTTTTTTTTTTAATTCAAATGACTTAGCTTTTTCATTGAAAAGTGTTCCTTTCGCACTCAAGGAAATGTATGGATATTTTTACTGATTTTGGAGTTGGTTTCATAGTAAAAGTTGTACATAATGATAAGTATAAGTAATGACCTATTTTAGGCTTCTTACCACCATTTAACACTGTAAAGACGTCCGCTGCTGAACATAGGCCTCCCCCTTAGAACTCCACACTGAACGACAGCCTGCCATCTGCATCCACCGAATGCCCGCGACTCTCACAATGTCGTCGATCCGTCTAGTGGGAGGCCTACCTACGCTGCGTCTTTTGGTTCGTGGTCTCCATTCAAGAACCTCTCTTCCCCATCGGTTCTTCCAGAGATGTGGTCTGTCCATTGCCACTTCAACTTGCAAATTTTAATAGCTATGTTGGTGACTCTGGTTCTTTGGCGAATATCTACGTTTCGGATTCAATCGCGCAAAGAAACTCCAGGCATAGCTCTTTCCATTGCCTGTTGTGTGACTCTGAGTTTTTCCAAAACATCGTACCGATACGTGTATTCAATCAAAAGAATCAATCAAAAAGCAGCTATCACACTATTATACATAGTTAACTGTGGTTCCTAGGCAAATATCCTTGTTCTGCATTGTTTGACCATAACCCTGTAATCTTAATAGTAAAATACTTTGAATTAAAAATTTATGTATTATATATATATATATATATTATATATATATATATATTATATAATACGTATATTTTACATTAATAACGTAAAATACTCACGATAAAATCCTTTAAAAGCGTCAAATTTCAATCACACTATTATCATATAGGTATGTGAAGGTTTGGATGGATGGATGTTTGTTACTCAATCACTCAGAAACGGCTGGATGGATTTGGATGAAATTTAGAATATACATTGCTTATGTCCGGGATTAACACTTAGGCTACATTTAATCATCATCATCATCACCAATTTTCATTACCACGCGGGTGAAACCACGGGGTGCAGCTAGTGTATAATAATCGCAAAAACCCATGAAATCAGTTAAATACCTACTAGTTTGATGGCAAATGAAGTCTGAAACTATTTACCATTTCTTGTCTGTTCCATAAGAAGTTCAATACGAAATGAGTTCCACGAACATTTCCGCAGACCACTGGCGCTCCCTATCCAGTAAACTCTTTCACTCGGGCAAATTGAAACTGTAAAGCTGATTCTGACGCGTTTCCGCTTCCTCTTTAAGTGATTGAGGTTTTGCTAAAGTTTCTTTGTAAATAAAGACTTTATTTAGACTTTTATTGATTTTCTTCTAACGTTTTCATTGCTTATTATTACGTAATTTGTGGAAACATCCGAGTATCAAAATTTTTATTGTGATAATTAAAAGCCCTAATTTATCCAGCTCGAAATTATCTCCGTCACGATTTCTAGCGAGATACTGTAGGTCAACGATAATTATCAAGTACCTACGCTAGAATATGGTGCCACCTCAGATCAGACAAAAAGGGAGATATGGTTAGGTTGCGTGCGCGAACGCATCTGACCTTTATCAGGCTTGATGCTTTTAGTTAAAATCATCCTGCGGACGACCTCCCCACCAATTTTTAGGATTCCGTATCCAAAGGGTGTCCATTGTAACTTTTAACGACTATATTTTTCGAATCGTAATCTTCGTATATTTTTCTTCGAAAACCGTAATAAACAGCCAGTTGAAGTTTTTATACAGTATATTATGTTACGGCAGATTAAATAAGAAATATTAATATATTATAGCCAAAAAGTAAATACTAATTGGGTCAACATGCAACAAATGTTTCTAACTATTTTTTCTAAATAATGTAAAAACTATTGTAGGCGTCAAACTAGGCATGATTTTACTACATAATCAAAATTAATACAACAAAAATTATATATAATGGCCAATTATATATTTATATATACAATTGTTATATACAATTATATATACAATAATTTTTACATTAAATTGTTGTTGCTCAAACTGTACTCTAAAATTCTCTACTGTTACTCGAAAATTCAACATCAGATAATGTTCGAAATAATTTTGAATGAAGGTTTTAAATATGACCTATCTGTATTGTAAGATTCAACTTTCTATGTTTTATAGTTCAGAAATGCAGGGGGGGGGGACCAACTTTATTGCCACTTTGGCGGGCCATATTTCGCAAAGTATAGACTTTCATAAAAAAGTGATGTATGAAACCTTACCTTTATTTTAAAAGACCTTTTCAACGATACTACACACAAGTAGTTGGAGTGAGAAAAAAAAACCATCCCCATTTCACATGTACCGGAGCCACCCTTAAAATTCAATATTATATATTTTTTATACTTTTAAAATTGAGACCTATATTGCAACTGTCATTATGCAAAGTTTCATTCACTTATCTTAATAATTATAGAACTTAGGTTTTAAAAAATTCGCACGGATAGGCAGACGGACAGACAGACAGACGGACGGACAGAACGAATTTATAAAGGTTCCTTGTCGGGCAACGGAACTCTAAAAAGCAACGAAAACATGATTTAGTGTGCGATTTCCACTGATCTATGATATAATTACAGAAATAATTTTAACAGAGATTTTCAATAAACAGTAGGTATGAAAGAGCGAGTCAAGACATGCGTATGATGGGGTCCGTTATAATAGATAGTAAGTTTCATATTACATAGCTTAGAAAGTAGAGAAGTATTATCCCGACATGACCTATATTTTTATGGTTTAGCAAAAGATCAAGACAGAAAACACAAACGCAAAAAAAAATTAACCCAAACGCTAGCTTATTCCTAAATTTAAAAAAATTAAAACTACTAGGGAGGTATTCTTTGTATATAAATAATTTTCTGAAAAGTTCAAAATCGTTTGAGTTGGGAACATCTTGCAGTTTTATCGGTATAACTCAAAAAGATGTGCTAACAATAATATTTTTTAAATTAAATTTATAGCATGGCAAGTTACTAGTTTAGAAATGCAGGGGAAAGGGACCACCTTTTTCCACATTGGCGGGGCATAATTTGTAAAGGTTACACTTGATTTAACATTATTTATGAAAACAAGCATACACATTTTCTTCATCTAAGCAAGCAACGCTTTTCAATATTATAGTGCGGGAACTACTGGAAAACTGTACATTTATAATGCATTTTTAGGTAAATAAAGATATTTGTATATTAAAGATAGAAATACAAAATTATGCGTGACACCTTTAGTGGCCTTTTCTCTTTTGAAACGATGGCTTTATTCTGAGCAAGAATCAAAACCATTACCATAATCTGAATTAGCCGCATAATCCACCCCTGGGAAGGTGCTCTGAAATAAACAGGTTGGGCCTTCTATAGTATAATGCTTGACAAAAGATACTGCGTACATACAACGTGTTTACTAAAGACTGTTTTAAACTATCACGGTTGTTCACTAAAGTTAAATGATTATTTACGGGATATTTACCGTGGTAAGGTTGTGGAAGGAGCTCCCGATATTTCGGCGCAGTTACATGCACCATGTTCACGGGAAGACATGGTGCATGGTGGTTAACATGGTGCATGTAACTGCGCCGAAATATCGGGAGCTCCTTCCACAACCTTACCACGGTAAATATCCCGTAAATAATCATTTAACTTTAGTGTTTACTAAAGGTTTAGTAATACTGAAGGGTATGTATGTACTCATCATTATGCACAAATTTTACCAAACCTGATAACTTTCCCCTTTATCAGCTGTTCTACCAACACCATGCATACAATGTGTTTTGAATTGAACGGCAATCTTTCTTGTGAAATTACTGGGCATAAAGCATATACATAATTATCTTACTCGTACAGTTCAGTTCACCGCCAACTTGATGCGGTCTACGATGGAGCACGCTAGCCTAGAAGAAACCGATTCACTCGTGATTTTTAGACACCTACATTGTAACTATCGGGGGACACCCATTCAAGGTACCTCATTTCACAGAACAGCAATTCACAATTAAAGTGGAATTAATGAGCTTCGTACTTCGTGCGCATTATCTTTTGAATAACATTGAAATGGTACTAAAGAAATTTTCTTATTGATATTTTATAGGATGGCGGAAGAGGGGTCCACGAAAGACGGTGAGTCTTTCGTGGACCCCCAAGTAAAAGGCTGTAATAACAATGAGACGAAAATAAACTGAAGAAGCTCATCGTTTCCTTCCGCCAAAATAAAACATATCTACATAAAATTTACTTTAAAACGGTTCGGAAAGCGAACTGGCTTAATCATCCGTGAGTGATTCCCGTGTAATATAATCAAAATGTGTGAAAACCACGTCAGTTTCCTCAATAAATGTGATATATGTTTATTTATTTCCCAAATGTTGATAAAAGTTAATAGATTTTCTCACCCTTTTATACAATTTTAATGAAACCAATCGTGCCAGATTCTATGGCATGCACTGTTTTCCTTATGATATAGTGGGGATGTAATATGAAATTTTTGGGGTAATTAACATTGAATACCGCATCTCTGGGGTGCCCCAATTAGTGGTTTGGTAACATCGGTGTTATTGTTACAGACCCTAAAATGCCTGGTTATGGTGACTTTAAATGGAAAAGGTACCTTAATTAGGGAGGATCGTATCAAGTTGCATACAAAAAAGATAGATAGATAATATGTACTGTTAAGGCGAGGTTTTACTATAGTTTATTTATTAAATGAACCCCAACATGATGTACGTTATTACATTACATAGGAGAGACAAGGCACAAGACTTTAACTAAACGTCGTCACAATTATAGGTACAGACTACATGCGTTTAGAAAAACAAGAGTTAACTTATTAATAACAAGTTTTGTTAATAATAAGTTAGTACATACATTATACATTTAAAATCCAAAAAGTTGTTTTTTACTATATAGAGGAAATCAGAGTAAATACTCATTACTTATTAGGTACAAGAGTTTAATAGTTTGTTGAGTTTAATAGGTAATTTGAACTGTCTTACTACAGATGACCATAAGGCTAAATATTTCGTACTTATTAAAGTTATACAAGTCGTGCGTTTCGCTACTTATATTTTTGAGGTTATTCTAAAGTTTTTCGAAGAGTATAGATGTAAAATATACCCTACTGTTCCGTCCATAATTATGAAATCTGTATATTTAGTTTTGTATATATCTTAGACACCATTTAGTAAATAGGTATTTGAATGAATCCAAAAAAACAGGAGAAAATCTCAAATCAGCGATACCTTCTTTTTTTCTTCTTCTATTGAGCAAAATGTCCTTAAACGTGTTTCAATCTTTACGGTTTTCTACTAAAATATTAAATTTTGTTATGACACCATTATTATAATTTTAAGCTAACTAACGAAGTAGAGAAACTAAAATTAGAGTGATCAAAATTGCTAAAAGTGAGAAAAGAGAGCCTTAACAGGTTCCTGAAGGGTTTTATTTGATACTTTTAAACAGTTTTTGTTGTTTGTATCATAAAGGACAACATACACTTAGACCCAGAGCCAGAGCAGATAATATAAATTCATCATTAAAACATACCTACACGGACGGGAATCGAAACTGGGATTTCTTGGTTGTGAGGTAGACTACCACTGAGCCAAACCAGTGTCCAATAATTACTACTTACCACCTATTCTAGCCAATGATTTACCTTTTACAGATGTGTAATTATCTTTTATATTAAATCGTCAAAGTTTTGAATTGTCTATAAAATTTAGTCTAATAAAAAAATTACAATCGATTTAAACAGGAAGGACTATTCCCGAAGATACGGGTGTTTACCACACCTAGTTTGGGTATTAGTGGAAAGTGTAAATAAAACCTATTTCTGAAATAAATACCTACTTAATTTTGAATTTGCATTTAGTTATTAAATCTTAAAGTGTTATAGCACTTAATATTAATATTAAGTGTTAAACATTTCTTTAATATTTTAAACACTAAGGGCCTTACTTAAAAACGTTACTCAAGTTGATCTATGTTTTAAAATGCTCTCTCAACTTCTCGCTGACAGCAATCGTCACACGCGAAAACAAGACGGAGCATATTTAAGTGTATGTCAACTTGAGTCACGTTTTTAAGTAAGGCCCAATATATTGAAGTTGAAATCTTGCAAATCGTTGAATTCGTGGAATCAGTTCAAATGTATTAAAAAAAATTGCCGTAGCCTCTAAAAATAAACCTACAAAAATATAAATATTTCCTTTTCATATCCGCCTTGAAATTTCGTTATGGAAGTTGCGTCTATTTCTGAGAATTCCATTTTAGCGATACATTTTAATTTCCTGGATAAGTATTTATTTTCAGTGAAACTCAAATAGGTATGTGTCAAGTCAACAGTCAACCAAAAATTGAGGTTGTATTATTTTATTTATTAATTAAATGTGTATGTTCGCGTTTTCATCGCCGATTGCAGTATTTTTTTACAATGGGAAATAAGCAGGTGGTAAGCCTGATGGTAAGCTTTAATCGCCGCTGATAGACACCTGCAACACAAGGTGTATAGTCGATGCTTTGCTAGCCTGGAAAGATGTTTGTACATACCCCTTTCTTGTATGTTATTCTCTTTTTATTGAATAGACTCTATCTCTATAATTAAAGAATATATTCTACATCTAAAAGTGGAAAATTAAGGGATCATCCTCATCTTCAGCCAGAAGACGTCCACTGCTGAACATAGGCCTCCCCCTATAACCTCCACACTGAACGACATCCTGCCATCTGCATCCACTGAATGCCCGCGACTCTCACAATGTCGTCGGTTCATCTAGTGGGAGGCCTACCTAGTCTACCTACGTTGCGTCTTCCGGTTTGTGGTCTCCACTCAAGAACCAAAAAAAAATAAGGAAAAAGTAAGGTAGTAAAATTAAGGGATGAATCCTGTTAATTGAATTTTATCCACTTCCCGTGAAGAAAAAAATACCCTACTATTAAATGCCATGTTTTAAAACAATCACGTAATTGAATAGCTTTATATAATGGCTGTTTCACATTAAAAAGGCCTGCATATTCTGTAGCCAAGTTAATTATTATACCGTTTCTCTTTATGTTAAGTATTATGGGCATCGCATAACTTCCACCGCCATTAGGCTATTCCCAAGCATAAAGCCAAGCTGCACCTACTATCCTCCATTATACCACAACTCATACGTAATGTGTCTTTTCCGTGATATGAAGCTATTCTGTTAGGAAAATCCGGTGTGATTATCTAAATGGACATGTCATGCTCGGGTCGAGTCCTTTGGATTGAGATTTTTTTCGCTAAATTTTATGTAACGTGGCCTGAGTTTTTTCTTTCTTTCAATTAAGCAAAACTACCATAATATGTAAATCCTTTAAGACGCCTTCTAACAGCTTAGCAGTGTCAATTTTTGAAGTATTAAAGCACTTAAAATTACTAAGATACGTATAAAACTAAATGGCTTTTCGGAGTCATTACTTAAGTATTTTCAGAAACGTCAAATATATTTTGAAATGAGGTAATAAAACTTGCTAAAACAACTCGATTTACGAAGAAGTGTGAATGCTCAAAACTTTTATTTGACACGAGTCTATGAATTCTGGTACTCTACGAGTACTTACTATTGTTTTCGCAAAATGTAAGTTGGCTCACAATAACAATCAGACAAAATTGACAGACAAAAATACGCTTGAAAAATTGTAAAAATTCTACAGTTGACCAAGTGAAGGCTACACGTAAAGTATTTATCGTCAAGATCTGGCCTGGTATGGCATATGCCTTCGTCACTGTGCAGTTGCCACTTCAAAAACAAACTCGGGAAACAAATTTGTAAATAATCTATTAAATATACAATAATATACAAAAAGTGTTTCAATTCTCATATTGTTTATCCGTCCAAGAGAAGCAATACAAATTAAACACATATTTGATATATTAAACATTTAATTTTTATTAAAACCACATAGTTTTACGGATTCCCACGGGTATGGTTATGATTTCATGCTAGTCGCACGCAGCACAGCGTCGAAGACGTAGGCTTGTTATCTTGGTGTCTCGGAATGCCATACCTGGCGAAATATGTATAAGAAGTTTACCATGTTTATCATGATCTAATTTGAGTGGAAGATCGCAGTCATACCCTAGACGTTCAGTATTTATCTCGTCAGTAGGCATTGTGGCTTTCTTTGTACATTGTGGACGTTATCATAGATACTACAAAAATAATGCCTGCCTAGCTATTAATAAAGTATTGTCGTTAAAAAAACTACAAAGAGAGCAATGGATGAAGAATTGGCTACAACAGTATGAGATTTATACACACCTCAAATTTCTGGATAAATTCTGATTTAATTAAGTTAGAGGTACAATAGACGCCAGTGTGTAAGTCGTATAAAAATTAGGTGCTAGGTAAATTAAATTGTAGCAGGATAACATCCAAAAGTCCATAATCATAGGTTATTAATTTGGACGCATGGTATCTGGCCGTAGTTAGGTTAGCAGGATTACCGTGTTTACGGTATTACCAGATTTGCATTTTAGATAGGCCGGTGTTGGGATGTTTATGGACAGCGAATCTCTTTGGCGGTTAATTTTGTAAGGGATTATCCCGCCAAAAACATGAAGCGTGAAAGGGGTAAAATTATATTTTCTTTTACAAATTTTAAGACACGCAATTCATTAAGACGTAGAGTTATCTGCCAATAAGAAAAAAACCTGCAACATAATGTTTGGAAAGAAAATCTGATATTTTTTGCGAATTTTCAAAAGTGGTGGATGGAAAAGTTCTTTGTTATGATCACAGAAAAGAGTTTAAACAAAAAAAACTTTTCTGTGGTTATGATATATATAAAGCTGTCTTTAAGAGATGCCTAGTTGCCTAGTTAATTAAAAGTAACCCTGAATATATAGCTATTACTATGGGGTTTTGTGTCATTAATAATTATGAGTGATCTAATAGGTAAATAATCTAAAGCAATCGCACAAATATTTTAATAGCAACAACAAGCTATAGCGCAACAAGAAACCTTTGAGAATCTGCAATTATCTTACAATGTTTCGGCGTTGCTAAAAGTCAAACAGCTCTCTAGTTCTCAAGTTTCTACATTTACAGAAATAATAACAAGGGTCCCCTTACTCTAGCGCCCTTGTCTCGGTCCTGGCACCCCTAGTCACCCCCTTTTGGGGGTTAAATGCCAACCTGTTTACCTTGGTCGACTCTTATTGAAAAACTTTTGGACACATTGCTTTTGACGAATTTAGGAGGTCAATAGTTCCATTTGATTCAAAGGTCGGATAAATATCATTTTTGTTTTTGTTCATTCACCTGAGTACTAACTTTAGAGTATATTCTGAGAAAATAGGCTTAGAGTGGGTGTTTTAGCTCTTGATAAATTGTAGCTACTCAATTTAGGTTATACCATCCGACTTCAAAAAAATGTGGTCCTTTATTAGTTTTTTTTTAATATTACGCGAAATTTTCGCTCATATGCATGTGTCCTAATGTTTTATTTATTACAAATAACAAACTTAGCAAATAATATAACTAAATACATTACATATACTGAAAAAATAAATTTAATTGACTGATAATTCACTGAGATATGAGCTTTTAAAGTTTTTGTTGGTAGAGAGCGGATGCTTTGTCCCTTTCTCGCAAGGCTGTGTTAGTACAGCATTTGTATAGAGAGCGCATGGCTTGACGTCATCACGTGCTATGGTGCACCCTGTCTAGCATGAAATGAAAACACTTATAACTTATTTATTTTTGAACAAATTTTAATTTGGTTTTTGTTGTTGGGCTCTATTTTTATGATTAGCTTTTTATAAGATATTAAATAAAAAAACTATCAAATAAACCAAATCTTTTTTGGGCCGAACACATCTGCCGTATGTCCGAAAATCACTGGGCGGTACCAAGGTGGAGTTTGAAGAGCAGTTCAGGGCCAGAATTGGATATAAAGATGCATTGAAAAAGTTGCAACATTATCAGCCTATAATATTCCCACTGCTGGGACACTGGCCTTATCTCGGAGAAAGAAAGGATAGGCCATCTACTATCCTATCCCAGAGGAATTGTAGTAGTCGATAATTGCTTTGTCAGTGATTTTAATACAACTTTGGTTTCGAATTCTTCTTCAGATTCTTTTTAAAAGAATGGTTTACAGATTCTTGGCGCTGTGGTGTTTCCGTGTGTGTTTGGACTAAATATAATCTAATGTTGTAATAACACTTTTTTAATAGTGATTCTGAAAATACAATCGAAGTGAGAACCTCATTTTCTTCGAGTCAGTTAAGCAATAATTACCATAGCATGTGAATTAATAAGCTGTTTTAATGATTAAACGTTTCTTATAAAACGAACGCATAAAAAATAGCTACCGCAGCTACCAAAAATGTGCTGTAAAACTTCCACTGATTCAAATATAACAAATTTCATACCCTCCAGTTATCACGCTAGTAATTTGAGTTTCGAAACTGGCCCGAGCCAACTTTGCACTGGATTTCCCATCTCGATTCCGAAAGGATTAAGTTCGGAAGTTCGAGTTTTATCTGTATTAATGTGCCTAGTGGCGATTGGTGAGGGTGGCGGAGGCCGGTGCGTGTTAAGTTTCCATTTCTAGAGGCGATTTTGGCGCGTTGTGTTAGGCAAAACAAGAAAGAAGCAGAGTGCTATATATGTAACTTACGCGTAAGACAATTCGGACATGAAAACAAACTTAACAAAATCACAGAGCTGCTAGTTTATTGGAGATAGATCTACATTTTGCCACCAACCTGCATAATGCTATGCGAAATGACCGTGTGGTTAAGTATGGAACGCATTAATCTAGAAGAAATCTATTCAATCTAGCCTTGAATATGCCTAGATTGTATACCACAGGAAAGAAAGAAGACGGCATGTTTGATGAGTTTCATTCTTAGGCAGTATGCGTTAAGAAAGTAACTAAATAATTGCGTAAGTTTTTTTTTATTTACACGGTTATCGGGTGTTAGTGCATCATTCAGTCATTCTTTAGCAAAATATCAGGAGAGAAAGAGAGAGAGTGATGGCACCCAGTTCGATCTTCGGTCCTGCACCAATGACTTATTTAGTAGGTACTTACATAATGTGCAGTTTCGATGCAATTGCTCAAAACGGTGAAGTAAAACATCGTGAGGAAACCGGTATGTCTAAAAACCTCAAAAGTTCAAAGACATATGGCATTCACCAACATGCAATGGGCCAGGCCCTGGCAGTGAGAACATGATGGGCTGATAATGATGATGCAGTAACTGGATACAGAGTGCTGAAAACTGAGCTCAGATGTAGACATCAGGAGTGACCAACATCCAGCAGTGAACAAACGCTGATGATGACACACAATATCAAGTTATCACAGGAAAGTTACCCTGAGCAAAATAGATGTCTTTATTTGCGTCTTTTCCGCGTTATTTTGCTTCATAGGTTACGTTTATTTTTTATTCACAGCTTCATAGTTCTGATTAGCCGGTCCACTGAGCCGGCATCCGGGAGTATGGCTCGCAAACTCACGGGTTTATGTTATGCTTCAACTACATAGAACGCGTATTGGAAGTAAGAAACTTATTCTACGCTGTGATGCCGAAGTCATTTACGTAGAAGTATATTTTGTTGTCGATTGAGATAGATTCTTTTCAGCTTGCTATCCCTATATTACTTTTTTTTAAGTCTAACATACAGTCTCGTTGTTTTTAGACAAACGTGTGTATCTGTGTTCCCAAATGGGTGAATCAATTCTGATTTAGTAGTCAACCGTTTGTACGGTTGAATAGATTTTCTTGAATCACAGCTAAAAAGTCTCCCGATTAAATCAATATTTAAACACTATCAGCTCTTTTATCGGGAATAAATAAAAAATATATACTTGTATGTCATGGTTGTTCACTTATAATTATTAACGGAAATTGTACCGTGATTAGGTTGTGGATGGAACTCTCAATATTTCGGCGCAGTAACATGCACTATCACATGTTCCAATCAGACTCTGTACAGTAAATTTATTTAAACTTTTACTTAAGAACCCGGTTTTCACCACAGTTATCGCGATTGCACCCTTTTAGTGTTCCGTTGCCTGTCAAGGAAACCTTATAAGTTTGTTCTTTCCGTCCTTCTGTCTGTCTGTCCTAATTTTTTTAAAGAGATTTGTTCTAAAACCTTTTTAACGATATATTTTTTCATTTCATTTCATCTGTTCAAAAACATTACGCTACAACGACATTGCGAACGGCAAAAAACTTATTATTAAATTAACGCCCAAGTTAGTAAATTAGTCACAATAGTTACCTACTTTCTTAACTTGATACCATTGTTTTCATCACTACAGTCAAAAGCTAAGTGCTCAACAGAAAATAAAACAGCGTTCAAAGTGTATTAAAATTGAATTTAATTTAAAAGTTCAACTCAAAACGCGACACAGGATTATGTAAGCAATCTAAATTAATTCAGAATTTACATTTCCTCTGTTGGTTTTAGAATTTTTTAAGCCGTTTATGAATATTTAAGCCGACAGCGCGTCTAGCTAGAAAATCCAATCCGGATTTTTTTATAATTTTCATGTCGGAGTTCCAAACTGTGATAAGCAGTGAAAATGAAATCATCATTATCATCGCCAGCCAGTATCAACCCACTGCTGGTTATAGGCCTCCTTTCCCTTGTGTCATTAATCCCTGTTTCGGGCAAATCTCATCCACATAATGACCAGCGATGTGTCTGAAGTCGTCAAACCATCGGGCTGGTTGTCTGCCAACGGAACGCGTGTCCACTATCAGTAACTACTTTTTCAGAGCTTTACTCCACCTGCTGTCACCACGCCTAGCCACATGCCCTGCCCAGTGCAACTATGCGACATCCGTGACTTTTGTCCTTCGTTGGATTTCCGTTAATAGATTACGGAATTAGTTCGTATGCTGCAAAAAGTAGGGTTAAATTGACTTCCAAGATCTGATTACATAGTAAGTTATTTATTCAGTATTTTTTTGAAAATTTTGAAAGGGCAAGTGGCTTTATTAACTAAACGAAATACAAGCTAACACCAACAATACTAAAACTGTTAGACTGCCCATAGACCGTTACAGGTCTCAAGACAATCCAAATGTTTAAACCCTTTATCAGGTAACAACATACCCAGCATACTGGCAGCATTACCACGCTGAATGGCAATGCTTATGCGTTGAGCTAGAAACACGCCAGCATATTGGTCAAACGTCGCATTAACCTGGCGCTCTGAAAAAAAATATGAGATGAGCTCCCGGTCCCCTAGGGCCCAATCTCTCAACCCCAAACGTCCTAAATATGTATCCACTGCCAAGGTAGGCATATTTGCGCCGCTTGTGATGCTCTGCCGAAATTACAGCCACACCAGTCCTACCTTTTGTCTCAGGAAGATGTGACGGTGCCAAAGTATCGACACAAGTTGCGTCCCATACAAGGGTCTACCCCAACTTCCAAAGAACTATTCAGTTAATTAGTAACATGTGAATACCTTCATTAAAAAAACTGTAGACAAATCGGTTGTAGAAAATGGGACGAAACGAGAGTCTTTGATTCGCAATTTAGTAAAATAAACTAGGGCCGAAACGGGCATAATATGTAGGCCGAAACCAGAATTTTTTATGCGAGACAAAACTCTGGGGGACGAATTGGGCATAAATCGAAATACCACTGACTGACTGCGATTGACTCATCAAATAATTATAAAAACTACTTGACCTACGAAGCTGAAATTAGTCAGGTAGATTCCTTATGGTTTTGCAAAAGGGCCGAATTAAGAAAAGCACACGGAGGTTGAATGTTTATTTAAAAGTTTCATCATTATTTTCATCTTTATCAGCCTATCATGTTCCCACTGCTGGGATACAGGCCTTCTCTCAAAAATAGAGAATACCGGTTCCTTCACGATGTTTTCCTTCACGTTCTTAAGTGATGGCATCAAAACTGCACATCTATCTATATATATATAAAAATGAACCCCTATTTCTCCTGGTCACGCTATAACTTGAGAACGGCTTTATCGATTTCATTCATACTTCGTAGAAGGTTCCTTCATTTAAAAACTGCTGGACTGATTTGGATGTAATTTTGTGTTCCTGGAGCGGGTCTTAGTAGCGAGGCCGAGCTAATACTCATACGAAGCTTTGAGTACTTTATAAAAGTAGGTACTAAATAAGTCATCGGTGCAAGGCCGAAGATCAAACTGGGTGCCGTCAGAATAATAAGCACCTATGCTATCGCTGCGCCACCATCGCTCGCAAATCGCAAAAATTGGAGGCAAAAGTTATATAATCTTGAAATAAAATAGCACCCTTATCGTAAAAATATTCTTACTACCTTGTAGTACAAAATGTTTCTTATATTTTAAACTAAAACAATTCGTGGAACGTTACACCGAGCTAAGGGAAAATTAAAGGCATAATAGAAAGAGTTAACTCCGCAAAGAAAGTTCCAACTTTATCTACGAAATAAATTGAGTTAAATATTCTAGTGCCCGTTTAAATTCTTGGGTCATTAAGTAACAAATTTCATTGTTAAGGACACGGTTTGAATAGTAATGCTTAATTGTTCTATTTTTAAAACTGTTTCGTAACTTTGGGCAAGTCTTGCTGCAGTTTACCAGTTCCTACTCAGGTTTGGTTACCACATTTTGTGACAGTCAAACTAGTACTAAAGACATACGTGTGGATCACAATATGTGACTCACATGGTGGGACTGAAAGTCTAAACCCGAGTTTGTACCTAAGGGTTCTTTTAATTAACCTTTTCGTATCGAGGCGACGATTTTGATAAAATATGAATTTTGATAAATTTTAACTGGTATAGCTGTCCAAAATTGTCGAGACTAAATTTATAAATACAGGCCCAGGCCATGGCCTAGTATAGATCATGGACAAATTTACTTTACATTGCTAGGATGCTATCAAAAACCCTTAGTAAAAGCTCAAAATTTACGATGTATAACAAATATTGGTGGTAGGACTCTTTTGCAGGGGTCCGCCTGGAGAAGTACCACACTTTTGCCAGTTATTCAACTGCCAAGCAGTAGTGTGCAAACACTACTGTGTTCCGGATTGAAGGGCAATGTTTCCAGCGAAATTACAGGGCACACAGAGATTTGACATCTTGTATCTCGGGGTGACGAGCGCAGTGCATTGCCATCCAGGGTTTTGAACTGTTGAAGTTAAAAATTCTGAGTGGCGTTGAGCTGTTATGGGCAAGCGTGAAGAGCCATTAGGCGAGCGACTTCAATCGTCTCGTCACACAGTATCATAACAAAAAAATCATTTTTTTGTAATACAAAAACAACGGGAATTGTGCAATACAGATAACAGTAAGGATAAGGACACCACGTAATGTGGTCTTTTAAAACCTTTACCGAAGAATAAAACTAAGACAGCAACAAATCAATTTAATGGTGGAGTTACAGCATTATTAAAGTAATTTATTGTACGAATGTGCGAGGACACTGCGAGATATTTACGAGATACTTATCTGACATGAAAAATATGTTCGTTAAATCTTGAGAGCATTTTTCGAAACATAACTTTGTGCAAGGTTTTCTTTCTCTGCACACTCGACAATTTTCTGTCTTCACAACCAGACTGATAAAACACTTGAATTGTTTTATCAGTATTTAATTATCTACGACTTGTTTTTTTTTTTGGCTAGGACATTATTCACGATCGCCTTAAAAACTCTTACTACGTTACAATCTACTTTTTCGAGTACTGTTATTAGCTTCGTGGTTCCGTCGTTTGGTTGAGCTACGGCGATGGGGCTAATAGGCGACTCGATGGGACTTAAAGCTCAGTCCCATACTTCCGTCAAAGGTTAAGCTTCACACCTAGTAGAGCTTCACAGCCGAAAGCCGAGTAGTTTCGTAAGTACTAGCTTGCTACCCGTGATTTAGCTCAACAAGCAACAATTTTAACACTTTGTATACTTACGACAAATGCGTATTCTAACTGCGTACATACAAATAAATGTATGTCTATGTCGGTTGTTTGTATTATACCATCAACTGCAACCATTTCAGAGGCCTTCGAATGGCCTAAAACACTCATATTAAGGCCAGCCACTAAGCCTTTACGAACTTATTTAAGTCTTTTCGATTCTTTTGACTACCCTGAACGCAAAAATCAATTTGACGCTGATTGAAAATATCTATTGTGCACATGACTTGACTTGGCACTCTACAATACTTACTCTACACTATTCTTTACAAAAGAAGAGAAAATATTTTTTCACTTCAACAGCTCGGAAATTCTTTCTTTATCGTTTAAAATCTGAACGCAAATTCGTTTTATCTGCTAGCGCGAGGAATAAATTCGAAATTCAAATGTGACGAACTATTGTTTAACCTTCACATTTTTCAGTATGAAAACATTCCGACCTTTTTGAATATCTCTTAAAATAGTTTTATTGGAGGAGGTTCCTATATTATCTTAAAAATACAACATATTACTCGCCAAGGTTCGCTTTGCTCTTCCGTGGTTCGACTGAAAAAATTATATGCGTTCATGCCAATTAAATTTTATCGCTCCGATAAAATTCAGATTAGGCTAGGTTAAGTTAGGATCGAATACTACGCAAAATAACAATTTTGCAGCCTAGTACAAAAAACCCCTTTTTTATTTCTACATACATCCTATTTATCACAAAACCATAACAGTAACTCTCTGAGCTGAATTGTTGGCCATATCTCACCGAGAATTGTTTCGGAAGCACAAAGAAAGTTCGAACGAGGAATCCCACAGGCGTTCTAGGAAACACTAAATAAAAAACCACCTAGGAATCTTTTAAGTTTTCCTTTACAGTGATGTTACAGTATTAACAGTAGAATATGTTCTGAAAAGAACACGGAAGCGACCTAAGTATCAGATATCCGGCGACTTGCGTAAAATTTGCAGTACAACGATTTTTTTTGTTTATTTTACTTCTACCTATATCATATTTATCACAAAGCCATAGCAGTAACTCTCTGAGTTAAACTCTCGGCTATATCTCACCGAGAATTATTTTGGAAGCACAAAGAAAGTTCACCCGAGGAATCCCACAGGCGTTCTAGAAAACACTAAATAAAAAACGTCCTAGGAATCTTTTAAGTTTTCCTTTGCGGCAATGTCACAGTATTAACAGTAGAACATTTTCTGAACAGAACACGAAGGTGACCATACATATAAGATACTTGGTGACTCAAGTACTATTACAGGCTTACACGGGAGGTGGTATTATGCCGAAAGGAGGTTATTGTATTCCTATTTTCACGATATAATGTCAGTATGGTAAAAGTTGTTCAAAATGATGAGCACAATGACCTCTTGGCTTAGTGCCACCGTTTTGTTTAATCCTGGATAGCGTCATAACTTTTTTAGTGTAGTTTAATGGAGTTTAGTATATTAATCAACAAAATAGCAGCAACGTGTGCCTTACGAGATTCGAGTAATTTTACCGTGATTGATTTATTTTTTGATATATTTTAAAACTTTATACTTGACACAAATGTATACAGCTAAAACTTATAAGCAAACAAACGAATAGTTTCATACCACTATGAAACGATAACTTTTTTTCAATGCGTTGCCAGACATGAACTTTTGATAGAGTAGACGTACCACAAAGTAATAAAATTTGGGATATTCTTGCTAAAATATTTGCATACTTGTCAAGCAGTACATTAGCTATCAAAAAAATAAACTACCCTAGTAAAAGTCACCGTTTTGAGTAATTAACACGCTACAACAAGTTCCAGCCAACTTGTTTATTTTGACAGTGTCAAGTCTAAAGATGAAATCTTATTTCCCTTACTGTTCACGCATTATACTGTACAACAGTTGCGTTCCGAGGTTTAAATAATGGCCACGTAACATAATAAGCCTGTTCTTTGGAAGTTCTCGTTATGAGAAGCGCTCTTTTGACGTCTTCGTTTGCTGAGTTTATGTAAAATGCTTCGAGAATGTGATGATGAATGAGGAAGGATTCACAAAGGAAGGAGAGAAAGCACTCCAGATATGTAAGAATTTAGGTTAATCCATTTTGCGAAGCTTGGACAGCTGCAGTGATATAGTTCAGCTAATACCGTAAAATAGGCTGATTGACTGATTTTTCATTCATTACAAATAACAAGCTTAGAGAAGGATACAATTAAACATATTACATTCAAAAAATAATTTAAATTGGCTGACACTTTTCTGAGATTTAAGCGTTCAAAGTTTTTGGTGGTAATTCCGAGAGGATGCTCTGTCTGTTTCCCGCGAAGCATGTGTTAGTATAGCATTTGTACGGCATGCGCAAGGCTTGACGCCATAACTTGTCATGATGAAATTCGTAAAAACATGGATATTCATTCGGATAGACTAAGCCTAGTAGTTAATATGATAGAATGCATTGAAAAATTAAAATAGAACAATTTTGAAAATTTAATTGAAAGGAAACGACAATATTAAATTAATTTTGAGCTCAATTCTTAAACGAGCCACTTTGACAAAATGATGTGGTCTTGTGTAGCCATTTGTTTTGTTAATCAGCCATTTATGTTCAACTGTAAATTTATGGTTAAATTGTGTTATGTTATGCGAGAACATGTTCTTTAATTTTCTTAAGCATAGAGCGCCTTATTCAACTTCGTTTATTATTTGCAAACCAGCTCTCCCAGCGCTCAAGACGTAACTCACACATTTATTTACTCTCAGTGTACAAAAAGCTCTCAACATTGTGCCGTTTTAAAAAGAATTTAATACCTCCTCAGTCTGTTAGCAAATTTGAATAATGGTCCAAGAAATAATCACAACTTAACATTTTCAGTAATTTCTGGCATAATAGCGTTCTGCGTCGCAGCTTCGAAAGAAATTGAGAAGTTTCATTGAGGAAGTTTTATTTAATGTTTTGTTTAGAAATCTGTGACTAAATAATTTTATAATTATTTTCATTACAGATTAATAACAAATTAGTTTCAGGTATAAAAGGTAGAAATACATTACTTTTGTATCAGATTTAATTAACTTTTTGTTTTAGATTAGGTTAAATCAGCGACATAGGTCTTCTCTCAGAGAGAGAGAGAGAGAGAGAGAGAGAGAGAATGGTCCCTAATCCATCATGCTAGCCCAGTGCATGTTGGTGAATGTATATTTTTCAGATGTATTTTTTATATAGATTAGGTTAAATTAGCATCATTAACATAATATGTCTGTAGAGTAAAACATAAATAATTGATCCCTAATTCCTTACTGTACTTGATACGACCTTAGAGCAGAAATACAATGGAGATTCGTCAATGAAACAGTTTTGAAGACGAACTACCGCAAAGTAATGCCAGATTCAATCCACTTCCCGTCTCTGTCCCACTATTGCCTTGTCATTCTCGTACAGCAGCAAGCTGTGATTGGTTGGCCCCGTCAACGAAACGCTACAGTGTAGTGCGCATACGACCATAAGCGAATATAGAGCGGTACGTGTCAACATTGTCACTCCATCGGAAGCGCTCAAGCGGAACGAACCTCGGGAACAACCACAAAGGTGACAAGCTCTAGGAAGGAAACTCAAGGAAACGCCCGGCCAAGGAACAAGTATTTTATTTCCCAACTACATCAACCAGTGTGCAGCCAGTGACAAGGCACTAGGCTACAACCAGGTTGGTTTCTCCATCTCTGTGTTGACAGTCCACTTCACCGTAAATTGCCGGACAGACTTGAGTCTAATAGTCACTCTGTTTTTCGCCATTTACTCACTCTGCAGTCTCCATACCCTGATTAAATTAGAACAGACGTAAAATTGGGAAAATTGCGGGTAGACGTTAAAAATAACAAATATTTTTTGTACCTACACAATGATCGATGTGTTGATGCGTATTGGTCGGGCCGGCAGACAATTATTTGGAACTATTTAAACGTCAAAGGTACAAAGCTATCAAAGAATTCCAATCTAAACGATTGAAATTCTTTGACCTTTCAATGGTGGTTTGAACTCTCGAATTAGCGATTCAATTGGTTTCGTAACAAGTCAAGGGTGATTTGAAACTTAGAAAGGTCTATGAATAACTATTATATTTCCTTTGTAAGCTAAGTAAAAAGTAGATAATAAAACAAACGATAATATAGAATTAATTGAATGAGCTAAGCTTCGGTTGTTTATTCGGTTTTATGTACAAATATAAAATGATATAAAATGAAGCAAAAATAAAAGCCTTAAATAAAACATTTAAACTAAATATCAAAAACAAGATGTTGATCGTGTGGTAAAGAACCAATCAATAGTAGGTACATCAATAACTATTGTCGTTCCTAGACACCAAACTAAGCGTTAGTCTGTGTCTTGGTAGATAGTTCCTTTCAAATTAAGTTAGGTCAGGATTTTGTTCAATTAAATTACGTCGTATTGCTCTCAAGCACGAAGTTGACGCACGACTGGGTTTACACTGGTGATTTTTATGCTTGGCTCACCACTCACAGTTGGTACTATCGAAAAAGTTCTATCAGGGTGATCCTTATACATCAATACAATGAAACGTTTTTTAATAGCATTCAACAATATGATCCTCGTGATACCATTTTAGGGATACGTACCCAGAGGGCAAACGCCCTATTGTTGTCACTCCACCCGTCCGAGTATGTCACAAATCTCTAGCTCTAAACGAGATTACTAAAAGTTCGAATTCCACGCTGATGAAAACTAATAGAATCCATCATCTCCAATCTTACCAATATTCCAATTTTAGTAATAACTTATTTGCTATGAGATAGGTTTGCTAAAATAATAATATTATTATGTACTCTATTTTAATATACCTCATTTAGTTTTCTTTCGTCATAATGTTTGTGTGTTTGTTTAAATTGTTAACGTGTATGTTTCTTCTAAGTATTTGTTTATACCTTTTGTTTGTGGTACCGTGTCGTGTGGTAACCATGGGTGACGTCACAGCCAGTTCTTGCAGAAGACCAGCGCAAAAAAAAACTAATTCAAAATCGCCCAGCCAATAGATCTACGATGCCACAGACAGAAACACAGACAGACAAACACATGTTATATTATAATATTATAACAGCCCTGTTTTTGCGCCGGGAGTTTTATGCGCATGAGTAGATAAAGCTATTAATAATAATAAGTCTCATTGGATATTGATGATGACGTTGTGAGTTAAGATATGGTACGCTTGATCAAAACATACGAATGCATATACCGTTATAAAACACACATTCATAGCAACTTGTATCTAGTAGTTTCTTAGAAACACTGTAACTAAAGTGTTTTTGACTTATTATGAAAACTTACTGACCAATAGGACAGGATCAAAAAGATGATAACTATGATGACAATTTTAGGTCGACTTAATATTTATAGCCATTTGTGGTATTTAAGTTTTTTAATGTTATTCCTATTTTTATTAGGAAATATTTTTTAGTTTAAGTTTGTGAGATAAATGTTACTGGAATTATCCGTTTTTGTTCTCAATAAATAATTTGAATTTAGATTGTTATTTTAGTCACTACTGTTTGCCAGTTATTCAACCACCGAGAAGTAGTGTGCAAACACTACTGTGTTCCGGATTGGAGGGCAATGGTTCCAGCGAAATTACAGGGTACACAGAGATTTGACATCTTATATCTCAGGGTGACCATCCAGGGTTTTGAACTGTTGAAGTTCAAAATTCTGAATGGCGTTGTGCTGTTATGGGCAAGCGTGAAGAGCCATCACGCGAGCGACTTCGCTCGTCTCGTCACACAGTATCATAAAAAAGGCAGGAGTAAACCGATAAAGTCAATCGTCAGTACGTTTGAAAGAGGAAGCCATGGATATACCTACGTACAACTGGAACAAGATCTTCCAAGACATACAGAGTTCAAAGGCTATCGGAGAGTTATTTCATCATTTCAAGAACTGGACCCATCGATTTGGACGAAAAGGGCTGGTCGGAAGCGAAGTCTCTTTGCGGTCTTTTTTAGGTCGGCTGTCCATATTGTGGGTAAAGTTATTTTATTTGTTAAAAATAACAGGCATAATGAAAAATATCATAAAATGTAATACGTATACTAAAAAAATATATTTAAACAAGCCCATAAAGTTCTGAGATATAAGCGTTTAAAGTTTGTGGTCGGATTAGGAAAGAATGGTCTATTCCTTTTCCGCAAAGTGAGTTTCAGTACGGAGTTTGTATGGCGTACTTACAAGTGAGTCATTTGTACTTATAGTGCGCTCTCTGTCTAGCAAGACCTTAAATGCAATAAGCTTGAATGCTTATTCAAGCTTAATCATAATTCAATGCTTAGTCTTCTTAAATTTTGAACATATTTGAATTTTGTTTTTAGGGATTGGCTCAAAACGTAATATACGCTATCTAGAGAACATGCAGTTCTGCGCCGGGCTTGATTTTTTTTTAATTTGTGACGCAGTTCTAAGCAGTTGTTACTTGCCATCGTCAGCCCGTTAGATTAGTTGGTCTGAACCTGCCTTCTGCGCTTAGGGGCTTGGGTTCGATTCGAAAATTTGTGTGATGAACATTTGTGTTTGTTCATAGTTCATAATTATTTATTCATACCAATTTGTTACACGTCAATAATAATAATACTCATAAGCTTAATTAATAAAATAAAAATAACACTTCTTTTTCTAAATAAAAGGAATTAAATGTAGGTATTATATTAAAATTGGTAGATTCAATGTCAAAACAAGAATAATAATAAAAAAATATAGTTATACAACAATAATATTTAGTAACTATAATCACTAATCAAAAAATATTAAGTCAAAATAAAAAATCAAATAAAATAAATTATACAATGTAAATTAAATTAGTCTGATTTTGGTCATGTCAGAGTACTTGTAGAATGCCTGTTCGATAAGCCATTCTTTTAATTTATGTTTAAATGATTCTTTGTCTGGGTACTAACATCTATTTAAGTATGTATTTAAAAGAAATATGTACGAGTATGGTATGTATATCAGCCTCTGGCAGCCATATTACAAGCTTTGCTTAGTTTGGGGTCAGATGACCGTGTGTGCAATAATGTCCCAGATATTTATTTATTATCCTCTGTATTATTATTATTTTGTTCTATCAGAAGGTCGCAATGATCTTCTGCAACCTATCTAAAGGGTTCAATATAGCTTATCATAACGTCGTCACCGCAAAACTCAGGCACTACGAGTCAAGAATCAGGAGTTGCAACCTGTGAATTTAAAAGATGAGCACGTACTGTTGTATGCCGATGATATCTTGAGTGGAGACCGCGAATCGGAAGACGCAGCGTAGGTAGGCCTCCCACTAGATGGACCGACGACATTGTGAGAGTCGCGGTCATCCAGTGGATGCAGATGGCAGGATGTCGTTCAGTGTGGAGGTTAAAAAGGGAGGCCTATGTTCAGCAGTGGACGTCTTCTGGCTGATGACGATGATATATCTCTGCAGTCGTAATATGGTAAAATTTTGTTCTATAAGATCATTTTGGTAAAAAGCTGCAATTTTTACCAAAACATCCGTTCGTATGTCATCAGCTACTTGAATCTAGATATCAGCAATCACTGTCAGCCATCAATGTAACTAATTGGCCGCATAATTTATGCGCTCGAGTGGCTGATTAATGACGGTAGTGTACACGCCCCCTAATGCTGGTCGTGGTACGTCCGGCGTTACTGTTGAATTGATATGTAAGAAAATTCGAGAATGTGCTTCTGCGGAATTTCCGAGTAGCTATAATATGGGGTTCTTCAAAAGGATTGTTAATAGAGTCATTAAGGGTCGGCAACGTATATGTGATGCCCTTGGTGTTGCAGGTATCAATAGGCGACCGTGATCGCTTACCATCAGGCGGCCCGTCTGCTCAATTGCTGTCTTTTTTTTTAAATTAAAATTTGGTTATACGGGGTAACCTTTATAAACTGTACTTTGCCGAAAGGAGATAAAAATAGTACGCCAAAAATATTTCATTTGGTACATTTTTGACAGACTATCGGAGTAAAATTTTTATTAACTTATCTGTAACATACCTGATGTTGTTTTTTTTAATGAGGGCGCCACTCCTGCCCTCTCTTCACCTTAACGAAAACAAATACTTCACCAAACCTCATCTCAATGTCGGAACGGGACGACGCCGGGATAATCAATGTCGTTCACAACTTTACCGGCGGTTAAATTTTCTGTAACCCTCGATATAAAATGAATTAAGTTCAGCCCAGAGGGACTTTGAGTAATGAAACGGTAATGACGCCCGATTTGCCTAAATAATTATTTCATTCTACTTACTTACGCCAAAGCGTGACCCTTTGTCCATAGTAATTGAGTTAGTTTCCTGGCTATTTGAGTTGTTTGAAGCTCTATAATTTGGCAGTCGTTGTAAACTTTGATGTGTCGAACCTTGAGCACTGACTTGAGCCAATGTTTCGTGCGTCCCCATCACGCCCGCGCATTCCAACATTTTCGGAAACATTAAATGATTCATTGCACTTATGTAAAATCTAATCTATGAAAGTAAAAAAAATGCAGTATTTGATTTTTATTTATTTATTTATTTCAGACCAACAGCAAAAAAAATATGCAATATCCTTAGTTACTTATTTGAAAGTACAGCCATTAATAGGTCTATAATATAAGTAAGTAGTAACAGTATCTTTGATAATCAAACTTTATATTTATAAAAACATACATAGCAAACTAAGCGCTAAAAAAGCTAAGTTCGATTAAATTTAGAAAGTATAGTTAAGTTATATACAAAATTAAGCACATCTACATTTATATACTCGTAGCATAATATATAATGAATACTGTTTTTTTTTTTTTTTTAACGGGGCAAGTGCCTTTATTAACTAACCAAAATACTAGCTAAAACTAACATTAAATAAACAGTTAGACTGTCCATAGACCGTTGAAGTCTAAAGACAATCAGACATGAATACTGGTTGACTTTGTCTAGATTTTTATATTTATTTTTCCAATGCCATCGCTCAAAAGCGGCGAAGGAAAACAATACGTAGCAAGGAAACCGGTATGCTCAAGAACCCTAAAAAGCTCAAAGACATATGACATTCGCCAACAAGTGCTGAGCCAGCATGGAGGAATAGGGTTTATCCTCTTTCTCTGAGAGAAGGTCCAATCCCAGTTATTTATATAAGTCTTCAAACATAAAATCAGAATATTACTAGAATTGATTTTTAAGTTTAAGATAGCTAGTTAGCTGGTTAGTTTGTTAACTTGTTAGCTAGACGAATTTCCATACAAACTTTCATTTCTCATTTAAGTACTTAATGGTAAGAATGTCCAAAAATCCTTCCGTAGTACTCACCTTCCTTATAATATTATGAATACTTGTGCAAAATTCAAGTTTTCGAGATTTTTATTTAGTATGTGTGGTGTCTGTTAGTGAAGTCAGTAAAAGAATCAATGAAGTTTGATTTTTATTGGGTAGACTAGTATATTGCTCGCGACTTCGTACACGTAGATTTACATATAAACTTTCATACGGTCCTTTCGAAAAATAATATAGTAGGCTATATTATTTTTCGAAAGGACACTTCAATCTGGTCATTGCTAAGCATATTCTTAAAAACCGCATTTAAATCCATCCTTTGATTTAGGAGATGTGCGTGGACAAACAAACAAACAGACACAAAATCTAAAAACTGTCTTAACGTGTTCAGGTGCTTATTTTAAGGCGTATGTGTGTGTGTTTTTTTTTATATCCTGCAATTACAGATTTTTTCATCTATACGTTTTTATTATATGTATAGACAGATAGAAGATGTATAGATATATAAAGAAGATAGATTCTATCTCTACAACAAAACAGGACGCGGTTGTCAACATGTCATTTTTCGCGATAGTCGATTCTTTGTATCGGAATAGCGGAATGGTTTCATGTCAGTTAGACATGATGTTTTGATAACTCGTCGTTTATTCATTACACATTCGTCAATCGACAGGAAAATTGAGGAAAATATTCACATGCAGGTACAGTATGTAAAATTTTATGAAACAAGAGTGTTGACAATAATTTGCTATCCCAAATTAGCAAAACACTTGATTTTAAAAAGTAAAATCAAGTGTTTTGCTAATTTGTGATAGAAGCAGTGCTAATTTAGCATAAACGAATGAAACATGTTACATTCTTTACTCATATGCCAAAATTGTTGTTAACAGAATGAAACAGATATGCTTTTGACAAGACGGCAAATTGCAAGGTTGTACCACAGACATATAATACAGAAGTATATGTCTGTGGGTTGTACACTATTTTAATGTATTAGGGACCTGTAAAATGCTCCATTTTCTAAAACTTACATATAGTGTGGAACAACATTACAAATATAAAAAAAAACTGTATAACTTGTCTTGTTTATAGCATTATCATTAAGTGTAAGTATCATCAGTGGCACCAATACTTGAAAACAGCAATGTATCTTATTTAACAAGTTTTAAACTTTTTGCACCGCAGTCCCGGGCTAAGTATTGACTTATTGACTTTACCAACTCGGCCCGAGTACAGTCGCAAATAACTTAGATATAGAAGCGATAAATTCAAACGAATAAATCGAATCATATTAGCTGAGCAGTACTAATTTTGTTTTGAAACAAATACGAGTGTTTTTTACAATCTTGGGCGAGGAAACTTGCCTTGTTAATCTTGTAAGGCGTAGTGTAAACAGCCAAATTTAGTACAATGTATAAGTGGCAGCAACAGAACGGGCCAGAAATGCCACTGTGCTAGTTTTTTTATGAGGTAAGTATTAAGAGGCTTGCGATTGACCGCCAACTTGCCTGGTGTTAAGCGATCTACGATGGAGTGTAAATAGTTACTGTCCTGGCGCTCGTCACTCACCACTGTATTTGTACTTGCCATTTAGTTAAAGACTCGAAGGGATTACTGTTTGACGAAGGTAACATCATGTGTGAAGTAAAAGCACAAAGACTGCGGTGGCTCGGGCATGGTCAGCAGATAGAGAAAGATTGGACTTTCAAGATCGCATAATTGGGACAGTTATTATTATGCTTTCTTCCCAAAAACCGCTGGTCTGACATCGTGGGGGGTTTCTGTGCGAACTCGAGAGACCTGAGTGGCGTGCAGTCGCACAACGCCATAATTACTGGTGCATTTTATTGTTGGAGGCCAGGACCTACTTTAAGGTCACAGCACCAGATCAGGAAGTAAGTCAAGTAACAACACAACCCTCCTCCTTTTACTACAGGACAAGTAGGAGTGCACACTACCACCCCTTTCTCGTGGAAATTCCAAAGGTTCATACTCAACGATTTAGGTCGTCATTTCTGATACATACTGCCCAATAATGGAAATCCCTGCCGTCCTTGTTTCCTGTGAACTACAATCAAGGCATCGAAGGCTAGAGTGAATAGCTTTCTTCTAGATCAACGTGTTCCATCCTCGGCTACACCGTCGCTTACCATCAGTCGAGTTGGTGTCCAAACGTAGATCTATTCTTAATATTAAAAAAAGTAAGTTCTAAAATACAAATAATTGATCTTATTGGCCCTAAATATTTCTGTTTATTTTTCTTCTCTAACTGTACAAAAAGGTCAAGTTACTGCGGGTTTGCTTGGATTTTATCCTCTTGGCAGAGTGACAAATTGGGCAGAAGGAAGCAGTGGCAAGGAATGTTGAAATTTTAGCTAGAAAAGCGTATATTGAAAATTATGATGCATTAAATTTTACAGGATAAAGACATTTCAATCGCCTTTTAGGGAACCTCCCTGGAACTGTGAAAACATACATTTGGTTAAGTGTGAACGTAATTTTCTATGGAAAATTGATTATTTTTCGCGTTTTCTAGATTGTTCCCACAGTAAGAAAGCAAGAAATATAATTTTAATTTGTAACATCGGCTACATTAATCAATGAGAAAGGTGAGCAACTGAGCAATATTCTAAGGAATTATAGCTTAATTAATGTAATGTGTCGCAAAAATGGTCTCAACTCAGCTTAACTCTGTTTACAGGACAGCGCTTATCTCTCGTTAAAGCCGTTTAGCGAAGTCGCGAAAGGCTCAAACACAACGCAACATAGAAACTTTAATACTATGTGGACGTTGCCAATTAAAACAGAAAATAATATAAATTGTTATATCTTAGGCGGCTGTTGTCACTACGATGTGTATGAACGAGATGTGTAGATCGTCTTGTGTGAGTGGTATAGATCGCAGCATAATCGACGACCAAAGCCGAATTCAGACAATCATCGCGGTGGCGGCGATCCGGTTGCTACTTTCACTGATAGTCATTGTTTGGGTGTGGTTGTGTTAAGCAACGTAAGTCAGGATCAATTTAAAGTCATGGCCTAGTGGAGTGGAGTGGAGTGAGTGTAGACATTACATAAGGCTCCTATGGAGTTACACTGGAGAACATTAACACTTGAAAATACAAAGTTTAGGAAAACAATACTTTGAGGCGACATGTTTCTTTTTAACGTTATTACCGTTATTTTATCACCCTGAAAAATTATCCCTAATCTTCTATTCTGTTCAGAGTTTAACACTAACTGTACGAGATAGAGCACGTGTCTAGAATGTTCCAAATGTGAGGATGCGCAGTTTGCTCCAAGTTCAATTCACGTCATTGCTAAGTTTTAACAAGCTGGCTTAGATTGTGGCGACCTAACGGCAAAATGTCACGGACATTACGCTCAGATTAATCTTAGTCACCATCTATCTACACGAAGCCTTTCATAAATTATTGCTGTCACACTTTTTAGGGTTCAGCAGTTCTAGAAGGAACCCTTATAACTTCGTTGTGTCCTTTCATCTGTCTGGCAGTCTGTCCGTCTGCCTGTCTGTCCGTTTTAATAACCTAGTTCAAAATTTTTAGAACTCTATTTTCTATACTTTTTAATATAAGTGCATGAAACATTGCACAATGGCAGTTTTAGTACAGTGGGGTTAGTACGAGAATTTGCGAAAAAGTTCAATTTTTCATACATTTTGCTATCGTTAACGGAACGAATACTTTTTCGCATGTGCTCGTACTAGGGCCACAGCACAGATCTCAATTTTAAAACTACTTACTGCAATTTGTGGAATGAGCAACTTCCTGTGGCATTTCCGAGTAGTTTTAATATGGGGTTCTTCAAGAGGTCTGTTAATAGAGTCTTTAAAGGTCGGCAACGTATCTGTGATGCCAATGGTATGACAGATATCCATAGGCGACAGTGATCGCCTACCATCAGGCGGCCCATCTGTTTGTTTGCCACCTATGGCATTTTAAAAAAACACTCATTCTCTCTCTCTGAGAGATGGCCTGAGTCCCAGTAGTGGGAACATGATAGACAGAAATGATGAAATTAATAATGTGAATCTAGGGTATAAGCTAAAACCCTCAGATCAGACAAACGAGGAAGATAGGCCTTTGTAAAATAAAATTATCGTTTGTGTTTAGATTACTCTGTGTTTCACGCAAGTTTTTCACTATATCACTAAACTGCTTGCATAAACTGATTGAAAAAAACTTGCAGCGTCGCTAATGTAAGGTAACTAACTGTCCACATGCAAAAAAATGGGACGGCAAGGTAGTCTGGTAGGTGATATATGACATCCCCGTTAGCTCAGTAGGTAGTGTACCTGCCTTCTGCGCTTAGGGGGCGTGGGTTCGATTCCCACCTAGGACAAACATTTGTGTGATGAACATTTGTGTTTGTTCTATGTCTGGGTGTTAATATCTATTTAAGTAGGTATGTATTTAAAAATATATATGTATATATATCAGTATCTGGCAGCCATATTACAAGCTTTGCTTAGTTTGGGGTCAGATGACCATGTGTGCAATAATGTCCCAGATATTTTTTATTTTATTTTTTAAAGCCCGATTTAGGCCATGCGTTCCCATCCGCAACGCCGCCTTGCTATAATAAAATTATATCCGTTATAGCATTTACAGAATTGATTGGGAACAGCAAGATTTTCTTTTTATTTAAATTGAATCATATAAACGGTGATTTACGTATCAGAGATTCAGGATCAAGTTACATAATTAGTGGATTCGTATATCTTTTCAGACACTGTTATATAGTTAAAACCATCATCTCAATGAAGCGTGTTAAAAACTTACCCCCAATAAACCTCCATTCGTTTTAATGTGACCGGAATTTTGTTATAAAAAAACCTATTGAAATGAACGTTAACCCAAAATAAAGTTAGCAGGGCCGAGTTAAATGCGCTCCGGGATGTCGCCTCGGAAAAATATGCAAAATATATTGCACTCACTAAATCAGTTTGCGACAAAAAACGTTGCTCCTTGTTTATATTAGCAGTATGGGTTGTAGAAGGAGCTTAGCCAAACAAAATATAACGCAACTTTTATTACAATATCAGTATTCAAGAAGATACGCTGTTTAACGTTTCTTTAAAGATCGTATCCAGTATGCAGACAAAACTTGAGAGTCAGATCCCATTCTAAGCTAGGCGTGTTCACCATCCTTGACCACACGGTTACATACGTTAGGTGAGCAGGAGGTCAAGCGCCTAGCCAGATGACCATAAAAAAGTAATTTTGTCAGCGGACCAAACTTACTGACACACTAGTCCTGCGTTCGTGAGAGCAACCGCAACAACCGCAATAACCGTTGAGCTAGACACGATCTGGAGTGGACACCACAAACCGACAAACGAAGTGTGAGATATTTAGCTACGACAGTGACTTGAGAATTATAGCTGATAATCGGGATTTTTGGCGTGTCTTAGGATAAGTCTTTGTGATAATACTGCTGGTGATGATGTTTCAACACTAACATTTTATAAATTAACTATACTTAATTATATATTAGCTATTTCCCGTGATTTTGTAGACGTAATAAAAACCATTTCTGCTGTTTTCTCGCATTTGTCACATGATTTGAACTATTCAGCTGTCCCACTCTGACCCAGGCTTCATGATTAGAGAAAAAACAAATAACACGAAATTCAACTAATAATTAGACTATCTAGCGACTGTTAAGAGTAGTGCTGAAAAGTTACTCCCGTCTAGAAGCTACTTCTTGTACAATCACTGTACAAGCAGTTAAGCAACGTCGGCTGCGGTCTGTACTTGGATGGGTGACCACCAGGGCAATATGTCTTTTTACACTATTTTTTTGTACTTTAGTTAACATCTCCAAGACTCTTTGCTACACTTCTGTTCTTTTTTACTTATATAAGTACTAGTTTTTTTTGCCCGCGACTTCGTACGCGTAGATTTTCATATAAACCTTCAATCCTTTTTTCTTCCCTTAATCCGGCCCTTGTGCAATATAACATAGCCTATTATACTTCAATCTGGTCGTAGCTAAGCATATTCGTGAAAACCGCATTTAAATCCGTCCGCATTTTCTTCCAGGGGTTTAGGCGATGTGCGTGATCAAACAAACAAAAATTCTAAAAACTGCCTTAACATGTTCAGCTGCTTATCTTAAGTCAACCTGTGTGAAGTATTGATAGAAGCATAACAGTAAAAACACCGTCAACAGTTTTCAAATAAAAAAGATAATGTGACCACAGTGCAGAGAATGTTTTGAAGTTTTCTTTTTGTCTAAACCATAAAAAGTATATCATGTCATGTCGGGATGATACATCTCTGAAATTTGACTGTCCGGCTTCGCTCGTTCGAATTTTTCTATGACCATGCAATTTCTTTACTATATGAACACGACCACAAGCCACAAGTATGGCTTTGGCCACGGAACCCTGACATATGCTTGTCTTGCAAAATGCATTGGATTGAATCACCAAAGAGGTTGTAAGGCCTATATTTTTATAACATCCTTGATCTCCACGTTCATTCATCTAAGAAGGTTAAGGAACCTACTTTAAATTTAAACTGATTATCTGAATGACAGTTGACACTTTCAAATTTTTATAATGGCTATGTCAATAACATTCTCTTTACTTTGGACCTCCTTGCTTGAGGCTATATGACGATCCTCATATTACGTTTCGGGTAACGAAGAAAATAATCATTGATTTTTTAATTTCTTTTATGTAATAATAAAGAATTAAAATCAATTATATAACATAGCCTATGTTTTAATCTGGTAATTTCTAAGCATATTCGTGAAAACCGCATTTAATTCCGTCCAGTGGTTAAGAGATGCGCGCGGACAAACAAACAAACAGACAAAAGTTCTAAAAACTGTCCTATCGTGTTCAGCTGCTTATTTTAAGACGCCCTGTGTGTTTTTTTGTTATCTCGCAATTACAGATTTTTTTATCTCTACCTTTTTATTATATGTATAGATATAGATAAAGCAGCCATAGAAAAATATAATCGTAACTGTCAGAAAACCACCTTTTATATATAGTCCATACTGATATTACACTGTAATATAATTTACTTGCGGTGGATGAAGTTTTCATTGCATACGGGGATATCTTTAATATGTACAGCTGTGTATACGTAGAGTAATTTTTGGTCTGGTTTGGAAACTACTACTCACGTTATATTTTTATGTTTTTAACATATAAGCTTCTTTTCCACTAGCTAACGAACTAAGTAAAATAACCCTCAACTTTGGCTCCTATATTGAGAAAAAAGCTCAATTGTCTGCCAAAAAGCTAGATATCCTATCAAAGGTACAACGGTACTTCACGTTGTTACAATTGCTATCACTGTACTAAGCACAAGTTCGGTCGTGCATGGAGTGCTGCTCTCTTTTTTGGGATGGATCAGCTACGTACCGGCTTGGGGTCAAATCACTCACTAAAATAAACTAACATGACAGCCAATACCGTCAACCAATATAACTAAAATTATCTAGGTATTTTTCATTGCAATTTGTGAGAAAATAATGGCAACAGAGAACTGTTAAATTTATTTTACGATTAGAGACTGATAAAACATAATTGTCACAACTATTAATAATTTTCTGATAGACTAAAACCTCTTACGACCCTATACTACAAAATTAGAAAACTAAACAAGATATTAGAACTATAAAGACATTTTAAGTCAATATTAAACACAAGTAAATACCTTAAACGTTTCTAAAATTACATTCTAACGAATGAAGCTTTTAACTGGTTTGTAAATGTGTGTCGGAAATACTTTGGCAACAGCTTCAAACTGGCTACAATTGTGGACAAAATGTCCATAAAATTATGGCCAAGTCAAGGGCCATAACTCATTTCAAGCGCAGACAAAAGGGACTTGCTGCAAGCCCTGATTTGCATATCAATGGTGGGCTTTATTGCATTAAACACAAATCTTGGACTCTAGCTGTTGAGACTTTGGCTTGCTAGTGTATTTAGTAGTAGTCTATTTCATAAATGTAGACAGTGAAATATACATGAAAGATTGTAAAGGTGACATTACGAACTACATCTGTTGTTCAGTCTTTTGAATTAGAAGAGTAAGTGAAATTATAGAGATAGGAAAAACCCAGAATTTACATTACGCAATCACCATAGTACACGTCTTGTGTTGTAACAATGCTACTGGGCCCTGATTACATAACTACAAACACGCTCGTAACGCGCGTTAAGTTAACCTAAAAAAGTTGTCGTTTATTTCCTCAATAACAGAGCCCAAATTTTTAGAGGTTAACTTAAAACGCCGTGCTACGTGCGTGTTTTAGTTATGAATCAGAGTCCTGCACTGTTATATCTAAGCTACGGTTTCCTACAATACTGCTACGAGTATGCTACAATGCTGCTACGCGTAAACTTTGACTATTGTACACAACGCTACGGTCAGGTTGCAGGAGTGCTACGGGCTGCGCTATGCTACTATAGCGCTGGTTCAGGTGAACCGTTTCACTTTGGCGGGAAATTCAAATTTCAAACAGTTTTTTTGTTCTTGTAGCTAGGCCGAGTAATTATTGTAAACGATAATGATGTTTGCGAAAATTGATTATTATTCAATACAAACTCGCGTAAAATTATTTATCTCTAATGCACATTACTATATTTACATTGTCAATAAACAAATTTATGCTGTTTCAAACGGTTTATTGCCAAATGTAAGTAATATGGTGAGTAACTGATTAATAGCTGTACATGATAATGTAAAGAACGACTAACAATTTTCGCGAACACTATGCTATTTTACAATAATTACCCGGCCAAGCTACAAGGACAAAAAAACTGTTAGAAATTTGATTTTTCCGCCAAAGTGAAACGTTTCACCTTCATCACAACTACTCGTATTATGCTACAATTCTGCTACGCGTATGCTATAGCTACGGTTGGTAGCAGTACAGCTACGATACTACGGGTTACGATTTTACTACGAGTAAATAACACTTATACTAAAATACAACAACACGCATCATTTTACTATGCAACTGAAAGACAAATGCCATACTGCAGTGCTGTCGGATATCAATATAAGTTCTGAATAAAGAGAAAAATGCAAGTTTACGTTTCATTAAATTTCCCTAAAAATGTAAAATAATAAAATAAAATAAACGCCCGTTGATTTGAATATATCAATAATTTTATTCAAACGCTAACTAATTTTTACCGACTTCTAAAAATAAAAATAATCAACTCGACTGTATATTTGTTATGCGTTTACTCCGGCATTTATGAATTTATTTTGATGATTCCTTTTTTTTCGTAGGTCATATTTCAGAGGTACCCGTATAAATTTTGTTTATCGAAATTTATTTAGGGCTTTTTTTATAACTTAACTAAAACAAAAAAATATACACAGCTGATGACGTTTTGGTTTGTGGTTCCCTTCAGCAAAAGTTTTGATGAGGACTTTCCACCTCTGTTTTAACTGTCATTATTCGTCTTTTTAGTTTAAGTTAGTACATTTAGGTTTAGTCTTAAAGTCAGTTCTTTTTTTATTAACTTAATAGAGTTGTTTTTTTTATCGATATTTATTGAACGTAACATTGTAGCTAGTATCCGATATAATGCAGTAAATAAAATATTTAGAAAAAATATATTTTAATTCAGCATTTTTTTTATTTTTTTTTGTTTTTTTTTTGTACTTTTTTTTTAAATTAAGATTTGCAGTTCTCATAGCTAACAAAAACTTGATCTGTGTTTAAAAAACATCCATCGATAAATAATCGAAAAAATCCAAAACAATAAAAAAAAACTACGACATCCAAAAGCAGTCAGAAATACGGGACATACTCAGTATGAACAAAATACGTTGGTGTAAGTCTTCCATGTCAAAGGTTAAACAAGCAACTCATGTAATAGGCTTTCGGTGTAAGGAAATGTTACAAAGGAATGCCGAAATACTGCAGTGAAAGCTGTGGGGGAACTTTTTACCAACAATGTGTGGGGAATTCAAGTCATAATTGTCTGGCTCAAGCGAGAAGCAACGCGGAGGTAAATATAGACTTCTGGTAGCATAATAAATAGGCTTGTATCTTTTTTATTACCTCTTAAAACTGCAGATCATAAATAGAAAAAAATCATTATCTAAAACAAAATTAAAATTTGTTCACAAATTAATAAATTATAATTATTTTAATTTCACTGTTTTAAACTATCACGGTTGTTCACTACAGTTATATGATTATTTACGGGATATTTACCGTGGTAAGGTTGTGGAAGGAGCTTCCGATATTTCGGACCATGTTCACGGGAAGTCCCATTGTCTTCCCGAAACTATAAAATGTAACTGCGCCGAAATATCGGGAGCTCCTTCCACAACCTTACCACGGTAAATATCCCGTAAATAATCATATAACTGTATTTTAATTACATGCTAGACAGAGAGTACACTATAACACGTGATAACGTCATGCCGTACGTTACGCGTGCCATACAAAAGTTAACACACGCTTTACGAGAAAGGGACAGAGCATTTGATCTCTCTCCCCATAGAAGACCGCATCATCGCTTAACATCAGTCGAGTTGGCGGTCAAACACAAGCCTAACCCTAAAAAAACTTGAAACGCTTATATCTCAAATATGTATCAGCCAATTTCATTTATTTTTTCAGTATGCGTAATGTATTTAGTCACATCCTTCGCTAAGCCTGATATTTTTAATAAATAAAACACTAGGACACGATTATTGGCTGTGGTGTAGAATCAGATTTCAAATCCAGATCAATAGGCATGATGACAATGATATAGAATCACTGAATGTAATATAACGGTCGGTCAAAATAATCATAATAATATTTTCTTCATCATTATTATCAGCCATTCATGTTCCCACTGCTAATACACATGCCTTCTCTCAAAGAGAGAAAGAGAGACAGAGAGAAGATGGGCCCTAATTTGCCATTCTGGCCAGTGAATGTTAGTGAATGTCATATGTCATTAAACTTTTGGAGATTCTAGGACATACCGGCTTCCTCGCGATGTTTTCCAAAATTAATATAATTTATAAACAAGTAATTGGTACAAGGCCAAGGATCGAACCAGGTGCCATCAGATTGTAAAGCACACATGCTACCGCTGGGCCACCATCGATTTTTTACACCCTACCTTTCAAACAAAAAAAAACTAAATCAAAATCGGTTCAGCCGTTTGGAAGCTGCGATGCCACAGACAGAAACACAAATACACAGGTACACAGACAAACATATGATAATGACACACGTAAAATGTATAACGTCCCATTTTTTGCATCGAGGGTTGAAAATAAAAATGTACGCGCTATTGGTGTCCGGAAATGACATCACAAAACGTGAAGCGGAAATGATTGACGCGATACATCCTTATCCCGGATGAGGTATTTTTGGAATAACTTTTATTAAGATGTAACATTGTGATATTCCGTGCCAAGAAAAGTTACATAAGTCATGCTTTTTTTACCCGACTACGGCAAGAGAAGGGTTATTGTACAATGTATACTTTAAGAAATGTATTTTTTTATTTATTAAAGAGATCTACGTTCATTATTTGCATAAATGGGAGTGTCATTGTCGGAAAGGCGGTACTAAGTCGACAAAAGGTCTTTGAATCCTAGCTAAAAATATTCGTGATCAAGTCACCTCCTCAATTTTTTTTTAATCAAAATCGGTTCAGCTGTTTAGGAACTACATTGCCACAGACAGAAACACACATACATAGACACACATACATGGACACACATACAAACAGCCTCACAGCTAGACAGATACACAGATGCACTTAAAATTTATAACACCCCTCTTTTTCAATCGGGGGTTAAAAATAATAATCAAAATCAGTTCACAATTTTGGCCAAGACATCGCGACAAATAAAAATCTAAATGAACCTCCTTTTTTAGAAACTGGTTAATAATTTCATAAATCAAACTGTCTAACTACCGTAGCTAACTACCTTGCCTTTATTATTGGAATTTTATACGCCGATTCACTGGGCCCACAACAAAGTCTTTTGACGCTTTGAACGCTGACGGATTGACTTCTCTCAAAAGGTTTTTGAACAGCACAAAGCATTTTCGGTGCTATTTCATGGTGATTGACATTTGCACCTGTAGGGTTTTTTACTACTATATTGTTGGAGGGTTCGAATCATTTACAAAAAGGGCTTTTGAATTGTGACAAATTGTGTGAAAAATTGTATTTTTAGATATGTATGGTAATATTATGGTAGGTGAAGTGGCAATAGGCAGGCGTCATCGCTTGAAGAACAAATAATAGCAAGAGAAGAATAAGATGCAAATGTTCAGATGAACATATTCTTATATCTACAACTTTAATTTTTAAAGAGATACCATGTCGCTTGACCACTATTTTATCTGACGCTTAGTCATGATGCCATTATCGATGGAGAATACTTGCCTAGAAATCGATTCGCTCGCGATTTTAAGACGCCAAGATTATAGATATCAGACAAGCAACAAATTCCATAGTTCGGAGTGAATGGAAGAATATAGTCTTGCAGCAGTGAAGCGACTGTTCCGACACTTTTCCTTAATGCGTCACCGGGCAATACGCTATGATAATGGCTTGGCCGAAAAAAAAAATGTAACTTGCAATGGCAATGGGCAGGCCACATGATGGGGAAGAAAGGTTCTTGAGCGGAGACCACGAACCGGAAGACGCAGCGTAGATAGGCATCCCACTAGATGGATCGATGATATTGTGAGAGTCGCGGGCATTGAGTTGATGCAGATGGCAGGATGTCGTTCAGTAGTGGACGTCTTCTGGCTGATGAGGATGATCATGATGATTAATGGCTAAGCCATTTGGTGACGTGTCCAGTCAGTCACTAGCCACGGCTGAAGCCCACCACCAGGCTCTCAATAAGGCTGCTAAAAATACTATTATGTGGCGACAGAATTTTGCATATGGCGAGCACTGTTCCCCACCACCATGCATAGACTGATATGGGCAAACACCTTGACAAAATTTCTTGGTTGCGCAATACTTTTTAGGCCTCTTTAATGGACCAAAAAAGTACGAAAATATCGACCTCCTGAGACCACATGAATAGTTGTAGTCTGTACATGTGTACGTCTAAATTGGACAACCTTCCTCCACTCACAAGTTCAACGTTATTACCATTCACCATCCCTACTTGATGTTTCATCATCATTACGCCCTCTGCTGGACGTATGCCTCCTCCCTGTTTTACGAATGTTCGCCATTTGACGCCAATTATTTATTATTGACGATTACTAGCGCTAGACTTGACTCCATTAGTCAATTTTTAGCTTTCATTCGCTCATTTACCATTTTGAAAGTTCACATAAAGTTTTGTACTATTGACATGGAGTGTTAAGATTATGACGTCATAACTAGACGCCACGAATTACCGGTCACTCTACCAACATGATGTTTACTAGCACCAGGCTAAATAGATATGACGCATAAAGAAATATTATGCACGCCCTATTTTATCCCTAACAGTGCCTTTAGGACCAAAGTCACAGATTTGGCCTCTTCGAAGTCCCGATCCCGCCCTAGAAAGTATAAATCAGATAGAATCCTGTCCTGTACAAGGGCCGTATATCAAAGGAAGGTAAAACAATCTACAGGCCTGGGAAGATAGAGTCATAACTCAGGCCGGCAAAGCTTATCAGCTTTTTAGATGGAACCTTTGGAATTTTTGATATCCGTTGTCATGGTTTCAAAAAGTAGACTTACCTATTACAACGCACTAATATTTAAAATGTTTTTTTTTTTTGTGTGGTGGTGTGTGTATGTGAGTGAGTGTGTTTGTCCGTCACCTAAAACAGTTCATCTTAATTACTTATGTAAACCTATGTTTATGTAAATAAAAATATTTTTTAATGTTTTTTTGTGATGAAATTTGGATGGAGGTACAATACATTATCTTATACTCTTGAAATAGATGGGCTATTTTTTTATTCCAAAATAATGAATGGTTTCTTGACAGCGGATGAAACTGAGGGGTATGGCTAGTTCCTTATAAATATGTTAAAATGTATAATATTAAGATAAAGCAAAAAAAAATTAGTTTAAATCTAATTAATCGTAGACCAACGTAAGGCTATTATGAAACTAGTATAAAATTTAAATTTAAAATAAACTCCTGATAAAAGAGCTGATAATCTTCAAATGGCTGAATTAATATTTACTTAAATTATAGTTAAATACACTCTCGATCAAGTCACATTTCAAACAAAAAAATACACAATCAAAATTTGTTCACCCGTTTGGGAGCTGTTATGGTAGAGACATGCAGATTTTAATACTCCGCTGGCGCAACGACCCGAAGTGGGTCTTGGTCTCCGACACAAGAAAACGCCATTGGTCCCAGTCTCACGCTATCTTCAGTCAGCGACTTGGAACTTGCGCAAGTCCGTCTCTACACCATCTTTCCAGCGATATCTAGGCCGATTGGAAAGATAGGAATTGGGAACTGAAATTGAATTCATCGGGAACTCCAAGATACGCCTTCTGAACATGTTTTTTTAAAAATAAACAGTCTATCGTATTACCATTGCTGGGACACATGCCTTTTCTCAGAGAGAGGATGAGTCCTAATCCACCATGCTGGCCCAGTGCAAGATGGTGAATCGTCTTTGAATTTGTGAGGTTCTTGGATATACCAGTTTCCTCACGATGTTTTCTTTTACCTTTATTGACCGAATCAAAACCGTACATAATTTATTTTAGTATTAAATAGGTAATTCATTGGTGCAGAGCCGAAGATCGAACCGGGTGCCGTCAGATTTTAAAAAGAGTCAGATATTTATTTATTTATTTAAAGTGCATATTCAACCGCCCGGCCATCATTGCCCTTAAATTAACTAAAATAAAATACATAAAATGGCATCTACATCTTTTACGATTTTAACACGCTTTTATTAGCTTGGTATGTATATATGTAACGGAATCTTATAATGAGTTTCACCCCTTTCAAAACGATGGATTGGTTCGAAACTTTGCACACTTGTCAAGGACCGATGACAATGCAATAATTTGTATAGTTTGTCCCATTATCCTAACCAGGATCTTCAGCATTTGCGATTGATACTGTGTTTTTTAGTTTCTTTTAACTGCAATAATTATATTATTTAACTCAAGAAGCACTATGCATAACCGTATCCTCCAGATAGCTTAAACTTCAAGTTCTAAGTTCTGAAGCATTAACAGTCTACTTCATCTCAGTGTAGCTTATTAAATCCTCCGTCGAGCCATATATTTTCATCTCGAGTAATAAAATTAGCATGCGAAATGCACTGAATGCATGCCAAAAGCTTTTGCTAGGCATTATGCGGACGGAGTATTTACATTTTTTATTTAGTAAAAATAAATGCGGTCACGTCTATGTATTTTTTCGTAACGCGTCGATCTATAATGATGGGGATTCATCTGTTTTACCGACGAATAAATGATGAATATGATGGGGCCGAAATAAATAAATAAAGGTTCTCGAATGGTAAATACGGTCCGGTAAGCGCAACGTAAGAAGTCAACCCACAAGATGGACAGATGACCTAAAAGAGACCGCAGGAAAACGCTGGATGCAGACCGCTTCCAATTGGCCCTTTTGGAGATCGATGGCGAAGGCCTATGTCCAGTAGTGGCTTCCTATGGCTGAAATGATGAGGTATGTAGGTGTATTATTTTTGTAACAAACAATTAACGAGGCTGATTTATATTTGTCATAATCTTATTAGACCTGCTCTTAACACATCTCTTTGCTACCTCCATCTCTGACTTCAACTCCGACAAGCCAAATTTGAAAACTCCGACTCCGACTAAGGTTCCGATAAAACCACCTCCGGAACATCCCTAAGCGAAATACTTACTGACTCACTCACTGACTGACTGGTTCATCACAAAATCTCGAAAACGACTTGACTTTTACGAAGGTAAATTTCGTATGAGGTATATACTTCTGCTAAGAAAGGACGTTGTGAAAACGACGATTAAGGGTTTAAATTTTAAGTGTACTGACTTAGATAAGTCAATGCCACAAACGTATGCAAGTGGAACTAAATTAGCCTACACACATTTATCACACATAAAAGTGGGACAAAACGGCACAAATTCTTGTAATTCTCCACATGTAGCCCATACATTATGTATACAGTAACGGGACGTCGGACGGTTTCCTCTGCAAGACGAATGTGGTGCAGAGCTCGGGTATGACAAATGCGTATTAAATGTTGAATGTTATGTGGGAACGTTCGATTTGCAGATTTATTTTGCTTAACTTTAACATCTGTACATTTTTATAGGTTTCAGTTTTAATACATTACCGCATTTGGGCTGTAAGAATTTATAAATGAACATGAAAATTAAGCTGAGGCGTAAGCTCAGGCCAGCATAATCCAAGCACATTTGTTATGAAAAGTCATTGGAATGCTCATTTATCGCCAAGGCCTGCTTTGAACTTTACTAAAACACAGCGTGGATAACCTTGAAATATACCCACATAAATATTTTGATGTAATTTCCTTTCTAGGTCATTGGAATGCGCTGCCTGAATATGTTCCCAGATAGTTACTATTTGGGAATTTTTAAATCACGAGTGAATCGGTTTTTTATAGGCTTTATCATAGACAGCATCATCGTTTAAGATCTGGCAAGTTGGCAGACAAACACAAGCCTATATTCCCTAAAAATAACGTTGCATGATAATCAAACTTCTTAAATGATTCTGTTATTAATCCTAAGTACTCTCAATACCTAATTTGCCAGCTCTTATTCAATTAACTAATATTGTGCTCTACTTCACTTATCTTCTGTTTTCAATAAATATCCGTGTACTCTCAATAATGAATTAAATTCAACTTCGTGTACAGCAATATGTCCCTAATCTTATGTTATCGTCTTGTAAACTGCTAAACTTGAGCCGCGGAATTCAATTTCGATCACAATGTGGCGCGATGCGGAAATTTAAACTTTGCGCTCTCATTTATAAAGTAGTGGAGTATCTGTGAAACACTGCGTAGTAGATACCTAATTTTTGTATGGTACTACTGAACTAAAAAGTATTATTTGTTGTATTGACTAAACATAAGAGTATGATGGGTCTTGCTCACATATTTGATACTAGCTGCGCCCTGCGGTTTCTCCCGCGGAGAGTACTCCTTATACACCAGCTATCTGATACCCAGATTGTAACCATCGGGGAATACCTATCAAGCAATGCATTTCAGAACCACGAACCAGAAGACACAGCGTAGGTGAGCCTCCGACTAGATGGACCGACGACATTGTGAGAGTCTCGGGCATCCAGTGGGTGCAGATGGCAGGATGTCGTTCAGTGTGGAGGTAAAAGGGGGAGGCCTATGTTTAGCAGTCAACGTCTTCTTGCTGATAATGATGATGATAATGATGAATGCATTCCAGTTTAGCGATTGGCGCTCATCAAAACGCTTCGTTCGAATTTTCGTAATATCAAACATGAAACTATGTACTTGATAGAGTTCGCGCAAAACTTTATGAGCCCTCTGAAGTTAGGCCCGAGGCCTCCCCGACGCCCTGTCCCGTCCCTCGGATACCTATAATGCGTACTGCGCAGCCACTAGGGCCTAACTTCAGAGGGCTCATAAAGTTTTGCGCGAACTCTACCAGTAAGGTATTTTTCTAAGTTTTGATTTATTTGAACATAAATTTCTAATAGCTACTGACACCGGCATAGTTCAGATGGCGATCACTTGATTGATGCCACATAATCCGCGCATACATCACTGACGATAGGCCATTTATTATAATTCAACCGTACAGGGTGCTGATAAAGAGAATGAATAAAAAAATTATGAAAATTTTCTGCGGCTGATTGATGGTGAGCTCAGTGGCTTAAGATTGTTCGAGGGTGGTAGAGACATTATTGGTTTAATGTGGTCTTTTTTATATCTATACATCCAATAAAAACATATAATAAAAACGTAGAGAAAAAAAAACTGTAATTGCGAGTTACATAAAAAACACACAGAGCGTCTTAAAATAAACAGCTGAACACGTTAAGATAGTTTTTAGAATTTTTGTATGTTTGTTTGTGCACGCAAATCTCCTAAACGCGATTTAAATGCGGTTTTCACGAATATGCTTAGCTGTGATTGATGTATAGGCTATGTTATGTTGCACAAGAGTCGGATTAACGGAGGAAAAAAGGGTTGAAAGTTTATATGAAAATCTATGCGTACAAATCGCGGGCAACAGCACTAGCCAGTAAATAAATAAATGTCAAAAAAATATATATAAATAGGTGAATCTTTTCTTAGTAATTAAAAGAATAGGTTTTGTCGTTGCAATCGTTTCTCTATTCTTAACTCTTGGTGCAGTCTTACAATTTCCTAATACATTTTGTCTAATATGTTTCACGGCCTTATTTGACTCTCATACTTCTTTTCCTTTTTTCTATCATGATATAGAAAAAAAAATAGTATTAATACAAGCGAAATGAGCGCAGTTTTGACGATTTGAAATTGAAGAAATCATTTGATTGAGGTGTTAAGACCACGGGGTGATGATGATGAATGGTGATCCAACTATTACGGTGGATCGACCAAATAAAGGCTGCACAAAACGGTGTCGTTGACATGTTAATGAGAAATACTGCAATACGCGAGGAATGGCGACAGATTGTGAAACGAGCCACATCCTAACCGATGACCACTCTTCCAAGAGTGCTAACGACTGAGAAAAATATGTAAAAAATAAACTTTATTACACATATTGTTTGTAACAGTGTTTTTGATAAGCATCGTTTTTGATTAAAATATAGTTAAAACAGGGTATTGTTTTTCTATCACCATCATCATCATTACAGTTCTTATCAATACTGCCGGACATAACTACATATTGTCGATTTATTTTTAATAACCATATTTTTAAGCCCCCTGTATAATTATAGCCTACGCATATGTCGAGTCTAATGCAACGCATACGTCTCCGGGAGGTAAACAAGAGTTACCATCAATAACCTCGTACGAATAACCGACCGAGAGTTTTTGTGATGAATGAATAGAACTAAACGCTTTGACGCACCCCTGCAACAATTTTTTTACCCCCGAAACAAAAAGAAGGGGTTTATAAAAATAAACGCGGATATCTATGTATTTAACTGTGGCATCGTAGTCCCAAACGGATAAATTGAAATCAATTTAGTTTTTTTTGCTTTGTTTATAAGGTGATTGATCAAGAATGTTCGTAGTGTATCGGAGGTTGTTAATTTCAATTTATACTTTAACTAGCAACCCGCCCCGGCTTCACACGGATGTAAGTTTTACTATATAAACCTTCCGTGAAAAATTATCTAACTGATGGTGATAACCAAATCGAAATCCGTCGCGTGGTTTAGAAGGAGAGCGGTTATACCTAAGACTACCTAATTTTATACCATATTTGACAGCCCCGTTAGCTCAGTTGGTCGTGTACCTGCCTTCTGCGCTTGGGGGCGTGGGTTCGATTCCCACCTAGGACAAACATTTGTGTGATGCACATTTGTGTTTGTTCTATGTCTGGGTGTAAATATCTATTTAAGTATGTATTTAAAAATATATATGTATGTACATCAGTCTCTGGCAGCCATATTACAAGCTTTGCTTAGTTTGGGGTCAGATGACCGTGTGTGCAATATTATCCCAGATATTTACTATGTAAAGATTAAGGATCATCATACTTATTTTATTGTTGTGTTAGTTTGTTTTTCTTACATGCAACAAAAAAAAAAAAAAAAAAAATGTTTGCCGTAAACATAATTGTTCTCAAAAGCGGGTCTATGTCCTCCATACCCTGAACGAATCACATGTCGAGAACCAACAACCAATCAAAGATGCAGCTGAACTGTCAAAGTCGCAGCTGAACTGTCAAAGTCAGCTGTCAGAAGACCATCATTCTCAGAATGCTGTTAGGTTGCACGAGTTCGGTTCTACGTGGTAGCAGCGGCCGGCGGCGGTTGATTTCGGTGTGAACGATATTGTTTTCAGCCAATTTTATTGATCTTGCGTGTGTATAAGCTTTTCCACGATTTTACAGTCCAGTTACAACTTTCGTTCAGTAGAGAGGACTTTTTGATATAAAAAATACGTATTAAAATCGTAAGTTACATGTCATGCTATAATAATTAATCAGTCGTTTGTTCAGTTTCCTTCATCGTTGTTTCCGTGAATTTCTTTGCTATGTTCCAGATATAAACTGTGCAAACTTTGCCACCGATAAGGCATTGATGTATTCACGTTATGTGTGTCTCAACCCATATTTTCATGTTCGTCTATTATCTACATCTCGTTTTTCTCGCCACGATAAAATGTATATATTATAATTCATAATAAAAAAATATTACTATAGATTTATATTGATAGAGCATGTTAAAAATTTGGTGCAAAAAAAGGATGTTTTTAAATCAAAAGATTAAATTTGTGATGATTAACGCATTGTGATAACATCAATCCAAATCAATATTTTCACACATTTTTTTTATGCCATAGTTGGCAAACAAGCTGACAGGCCTCCTGATGGTAATAGCATGTGGATACCTGCAAAACCAGGGGCATCACAGATACGACGTTGCTGACCTTTAAAGACTCTATTAACAGCCCCTTTGAAGAACCCCATATTATAGTTACTCGGAAACGCTGTAGAAGGGATGCATGAGAGCTCATTCCAGAAATTGAAGGTGTGAGCAGGTTCAAAAAAGATCGCGTAAATCGCACAGAGTGCGATTTTCATATTTCATTTCGTTCACTTTTCAACACTTTTTCAAACAACTGTACCACCTTAAAAACCTATTGACAGCACGCAACGTATCGTCAACTGTCCATACGTCAAAAGCATGTTTACGGACGCCTGGGTAAAGCGATTTCGTACTCGACTGTACGCTATGGCTTGTCACTTCTGAGCCCTGACGCATTGGTTTTGTTTTTGTGGGTCTGTTTTTATTCCGTATTTTTTACTCTTTAGGTTTCCGTAGTCCTACAAGGAACTCTTAAATTTCATTCTGTTCGTCCATCTGTCTGTTGATCTGTTTGTCTGTCCATCCTGCTTATTTTTTTAGAACCATCCAACTTCTATAGTTATTAAGGCAAATACATGAAACTTTGCAAAAATACAGTTTTAACACAGATCGGTTTATGGATGGCTCTAGTGACATGTGAATTAGGTATCAATATTTTTTGCAGCCCCTTGCTGGGTATCGTTTAATTGGTCTTTTAAAATGAAGTTGTTAAGATTTCATACGTCACTTTTTTTATCAAGTGTATATTTTGTGTAATATGTCCGACCAAAAAGAGTCAAAAACTATATTATTGTGACTACAATTATAATACTATGGCTACGGAAAATGGAACCTTACCATATGCGTATCGCGACACGCTCTTGGACAGTTATTTTCAATCTATAATCATCAGTAAATCATCATCGTTACAAGCCGTTTCATCTTTATCAGATTCTGATGTTTGAGATGCACACCACAAATCTTTGCCTGACGTAAAGTGAACCTTAATTACTGGTTACGTAAACACCGACCGAAGCCTGTTAAGTCCGGTTCGAGTCGGATAAAAACTGGTTAGCTCGAGTAAACGGCGGATTAATTAGCCCGGCCTTTCTGGATATTTGATAGTTTTGTAAAGGAAACGGGATTCGGGAAATATTGTGGAAATCGGAGCCGTTATGACTTAATGTGTGGGTGTCTTCAAATTATACAAGTGAATCGGTTTCTTCTAGGCAAGCATGCTCCATCGTAGACCGCATCATCGCTTAACATCAGGCGAGATAGCAGTCAGACGCCAGCCTATAAAAAAAGTTGATAAAATATCTATGTATTTTCGACGTCACAAAAGTTAGCTGAGAAGAACTTGTGCGAACTCTAGCTCATCCTTTGGGAAGAAACTGCATAAGACAGGAAGTTAATATCAGATATTTTAGTATCAGAAACTAAGACTTGCTTTATAAACCAACAGAGTTACACAGAACAGTGATACTGAGCCGAAATGAGATCTTAGCAGTCATCATTATGAACAACTTTCTTGAAAAATATCCTTGACAACGCAATGGTTGATTTTAAGGTATCTTTAGTAGACGAAGAGATTTGACCATGCGTGTTCGCAATGTTGGTATTAGTGTGCGCATGCGCAATATTTCTTTACTACGCTGCTTTTTGCTTAAAAACCGAATCACAAAATGCAATTGTTCAAAATTAGGTATCTAGATTTTCAGGCATAAATCGGATAAATTGTCACAGATAAAAACTAAAAAATACGCTTTAAACATTTTCAAACTTTCAAATCAATCTGACGTTTTGAAAGAGGTGAAAATCACGTTCAAAAATTCCGTTACATAGATACAATGCTAATAAAAGCGTGTTAAAAATAAATCCATCATAGTCAAGATGAATTTAAAACAAGTAAACCATAATATTAACAACATTGTTAACTTTATGTCAGTAATGTAATTTTTTTAGAAGCATAGAAAAACATATTTTATTTCAGTAACATAAAAAATATTCCATCTTCGTAATATTTTTAAATTAGAGGTAGTCAGTTGATTTTGATTATGTTTTTTTTAAGGTTCTCGAGTGGTGACCGCGGACCGGTAAGGGCAGTGTACGACGTCCACCCACAAGATGGACAGACGACCTAAAAGGACCGCAGGAAAACGCTGGATGCTAGCTGCTTCCAACCGGTCCTTTTGGAAATCGATGGGGGAGGCTTATGTCCAGCAGTGGACGTCCTATGGCTAAAATGATGATGATGATGTTTTTTTTTTTCAAAAAAATTGGCCGTGATTTTCAATAAAAAAATACAGATCTATTTATTACAGAAGTTAAATTTTCTATTTTACATAGATATTTCTATTTGATACAATCAGAATGCCTAAAATCTTGTTTTCGTTGCTTTTTTCGTCAAAAAATTGAAGAGGAGTGCTATGAACAACATAGCTACAAAACGACATAGCTACAAAACAACATAGCTACAACATAGTTATTAAAATTTGCATTAAAGGTTACATCGCTCGAAGAACCGATAACCAATGGGGAAGAAAGGCACTTAAGTGGAGACCACGAACCGGAAGACGCAGGATATGTTGGCTTGTTGGACTAGATGGCAGACGACATCATGAGAGTCGGGAGCATCCATTGGATGCAGATGACAGGCTGTCATTCAGTCTAAAGGTCTAATGAGGAGGCCTATGTTCAGCAGTGGACGTCTTTAAATAAGTAAAATACGATTAATATTTATTTGTCAAAAAGAATCCCAAGTTAAGGCAAAAGCCTCTCAAAAAGTAAAGGTGAAAGCCAAAAGTAATAAAGCATCATTCAAATTCTGACAAATACACCTTTTTGCAAAAGCCTCGAAATAAAGTAAACAAGTGCCGTGGGCTGATAAGTGTCTGGAAAGGACGAACATTTTATTTTATTTATTCTGTAAAGTCAGTGTTTCGTGGTAACAAACGGGCCCGAATAAATACAGACGCACATTTCGACGTATATCAAGAAAGGAAACTTTACTCTGTGCTCATATTTGGGTACCGATCAAAATCAAATTGTTATTAAACTAAATTTTTTAAGCTGCAATATCATTCTAAAAAGCAAAATAAAAAATGAAATACTTTTTAAACAAAAAAAAAATCCTTAAGCTTACAAAATTTGCATTGTATTACCAAGTGTCATCAAAATGAGACGATTAGTTTCGATAAAAATAAATTATTTATTTGTATGAAAGGTATGGAAATGACATGCAGTGGAGGCAATTGAAAAGACGGTTTGCCTACACATCTTAAAAATAACAATAAAATTTTATTTAACATATTTGTAATGTTATTTTCTTTACCCGTAAGCTTGATTTCACATAGCTGCATACAATCATAAAATATTACCGCTCACCTCATTTACAAAAGTGTGCTCCCTCCCTCTACGGTCGAAACAAACTGGATATCAGTTCTTGTATTGTTTCAACGACTGAATATGAAATTTCTTCAGCGTTTTGACCGCCATGAGGAGATTTGTACGCGGGCCACCTCCATGTTCAGTTTCGGTCATGGAAATCAAACATCATCATCATCATCAACCCATTTTCTCATGTATAACCTTTTCTTAGCCATTTTCAACCTGATCCTTCAGTTTTTTTAAAGTTTTACAAGTCGATCTAAATGATTTGCCCCCACCCGACTATAGGAAATCCCCGCGGGCCGCTTGCGGCCCGCGCAGCCACGCAAAACACTAGTTGAAAAGATGTATGAAAAGATGTCATTGATGTCAAGACTGAATAATTTTTTTGCTTTTTAAATAATTTAAATATAATTGGTAAAAAGCCCTGCTTTGCATAGTATTTGCATTTAAACATGTGTTTTTATTAAACTAATTAATAAACTAGCAAGAACACATCACAGAGCAAAAGAAAAATTCTTATGGGACACTTAAACTTTTGACGGAGGAGACAGCGAAATATATTTCGTTCGGAACGGAGAACACCTGCGCCCCGCGTCTGTAGCAACGGTCTCCATGGCGGGCCGCGGCGGCGCAGCTGCGCCCAGTGGTGATGCGCCTGCGGGCGGTGAGCTCGCGCCTGCGGAGTAGCGGATTCCAGCCCAGGCCTGGCAGTGACGGTGTCACCGATGTCATTTTTGTGAAAATTTGTTGTTTTGTGTTTTGGACTAATTTTGTATGTTATTTGTTATTATTTTTTTGGTAGGTATTTGTGTATGTTTTATATATATAGGTACAAGTCAACCCCGGCAAAACCATCTTATGGCTAGCGGAAATGTAGTTACCACTGTATCATTGGACGAAACATTTGTGTGCAATGAATGTTCCCAACCTCGCTCCTTTCAAACCTCCAGAGGCCTGAGAATCCACATTGGAAAAGTGCATAAACGGCTAGAGACTGAACAACGGACCACAAATGGTACTCAGGTGGGCCCACTGAATGCGAGCGTCCTGCAAAACCAGCCCCTTTGGTCGCGTTTAGCGAAATTTAAAGCTGAACTACCAGTTATTAGACGCATTCCCCGGGGCGCTCGTATTTCGGTAGCACAATGTCTTGCTACTGACATCGGGAACGCAGTAGCAGAAAACTCAGAGCAAGCTTGGGAACATTTATTGACATTTCCTTACCGTATTTTACATGTTCCGCAAATCAATTCAGATCATTCTTCAATAACATCTAAAATCAAACGTAACTGTGTGAATGCAAATGCCCAATTTGTAGCTGGAAGTAATATCGCGTTACTCCACTCACATTCCAATTTCACACGTTCTTCGCCATCAATAAATTCCATTCCATACCATCAGATAGAAAATAAATTAGGGGACGGTGACATAAGAGGAGCAGCTCGTCTATTGTTCTCCAATGATACAGTCGCACCTAATAATTTGGACACAATTGCAGCTCTGCGTTCTAAGCATCCACCTGCGGCAACGAATTTAAACCTACCACTACCCCCTGACACCGACAACGACAGCTTCCCGATTGTTACCACCGAGGATATCATCGGTGGTATTTCATCGTTCCAAAGTGGGTCTGCTGGCGGACTTGATGCTTTATCGCCGCAGCACCTCAAAGACCTAGTTGGTGGTGCTAGCGGCAGCGCAGGTGAAAGTCTCACTGTAGCACTGACCAATCTAGTAAACTACATGCTGGCAGGTAGTGTCAACAGTAATATTACCGAGCTATTATACGGAGCAAACCTTTGTGCACTCAAGAAAAAAGATGGAGGTATAAGGCCTATTGCTGTTGGCACTACGTACCGTCGTCTCACAGCGAAAATCTGCTGCAGACTAAAAAGGCAGCACCTTTCTCCTTACTTTCAACCGACGCAGCTAGGTTTCGGTTCGCGTGGAGGTTGTGAGGCGGCTGTACACGCACTAAGGACATTTTTAGTTAATAATGGAGGGGACGTCGTCCTGAAGGTGGATGTTAAAAACGCCTTCAACTCCGTGGATAGAGGTGCCCTGTTGACGGAGGTCAAAAGCAACATCCCAGATCTGTATCCATTTCTTTGGCAATGTTATGGCAAACATTCAAAATTAGTGTATCGAAACGACCTCCTATCATCAGAAGTGGGTTGTCAGCAGGGTGATCCTCTGGGACCGGCTATTTTCAGTCTCGCGATTCATCCCATCATTAAACGTCTGGAGTCTAAATTTAACGTATGGTATTTAGACGATGGAACTTTGGGAGGCGACGCTGATACTGTTTTTAAAGATTTAGAAACCTTAATTGCAGAATTTCAAACGATTGGCCTGGAATTAAATTTCTCAAAATGTGAATTATACATCTCGACAAAGTGTACATCAAAACATGATATTATCAAACAATTTAGTTCCTTGGCTCCAAACATCAAAATCATTGATAATACTTCACTTCGCCTCCTGGGTTCACCAGTCCTCAATGAGTCTATACCTGATTTTGTAGAGGAAAAAATTCAAAATTTCAATGCTGTTTCGGATAGGCTTTCAAAAATTAATATGCACATGGCTTTTGTTATTATTAAATATTGCTTATTTGTACCAAAATTTACGTATTCCTTGCGATGTTGCCAGCTTTGGAATCACTCTGAGCTTTTACAAAAACTGGACAACATTATTAAGGGTACGCTCACTACCATTTTAAACATGTCTTTGGAAGATCGCAGCTGGTGCCAGGCGTCGCTACCAATTCGGTATGGAGGCATAGGTGTCAGAAAAATTTCGAGTGTATCATTACCCGCATTCTTGTCCTCAGTCAAAAGTACGGAAAAATTAGTAAATTTGATTCTATCATCCAGTTTAGGAACTGTGGAAATTTCCTTTTTGACTGAGGCTATGAATGCTTGGAAAATAGCCTGCCCAAATACAACCCTGCCCAGGAACCCGTCCTCCCAAAAGCAGTGGGATATGCCGCTCTGTGAGTTGGAACGGAATTCCTTACTTCAAACGTCCAGCACTCCTTCAGAGCGAGCACGTCTCCTAGCTGTTTGTCGCTGGGAATCGGGTCTTTGGCTGCAGGTACTTCCTTCGTATAATTTGGGAAATTTACTCGATAATAACACTTTCCGGGTAGCCATTTCGTTGCGCATCGGTGCACCTTGTGTCGTTCCTCACCGATGTGCATGCGGTGACAAAGTTGATAGCCTCGGTCACCACGGTTTATCTTGCAATAGGAGTGCCGGTCGGATAGCGCGCCACAGCAACTTGAATGATGTCATCCGTCGGGCTTTTGGAAGCGCCGGTGTTGCAGCCGTTCTGGAACCGAATGGCCTACTTCGCGACGACGGTAAGAGACCCGACGGAATGACTCTCATTCCCTGGAAGATGGGACGGCCTTTAGTGTGGGACGCTACATGTGTTGATACACTGGCACCGTCTCACCTTCCAGAGACTTCAAAGCAGGCAGGTGGCGCGGCTATCGCGGCTGAATGCCTCAAGCGGCGCAAATACTCCAGCCTTGACAGAGGTTACTTATTTGTGCCGTTTGGGGTAGAAACACTTGGACCGTGGGGGCCAAGTGCTTTCGAAATTTTCAAGGATTTGTCGGGGAGACTAAAAGTTTCTTTGCGTGACCAAAATGCTGGCCTATATTTGGGTCAGAAAGTTAGCCTCGCCATCCAGCGAGGCAACGCGGCCAGCATTTTGGGCACTCTACCTGAAATTAATTTTCATTTAGGACTACTTAATTAACTCTATTTTACTTCCATTTTCATTAAAATATTTTATAACTGATTGCTTAAAAAATTATAGGCTTAAAGATTAAATTAACTTCATTTACAAAAATATGTCAGAGCGCCTGAAAAAGAAACTCACGTGTTTCTGGTTCAAGCATTGACGCATAACCATTGATATTCAGCGTGGTAATGCCGCTACCGATAATACCGATGGGGACGAAAGGTTCTTGAGTGAAGACTACAAACCGGAAGACGCAGCGTAGGTAGGCCTCCCACTAGATGGACCGACGACATTGTGAGAGTCGCGGGCATCCAGTGAATGCAGATGGCAGGATGTCGTTCAGTGTGAAGGTTAAAGGGGGAGGCCTATGTTCAGCAATGGACGTCTTCTGGCTGATGACGATGATATATCTCTGCAGTCGTAATATGGTAAAATTTTGTTCTATGAACTATCAAAGGAACAAACTTAGATTTATAAACTCACGCGATTTGAACACATGTTATAAATTTAATGTCTATCGGGACTTATCGCACATTATTTTATTTCGGTAAAAATAGTTTTTTTTATGATGAAATGAGCTAGCATTTGACCACAACTCACCTGATGAGGCACGCTTGCCCATGAGGTGCCTATTCACTTTTGTCTTGAAGAGACCCAGGTTGTAATTTATAGGGAACACCGAGGCAGGGAGAGCATTCCATTCCTGTGCAGTTCGTGTATTAAGAAGGAATTTAATATACGTCGACGTTTTGACCATGTTTCAATGGCCATGGTCACGAGTTGACTGACATAATATAAAACAATATACGATAGCTTGGTCTTGATAGACTGAAAATAAGACTAGATGACGTCAGTCACAATATATTCGGACACTATGTCCGAACTGTCACATTTTAAATTTAATATTTTTTCACTGACGATTCAGACACTAATAAAAAAAACAGTGTTGTACAGTCAGATAAAAAAGATTTAGTAATGATTACTATTATATTATGTACTAGTGCTGTTTCCCGCGACTGCGTACGCGTAGATTTTCATATAAACTTTCAACCCTTTTTTCCTCCCTTAATCCGGGCCTTGCGCAAAATAACATAGCCTATACTTCAATCTGGTCATAGCTAAGCAGAAAACTGCATTTAAATCCATCCAGTGGTTTAGAAGATTTGTGTGGACAAACAAATAAATAGACAAAATTCAAAAAACTGTCTTAACGTGTTCAGCTGCTTATTTTAAGACGCCCTGTGTGGTTGTTTTTTTTATCTCGCAATTACAGTTTTTTTTTATCTCTACGTTTTTATTATACTCGTATGTATAGATCAGATTTTCCTTGAACCTGTAGTATTTTAATACGAACATGGATTACAGCGAAATATTAATTCTACCTGGGGGCGAGGAAGTTATGTTTGTTCGTAAAGTTTCTTCTATATAGGTACCGCGCTTCATTCCGAAGTTTTCAAGTTATACGTGCCACGTAAGTGTTGATTTTCAACTGAAAGGTAATGCCAATTGTTTGAAATTTTGCATTCGGATTCGTTTTATAGCAAACTTTGTCTTGAATTTCAAGTGCAGTGAACGTGGAGCTTGATTAGTTAAAAATAATAAAGGAAGTAGTCTCTCTCACATTTATAATCCATCCATACTAATATTATGGATGGATTATAATGACTGCCTCGGTGGCTCAGTTGGTAGTGATCCTACTTTCTGTGCTTGGGGGCGTGGGTTCGATTCCCATCTAGGACAAACATTTGTGTGATGAACATTTGTGTTTGTTCTATGTCTGGGTGTTAATATCTATTTAAGTATGTATTTAAAAATATATATGTATGTATATCAGTCTCTGGCAGCCATATTACAAGCTTTGCTTAGTTTGGGGTCAGATGACCATGTGTGCAATAATGTCCCAGATATTTATTTATTTTATTTATTTATTTATTATAAATGCGAAAGTAACTCTGTCTGTTTGCTACATAATCACGGCTAAACGGCTTACCCGATCTCGATAAAATTTTGCGAGGTAATAGTATGTATCATGAGGACCTACATAGGCATTTTTTTTTTAAAGAAATCCCGGATGAAGCCTCGGGTACAGCTAGTGTTTTATATAATTATATAGTCTTTACAGATTCTCGAGTCAAAAGGCACTCCCTTCTTTTCTTGCGCAAGTTCAAGCCAGACAAGAACGTCCGGTTTCCGCAGATTCTTACTTACTCCTAGATACTTACTCCACTATCCCTTACCAGCTTTCTCCTTCAACTCTCATAGGTAAGCGTTTTTTTATGGCGCAATCTCTCCAATCCTTTCAAGATGTCCAACCCAGCAGAATCTATGGGACTTTATCTCTTCATGTTGCTTCGCAACTAGTTCTTTAATCTTTTACTTTTTAGCGTTACCGCTTAACCAGCCCACGATTATTTTTAAACACCTTAAGCTTAGCCACTAACAGATTGTTTGCTCTTTTTGTGGTAATATCCAAGCTTTACAACCGATAGATATACTGGAGCACCTAAAAAGTTCTAATTCATATGGCAGGCATGCACTGGGCCAGCATGGAGGATTAGGGCCCATCCTCTCTCTCTCTCGCTGAGAGAAGGCCTGTGTCTCTGTAGCGGGGACATGATAGGCTAGTAATGATGATGATGAGACACACTGGTTCATAGATTCATTCTTTTTCATTAGTGACTGTCTCGAAATAAGTTAGTAACAAAAGTTTTCACGTCGTGCCAGAAACTTTACGCTACTTTATCTAAGACGGTCACAGACAGCTTCGCACAATCACAACGGCGTTTGTAGAGCTATGTGGGTCGATGTAACCACAAGCTAGCTGACCTATGCCACTTCAGCATTATGAGTATGTTCATTCAACATATTTGTAATGAAGAGAAATATTAATGTATGTTGTCCCATTGCTGGGTTTCCCCCAACTCTTTAATTTTTTTACATTGGACTAGGCTAAGGTTTACCGTGAACTCGCCTGATGGAAAGCGATGACGGAACCAAAGATGGAGGTTTGCGTAGTAATAAACGTAATGGCTTACCTATTGTCTATTGACCTGCCCTGGAGCGATGGTGACCGAGCGGTAGCATGTGCGCTTTACAATCTGACAGCACCCGGTTCGATCCTCGGACGAGCACCGATGACTTTTTTAATATTTAAATAAATTATGTGCAGTTTCGTTGTCATCGCTCAAATACGGTGAAGGAAAACATCGTGCGGAAACTAGGATGTCCGACCTCAAAAGTTCAAAGACCAACATGCACTAGGCCAGCATGGTGGATTAGTGCTCATCCTCTCTCTCTCTCTCTGAGAGAAGGCCTGTATCCCAGCAGTGGGGACATGAAAGGCTGATAAAGATGACAATGAACCTATGACTGCCTCGGTGGCTCAGTTGGTAGTGATCCTACTTTCTGTGCTTGGGGGCGTGGGTTCGATTCCCATCTAGGACAAACATTTGTGTGATGAACATTTGTGTTTGTTCTATGTCTGGGTGTTAATATCTATTTAAGTATGTATTTAAAAATATATATGTATGTATATCAGTCTCTGGCAGCCATATTACAAGCTTTGCTTAGTTTGGGGTCAGATGACCATGTGTGCAATAATGTCCCAGATATTTATTTATTTATATTTATTTATTTATATTTATTTATATATATTAACCCATGAAATTTAACTTGAATACTCCAAGATTATAATGCTGCGGAAACACAGGCAGAGGCGATGCGTTCCATTTATTTGCCATTCTAATTAAGAAAGAGGAGGCAAAACGCTTGGTGCGAATGAACAGTATTTCGACTATGTAAGAATGATGGTTCGCCGTTTGTCTGGATGTCTAGTAATGAAAAGGTGATGGGAGAACAAATTCGTGTAGTTCCATTGTATACTTTCCGTGGAAAATCCTGTAAAGTATCGACAAGTTTGCTACTTTACCACTTGTTTCTGTGTTAGCACCGATCAATCTTTATTAAATCTTCTTAGCTCGTTGCGTCATTGTTAATTTTTTTATGATGAGAAATAAAATTGATGACGATCGCGGAGTTTTCATATTCATTCACTTTTGCTGCTTTCTGCTATCATCCGATAGCGAACAGACAGTACAACGTATAATACAACGGGAAAAAGCACAATATCTAAATTCAATTGCTATTGTAAGATATTTTCTACAACAAATATGTTATACCAGTCTATCCACCGGGCTAGACGTAACTGGTCATAGAGATCCTTTGTAAGCAACTTGTCTGTTGCACTGACATACTCGAGGGTACCTACTTGGTACAATTGCTAGACAAATTGCGAATCCATTTGAATCCGATTGTCGTTAGTTCGCATTGTTGATAGAAATGCTTGTCTATAATCTACCCCCAACCCCCTACATAGCCTCAAGCATACGTTGACATGCGACAGAAACTCGATATTATACTGTACTACTAAAGTAGGATCGCCTATTAATCCAGTCGTCTTTTAAACATGTACGAGCTGTACACGAAATATTCACTATGTTTAACTGGATCCACTGGGCACCCAAGACAGGCTAGGTTTTATTGCCTAGTTTGGGCGCCGAGCTAAAAGTTTACGCATTTTCATAGCCTTAACACTGTAACTTAAATTTAACCACCGTAATTGTAACTTAAATCTAAGATAACTCTCGTTTTAAAACTAATATTATTAATTCCCGTGATTCATATATTTTTGCCCTGTTATTATCAACGAAAATTTTAAAAATAATATTTAAAAAAAACTTACTTTACTTAACGCAAAATTAAATAAATAAGTCTCACTTACTCATTTTCCACGCACACTAAAAATTTACAGCGACATCAATAAACTAAATAATATTCAACGTGCAAAAAAAGGGTGACAAGGTCATCTTCTGGATAAGATCGACTAAAGGCATCAAGCCTGATTTAGGCCAGATGCATTCGCATCCGCTACACCACCTTAAGATAATTATGTCCCTTATTAGTCTGATTTAAGGTAAAACACAAAAATTTGTGGCATTTACTAGTCGACTACCGCCTTACGCCTTAATAATATTATGGCTCTTATACTGGTAATTTTGCTTTATTCTGAAATAGTAAATATCAGTACAATTTCATGAAAATTTCAGGTCCCTACTTAGGATTTTCACTAGGAACTCTGTGAATATTTCAAGGTTATAAATGACACTCTTAGCATACTTCCGTGAACGTACTTCAAAATTGCAAATGGCAAATTTCTAAACTAAAGCGTTTATCAACGTCATGGTTTGTCATAGAGCATTTTGTTGTACGCGACACAAGCGGCATATATAGAGTCCATATTTCTACGAGGATTTCACTGCTAAGATTTCGTGGTAGAAGTATACTAACAGCTTTAAACAGACTGATTTTAGAGCTGTCAGCTTTGTTGCTATTTATACACAGATCTGTATTTATGTCACTCTCATGTTCCCAATGATTAATACTTGACGTATTTTTTAACCGACTTCCAAAAAGGATGAAGTCCTCAATGTGACTGGTTTTTTTAAATGTTTGTTACTTCAGAACTTTCGACTGGGTGAACTGATTTTGATGAATCTTTTTTTATTTGAAAGCCGGTGCTTATCTTGTGGTCCCATTTCAATTTGGTACAGTTCTGTCACTTTTATGAAGTCGGTTTTTTAAATTGATAATTATTCCGCACTAGTTATTTTTTAGCGTATCACTTACAGTAGGTACTGCTATATTTAAATCTGCATCAAGTCAATCAAGTCTGATTATTTTAACATATTTTCTGCCTGCTGTTTTCAACACTAAACTGACTACTAATATCTAAATTATGAAAAGCCGTTATGGTTTGTGTGAAACCAAATAAGCATCTAGCTAATTTCTGTCACTCTTACCAAGGATCCACAAGGAAGTAAAGGGACGGAAACAATGTATAGCTTAATCTAAAATGGGCTGTTTAAGATTTCAGAAGGCCACATAGGGACAGGCAAAACATTATCTTAAACAGTCACCTAAAAAATAATACAAAGTTTCTTTTGTATTTAAAACTACAAATATTATTGGACACAAAACAGGAAACTTAGCAAAAGCACGCAACTTTCTTACTGTTTGTCCCAAGTAGCTCAGCCGAGCTCTCTGAGCCGCTCAAGGTGAAGTGAAGTTTTGTTCGACTTTTGTCAATCAAGGTATTCAGGAACTTTGTTGGCACAAAGTCAGACGGTATCTTTCTTACCTTGGGTACATAAAAGATTTTGCCCGCTTCAGTCAATCACGTTCGTTTCAGTTGAATTTTTCTTATGATATGCCACTATTCTTGTCGTAGGACGGTATTCACTGCTTTAAATATTTGGTTTACAAGTATCCGTTGTGCAAGCGTTTGCAAGCACATTTTTTTGAAACTCACCATACCTTACCATACCGTAGTACTAATCGGATGCTCCTTCCCCTCCTCCGGTGATTCTGGTCAGCCGGTCTATTCTGCAAGCTAAGTCAACGCGCAAGTGAAGTGATAAACTAAGTGAATGTAATTTTTTCTTGCCTATTTCTGCAGATAAATGTCAAAACATTGAATTATAAGGGTAAGGGACTACAGAAAAAAGATGAGAGATGTCAAGAGTGATCACTCGACATTTTGACATTTCTCTATAGTAATCAACAAGAAAAATACACGTTCACTTAGGTTACCACCTCACTTGCGCGTTCACTTAGCTTGCAGAATAGACCGGCTAGTCGCAGTTTTAGCACGTACCGGGTCCAACAGTAAACAGCAGCTGAAGTGCACCGGCCTTATTTTTGCCTTTGCCTTATTTGTGCCCATAATAAAATTATGGTGGACGACCATATTGGTCGTGGGGTAGTTCCGTGGATTTTTTCACCCAACGCAGGCGGAATACAAATGTCCTTATTAGAAAAACGAATAGATTTCCCTTTTTACACGTGTTTGGACCGAACGTAGGGCAAATTTATTTGAAGTTACGATTTGTGACTTTTTTCGGCTTGATCCTGATGTTCGAACATGGATTTATAAGAATAAATATGATTGCTTTCATTTCTTAGAAATAATATACAAGATTTGCGCGATAGAATGCGGTTCGCCAAAGATCCAGTCACCGACACAGCTATTAAAATTTGCAAGTTGAAGTGGCAATGGGCAGGCCACATCGCTCGAAGAACCGATAATCGATGAGGAAGAAAGGTTCTTGAGTGGAGACCACGAACCGGATGACGACATCGTGAGAGTCGCGGGCATCCAGTGGCAGGCTGTCATTCAGTGTGGAGTTCTAAAGGGGAGCCTGTGTTAAGCAGACGTTTTCTGGCAAATGATGATGATGATGAAGCTGTTTGTGTTTGAAAATTAATTATTGTTATCAAATCCTTTTCAGTAGTAAAAATTAGGCAATTTCTGAAAGTTAAAAAAAAAAAATTTCGTTATAATTGTCGGTCGTCTTTTTTCTCAAACTAATCAAGATTTTCCTCACCCAGCTTCATTATCTTTAATATCTTTTTTGTAAATTTAGTATATTTTGTACCTTAAAAATAATTTTCTTTGCGTTCAACAGCTTCTCATTAAGTCAGTAACGTGATTAACATCTTCATAATCTGCTGTATTACAAATAAATCATAGTAAACTGCGGCCGCTGAGAGAATGTGTATGACAGCTGCAATAACATATAAAAAAAAAAAAAAGCGTTGAAATAGTGAACTAACATAGTAAACGCTGTACCAAAGTTATTGATATCGCCAAAAGAACAAGTGCTTTAACAAAATTATTCATATTGTTAGTTTTTTTTATAAAAATTTCAGGTAGGCCAGTTTTTAGATATGCTATCTCTCTCACTCTCCCGGACATCATACGGGCTATCTGGCTGGCGGTAGTGGTTGCGTTCATCAGTGCGCATCCTACCTGTACAGGTAAAATGTAGATTTTTCAAATCATTTTAAGAAGTTTTTTTTTTCTGTTTTATTATTTTTATTGAACTTTTTGCCACATGAATCTATTATTGCCAGACATTTTTATTGTTGTTTAAACTGTGCCAGACGCTAATTTTGAATTAATTTTTTTTTTCAAAATATTTCAGTATGGCTGAAATTTTTATATGATGTTATTTAAGTATCTACAAACCTAAAATTAATCTGCCAAACAATAATTCGATTGTTAAACCTTCAGCCAGACCGATATAAAAGTGAAAAGTGATGTGGTATCATTTTGCTTGGTATAGAAATAGTACAGAGAAAGAATTAAAAACTATTGAATGAATGAGTAAATTAATATAGTATCAAACTAATTATTTATTGTTGTACAAAATTAAGATAATGATCAATCTCAGGTATGAAATTTTTTTATTTTTGTAATCCATTATTGTATCACAAAAACGGAGGCATCTTGATAAACATCATCATCATCTTCACTGCTGTCATTTTCATTGTTGAAATTAATTTTAGATAAATTACGATATTTTGTCATTAGTGCTGTAACAATTTCTGTAATATCCATCAGTGTCATTAACTTCCTCCGGTAACTGTACACTATCATATTTCTGTTTAAAATTTACATGTATTTGTAAAACTTCATAACATTTTTTTTATTTATCTTCTACAAAAGTTTAAATTTTTCCATTTCTGTCTTTACAAAAAACACATTTTAATTTTTTACTAGCCATTGTAACACAATTTTGTTAAAAAACAAAAAATAACAGCAACGAATACACCAATGTAACTAAATTGACGCCATCTTGACTACAAACAGCTGCTGTCGTCTATCTCACTTGCGCAGCTAACACGTGATTGTCTGTACTATTCCAACATGCCCAATCACTTTTAAATTTTAGATCGGTCTGGCTGAATGTTTAACAATCGAAGCATTGTTTAGCAAATTAATTTTAGGTGTGTAGATACTTTAATAACATCATATAAAAATGTCAGCCATACTGAAATATATTGAAAAATAATAATAATTAGCGTCTGGCACAGTTTAAACAACAATAAAAATGTCTGGCAATAATACATTCATGTTGCAAAAAGTTCAATAAAAATAATAAAACAGAAAAAAAACTTCTTAAAATTATTTGAAAAATCGATATTTTACCTGGACATTTAGGATGCGCACTGATGAATGCAACCACTACCGCCAGCCAGATAGCCCGTATGACGTCCGGGAGAGTGAGAGAGATAGCATATCTAAAAACTGGCCTACCTGAAATGCTTGTTTTCCCGACGTTGCTAGCTCTCGTACCAGTAGGTCCGCGGAATAAAGGAGCGGAAAAATCAAATGGTGTGGTTGCCTTGCCTGCTGTCTATTTGCTTGTTGATTTGGCAATATATATAATTTTGTTCGAGCTCTTACTAATTTTGAAGTCCGTTTTTGTACTGATAATTATTTTATTATGCAGGATAATTTATGGGTAACAAAAAATTCGGAACCCAGCTATAACGACAGAATTTCCTATCACTCATTTGTGTCAAATATTTATTAATAATAATAAATAAATATCTGGGACATTTTTGCACACTCGGTCATCTGACCCCAAACTAAGCAAAGCTTGTAATATGGCTGCCAGAGACTGATATACGTACATATATATTTTTAAATACATACTTAAATAGATATTAACACCCAGACATAGAACAAACACAAATGTTCATCACACAAATGTTTGTCCTAGATGGGAATCGAACTCACGCCCCCAAGCACAGAAGTTAGGTTCACTACCAACTGAGCCACCGGGGCAGTCAACTATTCAGTTAGTCAGTCAGTCATTCAACAGTCAGTTATTACCAAATCTCTGCTCAAAGTGTGCCCTACGATAAGACACGTGAAAAAGTAATATATCGCAGACTTAACGTTCACAAAGTCCAGTGTTTAACCGTAAGCTATAAGCCTCCCAAATCCTCCTAAATTAAACTTCGATGATAAATTCGTTTCCATTAAAATCTTTACTGCGGTTCAAATGAAGATCGTTAGGTTCCTTTACTTTTGTAATCGATTCTCTTGTTATTAAAATAATTGGAGTTAATAACAGTTGGAATGCCATTCGCGCCACAGGGGCGGACTCAGAACTTTGGCAGGGGCTGACATATCTGATACGTTTCAAAACAGTGTAGTAATGTATAAATCAGACTTGGCTCTGTAAAATCTAAAGTATTATTCTAGGGTATGTAAAGAAATATTATACTTTTTTGTTTCCAACATGTTATTGTGTTAAAGGGATTTGTCAAAAACATATGAATCTGCAGTGCGGTTACGACAAATCTAATATTTAGCATTCATAACATGGAATTTATCGATAAATATTGTTAAATAGTACATTTAGAATCCATAAAAACAACAGTTATATGATTATTTACGGGATATTTACCGTGGTAAGGTTGTGGTTGCTTCCCGTGAACATGGTGTGACGGTCCAGAATGGGGTCCGTTACATTTCACAACATTTAAACTGTAGTTTACAACTAAGTTATTCAATTAAAATTGATATATGTTTGATTGGCTGTGTCCATATTAATTTTATCAATGAAAAGCTAAAGGAATTCTATATTAATAAATTAATAACAGTTTTATACTGTTTTATAGAATCCTTGTGGACAGGCGGTAGAAAAATATCTCTCCTTACTATATTAAGAAGAACTAAGGCTGCCTTTTTGTTCCAATTCAATGAATAGAACTACTAAATTATTAGTTGAATTAAGTATAATAAAAGAATAGGAATACCTTGTACAATTCACTTAACGACTAAGTCACTATCCGTTTAGAAGTTGGTTTGTAGTGAGTATTATCTGAAGTATGTGGAAGCAGTTCCGTTGGACCACGATTCTGCATTGGTTGCATTGGACTATGGGCATCGGACTGGATTTCATGAAGCTAAGAAGATGTAGGCTGAACGGGGTCAATGACCTGAAAATGTAACAAAATCACCTATTAAATAAGGGTAGCTACATAACACAACATAATGGGACACAAGAAAGCTTAAATGGTTGTTTATATACTAGGCTTGGGTTATGTGAGCTTGCAGCTTACAGGTTGTGGAACGCTAGAAGTAAAACATTATCTTATGTTATTTACGGTTGTTGAGTTATGTTTGACAAATTTGATACTGTTTTAAATAACTATTGACCTTTGTTGTTTCGCTAAGAATTTGGAAGAGTGAAGAGACTTCACTTCTTTACTTTATACTGTTAGAAAACTAAATGGTTTATTATAAGAAATATTGTGTCGATTCTGCACAGTATTGGTGATCATTCACAGTTATGTATTATCTTCAGTCCAATGTTATTTTATAGCTCAAACTGATAGATAAAGGTAAGCAAGTTGCCTCTCCTTTACATATTAATATTAGTTAATAGCACCTGTGTGTTATTACTTGGTTTAAGTATTAGTAAATATAATTTTAGGATAAAAATTACCTTTGTGTTGAAAAGTAGCTTAGGTTGTTTGAACACAGGTTCATGTCAGGCGTCCTTATAGTTGAGTTAAGATGCGAACTTCGGATCAGATATCATCAGATTAATGGGATGCTACAGAATCCTGAAATTGAGAAGAAGTCACCGTTACAACATGTCTACACTACTAACCCAGGTCTACATAGATTAGTAAGACATAAAGGACGTTTGTATGCGGTTTGTGCAGCTGCTGGAAATGAGCAGAGAGGCTGGACAGCTTGCTCTCGACTTAGCTCGGGGAATCGTTGCTTTGAAATGTAATTTGCTTCTAAAATTTTAGTTACAATAACAGGACTTTGACAAATGTTTTACTCCTATGATTAGAGATTGTATAGAATGAAGGGAGACAGGGTAGGACATTATATTTAGACAGGGATCTCAAAGAAATATGTAAAGCAGTTTTAGTTTGTTTACAAAATGATAACCTACAAAATTTTATACGATGGTTTCCTTTACTATAAAAATAAATAATTAAATAAGTTACATACCTTAATTGATAATAGTTCCAAAGATTTACAACAATTTAACTTGATAATTATTTAGTTTTGTTTATTCAGTTGCAAAATCTTGATGCACAGGCTATTTAGAATGACAGACAAAATGGCGAAGCGGTGGAGGGGCCACTGTGTCGAAAGTATTGAAACTAACAATGTTTACAAAATCCGGCTCTCTGATTGGTCGAATTGTTTCAATACTATTGAAACTTTTGATACTTCTGATAGTTTCAATAGTTCCGATACTTTTGTGACAAAGCCGCTTGTTGTAGCATTATGAACCTTAAAGACGAAGGGTATATAAGGGGGTAGCAGAGACGCGGAGGATTCATTCTGCATTTAGTCGTGACCCTGTCGTGTTGTCCAATATATTTTAGAGTCTTTTGCGTTTCTTTGTGAATTTAAAGGTGAAGCTCTGCCCGACTTAACACAAATTTCCATTATGTCACAGAGTTTTATTAAATTCTTTTTGCTTAGAAGTTTTTCAGTAATTTAAACTCAGTTCGAGGTGTGAACGAAATTCCGTGTTGCTACGTGGAAGTTGGCCTCGTACTTTTGAGAATTAGATTCTTTTTCTTATGGGTAAAGGTAGTTTGATAAAAAATTTCTTACAAGTAAAAGTAGCTTCTTAAGGGTTTCTTACGCGTTGGGTAAACTCATTTAGTCATTTAAATGACTTGTATTTGAAATATTGGACAATTGCGATTCATTTCAACATGGTTTGAAATAATGGACTGCCTTCGCTGAACCTCACTGTGACCACTTACGAAGGCCGTTCATCTCCTCTCCGCGATAGTTAGGACTTGGGAACTTTGAGACGATCCCAAGGTCGATTTTAGCCGCTTAAATGAGGCATCGATTCAGTCTCCAGGTTGTGTGATTGACTGTAGTTTGGATGGGGGTACGGACCTCTGGAATCACCTTAACAGGTTGTGATACTATATCCTAGCGGGACTGGTTAGCCGTAGGCTAGTCTCCGTCCGCCTACATGCTTTCACATGATCTGTCTTTACGTTAGGAGGGTCAATAAGCTCTATCCCCAAGGGAGGTCCGTTCTGTTTTAAGAAGCCTCCCGGAACTTCGGTTCCTTTGAGCTTACCTGTAGGGTTGTAGGTAGTGACTATAGGTTCGTGGACTAGTCACCCATGTCAGGTCCTTACAGTTTAGTCAGAGTTCTGCACTCGGGCAATTAGCAACCCGTATAACTCTGTTGTTAGGGAAGGGGTGGTTTTTTTTTTATTGTGTCTAGTTAATTAAAGAACTCGTTTGTTCTTTGTTTGAGTCATGGTGTATCTCCAGAATAGTTGAGGGTACCAGGTGTAGGTTTTTTGAGGTTGATCTCGGGGATCTGATATCTTCAAAGTATGCGAGGGTACCAGATCGTCAAGACATAGGGAAACCTAGGGACTTGTAGGGATTTTTCTTTCAGCTTGTTCCTGTTTTAACTTATTGGAGATAATCCAGTAAAAGGTGTTTAACTAAATTATTAGATATGTTAGTTGGGATTTTAAAGTTATATTCATAATTGGTCATTTATAGCCACTTGTAACTTGCAGTGTAGTCATCGAATGTAGATAGAAATCTATATGTGACTGATACTGTTGGTTATTTTGTAGAATTAAATAAGATTCTGTCTAAAGAGACTTAGTGAAGGTTGCTTAGACAAGCAATTCACTTCTAGTCTCTAACTAAGTCTAAAGCTAATTTCATAATTTTGTGAAGGTAGATGAAGAATTTCTATTTACCTTAAAACTGTAAGACAGTCAGAAAACCCAACTAGTATCTAATGGTTTAATGATTATTCAGGTTTTGGTAACTCCTGAAATTAATTGATTTATAAAAATCATAATTTTTCTTAGAAAATGAGGAATTTGTAAAGGAGATTGACATGTATTATTGTTTGCATATAATTGAATTATTGGAAATTCAGGGACGGCCAGGTCTAACATGATCTTAAGAGAAATATAGTTCTCAGTTTTAACATCAAAGAAATTACTAAATGAACCTCTTCAAATTGAAAGTTAATATGACGGACTTTCTTCTACATCACACATTATTTGGGTTCCATAGAAGGTACCTAAGCTAAGTATAGCTGAATCGTACATGGAGCGGTTGTCTCTGGGTTACCCCTTGGTTATAGAAAACTTAAAGGGCGCCTTTACATTGTTACTGATTTAGTAATACTGGCTTGTTCAATATAAACTCTCTTAAAGGAAGTCCTGATTGAGATGGCCAATTTGAAGAGCTAACGGGAAGGTTACTTACCTTTTACACTAAAGTCATGTTACACTTGAATGTCTAGATTGAGTATTCAGTAATTTAACCTGAAGACTGCATTCTATTTGCTAAATTTGTAATAAAGCGCGGCAGTTTCTTTGCCAGTTCTTCTGCTAGCGTATAGGGTTTACGAACATGGTGGTAAATTTGCATTAGCACAGAGCACCTTCTTAGGGTCTGTGCAAAGATTTGATAAAGTTTGCAGTCGCATAAGAATAAGATAACATTATTCTGACTGTTTTATGAGACGGGAGGACAAACCGTCGGGTAGTCGTTGTTCACCAAGCGGAGCGGTGGAGGGGCTCCGTTTTCCAAGTCTCAACTAAAAAACATTAATTTATGATACTGAAGTCTAAGTACAAACTATAAAATCACCTTTGTTGGTAGTTTTCCAAGTCTCAACTAAAAAACATTAATTTATTATACTTACTGAAGTCTAAATACAAACTATAAAATCAGCCTTGTTGGTAGTTTTCCAAGTCTCAACAAAAAAACATTAATTTATTATACTGAAGTCTAAGTACAAACTATAAAATCACCTTTGTTGGCAGTTTTCCAAGTCTCAACTAAAAAACATTAATTTATTATACTTAAGTCTAAGTACAAACTATAAAATCACCTTTGTCGGTAGTTTTCCAAGTCTCAACCAAAAAACATTAATTTATTAAACTGAAATCTAAATATTAACTATAAATTCACCTTGCAGTGCTTCTTCAATGATTTGCTTAATATCTACACTCAAATAACACAAGTAATCAACGCTCAGTCTCCTTTCAATATTTTCCTCTCAACTTCACCTAGGTAGATTTCTATAACATTCTTAGGTCTTAAATAAGTCGTCAGTAGTACAACATGTTAGGATAAGAAACCAATTACAGAGTACCTAGGTTGGAATTATGATTCTCTAAATTATGGTTAGGTTCAACTTTAACTACGCCACAAGTAGGTTGTAAAATGAAGGTTTAGTATGTAGGTTTGATAAGTAACCTAGGAAACGGTTATTAGAGAGTTTCAAATTGTGATCAAGCTTGTATTGATTCCTAAATAAAAGTAATATGAGTACCTAATTGAATTTTACTAGATTAACACTTAGGCAGATATAGAAATAACTGAAATTAAACTTTAGTAAGGCGGTTAATGATGTTAGGTTCAAGAGAAAATAATAGTAATAGGTTTCAGCTTTTAAGTTTAGTGTAAAACTAGTAATTGAACTATATTGGAAGGTAGAAGTAGGAATATTTGAGTTAGGACACACCCAAACCTCTATCCAGGGTTGCAGCGGATCTACAACGTCAGGTTCTCTAACCACTTGATCACATGGCCATAATTTAAGTTACATTTATAATATAGTACAGGTTGAGTTAGGAATTAGATAAGGTACTGATATAGCTAAGGGAGTCTTAAATACTAGAACTTATAAGGTACAGATTTTATCTGCAGGGAGGTATTTCAATTATTAATCATCATAGAGAAATCTAGAAAATTTAATATCTAATTTTTAGGTTTAGCTATTAACGTTTCCTTCTTTACCTAGACTTTCTTACTAACCTTAGGTTACTATAATTCTTATCATAAAATAATATCTTCATAAACTATTAAAATTCATAAACCTTTAGGGCTAGGTTAATATAGTAAGCTAGGTTAGTATTTGGTTTAAATTAATTAGTTAGTGATTAGGATCATAATATCTTCATCAACCTTTAACTACGAGCTAGGATATTAGAGTAAGTAAGTTAGTTAAGTTAGGGAGGGCGAACGTTACAATATGGTTATGCCGTGCACCAGGATTAGCTCCAGGGTTTGAGGTTGACTAGAATGTAGATGGTTCTTTTGAGTGAGTCGTTAGAGCGTTACAGTCATTGGATAGCTAGGAGATACGATGAAATATAGATAATAAGGTTCGAGAAAGTTCTAACAAAGTCAGGTAATTAAAGGTAAAGGTAGTAATCAGGTTAATTTAGGAGTATTTTACCCAACTATTCAGAAGGAAAGGTTATTGTTTAATGCACAGGTATATATAGCATATGATCTAATAACATTCAGTTGTCTAGGTAGATATCTGTTAGAGGAATTATGAGAAATTGTATCAAGTTACAAGCCTATACCTGCCTAGTGTCTTGACAAATGAAAACGGAACTAAGGAGGTGTTTATTTCTTTAAGCACAAATTAAGATTAGACTAGTAGCGGGTTTTTGTGAAGATTTTCAAAGCAGCAGAGAAGCAGGTAGGAGACATTTTAAGCAGATTCCAGGCATTTTGTAGAAAAATATATCTGAAATCAACAAATTGTGTTATGTGATGACTTCCTTTGAACAACTAATATAGTTAGGGACGGAGGTAACGAGTCATATTAATAGGTACCGAAACATTAAGTGCTAGAAATATACATACCAGGTTGCTTGAGTTCTTTATCATTATCCCAGCGTTAGGATAGGAAATCTTTCTTAATTTGGGTAGAGTTTTCAAGGTTACATGTAAGTTTGGATTGGTCAAATCAGGTTGACACAACTATTTAAGTATGCCTGAAAAGGAAGAAATTGGAAAATTATAACTCGGCAATAACTAAATTCTGATACATTATATTAAATCATACTTTGAAGAAAATTATTTTTGTTATTTTTGAGGTTAATGAAGTAAGTATACTAATTTTCTCTTAATACAAATAAAATCAATTAGAAATGTAGAATATAACTTGAGTTTTTGTTTTTACAAGATTCTATAACTTTAAAACAGCAAAAGAATTTCTAGGGTAGTTTGAGCTCAAAGGTCAAGGTTTAGGTCAAAGGTTCAAGGTTATTTGAAATTAAATATTTGTAATATTCATAAAAGCGTCCAGTAAACTGTTTACAGTAGGATATTAGAATCAGGAATAAGGTGGTATTTTTACTTTGAGTTAGTAAAATTCAGTGAAAGATTGAATTTAGTTTACAAAAATAGTCAACAAAATATTATACTTACGGTTAGTAGAAAGGTTAAATGGAATTTCAGCTTTGTATGGGGTGTGTGCTTGCACTATGGGTTGAATTTAGTTGTGGTAGCATTTGCAAAATGTTTTATTGCGTTTTACAGGGTTAAAAACTTTCTTTGCAATGTAATTTAGAGAAATGAACTCGGAAAATAACAAACTCATAACAGTATGACTACTAGAGCCACAGGTGGGAATCTTTGGAACTAAAAATAATAGTTGCCATGACATAGGAAATATTATTTTACCATCCAATTGACAAATACGCTATTCTTACTTGAAAATTAATAGATTCGGGGAACTTGGTTTGTAGTATTTTAGACTGACTATTTATTTATTTACAAAATATTACATTAAAATATTTTACAATGGTTATCTGCATAATTTCTTTCGGGAAGTCACGGAAAGGGGTTTGGTCTTTAAGGCTTTAGCTTGCCCAGAGTAGAGTAAAAGTGGGACAGTGAACAAAAAAAAATGTTTTTTTTTGTTTACTTGTCAAATTTAGGAATAGACTAGACCACAGATAAAATAAAGTCTTCAAAAATATTGAAGTAAACACGTGAACATGTAACACATTGTGTTTAGGCCCACGTTAAACACACTTAACACGCGGTAAGGAAGAGAAAATATTTTTTAAATAATTCTATGTCCGTATAATCTTACTATAGTAATATTTACATTTCGGCAGGGAGTCAATTTAGGTTAAATGTTATTACTCTTAGTTGTGTGTTAGAAGCAAATAAAAATAAAACTTAGGTTAATTATAATTGTAAATCGATTAATTATTTGTAGTTCAGAGACTCATTCTAAATTAAGGCAGGAAAGTACAGATTCAAGGAAATCTTTTCTTTGAATCTGTACAATTTGTTGTCGTGGAACGGAGACGGAGAGGTTTAACGGGTGTCATAATTTATTGAAGGTAATTTTGTAACTATATTCTGTTGAAAACTTGTTAGTTCGTTTAATCATTAATTACATACTAAAATTTTAAAATTAGACTACACTATAGACGTATTAATTGTTATTGTTAGATTCTCGTAATCAATTGGACTTCAAACTTTATAGTAGATGTATTTTATTTTTAAGGTATAGAATTTTATTTCTGGGTAAAAGCGGTGGAAAGGTAAAATAAAACTATCATATATATGGTTGAAGAAATTGGGTATCCAAGGTCACTAAAGAGGAAATAATAAATTGAAAGACGTATTCATTTCGTGATATGATACCGAACAAAAAAGTTTTGTTCGAAAACGTAGTAGGTAGTAGAACAAAACGTTTTGTTGTAGGTTTGTTATCGGTTATTGTTTCAAGTTGTATTATTATAGGATAAAATTACTTTGCCTTTATAAAATTTGTTAATAGAAAAAAAAACGGGGGGAGATAAAACCATTTTCTGACTTAACGGATTTGATGAACTGTAGGTTCGATAGATATGGAAAGTCTGACCTTTGTGACAAAGGCTCTTGCTGAAAAAAAAAAATACGATTTATGATTAGTATTGACACATGTAGGTTTGTTACATCATGTCACTTGTCAACGGTTATCAACGTCAAGAGAATAAAAATATGATATCGGAGCTGACAACGGGGTGTATAAGCATTGTTAGTTACGTAGATTAGACGTAATTCGGCATCTCCTGGAAGCGACGACTGGCCTAATGCGTTCTATGTTCGGAGTTAGAGAATGGGTCGTGGGTTCGAATCCCGTCAACGACATATGTTCTTTTTGTGCGTTTAATTTATGTTTTAGTTTGAAAACAGAAATAGGTTAAGAAAGAAATATTGAGCTTGTAGTAAGATTAGTATGGATGATATTTAAATTTTATAAATACCCAAAAATGTTCTTAAACTAAAGGTTATTATAGTAAAACACTTTATATTCTAGAGTAGCGAATGTGTTCTAGTTATTACGACATAGAGAAATCTTAGGCGGTAATGTCCCAGATATTTATTATTTATTTATTATTATTATTTATAATTAACGTTAGGTAATTAAAAGGGCTTGTTATACAGTGTGAACTAAGTATGTGAAACATAGTTGAACAGGATTACATTCAAATAAGGTAAAAAGGGTGATATTTTCCGGCGAGTAAATTTTTATTTATTTAATGAAAAATAAAAAAGGGGGTATATGGTTGGTAAGATTAGAAAAAAATACACTTTTATAATTTCATAGCATATAAGGCGATGTATGTTTGTTCTCCGAGTATTCTAGGACGGCTGAACCAAATCCGATGAAATTCGTTCTACAAATTATTTGATGTTGAGGGCGTTTTGAAATTAGAATTGGTACATATGAGGTTATTTATTAAGGTTTCAGTAAGGGAAAGGCTCATTGTCATAAGTGCAACTAACTATTGCAAAACGTAGTTTTATTGAATTTGTTTGTTGAGGTATTGTTTGTATTTATGTTAAATTCAGGCTTAATAGAATTGACTTTGTAAGATTTTATAGGAAATTGCAAAATAAATTGTCAAACAGTACAGTACAGGTGGGTGATGCGTTTTAGAAGTTATTTTGTATACTTGAAAGGGGTAATTATGTGATCAAAGATTATAATAAAGTGGTGTTTATGTATAATATTGTAAGATTTTAGCTGTTTCGGATTGGCTAAACCAAATTCGATGGGATTTTCGCTAATCTATATCTGGTGATTTAGGGAAATAAATTAGATTATAAATTAATTTAAACCACTTCTATGTTTACATCATCATCATCATCGAATAAAATTAATTATTTTTGTGTGATTTATGCCAGTGAATCTATAGGGTGAATCAAGTATTTGCATAAGATTTTAATTTTTTATAGATTGGGGTTTGGTTAAAATTAAATCATAGATCATCTACCTTATAGTTAATAACATTTATTTATAAAAATCAATCGATATTCATTAGACTCGTTAAAGCTCGAGAACGGCTGGGCCGATTTAGCTGATTTTGGTTTTGAAATGTTTGTCATCAATGGTTTAAACGGTGAGTGAGCAGCTGAACTAATTTTGATGAAGTTGAGGTTCAGGAGCGGGTCTTGGTGGCGAGGCCTATGACCGGGCTTACACTTGTGCAAAATCGGAGCGCGTCACAAGATATATTAAAAAAAAAAAAAAAAAAAAACACTTTATACAGTTTTAAATCAGATTTCAGGATGCTTGAAAGTTGTCGTAACTTTGGATCTTTTCTTAGATTTATGAAAAATATTAACTTTGTATAGGTATAAATATTATAAGGTTGCCATTTGAATTGTGATTTAGGTCCTGTTTTAACAGTATGTTTTCCTTTTCCTTTTGTATATTGTTTAACCTAAGATTTTATGTTAAATCGTTTAAATATTAGACTTCTAGGTATACGAATAATATTTTTAAATGGTGTCTAACCTATCATTTTGGGAATTGGTTGACTGATGTTTGACTCTTGGGCTTTATTTAGTGTTAAATTTTCTACGATTAAGATTAGAATATCCCGTCCATTCATAATGTTAATATCTAATATAAATATTAGATCTTTTAACATGTAATTGAAAGAAAAAATGAGAAAAGAAAAATGGAAAAAAAAAATATATATTAAAAAAAAAAAAATATACATGACTGAAAAAAAAATACAAAGGGAAAGAAAAAAAATAATTATAATACAGCGAAAAAAAAAAAAAAGAAAAAAAATGTTTAACACACAAAAAAAAAAATATAAAAAAAAAATTACTAAAAAAAAGAAAAAAAAGGAAATTATTTGAGTAAATTCATCTTTGACTTTTTGCGAAAGTCTGATTGTAATTCTCTAGAATGTGTTGAATTGTACTTTGAATATTAGTAATTTTTGTCCAAGAAAAACATAACCTCTTTGTGAGAGTTATTTACGAACTAAAATCACTTTATGTTAATCTATTCATTGTTGGATTACTATTGAGGCGGCATTGGTTTTTATGTTCAAATTATTGTGACTTTGATAATAAATTGAGATCGCTTCAGCCAAAATTAAGAGGGTTTATAGTTAACAAGAGAAAAGTAAATTAAAGACACTTTTGGATTTTGGGGTTATGTCAGATATAAAGCCTTATCATTCTTACAATGTAAATAGAGATTGAGTCTAAATGTTTCGTTCCTCATCTAGAAGATAGTGTAGATATCCTAAGTTCTGTGTAAGACCGCGACAGGGGTAATGGAAAGAGAATGACAGTTTTAGCTTTTAATGAAAGAAAGGAGGTCTTGAATGTAGAAAAAGAGAGAAATGAAAGGAACAGAGTGTGTGAAGGCTTTATAGGGTACAAGAGGGGCTTAGGATATTGACATTGTCGAGATGGGAGCGAGCTGTCAAAGTTTGAGTTTCAACAAACACAACTACAAATTAGATCTTTCCGAAGGAGAAAAATTGGTGTTAGGGTTAGTCTATCATATCATCAACAGGCGTTGATTTCGGAAGGATCTAAATACTCTACAATGTACGAACATTCCGAACTAATACACTACACAAGCACCAAGGTAAATAAATTGTATTTTAATCATTGGATTTTAGGTGGAATATAGCGGCTATACAGAATTTTTCCTTTTTTAACATTGGATCGGCCTTGAATTTGAAAGGGATACGTGACTTTTGCTTTTCAGTGGATGAGAGAATATTCACAAAGAAGAGTAGGGTTGCGTAGATTTATTAGAAATGAGTTTGACTCACAACCAAACTTTCTTTGCAGATGATAGGAGGTACTGGGAAAGGGGGGAATTTTCTTTATAGATAATATATTATCAAGCCTAAAAGTCTGAGATTAATTCATGATTATTTTGCCTTGGTTTAAATACACTTACATATTGTGTTAGGGCTACACACACATTCGATTACACATAATTATTATTGTTGAAAAGCAGATTTTGATAGTATTAATTTTGCACTTGCAGTTTAAAGAAGTTGGGTTAGAGAATGTTGTGAATTAAAGTAGGTTTTGGAAAATTTACTCCGATTAAGAAATTAGCATCTTTGCAAATTTTAAGGCAGGCTGTGACGGTCCAGAATGGGGTCCGTTACATTTCACAACATTTAAACTGTAGTTTACAACTAAGTTATTCAATTAAAATTGATATATGTTTGATTGGCTGTGTCCATATTAATTTTATCAATGAAAAGCTAAAGGAATTCTATATTAATAAATTAATAACAGTTTTATACTGTTTTATAGAATCCTTGTGGACAGGCGGTAGAAAAATATCTCTCCTTACTATATTAAGAAGAACTAAGGCTGCCTTTTTGTTCCAATTCAATGAATAGAACTACTAAATTATTAGTTGAATTAAGTATAATAAAAGAATAGGAATACCTTGTACAATTCACTTAACGACTAAGTCACTATCCGTTTAGAAGTTGGTTTGTAGTGAGTATTATCTGAAGTATGTGGAAGCAGTTCCGTTGGACCACGATTCTGCATTGGTTGCATTGGACTATGGGCATCGGACTGGATTTCATGAAGCTAAGAAGATGTAGGCTGAACGGGGTCAATGACCTGAAAATGTAACAAAATCACCTATTAAATAAGGGTAGCTACATAACACAACATAATGGGACACAAGAAAGCTTAAATGGTTGTTTATATACTAGGCTTGGGTTATGTGAGCTTGCAGCTTACAGGTTGTGGAACGCTAGAAGTAAAACATTATCTTATGTTATTTACGGTTGTTGAGTTATGTTTGACAAATTTGATACTGTTTTAAATAACTATTGACCTTTGTTGTTTCGCTAAGAATTTGGAAGAGTGAAGAGACTTCACTTCTTTACTTTATACTGTTAGAAAACTAAATGGTTTATTATAAGAAATATTGTGTCGATTCTGCACAGTATTGGTGATCATTCACAGTTATGTATTATCTTCAGTCCAATGTTATTTTATAGCTCAAACTGATAGATAAAGGTAAGCAAGTTGCCTCTCCTTTACATATTAATATTAGTTAATAGCACCTGTGTGTTATTACTTGGTTTAAGTATTAGTAAATATAATTTTAGGATAAAAATTACCTTTGTGTTGAAAAGTAGCTTAGGTTGTTTGAACACAGGTTCATGTCAGGCGTCCTTATAGTTGAGTTAAGATGCGAACTTCGGATCAGATATCATCAGATTAATGGGATGCTACAGAATCCTGAAATTGAGAAGAAGTCACCGTTACAACATGTCTACACTACTAACCCAGGTCTACATAGATTAGTAAGACATAAAGGACGTTTGTATGCGGTTTGTGCAGCTGCTGGAAATGAGCAGAGAGGCTGGACAGCTTGCTCTCGACTTAGCTCGGGGAATCGTTGCTTTGAAATGTAATTTGCTTCTAAAATTTTAGTTACAATAACAGGACTTTGACAAATGTTTTACTCCTATGATTAGAGATTGTATAGAATGAAGGGAGACAGGGTAGGACATTATATTTAGACAGGGATCTCAAAGAAATATGTAAAGCAGTTTTAGTTTGTTTACAAAATGATAACCTACAAAATTTTATACGATGGTTTCCTTTACTATAAAAATAAATAATTAAATAAGTTACATACCTTAATTGATAATAGTTCCAAAGATTTACAACAATTTAACTTGATAATTATTTAGTTTTGTTTATTCAGTTGCAAAATCTTGATGCACAGGCTATTTAGAATGACAGACAAAATGGCGAAGCGGTGGAGGGGCCACTGTGTCGAAAGTATTGAAACTAACAATGTTTACAAAATCCGGCTCTCTGATTGGTCGAATTGTTTCAATACTATTGAAACTTTTGATACTTCTGATAGTTTCAATAGTTCCGATACTTTTGTGACAAAGCCGCTTGTTGTAGCATTATGAACCTTAAAGACGAAGGGTATATAAGGGGGTAGCAGAGACGCGGAGGATTCATTCTGCATTTAGTCGTGACCCTGTCGTGTTGTCCAATATATTTTAGAGTCTTTTGCGTTTCTTTGTGAATTTAAAGGTGAAGCTCTGCCCGACTTAACACAAATTTCCATTATGTCACAGAGTTTTATTAAATTCTTTTTGCTTAGAAGTTTTTCAGTAATTTAAACTCAGTTCGAGGTGTGAACGAAATTCCGTGTTGCTACGTGGAAGTTGGCCTCGTACTTTTGAGAATTAGATTCTTTTTCTTATGGGTAAAGGTAGTTTGATAAAAAATTTCTTACAAGTAAAAGTAGCTTCTTAAGGGTTTCTTACGCGTTGGGTAAACTCATTTAGTCATTTAAATGACTTGTATTTGAAATATTGGACAATTGCGATTCATTTCAACATGGTTTGAAATAATGGACTGCCTTCGCTGAACCTCACTGTGACCACTTACGAAGGCCGTTCATCTCCTCTCCGCGATAGTTAGGACTTGGGAACTTTGAGACGATCCCAAGGTCGATTTTAGCCGCTTAAATGAGGCATCGATTCAGTCTACAGGTTGTGTGATTGACTGTAGTTTGGATGGGGGTACGGACCTCTGGAATCACCTTAACAGGTTGTGATACTATATCCTAGCGGGACTGGTTAGCCGTAGGCTAGTCTCCGTCCGCCTACATGCTTTCACATGATCTGTCTTTACGTTAGGAGGGTCAATAAGCTCTATCCCCAAGGGAGGTCCGTTCTGTTTTAAGAAGCCTCCCGGAACTTCGGTTCCTTTGAGCTTACCTGTAGGGTTGTAGGTAGTGACTATAGGTTCGTGGACTAGTCACCCATGTCAGGTCCTTACAGTTTAGTCAGAGTTCTGCACTCGGGCAATTAGCAACCCGTATAACTCTGTTGTTAGGGAAGGGGTGGTTTTTTTTTTATTGTGTCTAGTTAATTAAAGAACTCGTTTGTTCTTTGTTTGAGTCATGGTGTATCTCCAGAATAGTTGAGGGTACCAGGTGTAGGTTTTTTGAGGTTGATCTCGGGGATCTGATATCTTCAAAGTATGCGAGGGTACCAGATCGTCAAGACATAGGGAAACCTAGGGACTTGTAGGGATTTTTCTTTCAGCTTGTTCCTGTTTTAACTTATTGGAGATAATCCAGTAAAAGGTGTTTAACTAAATTATTAGATATGTTAGTTGGGATTTTAAAGTTATATTCATAATTGGTCATTTATAGCCATTTGTAACTTGCAGTGTAGTCATCGAATGTAGATAGAAATCTATATGTGACTGATACTGTTGGTTATTTTGTAGAATTAAATAAGATTCTGTCTAAAGAGACTTAGTGAAGGTTGCTTAGACAAGCAATTCACTTCTAGTCTCTAACTAAGTCTAAAGCTAATTTCATAATTTTGTGAAGGTAGATGAAGAATTTCTATTTACCTTAAAACTGTAAGACAGTCAGAAAACCCAACTAGTATCTAATGGTTTAATGATTATTCAGGTTTTGGTAACTCCTGAAATTAATTGATTTATAAAAATCATAATTTTTCTTAGAAAATGAGGAATTTGTAAAGGAGATTGACATGTATTATTGTTTGCATATAATTGAATTATTGGAAATTCAGGGACGGCCAGGTCTAACATGATCTTAAGAGAAATATAGTTCTCAGTTTTAACATCAAAGAAATTACTAAATGAACCTCTTCAAATTGAAAGTTAATATGACGGACTTTCTTCTACATCACACATTATTTGGGTTCCATAGAAGGTACCTAAGCTAAGTATAGCTGAATCGTACATGGAGCGGTTGTCTCTGGGTTACCCCTTGGTTATAGAAAACTTAAAGGGCGCCTTTACATTGTTACTGATTTAGTAATACTGGCTTGTTCAATATAAACTCTCTTAAAGGAAGTCCTGATTGAGATGGCCAATTTGAAGAGCTAACGGGAAGGTTACTTACCTTTTACACTAAAGTCATGTTACACTTGAATGTCTAGATTGAGTATTCAGTAATTTAACCTGAAGACTGCATTCTATTTGCTAAATTTGTAATAAAGCGCGGCAGTTTCTTTGCCAGTTCTTCTGCTAGCGTATAGGGTTTACGAACATGGTGGTAAATTTGCATTAGCACAGAGCACCTTCTTAGGGTCTGTGCAAAGATTTGATAAAGTTTGCAGTCGCATAAGAATAAGATAACATTATTCTGACTGTTTTATGAGACGGGAGGACAAACCGTCGGGTAGTCGTTGTTCACCAAGCGGAGCGGTGGAGGGGCTCCGTTTTCCAAGTCTCAACTAAAAAACATTAATTTATGATACTGAAGTCTAAGTACAAACTATAAAATCACCTTTGTTGGTAGTTTTCCAAGTCTCAACTAAAAAACATTAATTTATTATACTTACTGAAGTCTAAATACAAACTATAAAATCAGCCTTGTTGGTAGTTTTCCAAGTCTCAACAAAAAAACATTAATTTATTATACTGAAGTCTAAGTACAAACTATAAAATCACCTTTGTTGGCAGTTTTCCAAGTCTCAACTAAAAAACATTAATTTATTATACTTAAGTCTAAGTACAAACTATAAAATCACCTTTGTCGGTAGTTTTCCAAGTCTCAACCAAAAAACATTAATTTATTAAACTGAAATCTAAATATTAACTATAAATTCACCTTGCAGTGCTTCTTCAATGATTTGCTTAATATCTACACTCAAATAACACAAGTAATCAACGCTCAGTCTCCTTTCAATATTTTCCTCTCAACTTCACCTAGGTAGATTTCTATAACATTCTTAGGTCTTAAATAAGTCGTCAGTAGTACAACATGTTAGGATAAGAAACCAATTACAGAGTACCTAGGTTGGAATTATGATTCTCTAAATTATGGTTAGGTTCAACTTTAACTACGCCACAAGTAGGTTGTAAAATGAAGGTTTAGTATGTAGGTTTGATAAGTAACCTAGGAAACGGTTATTAGAGAGTTTCAAATTGTGATCAAGCTTGTATTGATTCCTAAATAAAAGTAATATGAGTACCTAATTGAATTTTACTAGATTAACACTTAGGCAGATATAGAAATAACTGAAATTAAACTTTAGTAAGGCGGTTAATGATGTTAGGTTCAAGAGAAAATAATAGTAATAGGTTTCAGCTTTTAAGTTTAGTGTAAAACTAGTAATTGAACTATATTGGAAGGTAGAAGTAGGAATATTTGAGTTAGGACACACCCAAACCTCTATCCAGGGTTGCAGCGGATCTACAACGTCAGGTTCTCTAACCACTTGATCACATGGCCATAATTTAAGTTACATTTATAATATAGTACAGGTTGAGTTAGGAATTAGATAAGGTACTGATATAGCTAAGGGAGTCTTAAATACTAGAACTTATAAGGTACAGATTTTATCTGCAGGGAGGTATTTCAATTATTAATCATCATAGAGAAATCTAGAAAATTTAATATCTAATTTTTAGGTTTAGCTATTAACGTTTCCTTCTTTACCTAGACTTTCTTACTAACCTTAGGTTACTATAATTCTTATCATAAAATAATATCTTCATAAACTATTAAAATTCATAAACCTTTAGGGCTAGGTTAATATAGTAAGCTAGGTTAGTATTTGGTTTAAATTAATTAGTTAGTGATTAGGATCATAATATCTTCATCAACCTTTAACTACGAGCTAGGATATTAGAGTAAGTAAGTTAGTTAAGTTAGGGAGGGCGAACGTTACAATGGTGCATGTAACTGTGCCTAAATATCGGGAGTTCCTTCGACAACCTTACCACGATAAATATCCCGTAAATAATCATATAACTGTAGTGAACAACCGTGATAGTTTAAAACATCATATAAACAATTTTGTCGGTATTAAATATTATACCTATATCAAATATATCTATTGATAAAAATACCGTACTTTCACAGCAGATTACAAAAATAAAACTATGGTCTACATAAAATTAAGTCAGTACTTGTCTAATATCTGCCTACATACAAGGCATAAAACTGTGCCAAAATATTAAGAAACTTACGTCAAACATAATGACGGTAAATAGCCGGTCAGTAGGCATTATTGTAAATCTAGCCAATATGTCTTATAATTATTCGGGGCAAATACCCATTAGTACCCCATCCTTGCTACGTACCCTGATCTCAGTAATTTCAGGCCAAAAGGTCAAAACTGGAACTGAAACAGGATGGGGTTAAGTGGACCCTTTCAAAGTAAATAGCTTTCAATTAATATGGTTATAAGAATTTTAACCCTCGATTTGGTACAAATGCGGTTTTGTTTTTGTTTTAGTTTGAATAGCGTTTTGTCGACGACTTCCGGCTGAATAAATTCTTAATTTTTGGCTTATCATTTTTATAAGGCTTGGCTTAATTAATTTTAAGTTAGTAAAAATCTGCACAGTTACAAACACGGGTTTACTTTCGTTTCATCTTTTGACACAGGATGTATAGTAGATCAAGCATTTCTATTCTGAACCTTAATTCTGCATGAAGCCACATAACACGACAGTAACACGCCGTAAACGTATTTTAACACAGTAACATAGATTACAAATAACACGGAAACCATGTTACAAACTTAAGCGTATCAAACTAATGAAATGTGTCTTCCGATTGGATACTACATTCTCTTGACAAACGCGCACGGAACTTGCTAGCTTGCTCCACGTTATATTTACGTTCCAAAACGAGGAAGTTACGATCCTCATCATCTAAACTGACTGGTATGGCGTGACGGATGTGACGTCATATTTCGTCTTGTTTCATGCCAAAATAAGTCTTTGCCATTTCCGATTATTCGTCTGAATATGTAGGTACTTGTTTTCACTAACAATCTCGACATACAATTCCCAGCAGACCGATCTCATATAGAGATAGATTATTCCGTTGTCTTGGCTCGGGAGCAGAAACAATTCCAAGTTAAAAGCAGTACTAAAAATATCAGTTTGCCTCGAAGTCGGACATCGGACAAATTTATAACCTAACTTTTAGTTTTACCCCAATGCAGGTCGGTGCGATTGAGTTTGGGACGATAACGCATTCCGCACACTTATAGAATTTTGTAGACCATAATAAGGTTATATTTCTAACCGGCGGACATAATCCAACTAGGTATATCATTGTACTCATTGTAAAAAAAATTTACTAAGGGCCTAACCGTAAAATCACTAACAAAAACAGCTGTTCCATACATTTGTTTGAGTGTAAATGTAATTTTCAGAACAGCAGATTTTTGACAAGATTTTAAGGTTAGTGGTTATAATTGTTGTAATGTATAGAGAAATTATCAGCATAATTATATCATGTCGCGTGGATGTTCGAATACCTCGGTGCTTGGGTGAATGAAGAATGAGGCAGCGAATAAGAATTTCGAACCCGGATCAAAATTGCCCGAGCCACTCTTAAAAAAATGGAGATACTTTTGTGCAGCAGTAAATTATCACAGAAGCTCAAAAAGAGGATACTCTACTGTTACGTCTGGCCTATGCTGTTGTAAGGTAGCGAAGCTTGGACTCTAAAAGATAACACCCATAATTTACTTAAAGCTTTCGAGATGTGGTGAAAATGTGTCATTTCATTGTGTTTTCCTTAAATTGAAAAATAAGGCTTGAACACCGTCTAACCTAATGTTAAACGATGATGCAATTTACGATGGAGCACGCTAGCCTAGAAGAAACCGATTCACCCGTGACATACAACTCAAAAAAAAAACTCTTAAGTGCATTTTTAGCGCTCGTTTACTTAAAACGTTTCACGTTTGTACATATTACCATTCTTACACTCGAGCAAGCCAAAAAACTTTAAAAATATGTTTATTTCATGAGGACCCCTTTAACTAGGAGTTTTTTAATATATATTTTAGTTAATCCGCCGTAACATGGCATATTCTGTGAAAATGTTTATTGGCTATCCTTTGAGGTTTAGAAATACATCACTTACTTGCACTGTGTGCGAAGCGCAATAAAATGTCTTACAAAAATCTCAAGTGTTATGTATAGGTCTATTTTGACGTACTACATATACTTCTTGATTTTAGAATTATATTTAAAGGGCTTCTTGTAGTATTACGGAACCCTAAAAAAACTGAGTACGTATCTAGTGCGCGGTAGGCATTATTTTTCAATACAATTGAGTAAATACAAAGAATAAAGTATTTGTTCTGGGAGTGAAGCGATTTAATTTATTATTCTGTATTGAAAGTTTATGAACAGTTTTCTTTTCAAGATATTGACCATCACGTTATACGGATGTATTTTTTTCAAGTTGAACGCATTATCTTAATGTTTTTCTCGCCTTCAGTTCTCTCACTCGCACATTATCACATTATTGACGATATACGTCAATAATGTGATAATGTGCGAGTGAGAGAATCACTGAGTGTGAATTTTAAACTGAATTCAAAAAAGGAGGAAGGTTCTCAATGCGGACCGCATTTTTCGAAAAGTTAGAAAACCATATTTTGTAGTTTGTCATAACATACGAGTGATTGAAAGTAATGTGAAATGAATATACACATAACTTACTGAAAGTACCTAATTTTAAAATACTTGCAAGTCAGAAAAAAGTAACATTTATATTGTTAATTGGCGTTGTTAATAAGACCAAGATAAGACTGCTGTCTTTAGACCTCCAATGGTTTATGTCTAAGGTTTGGTTTTACCATAGTAATAGTTAAAGTTAAGGTTTATGACGAATTTGACAATAACAAGAACCCTGACTTTAGTTGTTACTGCGAAATGCGTTGAACCAGCGTATTCACTAGCATATTTTAATGCTACCAGGGTTTCAATTCAACTGAGACCTTATTTACCCCAGATGCATAGCAGGAATTATATTTTATGCATCTGACAGATATTTAACAGCAACACTAACCAGCGAATCATGGGCAGTTACGATTAAAATAAAAGTTATGACGTCATATAACAAATGTCAGATGGTGCAATTTTTTTGTCTAACTGGTACATTAACTGAAATGTCGATGTTGGTAAAACTAAAGTAAAATGGTGCAACCCACCCTAACTGTTTTTTTGCGGTGTTAGTGTTAGCTTGTATTTTGTTTAATTAATTAATAAAGACAATTTCGTAAAAAAAAAAAAAGAGTTCTGTGTCTTGCCCCTGGTCCCAGTTCATCTAGGGTCGGGCTTCCTCGTAGGTCGGCGCCAGGACGCTCGGTCCTGGATTGTCGTTGCTGGCTATGTAAGCAGCCTGGCCCAGGCTGCTTACATCCTTTTGTAGATTGGCCTACCACGTGGCTGGGGGTCTAAAAATAAAATATGACTGCTATTGTGTAATTAATTCGAGCATTACATCAGAATTCTGATACTTACATAAATCGAAACACATATGAGTACTTATTTTTACATAAAAAATACAGAAAAAGTTTTATAGCGTAATAAAAGTGAGGTCACTTAACATGAAATTGGTAAGGATGAGGACATCTTTGGATAATACATTTTACGAGTACGATTTCTCTTCGAGATGAATTTTGATGGGCTATTTTATGGGTCGAGGACACGATCAGATTTGTACTTACTGGATGGATTTTTGTAGCTACATGGGAGTTACATGAATATACGACCAGATTATACTTATGTAAACGATTATTTTTTTACCGAATTATTGATCGTGATGATTACAGATCATTATCATTGCCTTCCTGTTAGTTTATGGCAAAAAATCACTTTAATAAGTGCCTAATATCATCCTATAATAATGATTTTTCAGTTCATGATCATCATCATCAGTCAGAAGACGTTCACTGCTGAACATAGGCCTCCCCCTTTAACCTCCACACTGAACGACAAACTGCCATCTGCATCGTGGTATTGGCGTGGTATAAGCGTGGTGGTATTGTTTTTCAAAAAGGGCGATAAAACCCTTTTGAAAAACTATCGACCCATCTCGCTTCTGAGCCATGTCTATAAGCTGTTTTCAAGGGTTCACGAAGGGATCACGAACCGTCTTGCGCGAAGACTCGACGAGTTTGAACCCCCGGAGCAGGCCGGGTTTCGAAGCGGGTACAGCACCATAGACCACATTCACACGGTGCGGCAGATTGTACAGAAGACGAAAGAGTACAATCGGCCCCTTTGCTTGGTGTTTGTGGACTATGAGAAGGCTTTTGATTCGGTCGAAACCTGGGCTGTTCTGGAGTCCTTACAGCGATGCCAAGTTGACTGGCGATACATAGAATTGATGAGATGTCTATATGACGCAGCAACAATGACCGTCCAAGTCCAGAACCAGCAAACAAATCAAATCCATCTGTGTCGAGGTGTGAGACAAGGGGATGTTATCTCCCCGAAATTGTTCTCAAACGCAATGGAGGATTTGTTTAAGACTCTGGACTGGGCAGGAAAAGGCATTAATATTAATAGCGAGTACATCTCTCACTTGCGTTTTGCAGACGACATCGTCATAATGGTCTGAAGGACCTACAAAGGATGCTTGACGGCCTAGCCAATTCTTCCCAACGCATCGGTCTCCGGATGAACTTGGATAAAACCAAGGTCATGTTCAACGAACACGTTGCTCCGGGACTGGTTGCCATAAATGGCTTCACTCTAGAGATTGTTCAACAATATGTTTACCTAGGGCAGACGCTCGAACTAGGTAAAAACAATTTTGAGAGTGAGGCCAAGAGAAGAATACAGTTGGGCTGGGCAGCGTTCGGGAAATTACGAAGAGTCTTCTCGTCACCTATCCCGCAAAGTCTTAAGACGAAAGTTTATAACCAGTGCGTTCTACCTGTCAGGACTTACGGTGCCGAAACGTGGATACTTACAGTTGGAGCGGTCCACAAGTTCAAGGTCGCTCAGCGAGCTATGGAGAGAGCTATGCTTGGGGTTTCTCTGAGGGATCGTATCCGGAACGAAGTAATTCGCCAGAGAACCAAAGTCACCGACATACCGCCGACCGACCGCGAATCGGCAAACGTAGCGTAGGACGCCCTGAGACTCGTTGGAGTGACGATATACGTAAGACGGCTGGCAGTGGCTGAAAGATAAAAGCCGAAGATCGGGCTGAGTGGCGTGCCTTTGGAGAGGCCTATGTCCAGCAGTGGACTAGTATAGGCTGATTATGATGAATAATACTCAGCCAGGTATAGCATTCCGAGACACAAAGGCCACCAGTGGGTGCCAGTGGGTGACACAAGCTTACGTCATCGACGTTGTATTACTAGTAGCATGAAATCATAATTCGCCAATCTCCTTGTATTACCTGTGAAATCCGATAAAACTATGTTGTTATGATTTTAACTATATGTTTAATATATTAAATTCGTGTTTAACTAGAATAGAATTGCTGCGCTTAAGCTGACAAACAAAATGACAATTGAAATGTTTTTTGTATTTTGTTTAAAAGGTTTTTTACAAATTAGTTTCCCAATATTAGTGTTTGTTCACGTCTCTGCACATTCCAGAACGACAAATCGAGGGTATTCTGGCAGAACCGAATAAGTACAAAAATTTTAAAAATTTAGTTATAAACATAGGATACTTAGTTTTCGTCGAATTTTTTATCTGGCAAAACCATATAACTACAGACGCTTTCTCAACGGTTTTTTTCTCTGGGTAAAGAAAATATCTAGCATTTTTTTCTATAAATTTAAAAGCAAAAAGTGATATGGACTCTTAAAAAACAAAATAAAAAGTTTATTGTTAGTACAACGGGATAAAACAATTTACTTTCTTTACCTATAAAACACTTACAAATAATTGTATTTTATATTAACAGGTAAAACAAAATATTGGATCTTATTTGTTTCTAATTGGTAAAAAAAAACTGAGTTCTTTGTTTTACTGACAGGCAGAACAGAATAAGCGAGTTTGTTTTGTTTTACAGGCTACAAAAAATGCAATTTGATCCTCTTATACAGAGATAAGGCTTACTTAGTCTGTTTTGCTTGCTAACGTTTTTGTTTATTAGTCTCAGTTAAAAGTCGTCACGTGCGCACGTGTTTATTTCATCGAGATCTTTATTCGAATAATTACTGTGTTATACTATGTGAATCTGTGTAAAATGGTTTCCAGAGGCAAGATGATTGTATCGTTGATAATCAATGACAGTGCAACACAAGGTAATTTGAATTTACATACTTGATTTAATTTTGAGGTTATAATTTTGTTTCATTCAAAATAAAGTATTGTAATGTTGTTTAGAATCTATGTTAATGCTTAGTTTATGTTTCTAGGGCAACACTCTTCTTCTGAAAGTGATAACGAACCAGTTGAACATCATACTGTTGTAGCAGCTGATGTTCATGAAACGAACAACGGTGGACTTTCCAGACGTCAATCAGGTATGTATTTCTGCACAAGTATATACCTTTATTATGATAATATATAGACAAACATATCAGCCAAAAGCATATCAGCCATTCACTGCCGGGAATATGTCTACTCAATAGTAATCCATACCTAAAGTCATGTATCGGTATAAAAGGCGAGTCGAGAGATTACACTTAACTTACCCGCTGTGAGCGTATTTTTTATGACAATCTCCCTGTTGATAAAAATGTCTAGTTATTTACAATGCCTGGTATTTTTCCAGGTCGTCAACCAGTATCAAAACTTCCACGGGATGAATATATCAGTGATGAAATCGAAATAGAAATGGAAAGCTTATTTGGCGATGTATCTGATAACGAAGATCCTACCTATTTACCCCCCCTCCCCAACCGACACATGAATCAAGATGGTGACTTAATTACTCTTCAAGATTTACTAGGAGAAGATTCGCAGCCAAATAATGATGGAGTCGATGGTTTGTTACAAAAAAATATTCAATTACTACAGGAAGAAAATAAAAAACAAAAAGAGTCGTCAGAAATTGCTAATTCAATATTACAGGAAATTTTAAATAATATGTGGAAAAAAGTTAAACCTATGAAAAGGTGGAGAAAATCTAATCCTGAATATTGGGCAGTAAACGTAGCAAAAATAAGAAGAGCTGATGGTTTGCCTTACCAATCTCGCTCTAAACAGCGGCCAGCCAAGATTCCAAAGGACATAAACTGTTCTGAATGTAAGTACAAATGTTCTGCTAACTTTGATGAGAGCGCTAGAAACGAAATATGTCGACATTACTGGCAGCTTGATTTCGTCGGTAGAAAAAATTTCATTCTTTCCCATGTTGAAGTAAACCTTCCTAAACGAGTACTGGCTGTGAGAAATAAACGCGAAAAAAGAGCTTACACAAAAAAATGCTTCTTTACAAACAATGACGCAAAAATACAAGTTTGTCAAAAGTTTTTTACTAAAACTCTTAACATTGGGCCGTCTGTAGTCTTTGACGCTGTAAATAAACGCAATAGTATTGGTGCGTTTGATGCAATTGACTGTAGAGGAAAACACGAGCCGGCTAACAAAACTAAACCAGAGATCTTGGAAGGAATCCGTCGCCACATAGAATCATTCCCATGTATGGAATCTCACTATACAAGAAAAGATACTAACAGAAAGTATTTGAGCGCAGATCTTAATATAAGAAAAATGTATACGTTGTACAAAGAGTTATGCCAAGAAAAAAATCAAGAAGCAGCAAATGAGCTCACTTATCGAAGAGTATTTGCTACGGAATACAATTTAAGTTTTTTTGTGCCGAAAAAAGATCAATGTACAATTTGTACAAATTATGAAAAGGCCGACGAAGAGAAAAAAGGATTATTAGAAGAAAATTATAAAGAGCATATCCAGAGGAAAAATGTTTGCAATGCAGAAAAGGAAAAAGACAAGGAGAGAGCAAACAAAGATCCTAACTTTCTTTCGGTTTCATTCGATCTGCAGGCTGTACTTCAAATCCCTCACTGCAAAGTGAGCCTGTTGTATTATTCTCGTAAGCTGTGCGTGTTTAATCTCACTGTTTATGAAGCAGGTCTGCCCAATAATGCATACTGTTTTCTATGGTCCGAACTGAACGGTAAAAAAGGTAGCTGCGAAATTGGAACGATTTTATTGCATTATTTAACTAAATGTATTCCAACAAATGTAACTGAAATTAGCCTTTTTTCTGATACTTGCTCAGGACAAAATAGAAATCAATATGTGGCAGCAATCCTTTTGTGGGCTGTTCAGAATATTGAACATTTACAAATTATAGAGCAAAAATTTTTAGAATCCGGACATACATACATGGAGGCCGATTCTATGCACAGTGCTATTGAATCTCAAAAGAAAGAAACATCAGTATATTCAATGCAAGACTGGATTTCAATATGCGAACGTGCAAGGCGTAGGAAAATACTTACAGTTAAACAGAAGAAGATAGTCAAGGAGCCATACAAAACAAAAGAGTTTAAATACCATGAGTTTTATGATTTAAAAGATCTGGCTTCTAAGATTATTCATAACAAAGAAAAGGACAAGGAAGGAAATAAAGTACAGTGGCTTAAAATCAAACGACTAAGGTTTGTAAAAGGGGAGAAAAGAATTTACTTCAATTCTGACATGAGTGAGAGTTTTAATTACATTGACGTTACCGGAAAAGAAGGAAAAACTAGAACTACACGAACAAAAAGAAAGCCACAAGATGAATTTCCAACTGAGCTAAAAAAAATGTATGAAGAATCGTTACCTATATCCGAAGCAAAAAAAAAGGATTTATTAAATTTGGTTAAAAAAAATATAATACCAGAAGAATTGGAGCCTTGGTATAAAAATCTGAAGACGGTTAGTGTTCCTGAAAAGGCTGAAGAGGAGGATGAGATGTCTTGCGAGGAAACTATTGCGTAATTTCTTTTACTCGTAATTTTTCTTAATATGTAATATTTTTAAGTGCTATTTTATCTACAGGATTAAACTGTTTAAACTTAGGAAAGCTTACAATAAATAAAATAAATATTGTCTATTTGTTTTTTTAATGCAGTAATTACCAAAAAATTTACAGGTAGAAACAGATAACTGAGATAAAAATTATTTTATCGCCTTAATTAGAATATTATTTCAATTTATTTTAACATCACTTATATAATACGGGACAGTGAACCATTCCTAATATAGTAAGTAAAGATTAATGTGTTTTTAAGAGATTTACAGCTTATTTACGTATTTCAGGTAAAACAAAATAACTGCAATACCTTCACGCCAACTTCCCCCTTTTTTTTTTACTTTTATGACAATTATTGCATAAATTAATGTATCAAAACAATCTTAGATAATGTATCTAAGTACAAGTAGTGAAAATTTGCTGTAATTATGCTTCGTCGTTGACCTATGATCACCCAAAACTTTAAATGCCTTTTTCTTATTATAACAGTGTTGCTATTTATCCGGTTCTCCCAGAATACCCTCGAAATATCAAAATAATAGCTAGTTTATTGTATATCTACGAAATAAGGAAAACAATCGAACAGTTGCATTATTCATACAAACAACTGTAATCTATTACAAGAGCGTAGTCGGGGGGGGGGGGGGGGGGGGGTAGGTGAGACAGCGCCTACTTCTAGCAGGATATGAGTATACATTTGATTGGAGTTTTCCTAAACCGAATAGTAAGTTTGTTCATTCGACATCAAAAGAGAACGGTTCTATGTACAACAGCATTTTTTTAATGTATTTTTACCGATTTCTCCGCCAACTGTTGAGACAGATTTCGATTTATTTTTTTGTTCGGTAGAATGTACTTCTATTGTCACCAAGTCAGGATCTGATGATGGGATCTCAAGGAAATTGCGGGCAACCCTCAAATTTTATAGTCTGTAGTTACTATATTTTTAAGTCGGTTTTTAATGTGATCCCCTTGTTCATATATCCATCCCTAATGCCAAAGATTTTAAGCCGTGAAAGCCTCTGATAGTTCAGTTTTTGGCAGACTTTATTCGGTACTAGCTCGATTTTAATGCAAATTCAAACTATGTATTATGATCAGAGGTGAAATTTAACAATAAATATTTTTGCATTTTAAACAATAAAAAAGAAAATATTTTTCTCTCACCCCAATCAAATTCTGACTACGCTCTTGATCCATTATGAATCACTCTCCAGAGTAAACCAAGTTTAAGACGTAACTCGAGAAATCCTGTACTCCTATCAGCCGACAACCGTGTAGAAAATAGAAGAAAACATACCTATTTCCTTGTTACTGTGTGGTTCATAATACCTTTAACACGACCATTAATAACAACTTTGTCTAGTGAATCAACGCTAAAATTGCAAAAGAAAGAACAGTTTTTATCTCACAGAAATTTATGTATGAAACAGCTGATATTTTTTTCTGAATTCAGAGTCTGAAATAAATTACAGTGACCTCCTTTCGGTTCAATATAGCCGTTCCGTGTGACCCTGTTTAATTTTATTCCTTGACAAAATAATATAATGCCAAAACACTTCAAACTTTAAAAACCAAACTTACGTTGAAGCTGGTGTAATTTAACAGGATGACACGCAATATAGTTCATTGTTCAGTTTTAGCGGAATTTCGGAGACAATGGAAGTTCGTGATCTCATTAAAACAGATTAATTTGTGTTTATTAAGTGCTACAAGGTAATGTTTAGGTCATACCAATTTCAAGAGCTTTTATGTGCTTAATTACAGAAACATTGGGAAAGTTGGTAATGATTAAGGCCTTCTATCCGGAAAGTGGAAATTCTCCAAAGAACCAGAGTCACCAACATAGCTATTAAAATTTGCAAATTGAAGTGGCAATGGGCAGGCCACATCGATCGAAGAACCGATAACCGATGGGGAAGAAAGGTTCTTGAGTGGAGACCATGAACCGGAAGACGCAGCGTATAGGTAAGGTAGGTCTCCCACCAGATGGACCAACGATATTGTGGGAGTCGCTGGCATCCATTGGATGCAGGTGGCAGGCTGTCGTTCAGTGTGAAGGTTAAACGGGGAAGCCTTAGTTCAGCAGTGGACGTCTTTTAGCTGATAATGAAAATGGAAATTGAAAATGATGATTACGATAATGATCATAAGTATTTGTCCCATAAAATCCTAAAACTTGGCATCCCTAGTTGGTCAGTGCCTTACCACGTTTTCCAGCCGAGTAGTCTTGAAGATAACACGTAGATGGCATGCTCTATCTTAACTTCTGACGTATTTCTTGTTTATATTTGCTTCATTTTCAAGTTATTACAAGATTCTATGAATTTCACTTATTACTAACGAACTAAGTAAACAAATCTTTGAAGTCGATTTATACCAACTTCTAATTGTCGTATCAATTTGAAATTTTGTATGTTATTGTAATAGATTATCGGACTGATATTTTTTATTGTCTTACTCGCTGCGCCCTACGATTTCAGCCGCGTGGTGATGAAAAATTGTGATCATGATGATGAAAAATACTTAACAACCTATTCTCATATCCAGCAAATATACATAAAAAAACATAAAAATCGGTCGAGCCATTACGGAGGAGTGCGACCATAAACAAAGTGACACGAGATTTTTATATCTACATCTACATATTTATTATTCTTCATATAAAGAGGAATGATCTGTATTTTTGGATGTTTGTAACGAATTAACTTAAAAACTAATCGACAGATTTTAAAAGTTCTTTCGCCATTAGAATGCTACGTTATTCCTGAGTAACATAGGCTATATGTATTGCTAGAAAGATTAAAAAGACTCCACCCGTGTGAAGCCGGGACGGTCGGCTAGTCTATATAAAATACTAGCCGCCCGTCCCGGCTTCACACGAGTGCAAGCTCGGCCTTCGACCTCGCTACAAAATATAATATAGCCTATGTCACCCGGGGATAAAGAAGCTTCCCAACAGTGAAAGAATTTTTAAAATCGTTTCTGTAGTTTTTGAGTTATTTCGTTACAAATATCCAAAAATACAAAAACGCAAATCTTTCCTTTTTATAATAGTACTAGCTTTTTTGCCCGCGACTTCGTACGCGTAGATTTTCATATAAACCTTCAATCCTTTTTTCTTCCCTTAATCTGGCCTTGCGCAAAATAACATAGCCTATACTTCAATCTGGTCATAGCTAAGCATATTCGTGAAAACCGCATTTAAATCCGTCCGCATTTTCTTCCAGGGGTGTAGGAGATGTGCGTGAACAAACAAACAAAAATTCTAAAAACTGCCTTAACATGTTCAGCTGCTTATTTTAAGTCGCCCTGTGTGAAGTATTGATAGAAGCATAAAAGTAATAAATAACACCGTCAACAGTTTTCAAATCAAAAAGATAATGTGACCACGGTGCAGAGCATGTTTTGAAATTTTCTTTTTGTCTAAACCATTAAAAGTATATCATGTCATGTCGGTATGATATACATCTCTGAAATTTAGCTGTCTAGTTTCGCTGGCCACGGAACCCTGACATAATGCTTGTCATAACACGCTCTTGGCTAGTTATTTCTTATTTCGCGTGCATTTGTATGTATACCTTGATTAAAAAGCCATGAAATGGAACTACTCTATTTATCTGTTAAAATATCACAGTAAAATAAAATTATTTCTATATTCTTATTCTTATTGCAAATATACACTGTATTCTTCTAAAAGCTAAGTTTATATACCCTGCATAAAGGGTGCAGCAATGACTTATGTAGTGGCTGTTCACAAAACCAGACCACAGACATAAACATATAAATTTAAGTATAGTTAAATCTATTACATAAATATTATATATACTATTCAAACTTAACCTAGGGTGAAGTAATTTTACAAAACAAAAAAAAACATACTTAGTGTGATAGGTTACTTAATTATATATGAGATGATACAAAACTTATGACGCTACTTTCTTAACTATTTATATATCGATATTTATTTTCTAATTATAATTTTCTAAAATTTATCGTTGAATAAATCTTTTATCTCGTAATAACATTTTTGGGTTAGAAACTTACGAACTTGGTTCTGGATTTTTTTTATTATTTCTTTCTTTCTTTATTGCGTCCGGAATTTTGTTATATAGGTTTATTTTCATGTACAAAGGGCCTTTTTTGAATATTTCTATTCGCGGGACTGAATTAAAATAGAATGCGGTATATTTTGTGTTTTAAATGCTAACATAGAATAAAACCAAGAGAATGTAATACTCCTACTCCATGCACTGGAATGAATCACCAAAGAGGTTGTAAGGCCTATAACATGCTTGATCTACACGTTCATTCATCTAAGAAGGTTAAGGAACCTTCTTTAAATTTAAACTGACTAACCGAACACAGTGACAGTTGACAGTTTCAAAATTTTAATGACTATGTCAATAACATTCTCTTTACTTTGGATCTCCTTGCTTGAGGCTATGTGACGATCCTCATATTACGTTTCGGGTAACGAAGAAATAAATTATTGATTTTTATTTTCGTTTATGTAAAAATAAAGAATTAAAATAAATGATATAAGATAGCCTATGTTTTAATCTGGTAATTTCTAAGCATATTTGTGAAAACCGCATTTAAATCCGTCCAGTGGTTTAGGAGATGTGCGCGGACAAACAAAACAAACAAACAAACAAACAGACAAAAATTCTAAAAACTGTCCTATCGTGTTCAGCTGCTTATTTTAAGACGACCTGTGTGTTTTTTTTTTGTTATCTCGCAATTACAGATTTTTTTATCCCTACGTTTTTATTATATGTATAGATAGATAGATGATAGATAAATAAATTGACCATAAATAGAGTCTAAATTAAAATGTGTTCAAATTTAAGGCAGATATAAGCATTTTAATATCTTGTTAGACAGACAAAGCGCACTATACACACAAATGACGGCACTTATAAGTAATATGTAATAATGTAGTATGTAAAGAGTTAGAATGTTACTTTTGATGTGAATCATCTATTGGCGCCTCCTATGCCGTGATGGCAAAATGACGGCAAGACGCTCTCTTATGCCGTCATGTTTCACATCTGAGCGTCCCGAGACGGCAAACTTTTTTACGTGATTAATTCCTGAATAAAATAAACAATATACAGTTATTACTCGCGTAAGGTTAATCCCGTTAATTCTGGCTTTAGTTTCATTCGCATTTGATGGTCTTTTTCAAAGCAAGTCCATGTCCGAGGCTTCTTTTTGATATCCTTGTTAAAGACCGCCAAATGAGCTTGAAACTATAGTCAGTAAACAAAAATCGGTAAGTCGGTTGGTAAGTCAGAATTCAGTAATTTAATTAAAATGTGTGAAAAAGACGCCAGTTTCTATAATGTATGTTTCTCTTGTAAATTTCTACTCATGTATAATAAATAGTGAAGCAATGCGTTCCAATATCTCCCGTCTACAGATTATCTCCCGTCCAAACCTGCGGTTTAATCTAGTTAATACCAGTCCTGGCTCGCTTTGAGCTAGAATGCGACTCGTCAAAGAACCGAGTCTAGTAGAAAATTAAATGCAGTACTAAGCCAGCATCTACTGATTTTCTGCCTTGAACTCATGGTTTCCGTATTTTGTGATTGAATAAAAGTTAATAGTCCACACTCTTCTCTTGTTATAAATAAAGATATAATCCCGTATTATGAGGTGAAACTTTGTAATTGGTTTCTTTGGGACCAGAAAATCATCTTGAATTAGATCAATTCTGAATACATCTGTAAAATTTGACCAATATAGCTAGATTTTAAAAAGTAAAATTGTAGCTGGTTTGGATATAATAAGGATAGTACCTGAGCTACCGAGTATCACCTGTTTTTTTAAAACTATATAATTATTATAAGTAAACTTTAAAAAATTTATCTAAATACAAAATTTCGTCCAAATCGTTAGGGCCGTTTTCGAGATACGCGAAATAAGGTTGCTCATTTAAAGTTTGTAGATTGATATAGTTATATATTATACTATATTTAGATTTTCACAATGTTTTTGCAGCTGTCAAATAAAACTTGGACCGAGTATAATCGATAAGATAACTGCAGCGTAAGTTTAAGCCAAGTGAAAAATGTTTGTTAAACTCTAAGCTGTACAAAGAAAACCAATACCGAACACACAGTTTCTAGAAAAATAAACTTTACAAAGAGAACTAAACGAAATAGTGGTTTTTATACATACTCACATAGTTTTCAACGTGACTGTTTTCTTTTAGCTGTCTCTACTAGGTAAGTATAGCTTTGGAGAAACTAAAATCATATTTTTTAGATGATTGAATCAGGCGTTGTACTGCGGAAATTCGTCTTCAAAACTATTTCTTAGTATCTTCAGTGTATTTCCACTTCAGCGTTGTATCAAGAGCTAAGAATTATGGAAGTGATTTATCCATAAGATAAGATAAGACAATTTATTTTCCAAAAACACTAAATTAATACATTTTAAACAAAATTATAATTACACTTAAAATAAGGCAATAATTCGCATACATTCCTGCGGTAACAACACACTAGACTCAGAGGCCCGTATTATGGAGAACAATATATTATATGGAGTCATTTCTTATTGTACATACTTAGCACGACGTTGAAGCGGAAACACACTAGAGATTCGTCTAAGAACATAATGTAGAGTTCTTCAAAAGGGCTGTTAATAGGCTCAACCTGATCCGTGGGTGCTCCGTTCCAAGGATAGGAGCAGCAAGTATTCCATGTCTCACCATCATCTCGTCCCCATCTGTGAACAAGCACAGGTGTGTTCCACAATAACTTGAGAGCCAATCATATTCCCATTACAGCCTAAGCATGTTTACTATCTTCGACCTTAATAATATGATAACTTGCCAAGACTGCCAGCTCTAAAGCAAGCCTAGCATGACTACCTAAGGAAATTCTTCCTTTCTCTGCAGCCCTAACCGTCCTAACCACTTGAATCTTACTTTGCTGCCACTAGCATCCTAATTATAAGTTTTTTGTTACGCAAATATTTTGAAATTCACCGTAAGAATCGTATAGTTAAGTTTCAAAATAAAAATAAAAGAAAAACAAGCAGTACCGCAACTTAAAAAATAATTATGCATACAAATCAGATCTTGTAGTGCACGTCCATAAAAAAGGATTTAAAGCGAATGAATTGAATAAATTCCATACTAATTGGTCGTCACGGAATCGCACGATCTCCTTGCTGCGGTTGCCATGATGTAAAACAGGGTTGTCACACTGTAAGTTACAAAAAAAAACAGGGTGCTTACTGTATAAGGTAGCATCTCGGTAGCACGATGACCCAGAAATTAATCTTGGCCAACCATAAAAAAAAAACTACTCTTCGCGGCACTGCGTGACATCATTAGCTGGAGTTAACAAAAAACTTAGCATCAGATTAGTGGTACTGGCTTCTACCAAGGCAAGCAAGCAGCATACATGAGTCCATAAAAGCTTAGATACCGCCATACTTTGACATTTCATTAAAAAATTGCCAAGCAAACAAATAAAAAACGTTTCCAGGTGGCTATGGATTGTACCAAGAGCCAATCATAGGACAGCCATAGCCACCTGGAAATGTAAAGTACTTTTTCAAGCTCAAGTTCGGTCATGCATTTACTGCTAGCACCCTTCGGATGAATAAGCTAACTACCAGCTTGAGGCGTTGGAGTCTATTGTTAAACGTGCCAAGAAGCTCATCAGCAACGAATTCAGACGCTCAGACTTAAGCTTCTTTTGCTTGAAAGTTGGCGGAAAGTTGCAATTCTAATGGTTTTTTACTAAATAGAATTTATGTATACCTTAAAGGGAGAGGCTATGTTCAGCAGTGGACGTCTTCTGCCTGATGATGATCATGATGATACCTTAAATGTGCAATGTAGTAACCCTACCCTTCTCCACATCGTGCATATTGAGTGAGAAGCGGCCGTCGTTCGATCATCAATTAACTAGAGTGTAATTGCCGACTTTCCGCCCTGCATTTTGTTTTACCGCCGCAGAGCACGGCTCGATAGCTTGTTTGGTCTGTAGTGCTTATGAGTAGGTCTAGGTACTAAGTAGTTGTAAAAGGTTTTAAGGTACAACACTAAGCAAACAGAAGGTCTCTATATTGTACACTATCCTACATGAGAGGCTACAACATGAAAGAAGAAAGAAGAAGAAGAAGAAATGAGAGAATAAAACATGACGCAATGCGACACGATGCATCATTATTAAAAAATGCAGTACCTAAAGTTGACGGGCATAGTATTCGCGGAGATTCTTTTATCAAAAAAATACAAAGATCCCACAATGACGCGCTAATCGTGGCAATACTCAATCTGTCTGGACTCAATACGCAGCCAGAATGGATCCAGAGTCACGCGATAGGTGCACAAGCAGTAACACACCGTAAGAGCCGTAACAGACACATCAACATGGCTGACGAACCACCGTCTGACCAGAGACAGAAAACGGGAGAGAAAGAGAAAATTGTCTCTTTCTCTCGGGAGAGAAGTTCCCACATGTGATTCAGACATAATCGCTGTCTCGCTTGCTCAACGACGGTTCACGAGTTTTGACAATGTTGTGCAAATCGAACAGACACTAGAGAACTGAGCCGTAAATGTATAACTATACGGTTGGTTTTGCTAAAATAGTTTTGTTTCGATATAAATTCTATACAGCTATGTTCATATATGAAACTGCAGACGTTTATTATTTTCTACGCGTTGTGACTTCTATGTATAATTATTGATCGGCGGATTGAGGCGGAGATCGATTTACGCGATCCAGTTTTGATGCGCGACTTGCATAGCTTAGCAAAGCGCCTTGTCGCTTTCTAAAGTTAACATACATCATTATTATGTTCAAAAAACTGTATTTCACCGCCAAAATTTCGATTGAAAGTGCCAGTTTTGAATTGAGGTTTTAGAATCTATAGTTAAAAGTTATTTGAGTAAAAACCAATGAAACACAAATCAAAATGGTAATAAAGATATTTGAGGTACAATAATTTTTGGGCAGATTCTTCACTAGTGTTTACATGATTAGTTTATTTCGCCAGTGTTGAGTAGAATGATATTTTTACTAGATTTATTTTTTGGATCCTATTATTTTGAATAAAAAGCAGAGTATTAAACACATGAGAAACCATATATTTCGCGCGCAAAATATAAACATCTCGATTGCTCTCTTCTCACGATTCACTTCAGGTTTCAGTTTTTAATTCGTATTATTCACAATTGAGAGAGGAAGATCTGTGCATCTTCGTCAATTAAATTTTCTATAAATCAGCTTGCTACAAGTAATTATGAAGATGGAATCACGTTTCTAAAGGTATCTTGAACAATTGAATATCGGTCAAAACAGACTCATAAAATTTCACAATACCTTTTCAGATAAAGTGTCTGCTTACCTCGAATAAATGCCAAGAACGATAACAACAGAATTATTTATTTATTTGTTACCTTCTTAAATTTTTAAAGAAGTTTGCCAACTTTGACGACCACGGGAGCGTTATAATCGGTTCGTTTCGTGGATTCGTCGTGAAGTTTTCGCATTTACATGAATAATTACTGAGATAGGCATCTGCGCGAATGAAGACAGCAGAGGGATGACTCTATCTAACAATTCTCTTTTTGACTATGGCTACTACCCGATATTTTCCGCTCCTTTCTTTCTCAGACCTGCAAAAGGTGTATGGTTCGAAAGCTCAGTGAATGAAACACGGAGGCAAGTTCCACTGAATTTATTGTTTGACAAAGTTTCAATCTTACGTCACGTCTATTGTTTGGTTTTGTGAACAAGTGTTCACAAATACCACAATGCAGAAATTGTTCTGCCGACCATAGCAATAGCTATCAGTGTGCTTAAGAACTAATTTACAACGTAGCTAACTTTCATTGATGGTTCATCCTTTAAAAGTATGGAATGTCCTACCCCCAAAAGTCTTCCTTCCGAGCTTCAACATGGAGCATTTCAAAAACAGTGTCTACAACTACCTCTCCTGGCTAGCAAAGCACCGTCAACACCGCTAGTGTTGCAGGTGTCCATAGGCAGTGGTCTCATAGGTTTTCTTATGAACAGATGGACGGCATGATTGTTTGCCGCATGATTGTTTTTTATTTTATTTCACTTGGTGCTGGGATCAGGTTTTCTATCTTACTCCTACACTTCGCTCTGTTCTCGAATTTGCCTTTGGTAACCTTATACTCTTTTGTGTCCTATATCACAACATCTTTCCACCTTGTCATGAGCTTGCCTCTGGATCTTTGACCGGGGATGGAAAGTTGTAATGCTAAATTACCCACGTAGTCAAGTGGTCTCCTCATAACGTGACCATACTATTGCAGTCTAATTATTATCAATACAAAAAACCGACTTTATTAATCTATTGGAGCTGGTAAAAAAAAGTACAGAGTCAAAGTTAGCCAAAATTTTGTGGTAATTTTGAGAGCTTCCTCTAAATAATAAAAAGAACCACGTAAATACATCCACAAATGTTAGAGTAGTACATTTATTTAGGTACTAAAATAAGCCATTGGTACATGTCCGACGTCCGAACTGGGTGTTGTCAGATTGCAAAGCACACATGCTACCCCTCTGCTACCATCGTGCAACAAGGGAACCTATTAAATCGTGTTAAAAAAACGCTATCACTGTATTTTTGAGATATCCATCTATCATTTTATTTATATTACGCGGGAATTACTCACATAAGATTAGGCCGGATACTTGGACTATAGTTTCAACCGCATTCGGTCTTTATCAAGGTGGATGCGCACGCGCAGCTGCGTCTCGCTTTGCACTACGGACCGCTGCGCGATGCGCATGTGACGACAACGGATGCTGATCGGATGCGGGGGTGCGTGGCGAATGTGTGAAAACCACCTCAGTTTCCATAATAAAATATCCATCTGTCGTTTCCTAATCTGTGTTTGAAGCTTCTCTTTTATACAGGGAGAGCATTTCCCTCCAAGTGAAGGTATTTGGAAAATGCGCACGTTTGTTAGGAATTTACGTGTTGTTTCTGACAAAAGACTTTGTTAACGGGTTGTTACTTCCGTGTTATTTTACCTAGGTGATATTAGATAACTTTGTTCTACAGGAAATTCTTAAAATAGTTTATTTCAATTGTTATTTAGATTTAGTAAAATTGTAGTCTGTATTTGAGGGTTTACTGCCTTTACCGCGTGGTTACTTAACACTGACGTGTGATCGTTTGACCACACGACGTTTTTAGGATTCCGTACCTATATAATATAAATGATATAAACGGGACCCTATTACTAAAACTACGCTGTCTGTCCACCCTACCTTCTTTTAACGGCTGTATCTTTCAAAAAGATAGCCAGTAGAAATCTTCTCAGAATATATAATGTTAATAATAAAGTCAGGTTAATAATGAAGTCAAAAAGTAAAAACTAAAGGGGGTTATCTATTATACAACAAACCTATTTTCGTATTTACTCTTGTGTGAAAACGCTAATACGTCCAAGCGTCAAACTTACCATGATTAAAGTACACACTCTAAAGTAAAAAAACAAATTATAAATATTTGGCAAGGCACACTTGGACCCGGGTATGCCCTTAAACTGCGACCAGAACCACCGAAAGATGGGCAGCAGCGTCCTAATAGTACACACATACCCCAACATACTCGTACCCTCTCACCCTGAATGCATATTATATACTTCTCCGTAAGAAGATACTACTTCAAAATAAATAACAATTCTCATAAATTTTAGCCAATCCGAAAACACACCAAAAACTTGTCCCAAAAACTCTGTAACAAGCCGTCTACGAAGAGATTAGCCTAAGCCGGCGAGATAAAAGGTCGGAGATAATCCTCGTTCGAAATTTAGCGAACGGGCGGTGCTAGAATTTCATTCTGAGCATTGACTTATATAGTTAAAGACGGGGCGAATGAACTTTGGAAACGGTACCAATTCAGTGGTGCTAACAAGTATCTGAACACTGGCTTGAAGTTAGTCACAACTCACGTCATTCATGAGAAAAAACATTTTTTTTGTTTACCAACAGTATGATGCAATGTTTTTACAAAAAGTTATAATATAAATGTTACACCCCAATTATAGGTAAACTCAGCATGCCATAGGCATAATATAATCACACTAAAATTATTAATGCCAAAGTTTGTATGCAAATGTGTATACATGTGGATATGTATGTACGTGTGTGTGTTGCGTGGAAGTGTGTGTCTAACTGCACTTAACTCTGTAACATCCTAAGGCTGCGCTCACCGGCCACAGCTATGCGAAAGTGTTTGCTACATTTTTAAACACAAAATAAACACTTGAGTGGATAAAAGAAAACGATTGAGTAATATATATAGAATGATATAACAAAGAAGAAGCGTAAATAAATTTTCGTGTTTATATTTTATATGATAGCAGAGGAGGTGGAAAAACTATTTTTTTTTACGTAAACAGAATGCGTAATCGATTTATAAAATATTCACTCAGTAAATCTTTTCCTTTAAAAATGTTGAAAACGGTATGTAATACGGTATATAATGAGGTAGCTTTTACCCTAGATTAACAAAGGTAATTATTACTGCTAGTAATCATATAAACATGTTAGGTACGCTAATATATTTTGCTTCGTACTTAGTTAAGATTTAAACAGACAATGCACATATATCTAAATATACTACAAATTGGGACACTATGTTCGGATCTTCCTCTCTTGATATTTAGCTTTAGGGTTCTGAGACTTGGCAGGTGCGGTCAGCGTTGATACTTTTAGCTATAAGTATTTGCTCGTAGAAGACCTGCAAAGTTACTAAAAAGAGCATTTTCAAATATTTTATTGTCTAATCATCATCATTGGCCTATATTCATCTTTAAGAGTTTATTTATGTAGCGTTTTAAGACATGACTTGTTTGAAATCTGCGGAACCATTTATGTAATCACATTTTAAGTAGCGGGCGCTACATCGGTTGGGGCGCAGTTCCGTAAATCATTGCAGCCATTAATTGTTTACCTATATACAGGTTAACACAGAACAATGCCTTGAATTGAAAGAAGGTCATTACGAACACCGTATAATAAGAAACCAATTTTAAAAACACTCTAGTTTTTTTTTTATTGCTTGTTTAATTATCAACAATGAGGAAGGAAAACATCGTAAGGAAACAGGTAGGTATGTCTAAAAACCTCAAAAGTTCAAAAGCATATGCCATTCACCAACATGCAGCATGGTAGATTAGGGCCCATCCTCTCTCTCTCTCTCTCTCTTTCTCTCTTTCACACTCACTCTAAGAGAAGGCCTGAGTTCCCAGCAAAACTCTAGGGTTTTAATGTAAATGATAAATAATGTAAATACACTCCCACCTTGGATATTTCCTCAAAATCAAATAAAAAAATACCAAAAAGTTAGTTTGTAGTTATCAAACGTGGGTGCAAATAGAAAAAGGACATGTGCAAAATTGACCTTTTTTTCTTGCCCAATAAACGCCTAGGGCAAACTGCTTCTACTTTAAATACGTCCCCGCTTCGATCACCCCACTTAAAACTTTGAGCACCCTAAGGCCGTTCGTATACAAGGCGACCTAAGACTTAATTACTATCGCGACTTGTAGCGTGTCGTGCGCAGATTTTCGACGTGAAATCGATAAACGTCCTAAGTTAGGATAGGAGGGGTTCATTCTAAGAATAGTTATTTGAAATTAACTTCACTCGATGAACGACGAAATGTACATGTGGTAAATAAAAAAAATAAGACAGAAATGTAATAGTTACACCGTCGTAAAGATAATTTTGACGGCTACAAATACCTGTGCTCCACCTCTTCCCAATTAAGTAATAGATGGCGCCAGCGAGCACAAAAAAATCAGGTGAAGTCTAAAAGACAGGAACCCCGCCCGGCTATCAAATTTGTGAATTGACTATAACATTTACAAACATACACAAACCCACGTACTTATACTACCTTGTCATGTGTGGAAAAAAAGATATGTTTAAATGTTAAATAAAAAAAAAAAAAAATTTTTTTTTTTTTAAAAAGGGATTGCAAACGGTATATTTGCAATATAAGTGTTTGTGATGGAAAGATCCCTATAAAATCATGACAATTAAGTTATGTTGGTTAAAACGTTGCCTGGATATGAATCAGTCCAGAACCATCGGACTCCTGGAGTACAAGGGTCCTCTTGTGGAAACTAAATGAGTGAACCTATCTTGTGCTAAGGGAATGTGGAAAATAAACTAATGCAAATATTTGAGGTTACAATGCATTTACTCTCTTAAATTGCCTAATACAAATTGTTATGAAGTATCTAAAATCCAGAGAGGGCTCATGGCGGTTAGTTAAGGGAAAGCTGGCACACTACTGTGCCTCAGCATCAAAAATTGGGAAAATACTAAGTGAAAATGAAAATACAAAATGGTTATCTGTTGAAATCCTGCGTGCGCGGTGGCTTCACAGGATCATCTCCACTTGAAACTGGAACATTCTTGGAGTTCTGCGTTCCTGATGCATGATCAAGTCTTCATTTCCAGGAAATAAGAAAATTTGTTCGAGCGCGTGGCGTGCCCGAACATGTTGATCCAAAATCAATCCAGTGTTGTGCTCATGTTGGTTTCGAGCCGGAAATCTGACTCCAACGTTTCCACAAGGAAACTGCAGTATTTTTCTTCAAGTCATCTTGTTAAAATTGGATGGAAATTAAAAATTGTGATTCGTACGAAACCTGCTCGTCGCGCGGTGCCCGTGTGAATAATTTCATTTCAAAATGGTCTCCTGCATCTCCTTTCTCTTTCTTGTTTACGGAAGCATTCTTTGAGTGCGAGCGAGTCAGCGCATATGGCGATGCCGCGTTCAACAGATAACAAATATTGTATTGTATTTAGATATTTGATTAATTCTAAATTATTTTAATATTTGTTTACAATTCCAAAATAAATTCCTGAATGTAAATCTAAGTACATTGTTTTGATTATAATCTGAAAATAATGACATTCTACCATCTTAAAATGGTTCCTAGCCTTTCTGTTAGAGCAATGTCCGCAGCGCCAATTGCTGCCAGGAATGAAATATTTATGTTATATGACAACCTATACTAAAAATATCGCTTAGAAAATATCTTATGATTATCTTAAAGTCTCTAGAGACTAAGTTTAGTATGTGGAACTTACAAAAAACTATTTGGTAATAGCTTTTTGTAAGTAATAATACTAAACTTATATTCTTATAATATATTACATAGGTACTTCAATATTCGATATTTTGGTTGCCTTCATGTACAAACAGCCTTAGGTCACCCCATTTTTAGAAAACGAATCGAATGAATTGATTCGATGTTATTCAGAGATCAATCGAATGGAACACTTGACGTTATTTGGTTCAGTAAACTGTTTGATTGCTCATAACATAGAGAAATACTTATCTCAACGTTTATTTATAAAATCATTGAGTTTTTTGTCAATTGATGTTATTGGTGGCCAGTCAAGAGTAGAATCAACTGGATATGACAACTTTGACGCAAAATGTTTGTTTTTGACTGGCTGCGTTCGAAATTCCATCCACATGGCCATTCCTTTAGAAACCATACATAACAGTTTTCCAGAATTAAAATAGGTATCATAATGTCCCTCTCCGAATCTCAAACTATCTCTATGAAAAAGATCTTGATTAAAAGAGAGACAAACAAACGAAACAACCCAAACGAACGAACCCACCTTCAAATTTATAATTTTAAATACAGGATTACAAAAACGTCTTTTTTTTAAACAATGTAATTTAAAACAGAACAAAATTATATTTATTTTTGGTGAATATGTTAAGCGACGGATATAGTTTTTTTTTTTTTGTAGAAAAAAGCTGTTTACCAGAGGTATTAGGCTAGCTAATGTAACAATTATCCTTCTTCTACTTATTTATATAAAAGGCGATGTATGTATGTTCCTTATGATAGACTCCAAAATGGCTGGACGGCACTTTCACTGGCAGATAGCTGATATTATAAGGAGAAACCCACGCGGGTGAATCCTCTGGACGCAGCTAGTTTTTACATAAAAATGTCACTAGAAATACTTTCAAAACATTTTCATTGCCATTCTCGGTAAACAATTGTCCAACAAGCTAAAACCAATTCTGCAAAGCTATTAGCACAGAGTAAAAATTGACTATCTTATTTTACAGCTATGGGCTAAAAACTCCGGAAATTGCCGTTAAAAGCTGGGCAAAGAAAATCTAGTAAAATGCTTACAACGTTCTTCGAATATTTTCTGAATTAAATTAGTACTTACGTCATACATACTGCAGCGTTTTATACCGCATGTAGTAGCTGTAGCGTTAATATTGAGCTGGGGCCTTACGACTTCGGGGCTGAAACAGCGCAGTTTAGAAAATCACGCGAACGTGAACATTAACGCGCCGAGATACGGTTAGCGGTCGCGCAACTTTTCTCATCACCTAAACAGTATCGCTTAAAACAGGTTACCGTAAGGTCGGCAAGGTATTTGTGATGCTCTTGCTGTTATTTTAATTTATTTATTCGATTGAAATTATTTTATTTAAATTTTATTTGCTGCCAGCGTACAATTTAAAATTTGGGTTTACCGTATAAATTTTTATGAATACCATTAGTGGCTCGTTAGATTGATTGATTGACTAACTCTTTATTGCTCACACCATAAAATTGAGGTACACCATAAGATTGTTTGCCACCTTTGCCAGTTATTCAACCGCCAAGCAGTAGTATGCAAACACTACTGTATTCGGGATTGAACGGCAATGTTTCCAGCGAAATTACAGGGCGTACAGAGATTTGACATCTTATATCTCGGGGTGACGAGCGCAGTGCATTGCCACCCATGGTTTTGAACTGTTGAAGTTCAAAATTCTGAGTGGCGTTGAGCTGTTATGGGCAAGCGTGAAGAGCCATCAGGAGAGCGACTTCGCTCGTCTCGTGCCACAGTATCATAAAAAAAACCTTAGATATTTTATTTTGTTCAAATTTGTTTGCTAGTTTGTTTGTTTCTTTCTAGCAGCAATGGAGCAACGGATCAATATGATTTTATGCATAGAGATAGTTACTGTTGGCGGCACGGAAAATGAGTAATATTTACGGTTTCCGAGGGAATGTTTACGCGGGTGAAACCGTGAGCTAGTTGTAAATATAATGCGAATTAATTATTTTCACGAAAGATAATAATAAAGCCTTTATTTCACAGTCTTAAATGTTACACTTCATCTTATAACGCAATATTTTAACGCCATTTCAGTTTGGATTCCGTCAAAATAGATCAACTGAGAATGCAGTTTCACTATTACTGGAGAGCCTGGTATCACCTATCGACAACGGCTTAAAGTGCATAGGTGTCTTTCTAGACCTGGCTAAGGCATTCGATACCGTTTCCCCTAAAATTCTCACAAGAAAACTTGAAAAGATAGGGATACGAGGAACTGCCTTGAAATGGTTTAGCAGCTATCTTTCCAACCGAAAACAGTTTGTGTCTCTTGGTGGCTATGTAAGTAGCATTAGAGACGTTTCTTTCGGAGTGCCGCAGGGAAGCATCCTCGGTCCTACACTTTTTACTGTGTATATCAATGATATTGCAGACCTAATGGCACTTCGAGATGATACTCAGGTTGTGTGCTATGCTGATGATACAGCCATTCTGTTCAAGGGAAAGACCTGGGATAGTGTTTTTAAGAAAGCTGAGGCTGGTTTGTCAGTTGTTGCAACATGGCTTGATTCAAACCTTCTGACTCTAAATGCGGACAAAACTAAATATTTGTGCTTTCAGAAAACCATTGTTTCGAAACCTCCGTCGACGCATGAGATTAGAATTCATAAGTCTTTGAACTCAAACCTTTGTCAAACGCATTCATGCTTTTGTCCTAAGATTAATCGGGTCACCGAGATCAAATACCTCGGAGTAACTCTTGACGAAATGCTCTCGTTTAAGCCACATATTTTAGCTCTCTCAGGCCGCGTTAGAAAAATTATCAACATAATGAAACTGCTTAGAGACGGGGCGGATAAAGAACTTCTCATGATGGTCTATGCGGCCCTCTGCCAGTCCATTTTAACTTATTGCATTCTCGCTTGGGGTAGTGCTGCAAAGACCTTCATGATTAAAGTTGAAAGAGCCCAAAGAGCAGTACTTAAGGTCATGTTACGTAAACCTTTTAGATATCCGACTAAAATTCTGTTCGAAGAGACCCAAACTCTATCAGTCCGCCAACTTTTTATTCTAAAAGCTATACTCACTTACCATAGAATCTTTAGACAAACTTTACTTGACCATAATTCATCTAATAAAAAACGTAGACCAAATGTAATGGTTCCAGCTGTTAAGTCTTCCTTTGCAAGACGTTTTAGCCTTTACACTCTTCCATTTTTGTATAAGCGCATGATGAAGATCTGTAATCTCAGTGATATCTCCACCTACGGCGTCAAGGTAGAAGTGAAAAAATGGCTCCTAACACTAGATTACCATGCTACGGAGGCCTTATTTATCATTCAATTATAAATAAACTATTAATAACTTAAATTAATTACTAAATAAAACATTTATTTAGAACACTACACTTCCACCCTCACACACTCGCTATTATTATCTAAATTTATAACTCTACCCACACACGCACGCACACACACACAAACACACACACATATGCACTCACACACGTACACACATCCACACTCACATACACACATACAATCACTTGCCCATAAACATTAATAGTTATCATAATAGTACTAAGTTCTCGTTTTATTCATAGTATTTTGTAATCGACCACAGTCTCCCGCGACACAGGCTAGCCCTAGTGCGGGGACTACTGGAAAACTGTACATTTATAATGCATTTTTAGGTAAATAAAGATATTTGATTTGATTTTGATTTGATAACTTCATTATATTAATATTAAACATGGTTGTTATGAAAGTAACGTAATCAAATGTTATCGTTTATATTAGACACCGGTTTCGTGATTGTCTTGCTCTTTGGCATAGGTCTCCCCAAGTGTTCTCCACAACGATCTATCCCTTGCTATCCTCATCCAGCATGGTCCTGCTTCTTCCTTGATATCATCCTCCCATTTTCGATGCTGCCTGCCTTTACTTCTCTTTTTATATCTAGGGCACCACGAAAGATACTTACCTATTATTATTATTCTGATGATGATATTTAAAGATGAGTGTATATAACCACTATCGGACCACGCTGACATAGAAAGACAGAGGCGGCCCATAGCAGTGCGCAGTAATATGCTGGCAAGGCGATTTTTCCGTTGCAGCGACTCTGTCAAGGCCCAACTCTTCATAAGTTACTGCACCAGCGTGTACACCGCAGAGCTGTGGACGAACTACACCAAGGCCACTATGAGCGAGATGCGCGTGCAGTACAAAGACGCATGGCGCGCGATGTTCCGGCTGCCGCGGTGGTGCAGCACAAGCGGCATGTTCGGCGCGGGGCGCGCGTCCTGCTGGCAGGCGCAGCTGCGGAGCCGGTCAGCCGCCGTGCGCACCGCCCTGCACCGCTCAGATAACACACTGGTGGCTGCGGTACGAGGGTGGCACTCCAGCCCTATACATCGCAAGTGGAGGGTGTATCACACGCCTATCACCTAATGATCGTAATGACTAATCTTAATTTTCAATTTTTTATGTATGTAATTTTCAAGTCATTATTGTGTTAATTAATCTTAATTTTATTTATAATGTGTATTACAATTTTCCTATTTTAATTTTTATAAGCTATGGATGCAAGTCTGGACAATAAACTATTTCATTTCATTTCATAACTTTAATGCTGATCATTACTGTGTACTGGTCAATTTACTGCTATGCTGATCATTACTGGTATATTTCACAGAAAAGAGTAATTTTTTTCTGTTATATTTAGCCAAAGCGAAGCGAAGGGGTCAAAGAGAGTTTGACCGCACGACTTGGTTGTCATTTGTACATGTTTAGGAGAGCACATTCGCTTCATACCTCCGGCGGGTTTTGTGAAAAATTTAAAAAGATAAGATAAGATAATTTTTTTATTTCCATTAAAAGAAATTTTATGTGACACAGAAGTAGATCATGGACATTCAGATTCATAAATTATTATTTAAACAGAACGTAGAAAAAAACAATTATACTTAATGACTTCACAAAAGTATTAAAATTCTGTTATAACATAGTCAGTGCTATAACAACGGGCCTCAAACTAGGCGATAAAAAAACGTTATCACTGCAGAAAATAGCACTATACAAAATTCAATTCAATAACTGAATTATGCTTTGCAACTAGAAGTTTTTTTTGCAGTATCTATTATTTTACAACAGTTAATTATTAGTCTCCTCACTAGTAAAGCCTGTATCGAATCTTTTGCTCAAAATGTTTTCCAATAACTATAAAATTTACTTTTTATTGGAATATCTTGCTACTTTGTAAAAATATGAAACGCAATGGTTGCATTTTGTATGAGCCAGGCGCAACCGAAATGAGACAATGTTATTGGGTGCAGAATCAAAATTGGTTAGGTTCTTAAAAAACCTTTTTTTTCTTCAATATGTATTAATAGGCTTGCGTTTGACTGCCAACTAGGCTGATGTAAGGTGATACGTTTCATATTTGGCGGGAAATTCAAATTTCAAACAGTTTTTTTGTCCTTGTAGCTAGGCCGGGTAATTATTGTGAAATGGCACAGTGTTTGAGAAAATTGTTGGTCGTTCTTTACATTATCATGTACAGCTATTAATCAGTTACTCACCATATTACTTACATTTGGCAATAAACCGTTTGAAACAGCAAAAATTTGTTTATTGACAAATGTATGTAATAATGTGCTTTGGAGATAAATAACTTTACGCGAGTTTGTTAAGAATAAAAATCAGTTTTCGCAAACATCATGATCGTTTACAAAAATTACCCGGCCTAGCTACAAGAACAAAAAAACTGTTTGAAATTTGAATTTCCTGCCTAACGTGAAACGTTTCACCTTAAGCGATGATGCGGTGTACGATGGAGCACGCTTGCCTAGAAGAAACCAATTCAATGGAGATTTGAAGACACCTATGCAGATTTTTGTTTTTAATGGTAACATTTTCACATCGAAACGTAGTCTTACCTTGCCTTAGAAATTGTACATGAAACTTCGTAAAGTTGCTTGTTATTTTGCAAAGAAAAACAGGTTTAAAAATAACTTGGCCTAGCCTATACCTAATAGGCTAGGTAGTTACCAGGCTAATACGCTAGGCAGGTGAGTGGCTTCATCGGAAGATCAGCGCTGTTTGATAAACACCATTATGCTGAGTTGAGGCCAATTTTGTGACACAGCTTCACTCATATTATATCTATTCAAATTCAAATTTGTTTATTGACGATTTCTTAGTAGGTACAATAAGGTACAATAATGATCATGCACAGAACAAAAATTTCACGTCTTATCTATTTTTACCCACAATAATTATGTCTACATCTACGTACATTTGTCTGTATTTGTGTATTCTAGGTTAGAAACCTGTGATATAGGCATCTGCACTTTGATATTGCCTTATGTTGTTTATGTTAAGTTGTTGTTGCAAAATACAAATATTTCTTACTTTTTATTATGTTCAAATCTAACAATGAAGGCGCGCCATTTGAAACAAAAGAGTAGGTATATGGCTGTCCATACAGTTGCGTTAAAAGTATGCAACAAAGTTATATTATATCGTCATTAAGTACATATATATAATACAGTCATAAAATATACGTATATCGTCCTATATCATTCTCCTTGACGTGTCTGTCAACGGTAAACCTGGCGAGCTGCAATTAAGTGCGCATATTGTGGCTGGTTGCAAGGCACACAGTACAATTGATCATCAGCATGCTATGTATAGGTGTAGGAAGACTTTGGATGAAATAGGCTTGTGCTTGACCGCTAGCTCGCTTGTTGTGCGGTCAATGATGGATCACGCTTGAAGAAACCGAGTCACTCGTGACTAAGACCAGATTGTAACTATCGGGGAACACCCATTCAAGCAGCGCATTTTACAGTAGCGTATTTACTATGTCGAGTATGTGAACAAAACTGGTTATGTTTAACACGAATCGACTGTTATACTTTTTTTTTGCTTATTTCTGGTACAGATAGCATACTAGGTAGAAATATAATAACTAAATAAATAAAATAATAAATATTGGAGACATTTTTACACACTCTGTCATCTGACCCCAAACTAAATAAAGCTTGAACTATGGCTGCCAAAGACTGATATACATACATATAAATATTTTAAATACATACTTAAATATATGTAAGCACCCAGATATAGAACAAACACAAATGTTCATCAAATGAATGTTTGTCCTAAGTGGGAATCGAACCCCAAGGCCCATGCCCCCAAGGTTCACTACCAACTGGGCCAACGGGGCAGTCATTATTATTTTTTTACAATAAATTGTGATGTGGTTGGATTGAGATTTGTTCATTGTGTTGCGCTAAACCGTTAATTACAATTTGTTTTTGCATACGGTAAAATTTTTGCTTGAGGAATTTATCAACCCCTGTTTTGTCACAATGCCTCTCCAGCAAACTGCTTCATTGAGTGATCCACAAAACCAAGTTTGAAAAACTTAAGCTCCATTTGGTCTATAGGGGAACTGGTAATCAGTTAGCATCCCCTTAAGGGCGGCTTCAATATGTCAAAAAATAATTATCAATATTAAAAAAACTGATTTCATACAAATGTCAAAATCTCAGAACTGGACCAAATTGAAATGGGACCACACGGGAAGCACGAGCTTTCAAATAAAAAAGAGTCATCAACATCTGTTCACCCAGTAGAAAGTTCTGAGGTAACAAAATTTAAAAAATAATACAGTCGAATTGAAAACCTCCTCTTTTTTTGGAAGTCGATTAAAAAACAATTTTGTTCTATTTGTATGACTGATAAGTCATAGTATTTTTTATTTATTGCAAAATAGACGCGATTGGCCGCCAACTCGCCTGATGTTAAGCGATGATGCGGCCTACGGTGGATCACGCTTGCCTAGAAGAAACCGATTCTCTCTTGACTTGAAGACACCCAGATTACCTACTACAAGTAGCAGTTCGCACAATAAAAGTGGAATCAAAGCGCTTCGTACGGGTTTTCGGGTTTTTTGTATGGATCAGATGTATTTTTGTTATTTGTTTTGATATACTGAGACCACCCTTAAGAGGATGCTAACTAATTACCGTAGTCTTGAATATTACAAGAGAATTGCTCACGTAAGATTAGGCTGGTTATACCGTAAACTATAATCAAAGTGTGTGAAAAACATGTCAGGTTTGATCATAAAACTAATACACCCTTAAAACATTTAAGCATATTTCACAAACACTTATAAACCGTAAAATAGGTCTATGGTAAAACTGCCAAAAAACATCAACGCAACCTTTCACAAGTGTCAAACTTTTCACCTTTAAAGTCCGTACGATCCCTAGAGCTCGATTTTCACGTTAGGCCCGAAAGTTGGCCAGCTTTTGCCCATAAATTGTTCCTTGTGACATTTGACATCTCGGAAACAACCTTTGACCACGGTGCGGCAATAATTTTCCCACGCTTAGTTCGGGCTCGCCGGCTGACAGACGGACGCTTGCAAATTTGTAGCTCGTATGTGCTGGAAACCTGTTTCTGCTGCATTAAATGTTTAGATTGGAGAATTTCGCCTACATGAATTGTATCGATTTGAAACTGCGAGTATATGTCATCAAGGATGACAATACAATAATTTGGTACCATCGAGCTGATCTGATGAAGGAGCCAGGATGAGGATAGTGAAACTCTTCAATGGCTAATAAAAGCTACATTTGTTTGTTTTAACGAGTCTCATACATAAAGAGTGTTTTTAGTTACGATAATTATTCAGAATATCTTCATCGATTTCGTTGGGAGCTTTAGGTGTCTACGCGAGTTCTTTAAGAATAGTTTTATCTAATCTCTTCACGTCTCCCAGCTGAGAAGATTTTGACTTGTTTGCAGACATTTTATTTTTATCTACATAGCTCTGTCAGCGGCGTATTCCACATAAATAAAACAACACTCAGAAATATTGTGACATTTAATTTGATTTATTGCATAAATCATCATCATAAAGATGATCATTTTCAGTCTTTCATGTTTCCACTGCTGGTATACAGCAAAGACTGATTGCCAGCCCACCGGATTAGCAACATGAAGTGGCAGTGGGCAGGGCACATAGCACGCAAAACAGATGGCTGATGGAACCGAAAGGTTCTTGAATGGAGATCACGGACCGGTAAGCACAGCGTAGGACATTCACCCGCAAGATGGACAGATGACCTAAAAGAGACCACCGTAAAACGCTGGATGCAGGCCGATTCCCACGAGCCCTTAAGGAAATCGATGGGGGAGGCCTGTCCTATGGCTGAAATGATGTTGATATTGATGGGTTGTCAATGTTATTGAGCGATGGTGAATACTGAGCAGTAGCATGTGCGCTTTACATACTGACAGCATCTGCTTCGATCCGCGGCCCTGCACATAGATGCCTGCTGATAACTTATTTTTTGTACTTAAACTTATTATGTTCAGTTTCGATGTCATTGGTCAAAAATGTAAGGAATCCAGTATGTCCATGAACCTCAAAACTTTAAAGGCATGACATTCACCAACATGCACTGGGGCAGCATGGTGGATTATGGCCCATCCTATCTCTCTCTCTTTCTGAGAGATAAGGCCTATGTCCCAGAAGTGGGAACATGGTTATGATGAACAAAAAAATGGCTTTTCTAGTCGTAAAATATTGATGAGATCTAGTCACGTCTGCAATCTTCATCAGTCTCAGAAGGTTTCCAGATCTAGACATCTGATTTAATATATTGCTCAGCCAGAATTAGTGCCGGAGTAATCCTGTTGGCACTCGACTGCGCATGATTTGCATTCCTCCACTGCAAGAGGAGTTTTATCTAATCTGTGTTGAAACTACCTTGTTTATTGCACAAATAAAATTTTGCTTATCGGGACAAAGACATTCTATTGGAAATAAAGTAATTTTTATGTTTTTAATACATTTTAAATGTTATTCAAGCAAGATTGTAGTCTATTGCAAGCTATTTAAAAAAAAACACGCATTTGACTGATATGATAACTGCAAAGAAATATTTTACAAGCTCTATTATTTATTTTATTTATTAAAGACCAACATGATGTACGTCATTGCCTTACTAACCTAAAATATTAAGGAGTCTAATTCTTAACATTTTAATAGGATAAACACCGGGAGATTTCTTAATATTTCAGGATGACAAGCACTTGAAGAGTTCCTAATATTTATGGATGACATTGTTGTCATCCTTAAATATTAGGAACTTGCACCAGCACCACCAAGCAAGGTGCTGGTGCACCTTGCTTGTGCACCAGCTAGCGCATAGTGATTTCTCTCATTCATAATTTCTCTAATTGAGAACTCTAGTCGCTATCCAGTGCTTAGTGATTTCTCTTATTGATTTAAAATTGTGGAAGTTCGACAATCTGGAAGACTCTGGTACCATCCAGTTTAGTCATCACTCACAAACACAAGCCTATTACTTAATATATTAAAAAAACTGTTTTAAAAAAAAAAACATGTAATAGGCTTGTGTTTGTGACCGCTAACTTGGCTGATGTTAAGCGATGATGCGGTCTAGAAGAAACAAACAAAACTTACCGAAGAACTAGAACTTCCTTAATATTTTAGGATGCACTGGGTAGCGCATAGTGATTCCTCTCATTGATTTTGAATTGTGGAAGTTCAACAAGCTCTAAAAACTACCCTATTACCTAGATATGTTTTTTTCACGATTATTCTTTCAGCAGTTCAAAGCTGATTGTTGGGATTTGAACTAACACCCTACAATCAGAAAACACGCCAACCACTAAACCAACATTACTACAAAACAGAAATACCAATTTTGTAACGTATCTTTATGCCCTGAAATTTCATGTGTCTTACCCCTAACCGCACAGCTTTCCTCGCGTACCTAAGTACTTCATAAATTTTGCTCGGAACGGGAAATGGCCCGAGTGAGAAATGATTATTAAAACAGATGATTACTCAGGGTCATTTCAATAAGTCAACACGATTTGTCGACGCGAGAGCTAACTCTTTAGCTCAATTTAGTTATTAACCAAGTTTAGAAGGGAGATTCACTATTTTATAAGACTGAACTGTCTACATGTCTTGCTAAAAGTAGATTCTCAATTCGGTCCCTATTTTTTTATATAGCTTGACCGACAGACATTTATCATCATCATCAGCCAGCACTGCTGAACATAGCCTCCCCTTTAGAACTCCACACTGATCTTCAGCCTGCCATCTGCATCCACTGGATGCCCGCAACTCTACCTACGCTGCGTCTTCCGGTGCATGGTCTCCACTCAAGAACCTTCCTCCCCCATCGGTTATGAAGGGATGTGGCCTGCCCATCGTCCTTGACAGACATTGTCCTGTTCAAATTTCAATAAATTTGTTTGTGATTGTTCTGTGAATTATTATGTTAATTGTTATGCGCACGAGATGTTAATAATTCAAACTGATTCAAACCTTTTTGCTTTTTTTATCATTTTTTCCTGATCTTCAGAGAGTAGTATTATGATTATTTTAGTATGAAATATTAAGTTTTACACAAAAATCCCTAAGAAAAAGTATATTTTTTTTACGAACTTATTATGTTTCCAATTTTTATTTCCATAAAACCACGTTTTGAGGATCAATATTTGGTAGCTTATCAGTCGGTTGAGTAAAAAAAAAAAAACATTGGATGAATTTAGAATATCAAATCACGAAATCGCTGTCGGTTAAGTAAAGAACAGAAAACGCTTGAGTTAGAAAACGTAGACGTTTTTTTTTTAAATGTATTAATAGGGTTGCATAATGCAATATGCATATGTTTTGTCATAAGATGAATATGGAAAACCCCATTTTGAAATCGTTTTTATTTTATTTATATATACTTATTTTTTAATTTGTTATCCTACGAGTTTTACATAATCAAGAAGATGCCGTAAGTCAGAATATTAGAAATTTTGTAATTTTTACCTCAAAGTTAAACAGGTTTATACAAAAAAGGTGTCCTATGCTGAAAGGGATCCAAAATATCTTTTTTTTTATCGCAAGAAAAATATTAACCTAATCTATACTACTACTCTAGTCTATTTAGAAGGTAGCTTGTGTAGTATATTAATTTAATCAAGAAATGGACTAGCCTTATTTAGGTCCTGTTTACATTCGCCCTGAAACACAGTACCCGAGAATACAACATTTTTGTACCCCTCATACATCTCGCCGCTTAATATTCGACTCATAAGACACAAGAGATGAGACGTGGCATGTGTGTAATGCTTCTTATATAACACAGATTTAATTATAATTGAAGTGAAATTCTAAAACAATTTCACAGGCTTGCTCTGAAGAGTTCAAATGTAACGATTTTTTGTTGTATTAAATTTCATTGTAACAAAATAGATGTTTTTGTATTTTTGATTTTGTTTGTACTTCTGTTTAGATTCTTGCTCATTACAAAATCATCATAACTATCAAATTTATTACAGCAAAAAAAATATACAGTTTTTTCTCGAAAGAGACTTAAATTAGCTTTTTGCTTTTTTTACATGCTAAAGTGAGGTCCCATTTCAATTTGGTCCAGCTCTGACATTATGAACTCGGATTTTTACATTGATAATTATTATGAGATGATAAATAAAAATTAGGACACGAGCCTATTGTAAAACTTTTTTTGCGATCAACACTTCTACCTCTTCCATAATCTTCTTATCCGTGTTCCTCAGTTATATGGGTTGAGTGTGAGAGGAAATGTGGTTAATCAAAATACTAATGTGGTGTCCCGGCTCATATTAATGTTTGAATAGAAGAGACTTATATTGGAATCCCGTTTCTTTGGTTAGGATCCAATAAAACTATTGTTTAAGGTTAAGATATTGAGAGGGAAGATTGTTAAAACTATCAAAAATATACAGCAAGTTTGGGTGCATTACGAAGATGCTTTTTCATTTAACATTATTGAAAAACATAAGAATGACATTGATTTTGTCGTATAATTTTCTAAACTAAACTAAAATTTGACACATCTAAAATTAAAGTTAAATGATTATTTACGGGATATTTACCGTGGTAAGGTTGTGGAAGGAGCTCCCGATATTTCGGCGCAGTTACATGCACCATGTTCACGGGACATCTAAAATTGTTGCCGCACTTTTTTCACGCATTGATATGAACAGAGACTCAGATCATTAAGCCTTGTAGATTGGTTTAAATCAAACGAAAAATCTTTGCTTAAACGTGTAAAAATAACTAGTTTATTTTGTCAATAATTTCAATGCCATATTTTTATTATTTAAAGTGTATACAGGTTTTTTTTGGCATATTTGCAATCCATACGGATTATATTTTTGAAGTGAAAACTTCTTTAGGTGCGTTAAGCTGTTTTTGGGTGAACGAAAATCATGGAACTCGCGCCATTGTCACGCTGTACCGTGTATTTCAAAACAGCGCCATCTCTTGTAGAATAGGTGAATTACTACTTAAGTTTTCACTTCTGACGTGCAGTCCTATGACTTGATGTTTTTTTTTTTTTCATAATTGGTCATTACGTTTCTTACATTTTTGTTCGTCTATATGTTCCCAATTTTATATATACAAGTTCCACGTTGTGGCTCAATTTAACAAAATGGCGGATCGGCATTATGCCAAAAAAATATTCATTCGCTTTACTTCACTTTCAGTAAAAAAAGCAAATTTCTTTTTTTTACAAATTTAATCAAAGATTTGTTTTGTAAACTACAAGACGGTCAGTGTTGGAAGAGCAGCGGGTTTCAGCCGGCGCAGTGTATAAAAAACTGCACGAGTATTCAGTCTAGCTCACAAGTTAGGCCCAACGCCATCTGCGTTTTCCGAGACCATCTGAGGCCAATAGCAATAGGTATACATGTCATAAAAAATCAGTCTGGCTCACTTTGCCGCGAACCTTCGTCGAGGAAACATTGGATATTTTTCTTTTGTTGTCATATTGCCGTCCAAATTGTTTTGTTTTGATTAAAATTTTGTTAGGCTGTTTTGTTTTGGTTTCTTTAAAACAATTAAACTCAGTTTGAACTTCCAAGACTAGAGTATAATTAAACTTGGGTGGATTCACTTTAAACTTGGCTGGAAGCATTTGAAATGTGGTGTTGGAAACGCATGGATAAAATAAGCTGAACAAAAAAAAACAACCAGGAAATATAAGATATGGTAGAGGAGAAAAGAAGTCTACTAGCGAGTATAGAGACTAAAAGAGGAAAGATGTTTGGCCACCTTGTATAACATGACAAATTAATGAAAACCATCATAGAGGGAAAGGTAAGGAAAGAGAGCACCGGGAAGACCAAGAAGAGTGTTTGTAGACCAAATAAAAGAGAAGGCAAATGTCATGTCGTACAGGGAGGTGAAAAACGCTGGCAGAAGACCGTCAAGCCTGGAAGTTACTCAACCGACAAGAGCTACGCTCTTAAATGTTGAATGAATGAATTTATTTCAACTTTACTACCGTACGCTCATACTTAATTAGTGGTATAGATAGATATATATATAACGTAATATACTAAAGTTATATGATTATTTACGGGATATTTACCGTGGTAAGGTTGTGGAAGGAGCTCCCGATATTTCGGCGCAGTTACATGCACCATGTTCACGGGAAGACTACGTCTAACGTCTACGTCTACGTAATATACTATATCTAAATGAGGAAGATTAATATACCATTCTCTGAAATAACCTCTGATCCAAGTTCAAACATGAAATCAGGAGCAGTTTATGTGTACAGCAAATCATTTATGCCAATATTCATTAGGTTGGTTCAACGAATGTATAATGGGCATGGAATTGAAATTGGCACGGATACCCCAACAAGATAGATGTGGTAAATACGAGAAGCATTGATAAACGGGATTCGATTTTGAAAGCTGTCCACGGTGAGCTATAGGAAATGATAAACGGCTGATTATTATTTTTTAACCAACATTAAAAAGGAAGAGGTTCTCAATTCGTATTTTTTTGTTTCTTTTTTCCTCCGAACTCCGTCATTTATGAACCGATTTGGAAAGTTATTTATTTTTTAATTGAAAGGATATAGGATTGGTGCCATGGATATTTCATCGAAACTGGTTTAGTAATGTGGCTTTTAAATTGAATAGATTCATCAATATGCCAGCTCAATAGTTTGTTTACGGCCGCTTGTTTGAGAAACCAAACTTACATTACATAAGTCGGGTTAAATTATTCCAAGTTTACTCTTACATTACATCAATACTGAACTACGTGAATTTGAGAGGTGTGTTTGTCCGAAGTTGACTAACGTGCGCAAGACAGGTGGAAAAACAAAACTAGAACTATTCAAACTAGAACTAAATGAAGATTGATTTCGGTACTTGACTTATACTGATCAAATACATACTTATATAGAAACTAGCGACCCGCCCCAGCTTCGCACGGGTATTATATGTTTTATTATATATATAAACCTTCCGTGAAAAATTATCTAACTGATAGTGAAAACCGCATCAAAATCCGTTGCGTAGTTTTATAGATCTAAGCATATATAGGGACGGACAGACAGAGGGAAGAGACTTTGTTTTATACTATGTAGTGACACACATGTAAAAATAAGATCAGACATACAGAGGAGATATTATAAGGTGGCGTGGGTGGGTTCGAAAGTATTGGCCTAAACCGGTTTTTTTTTAATCTGCTTTAGGCCTCTAATGGGGCAAGTGCCTTTATTAACTAAACACAGGTGGATCACATTAAAAAACGGCTTCACATAGAACCTCCGCCTATTTTCTAATAGCCTGAAAGAATACAACTATTGGTCCATATGTACATATAATTTTGAAAGAATTTTCTTTCAACTCCTAACCGTTGAGGAGTTTTCCCTTCACCATATGAGATGATGATTATCAGACGCAAATACTTGAACAGCTTTAGAAAAACGTTATAAATGTCTAAAAATTTGAGGGTTGCCCTCGATTTCCCTGAGACCCCATTATCAGATCCTGACTTACGTGACAATGAGACCAAATTGAAAGTATACCCTTCCGAACAAAAGTTTTTTTTTAATCGGTCAGCAGTTGGCGGAGATGTCAGTGAACATACATTACAAAAACAGTGGAATATAGAACCTCCACCTTTTTTAAAATCGGTTAAAAATACAAGCAAACACTAACACCACACAAACAATATGACAGTTCTTAGATCGGCGAAGATCTAAAGACAATCCAAATGCTCAACCCCACTATCAGTTGGTTTAATTGATACCTTTAGTCAAACTCGTCCTAAAGATGCCCTTGCCGTATTTAAATGTTAAAGCTCGCAAGATTTTTTCTCAATTTATTATTGACATAGACCAGACCATTAAACTTAGGTTAGAAAAACAAAATGATCTTTAATACTGTTCATACTGTTGCGAAATACAAGTTTTAACCTAACTTCATCAGTATCCAAGCGCCAAAACTTGTCGAGCTAATTTCAAGTGCAATAACTTTTTACGAGTGCCTTCAGGTCAACGACTTAGTACCTTATAAACATTACATTACATCATAATATGAATTGAGGAATACTATATTAGCTTTAAAGCTACTAATAACGCTCTATATTATGCGTGTCTTCTTATTTTGCATTGAAATGTAACTTTGTATCTGAAATCATAATTTGATTATGAATTATAAACTTATTTTCAAATCAAAAAATTCAGTCCACTAGATGAACTGCGCAGGGTGGAATACTGAAAGCTGATTGGTCCGCTCAGAATTATTTCGATGGTGGAATGCCATTGGTAGGTGGAGTATTTTCGTATGCACTTTTTGTGCTAAAGTATTCACTGAAGTGCTTATAAGTGCCATAAGAGAGAATACCTGGACCCTATGGTTGGATGTTTCCTCAAAAATCGTATTTTTTTCCGAGATAAAAAGTATCATAAGTCTCCTTCCATCTCTCCAACTATCTTTTTGCAAAAAATCACGTCGATCTATTGATTTTTATTATTATTACTAGGATTGACATATCTACTCTAAAATAAATACAGATTAATTTTATTGTTATTGTATTCTGATTCGTAATTTTTTATTGTAAGTATGACTCGTTACACGTCTTGGCGTAGCTGTAAGTGTAACGAGTATTTGTCGATAGATAAATAAAAAAATTATTTGATATGTTGCTGTGTGAAAGAGGAACAAACAAACACACTTTCGCCTTAATTTTGAATATTGGATGTCTATGAGGTGGGTAGTCATTGCTTCAGGTAATGCACATGGGAGTTTACTCTAATTTGGCTCGCGTTCAAAGTGATAATTATATAATTAAGGCACAGAATTAAAAGCAATAGATACTTAGCAATTATTTCGCGGAAAACGTCTGTAACTTGAAAGTGTTTACCATATGGCAAGTACGTGTTGTTTTTTTTGTGAATTATGAAACGACTAAACTTTTAAAATATTGTAAAATGTATTCCTATAAACTTTAATAGCTTAGAAACGAATCCTGGACTTTGGAACTTACTAGTTTTTTGTAAAAATAAATAAAAAAAAACTTATCGCCCAGCTTAACATTATTGATAAATTTTAGCCCTGCTACGATAGCTCTACGTCTCAACAATATATACGTAGCACCTCTACGCTTTTGCTACGGCAATATGTAGAGCTACAAAAACACAATATAAAATTAAAATCCTATTTGCTTAACCTTTTTTCCTTAAACCGTATTTTCTATTCTACGAATAAACACCTTTATTTTATACCAACAGAGTTGTTTTTATAGATACTCATATTTCACTTCGTCTATCCAGTTACCTCCGTTAATAAGAAACGGTACAAAATTACTACTTGTTATAGAGAATAACGAGGAACCTGCAACTCACTCAAAGACAGACAAACCGACTGTTATCTTAGAAATGTATGTCTCGCACAACGGATCTGCGTTGTGAAACATCCGGCATAAATTGTGTACCCGGCATACACTGAATTCTGGCATTTCATAAATTAATCATTAATCTATGCTTATAATAAAACTGCAACCCCACTGCCCACTTAATTTTTTTGATGAAAAAAGCAACGTAAACAGCTTTTTTGATGTTCTGATTCTATCAAATAGCAAGATATATAGAAAATTCAATTACTGTAATAAAAATATTTGTATTTTTAATTCAAAAGAACGGTTTAAAATTTCGAAAAAACTCAACATCAACAAATTACCTCTCATTTAAAAAAGTAGTTTTTTGTAAACTCTAGGAGCAAAGTTTGAGAGCGGATTTCGTAAAATTACGGACACAGAATAAACAATTTTAATGTTCTGATTTACTTGCTTTATATTTTTCTTGACAATTAAGGCTTATTTTTTCTCTTCGTTTTATTGAATATGGCATTGTGTAAAATGTTTTAAGTTGTTTTACGTAAAATTGTCTTAAGTTGTTGGGAAAACTGGTTAATCTTTTATCCGGCCAATTCTTCTCCACCCGTCACTATTCAGTAATAATTCAACGAACTACATATCTCGCGAACCTGCGCTGGAGATAGAATATTTAAGTGGGTATCTCATATTTCTTGAATTGGCGCCGGCCAAATGTATTACGAGGGACCTCTTATTAACTTGTTTCGGTCCCGAATCGAGGGATTTAACATGGTAGGTATTTCACGTTATTTTCTTCGCTCAATACCGCTTCAAACTACTTTTGTAAGGTAATTACAGACCAGTATATGTAATGTATTTAAAGAAAATAATAAAAATATGAATAGTTTTTTTTGGACTATCCGACGCGAGCGATAAAAAAAATCATATAAATTTTTTATTTACTTACTTTTTCTGTAAATATTTTTTTTTACTGAACCAGAAAAATATAATACCAATGAATGAAAATAAAACATTACATTTTTCATATTGATTCCGCCAATTTTATTTATATTGAATTGAAAACTTCTTTAGGCGCGTTGAGCACTTTTTTGGGTAAACAAAAATCATGGAACTCGCGACATCGTCACCGAACGCAGTACCGTGTATTTTAAAACAGCGCCATCTCTTGTAGAATAGGTGAATTGCTATTTAAGTTTTCACTTCTGATGTGCAGTCTTATTACTGTTTTTTTTTTTCTTGGTATAGTGTAAGTATTAAAAACAATCATGACGAATATAGGCCTAGGTGTAGCAACACATGTTTTTTATGGTTAGCCTCCATGATGTTATATAATTATTTCGTTTGTACATTATGATTATGCAAAACTAAAATATTGTAAAAATGAAACGGGACAAAATTACGACTTCCTCGGAGTGTCAACTCGTTTGCCACCTGATAAACAGCGACCTTCTGTCAATCGGTATAGACACTAAACGAACCGAACACGTGAGTTTTCAGAGACCGCATCGGAGCGGCGACACTTCGATTCTGGAATCGCCACAGCTTAAAATTGACAGAAGGTAGTATCTGTCTGTTTGTTCGCTTTTCATATGACAAAATTGTTATACTTTCTTACACTAATAACACTAGAAATAAGCACTTATGTAAACTGACTTGCCTTCATATGACGTACATGTTATACTGGTTAATGAATAATCTGAATCATAACTAAACAGTTTGGCTGACCTTGACAAAATTTGTCAGGGTGATTGGTTGTACATCTTAAGGACGGACATAGAGTACTCCCAGAAAGGTTTCCCCCAGAAAACGCGGTGAACTGGAAAAACGCGGGTAATACCGTGGGAATTAGCTAGTAATAATATAATTCTTAACAATTTTAATTTATGTAAATGGATTTTTGTTTCCGAGAATAAATAGTTTAGATTTTGAAGTTTCAACCTTAGTACCGTTTAATACGACACAAACAAAGAGACGCCTCGCGTAACGGCAGAAAACGCAGGACAGTGCCGCTATAGCAGCTTTTTACTCGATGCCCATGAAGGAGGGTAATATTTATGTCTCTTTTTTTGTTTTTGTGTGTTGTTCTTTTTATATTACCTTTTATAGATAAAACGGCTCGACTGTTTTTTTTTTTTTGTTTTTTTTTGTTTCAATTTATTTAAGGATCAATAACATGTATATGTATGATATGTGAGGTGTGATAAGATTGGTCATCATGCCCACAGTGACATATTCTACATTTTGCAGTCGGGAATTTTATTTTAATAGTCTACTTTTTTATGCGTTGAGGACACATAGCTAGAACCTTTAACTATATATAGTCAAAGGCTAGAAAATGGTTATGACTATTCTTCGCAGGACAAAAAGAGACGATATTTATCACTGTGTCATTTTTAGAGATCTTTTTTTTTATGTCTTAGAACGCTTGATTGGGACTTTGAGTTTAACGTGAAAAAACATGTCACCTCATTGTACCATTTTCATGTATTATATGTGTTCGAGTGTTAATGTGTAATAATGGTGAATTATTATTATTTTATTAAGTGTTTATGAATGGGTTCGAGTGTGGCTGAGTGAAACGAGAAATAAGTATATATTTTCGTGATGTTTTCAAAACTCTATAAAAGCCTCTAAAGTCTCCACTACTTTACTACGTTATGACTGGGACTTTACTGTGTGCTACTTTTCTAGACTCTTGACTATGACTATGAGATATTTAACGATATTTAATAAAACTTACGTACACTGGAATATATGACACTGGAAAATGCACAAGACGTGCAACGCCAACATAGATTCAAGAAAAAAAAACACTTGATTGACTTGCTGGACCAGTTTAAGTTGTAATTCTGTTTCTCCGTTATTCTGCACTGCCACGTCTCAACCGGCAGCAAATCGAATCAATCGGGATGCGACGCAAACATTTCCACCATATATTTCTACGGAGTACGCACACCAGACGTGATCTATTCCCAAGACGGTGGCTTCTGGAACTTCTATTTGACGTAAATACTGTATGTCCTGAGACTCTTTACGTAAAAAAAAATAGTATAAAATAAGTTTATAGTAAAAACTTTTTTAACAAACTTTTTATACCTTAGCAACGAAAACTTAAGCCACCAACTTGGTGCGTCGGTCATATTGAATTTAGCATGATGTCACATTATCGTTTCCTACTGTTCAAGGTCCAAGCCCTTTCATTTGATACCAGAGGCCTTACGCCCAACTCTACACGCCTGCCCGAATAGGTGCAGTTTACAAAATAATGCGACCGCAATCCGTATCTCGGCATAAAGGTTCGCATTCGCGTACTTTTGCAAACTGCACCTATTCGAACCCGCGTTTAGAGTTGAGCGCTTCGAAAAACTGTTGGGCGTAAGGCCCCAGAGCTGACAAAAAATACACCATCTTGTGGCAGCGGCCATTTTGAAAATATTACAATATTGGGTATTGCACTTTGTCAAGTCACCAGAACTAAAAGTGTATGCAAAAAATTCAGCAAAAACAATTAGAATGGACTTGTTCTAATTCAGCTTGCAAGATTTGACCTAAACACACAAACAAACATACAAATACAAATATTGCTATTTAAATGAAAGCTTGTAAAAATAACTAAATTACCATAGTTTATAAGGCCAGGGGAAATAATTTATAACCAAGACCCTACTTCCAGAAGTCTATTTTTTTTATAGCCGTGATTGGCTGTAAGTTTATCTATAAGTTTTAATTTTAAGAGCCGTGGAACAGAATCCGAATCAGAAAATATTTATTGTATAAACTGTGTACATGGATAGTAAAGTAAGTACCTAAGTAGAATAATAAATGCGTTACATAAATAAAATTAAATCAAAATAACGGAACTGTAACGTACAGTTATCGTATGTAGTAGATTTTAAACTTATTAGCTGGCGATACATTTCAATATATGGCAACCGTAAACTGTCAATGCCAAGTCCAGTGACGAGGTTAAAGTGAAAGAAAAAGGTAAAAGAAAGGACGTTTTTCGGTTGTTGCTCAGAAAAAAATATTAATTATTCTACAAAAATCTTGTAAGTAGAAAATGTTTCGATTACATATGAAAAAAAACTGTGCTAGCGCTGTTTTATGTGTATTTTATTAATTAATACCCTCAAAATGTTCAAATTAAAAAGTAGGAAATAAATTCCCCTTGCCGATTATAAATGTGCAGTGCACTATGTCTCGAAGTGGGAAAATAATTCCGCTTCCCTATTTAGGTTTCGAACTTTTGGCGTACTTTGTCAGTCCAGTAACCTGCGTTTTATTTTATATCTGCATTTTAACATTGTCGCAC